>JAVJIX010000019.1:7205000-7805000 GCA_036785185.1 Paratrypauchen microcephalus | reverse complement strand
TATGCAATTCATTTCCCGGCACAACAATCACTCCCCGAGCACATGGGGCTTTTATACGGAAAAGCACAAAACGAGGTTTGTTACTTAGCTTACCTTTGAAGGCTCTGCACAGGTCAAACTCTGTATTTCACCATAAGCTTGGTCTCAATCTGTCCGTAAGGATCCAGTGAATAAAATCCAGTAAAACAATTTAGTCCAAAACACGTGTTAGATCCATTACGACGTGTGATCCGGAACATGGTTGTCGTTGTTTACCCAAAACCACGAGCCTTGCCGAAGGGGGAGCCCAAATGTCCTTCTGCGGCTCTCGTAATCAAAATGGCTGCCTCTACATGGAGTCAATCCCCCTTTTATGTGACTATATCTAAGTCCAAAAGAATACTTTGATTTCATGATGGAAGTGAAAAGGCTTGGAAAACAATGTATTTTTGAATGGGTATCTTCAATTTCGGTAATTAACGGGTAAAAATCTTACACACTGTCCCTTTAAAAAAAACAAAAAAAAAACGGTAAAGTGATGCACTGGACATTATAGCACCTGTAAGAAATGAAAACTACTTTCACCACTGGATGTATGAGATTACCGAACACTGCAGACACTAGAAAAAACACCAACCACGCTTTATTGCGACAATACTGTCCTCAAAAGGATGTGAAAATTCAAATGGCTAAACTATGCAAACCGAAATACAAGACCACTGCCCTAACAACCTCCAAGCCCCGTCGCCATAGAAACCATTTGCCACATTGATGCCGATAAAAGGCACAAATGACGGAAATGGATGGAGGGCAGAGCCAGGAGGGACAAAAGTGCATGTGCACACAGCCTCTGAGAACCCCCTTCAGAGTCCACACAATAGCATCAAGATCTGGACATTGATTTGACAGGAGAAATGTGAGTGCCAGAGTGTGCCTTTGTGTCCCCGCACCTTAGTGTGTAGCAGTACAGACCTGGAGGGCCCAAGCAGCTCTGAGCTCCATACGGCCTCTCAAACGCCACAGCAACCACACAATGATGACACCTGCGCTGCGCCAATGGATCAAATGACATTGGAAAGACGTGTGAAGAGGCAGGAAATAGAGCCAAAGACATCTCCCAACCAACAGCCTGGACGCTTGTTTACAGTGGCTAAAATAGAGGGAGCATTCACAAAAGTAATATGAGTATGCCCTTCAAACCTGTACAGTATATTTTGGACAATAGCATACACTGTCACTCATCTCACCACTATATAAAACAACATGCAGAAATTTTAATAAAGAAAAATGTACTTTGATTCAATGACTCTATATCAGCGGTATTTAACTTTCTTCCTCTGGTGAGCTATTTTTACAAAACAAAAATACCAGAGAGCTACTAATTTTAGTATTTCAAAGAAATCGAGTAAATATAAGCCACAGCAAGCCTTAGATGGTGTAGAGTCTGATATCTATAAAACATAAACCATTATCCATTTATTAGTGCACAAAGTCAGGCATCAACATGAAACATTTACAATGGTAATTAATAAAATTTTATTTTTCAGCTCAGTACGTATAAATCATAAATCCCTTGGCAAGCTACATTGAAGGGGGTGGAGAGCTATTGGTATGTCCCAAACTCCAGGTTGGAGACTACGGCTCTATACATATCTCCTGTTTATCTCTTTCTTTCATTTTTGTTAATTTGTGTTTGGATCTATGTGAAGCGTCTTTGAGTGTCAGAAAAAGCGCTATACAAGTACTATGTATTATTATTAGGGTGCCAAGCACCGAAGCTGCTTAGGCACCCTATAGGAATTGCTTTGCGTTGCCTAGGCAAGTTGCCTAGGCAAGTTGCCTAGTAACCCTTTGATCTTTCCTTTGATGTTCTGGTCTCCTGATTCTTCTTATTATTATTATATATTTTTTCTTCAATGGGAGTCTATGGCAGCCCATAGAACCATCTGGTAAAAAGTTGTGAAATTTGGCATGCACATTCTAGCCAGTCTCCTCATTACTCACAGCAATTTATAGGCCCCCAGCCCCAACCGTCTTGTGGCACCAGCAGGTCAAAATTGCAGAAATTTGTCAATTGCCTAGCAACGCACCTAGCAACCTTTGTCCTGTTCTGACAGACTGAGTTCTGAGTATGGAAATGTTTGATTATTATTATTATATATTTATTTTTTTCCATTTGCCGTGAAGCAGATAGTGCTGCAGTTGATTGGGTTCACGTGCCATTGCAACATTATAGAATTATATGGTGAAATTTGCTGTTTAAGTGTTTACTCAGATTGCAGATTTGTTGATGTGGTTAATAAACTTGGCCTGTTCACATGAAACAGAAAAAGGGCACAAAGTTCAATCCGTATAAGTAAACAAAAGTGAAATTATCTTTTGACAATAGCCTCAGAAAGTGGTGCCATTATTCAACTCTAAAAGGTCCCATGGCATGAAATTTTCACTTTGAGGTTTTTGAACGTTAATGTGAGCTCCCCTACCCTGTTTAGAGCCCCCCCCCCCACATGGTTAAAAGTTGCGAAATGTCTAAACTGAGCATTTGCGATCCTTTTCTGCGTTAGAAAAAATCAGAGCTCAAACGGGCGATTTTGAACAAGGCACCTTATTGACGTCAGATCGAAAAAAGAAATGCAAATGCAGTTCCACCCCCGTCTGTCTGTACTCAGCGTCTCTGTAAATCACGCCCAGAGAGTTTGGACTGCGAATGCGCTAGGCAATGCGAAATGCGTTTTTTTATTTGCCTAGAGGCACGTCCGAGTGTTTCTAGGCTCGGAAGTCCTTTATCTGAGCCTCTGGACCTTTGAACAGCAGTGGTTTAATTTTATTTCCTGTGGAAATGTGTTTATTTTTCAATGGAACGCTTCTCATCTCTTCTCTGCTCTTAAAACACGGAAATGGATCAGAGCGGACAGCTGAGAGCTAAGAGCGGAGAGTTTGGCCACGCCCCCACCCTCTACTATAGGCCATCTCTTTTCTCCTCATTTGCGTTCAAGAAACAACGCCCATTATGGAGTGTTCAGAGAGAGAAAAATTACTCTTTCTCATCTTATCTCTTAAGATGTGTGAAAAGTCCCTCAGTCGTCCAGGTAGAATCCATGATAAAAGGAGAAGTTCAATTTGTCAACTGGACAAAGTTTGTTTGGTTGAAAACGTTTCGCCGCTCATCCGAGAGGCTTCGTCAGCTCTGGCCCTCATGCTGGTTAGACCCTGTTTATATCTAGCTGCAAGGGAGGAGCTAACTACCCTGAACAAAGCTCTGACCTATCCCAGCTACTCTCTTTTGTTTTACGAATTCCTCTGGCGTCTTAGATATGCTAATACAAGTGTTTGTGTTTTTTCAGTGAGTGTGAGAGCATGAGTTCTCAGACTATCTTAAAATCTTTTTTTGGCAATGTTTGCTCATGTGTGTATCATGTGTGCATCTATGGTAACTGATGAACATTAAGCTAATACATATACAGTAGGGGTGGGTGTATTGGCAAAGAAGTCATGATTCAATTTGAATCACGATTCATATGCCACGATGCGATACTATCACGATGCATCACGATACTTGAATTATTGCGATGCATTGCAATATATTCGACATACTTCAGTGCAAATGTACCAAAAAAAAAGAGGATAACTTAAATATCAGTGGCTGTGTATCTGGGTAGTGTCTTCAATTTATACATAACTCTGAGCAACTCAATTCATAACTGAATTTATTGAATAACAAAAACAGATAAACCAAACCAATAACAAAAAAAGTGCATAGGATTTTTTCTAAAACAAAAAATGATGTTCAAACATTTGCCATTTTGGAGGTAGCTACCATCATAACAAACAATACCCTTTCACAAAGAAAAAAGTCCATAGGATTTATAAAAAGAATAAACGAATAATTAATTAATTAATTAATAATTAATTAATTAATTATCATTAATAAATTATTAATTAATAAAAATCGATTTTTGGCATCAAGAATCGATGCAGTATATTGTGAAAGTTAGTATCACGATGCATTGTCATGACGATTATTTTGCACACCCCTAATATACAGTACATGTAGAACACCCCCAGGATGATGTCACTGCAAAATATCAATATAGTCACCTTTCCATAGAATCCTGACCACCAATGACTGCATCTCTACAAGTAAGTCATTTTAATATTTCTAGACTTCCACTTAAAAAGATGTAGAAAGCCTGCCAATATGTGACAAATGTTACACTCTGTAAGTCTTCAAGCAAGCTCTCAAAATAATTAATTATTAAATTATTAATACATTATTAATATTACATAAAGTTTAGTCTGAAAAAGGCTTTTTTCTGAGTTAGACTCCCATTTTGAGATGAACAGACAGCAATATTCATACAACGGCATGACCTAAGATACACAACATCTTCTCCCAGAGATTGCAAAACTATCTCGAGACAATAGAGCTGACAGAGCCAATCAGGAAAAGTGAGGATATTCAAATTGCAATGCCTTTCACACAACATTTGTATTGACAATTGACAGCGACAAAACAATGTATGAGGGGGGGATTTGCCAAAACAAAAACATAGGCCAAAGTTTGTCTGGAGAAGCTGAGCGTGGAGGAAAAGGCGAAGCTGCAAAAGATTGTTGGAAAATGTATTCTTTATTCGAGGCAAAGATATATACGAGGGCAATGAGAAATAAAAATTCAAGGTGCAAGCTGAAGAGAAAGTTTTATCAATAACAATTCTGGGTGTGTCTGAAGAGTGTTACTTCTTGGCTTATATTTTTTGTTCACCTCAATATTCAATTCCCAATATTTCCAACCTGGCTAACCTGATGTGATGTGCACTAATTTTATTAGCGAGATGCATGCTGATTGTGATGTGATAGCGCTCTGAAGGGGGAGTGACTGATCTTGAAAAGAATAGGAGGGGAGACTCAGAGCATCAAAACAAAAGTGAAACTTTTAAAACATGTAAAACAAGTTGAAACAAAACAATAAAAAATAACATGGTGATCTAAATATGTTATGTGTAGGAGATAATACCACATAGAAGTAAAATAATCGCTCTTTAAAGTTAACATGAAAGCAACAGTGGAGTAATTGTATACCAAGTTACAACCAAGGTCTTATGATGACTACTGCACTACTGGACCTTGAAGCAGCTTGGCTTAAGGCAAGGGACAATTCTGTCAGTTAAGAACAGAAAATGTAGCTACAAATCCCTTTTATGCTAAAAATTTTTTGTTTTCTTGCTCACTTTTTATTAGATAGTACCAAAGTCAAAAATAACACAAATATTTTGACCTACACCTTCCTCTTGCAACCAGCCACACATTAAAACTTGAGTTGGCCATGTGGCTTGTTTAGTGACACAACAACAGTATGTACTGGTGGATACAAGTAGCCCTGGATAAACGAACAACTGTGCCCCGTGTTTTTCTGGCCTAACTAATGGAAACTTTAAGATGCTAAACACCAAATTTAGTGTTCAGCAGCAAGTAAGCGTTCTAACATTATAGTGTAACAAATGAGTTTACCAGTAGTGACTGAGATGCTTTTTGGGTTGCTCCATGGCTCTTTTATTGAGTTTTTAAAATCAGTTGTTTTTTGATATTCCATACCTGCCTTGTTCAAATAATTTCTACAGAAGCCCAATCCACAGTAACCCATCACGTACAATGTGGCCAGACACCTAAAAAACATCCTGACTCCTCTGGTGGGTAACACGGAGCACCACACTGAGAACACAGCCGAATTTGTGAACAAAGTCAAACATCTCCAGTTTGACCAGGATGAGACAATGGTTTCCTTTGATGTGACCTCTCTTTTCACTTGTATCCCTACAATGGTAGCGGTGGAGGCAGCAAGAAAGAGACTACTGCAGGATACCATGCTAGAAGAGAGAACCAAACTTTCACCTGACCAAATCTGCCAACTAGGGCTGCAACAACTAATCGATTAAATCGATTAAAATCGATTATTAAAATAGTTGGCAACTAATTTAGTAGTCGATTAGTTGAGTCTGTGTTGTTATAGACAACTGATATAAGTACAGTTGCGGCAGGAAACAAACCAAAACCATGGTGACACTGACTTTATCATACAGTATACTGATCTATGGGTTGAATGCCGAGCGTCATCAAAAAAGAAGAGCACCAATGTTGAGCCTTCTTTAGTTGACTAGTTTACATGACGAAGTCCAAACGAGAGAATCGTAAAAAAAAAAATGCACACGTGAGAAATGGCGGAGGTGAATGCAGACAGTAATGTTGCAGCAGGAGAGGCCAATGTTAGCAGAGACAAACATGTACGACCCAAGTCGTCAAAAGTATGGGAGCACTTTACATTAACACCTTTAAAGAACAGTGTTAGGTGCAAAATGTGCACAGCTGATCTGGGATGGCATGGCAGCACAACATCACTGCGTGAGCACCTGAAGAGAAAGCACGTTGGAGCCATGGATGAAGGATGAAGGAGATTCACGGTAAGTTCATGTTAATGGTGTTAGCTAGTTAGCACATATTAGCCGCGATTCGCGGCTAATATGTGCTAACTAGCGATTGCGGCCCGATTGCGGCCCGCGATTGCGGCCCGCGATTGCATTGGAACAATGTGTTTCTAAGCTAACACCAGTTAAAGGACGCATGTTATTAATTCTATGGCGAAATAGCGAATCATTGACATCATATGCAATTGTGAACAGTGATACAGCTCACAGAAATACTTTCCCCTCATTTTATTACTTGTTACTAGTTAAGGTTTAGCATATATTAAGATGCCCGGTGACACTACCTCTTATGAGACTAGAACTGTCCGTTTTTAGTCATTGTACAGTTGAATTACATTGCCGTTGTGTTATGTATTACTCACATCTGTAGTTTTTAATCCTGTACGCTTTATTCACCCAATATCTATGAATTTAGTTTGAGAGTTCCAATTGAACATATCCTTCATGGCTGAAACTTGAGTAATATCTGGTCAAATATATAAATAGTGCAGTAACTGCACTTAGCTTTTGCATCTAATTTAATTTTTCCTCGTCTGCAGTAACAACATGTATGTTTCAGTTAATGTGATTTACTGTACTGATACTATGCTGTCTCTCTCACCTCAGGAAAAAACAGCCCAGCATTGGTGACTACGTTTCAAGGAGGATCTGCACACCACAGCAAGCAGCTGGTCTCACTGACAGCATTCTCAACATCCTGGTATCAGACATGAGGCCACTATCAATGGTGGAGGATGGTGGATTCAGAACAATGATAAACACCTTCCACCCTGGTTACACACTTCCCTCAAGGACCCATTTTACCAGACTAATGGAAAAGAAGTACCAGGAGACATTCCAGGCTGTGAAGGGTGCCATAGAGGCCACCAACAGCAAAATTGCTCTCACCACTGATATCTGGACAAGTGTAGCCGTTGAAGCCTATCTTGGCATCACATGCCACTTCATAGGAGATGACTGGGACATGAAGTCGGTTTGCCTTACCACTCTGCCACTAGAGGACAGACATACAGCATCAAACATTGTGGAGTGGTTGGAGGAGGTAGTAGCCAGATTTAAAATTCCTCTTAGCAAGGTCATCGCCATTGTCCATGACAATGGTGCCAACATTGTGGCTGCAGCAAAAACACTGGAGGAGAAGCATGGGTGGTCCTCTGTCCGCTGCACTGGCCACACCTTGCAACTGGTCATGAATACTGCATTGAAGCAGTCTGCCATTGATAAAGCAGTCGGTGCTTCCAGATGTCTCGTGGAACACTTTAAAAAAAGCGAGCTAGCAACCAACAAGCAAAAACAAATGGGTACACCTGAGCACAAACTAATACAGGATGTTAGTACACGATGGAACAGCACGTACTACATGGTTAGCCGACTGCTTGAGCAAAGGTGGCCTGTAACCGCAGCGCTGTCTGACTCCACTGTCCTTGTACCTTGACTTGAAAGTTGACCAGTGGGGCCTGCTTGAAGAGCTTTGCACAGCCCTGAAACCGTTTGAATGTGCCACTGTGTTTTTAAGTGGGGACAAATATACCACAATCTCTGCAGTGCCTCCACTTGTGCAGGGGCTAGTTAAGTCCACCCAGAGTGCTGCATTTGAGACCACAGCAATGCAGGCTTTCCAAATGACTGCTAAAGAGCAGCTTCAACAACGATGGAAAAACAACACTACATTCTCAGAGACAACACCAAGCACACCCTCTCCTCTGCACTAGACCCTAGGTTCAGAAAGTTAAAGTTCCTGGCTTCTGAACAGGTCTTTAATGTGCAAAACAAAATACAAACATATGCACTCAGAGTAGTCAGGAGATGCATGTGCATGACAATGTCCATGAGCAAGCCAGTTGCTCCTCAACCATTACTGAACCTGCTTCGGGATCTACAACGCTTGATTCATTGTTTGATTCTGGAACCAGCAGTGAGGAAGAGCAGAGAGAAGTAGAAGCTGAAGATCTTCAAAGCCAAGTTAGGAATGAAGTTCTCTCATACTTTGGGGAGAAGCCCCTTGCCAAGGAAGAGAATCCATTACATTGGTGGAAGGCCAATGAGTATAGATATCCCACCTTGGCTAGGTTAGCAAAAACTTACTTGTGCATCCCTTGCACCTCAACACCATCAGAGCGACTCTTCTCAGCTGCAGGCAATATAGCTTCAAGGAAGAGAGCCAGTCTGAGCCCAGAGCATCTGGACATGTTAACGTTTCAGCATTGCAATGCAAAGTTTGTGAGTAAGTGCAAGTGAGTTTATTACTGTTGAACCAGTCCTCTATGGCCTATGAATCATATGTTAAACAGAAAAAAGTCTTTATGTATTTGCTTTATATAATTGTTGTTCAGCTCATTTCAAGCTGAAGACCCCCCCCCATCTATGAACGAAAAAAAAAGCTCTCCACACTGTACAAAGTCATATGGCTGTTGTCATTACAGTTTTCAGACAATGCTGGTTGCACTGGAACAAAAAAGAAAAATGCTGGTTGCCCTTGATTACAAATTTTATTTTATAGTGTTTTTTTAATTATATTTAATTTTTTATTTTATTTTGTGTTTTTGTTTTCACTGATTCTGCTGCTGAACTTTATTTTTATACTGGTAATATATTCTTTTTTCTGAGTTGCGGGAAAGCAGCCTTTGTACGAATATACATTTCTCCACTGCCATGCAAAGTTTGTGAGTGCAAGTGAGTTTATTACTGTTGAACCACTCCATGGCCTATTGAGTCATGAAGAGTATTTGTTTTATTAAAAATGCTGGAAATCAAATGTTTTTTTCCTTCTTTTTATCTGATTAATAATTAGTCGAAAAAATAATCGTCAGATTAATCGATTATGAAAATAATCGTTAGTTGCAGCCCTACTGCCAACTGCTGGACATTTGTTTAAAAACCACCTATTTCCAGTTCAAAGGAATCTTCTACAGGCAAATCCATGGCTGTGCAATGGGCTCAACGGTCTCCCCTATCATGGCTAACTTATACATGGAACAATTTGAACAAAGTGCTTTGGCCTCAAATCCAGACACCCCAACCACACATTGGTATCACTTTGTTGATGATAATTTTTCAAAAATCAAAATTCAAGATTTGGAACCCATTACTGCACATATCAATTCTGTAGATCCAAACGTCAAATTAACTCGAGAAGATGGCAAGGATAATATGTTTGCTTTCTTATATTGTGCAGTAACAATAGGAGAAGAGTGGAGATTTCAAGTAGAGGTCTTCAGGAAGCCCACACACACACGGACCAATACCTGCTTTTTGATTCACACCACTCACTGCGGCACAAACTTGGAGTTATTTGGACATTACAACACAGGGCCCAAGTGGTTCCTACAAGCACAGAGGGAAAGAAGAAAGAGGAAAATGTGCAGAAAGCCCTCTCTGTTTGTGGATAACCTAAATGGGCTTTCAGTAAAACTAAAAGAATTAAGAAACAAGACAACAGAGAATCAGAACCCAGGAAAAAGGGTGTAACTATTCCTTACCTGGCTTGCGTTCCTGAAAAACTACAGAGGATTTTCAGACAACATGAAATCCCAGTCTATTAACTCACAAACACTTTATGACAGAAACTGGTCCACCCAAAGGACAAAACACCAAGCCACAAACAAAGCAGTAGTGAAGACTGCAGTGAGCGCTGCATTGGAGAAACAAAACAGCCACTTCACAAGAGGATGTACCAACACAGACGGGGGTGCCAGGATGGGCCTTCATCTGTCGTACATCTAGAGCTGGGCGGTATGACCAAAAATTGATATCACGTATTTGACAGTATTTTATTTTTTTCATGCATGACTAGGTGTTAACCCATTTCTTCATAATTTTGAGAATAATTACTACAGTAAATTCAACTTGGTAACACATATCTGGGTCCAGTGTTTTCATCATCTCCTTGAAGCACCTTTCTCAATAGTACTAAGTGGTACATGTCTTTGGCTAAGTGGATAGTAATAGCGTTGGTAATATCGTTCCACCATTTGCTTTTCTTGTTGTAGGCAGTCCACTTAGCCAATGCATCTTTGAGTGACGTCTGAGTCACGTTTTGTGTTGCAGTACCAACTTGAATGTTCCCTGCAGACATGGAAGAGGAAGCAGATCTTAGTTTCATGATTTCTTCATATTCCAGGACATGTTTGTGACGGAGGTGGTGAAGCAAATTGCTTGCTCCTGCAGCTCCAATTTTAGCCCGACAACATTTACAGAATACGGTTGTTTGATCAGTGCCAGATTTTTTTTAAGCTGAAGTACTTCCACACAACTGACACGGCTCCTCTTTTCAGTATAAGTTCCTCTGTTTCTAACAACAACGTCCATGTTGTTCACCGCTCAACACACACTGTAGCCGTGTCCCAATTTGAGGGTTATTGATCCGTGTGCGTAATTTGCGTGGTGCGTATTGTTAGCATTAGCATTAGCAGCATGTCTTGGTTGCTGGGCAACGGGAGCGGCTCTGTGGGCTGGACCTGTCCCATTTTGGCAACGGCCTTGCAGTCCGCGGAGGCTAGTTCGAGGGCTGCAGCTTTTGCAGCCTTCAAAGCGGCCAAAAAAGCAGCAGAAAAAGCAGCGGAGGCTGCCGCCCTCGAATTGGGACACAGCTTGTGTTTCCACCGCTCTCATGCCACTGCAAAACAGTCCCCTGGCTTGACGTTCCACCACTCTGTGTTCATAAAGTTTTGTACGCACACATGCATCAGTATTGGGGTATATGAAAAATTCATATCATTAAAAAAAAAAAAAAACACCGGTATTCAGTATGAACTGGTATACCTCCCAGCCCTACGTACATCTCCACCTAAAAGCCACGGGCCACTCCTTTGAGGACAGTGAGGTACAGATCTTAGCCAGAGAAAAGAACTGGTTTGAGAGGGGAGTTAAAGACGCTATTTTTGTCAAGAAAGAGAATCCTTCTTTGAACAGAAATGGAGGTCTCAGATATCATTTGTCTCTCATCTATAACTCTATCCTCAAACCTAAATCAAAACAAAGAAAACAATAGGGCAGACAGGTCAGGTCCAGAGGTGTGAAAAAACCCATTATGGCCCTGAATGCTTATGCTAAAAAGAACCACACTCCACCACCACTGTAAACAAGTAGGAGTGGTAGTTTCAAAGTAATTTCATTGGAGTTTGCTTCTCCTTTCAGGGAGATATAGGCAGTGTTCACCATCGTCTGACCAGAAGTGAAGAATCAGCTTAGATGAGCTGCAATTTGACCAAATAAACTTTTGTCCAGTTGACAAATTGAATTTCTCCTTTAGCATATTATAATATAACATACCCACTATTTTTTTTAAAAAAACAATTCCACAAAAAAGCCAGTGGCATCTATAGTCCAGTATAGTAAGTATATCCTGTACCTGCTTTGGATCTTGAGAAGGTCTGATGTTAATTCTAAGATATGATAATACGCTGGTGGCTGCGTAGGTCGCTGTGTGTTTTTAAAGGTTGCTGTTGCATGTACAATGAGCCTAAGCCCTGTATACGAGTGTGAGCGCTACTGCTAATCCCTCAGCTCATTAGCCTAATTGGACAGTCTGCAGAGAGCTCCACATTGATCTGGGCCCCTCCCTGGGAGCACTCCTGTTTTCTCTCTGCCCTCCCTTTTTCTGTAAGTTCACTTAAACCATCCTCCCACTGTTAGCCATGATAAGCACGCTACATCTGTCCAACACTATAATGATATCATGGAGAAAGTGAGCCTGTTTAAGACACTGCTGACACTACAAATGCACACTGAACGATTTTCTGCAAAACCTTACTAAAATTATATTGGAAACATAGAATTTATATGTAGCTCAGAAAGATCTCAACATTGACATTTTTTGGCAGTGAACTGCATTATGTAACTTTCTTGGTAGAGGGTCCATCAAATTCTTTTCTCAGTAGAGATGTTATTGCTTTGTCTGGAAAGTTGAAGAGTATAGTATTAAACAGTTCTATCTTCATGGAGAGCCAGAGTTACAGGTCACATCTGTGGAGAGGCAACCCTGTTCACAGTCAGAATGCCTGTTTTTCTATGTATTTTTGACCTATAAAACTGTACATCTGTAATTGAAATTTTTTTTAATGTGGAACATTCCAGGCAGCGCAATGACATACAGGTGACAGACCCCTAACCAAAAAGCTAAAAAAAAAAAAGTGGACATTTAAATTCAAGATTTACTTTTCCTTAAGGGTCTCGAACCAAAATGCTCCTTTCATCTGTAAATTATATCTATAAATTACACTGCATATGTACATTGTTGGAACTTCCTGTGTTGACAAAAACGAGAGTAAGACTAGTTTAGAACAGTTTCTAGGATTTGGTAAACATTCAACCGTCACTTTTTTGATAGAAAAAGTGAGTGCCTTGAACAGTCTGAATTTCACCTCACAGTCTGCATTCCAGAAAGTTTATACCAAACTATTCTTAGACTTCCTCTTTGAAAAACCAAAGACCCAGTAACACCAGCTTTTCAAAATAGATACTCTTGGATTTACGGTAACTTTCAGGGCCACTTTGTTCTTTGCTTTCCCATTTAATTTCTGCACCATTTATGACCCTATATAGAGCAGAGTTTGCGTTTACTAGCTAATTAGCGTAGCGTAACCATTCACGCTAGCGCCACACCTGCTTCTCTCTGCCTCCCTCTGCCCTCTCTCGCTCTCCCATCAGGCGTCAGCTGATAATGAGGTGTGGTGTTGTCAAAACCACGGCCAGTGCTCATCTATCCAGCCTTGCTTAGAGAGAGCCCCGCCGCAAAACTGTTGGGTACGGACACAAAATGCAAGGTCACACGAAGATGACCCAAATGCCGCCTATTGTAGGCCTAGCGCCCAAGCTAACCCACATGCGCTTATGAATGATGAGTGGTCCACACCTGCGCAGGTAAAGGCACATACACTGGCAGAGGGTGAGCTTGTTGACCTTTAGCTGTCAGATATCAGGGTGGTATTATCGTAGTAATGTGCTTACGTGAGGCTGCAATGAATAGATGGCCTCCGAATGACATTGCAGTGTGTTTTACAGCACTTGTGGAGTAGTAAGATGAATGGCAAAAAATACGTCCTCATAAATATATTGATAATGGCTGACAGTTGGGACAATCTGCTAAGAAAACAATGTAGTCTTCTTTTTAGAATTTACACAGTTAGGTTGATTTAGGTCATTTTCACACCTGCCTTGTTTGGTTCGTTTAAAGCGAACCAGAGTTTGTTTGCTCCTTTGATTCGGACCTTTTGGGCTGGTGTGAATAAAAAGCAAAAATCTCAATCCGTAGCAAACAAGCGAATCAAGACCACCTAAAAAGCTGGGTTTCGGCATGGTTCCATTTTAACTCTGGTGCGGTTCATTTGAGGTGAGAATGCAGACCGGACTCGATCTGACACAAGTTGGCTTTTTGTACTTAACAAGCTCCTGTCGTATGTCGAGCATTATGGGAAGCCGAGGCTGACGAAACTAAACGAAACTTACTTACGTTTTGCATGAAGAGCAAGAGTCAGAACTTGATGCACGATCATGAGTGCTGTTCTCCGTAGCTGTCTTGCCCTGTGTTTTCGCCGTTTGGAAATTGATTGTAAAATAGTGTAAACCTCACAATGCTGCTCAAACATTTGTGAGAACGGTGCGTGAAGAGTCCCTCTGCAGACAATCCAGGGCAGAGGGGTGGAGAGGGTCGTTAGGCTTGAATAGGGAGGCTAAACTAGTCGCCAGAGAAATTTGAAAAACAAAGAGACAGATTAGTGGAGATAGTTTCAGAGCTATTTCAGTGTAGGGAGCTCCTCCCTGCAGCTAGATATAAACAGGGTCTAACCAGCACTAGAACCAGAGCTGACGAAGCCTCTCGGATGAGCGGCGAAACGTTTTCAACCAAACAAACTTTGTCCAGTTGATAAATTGAATTTCTCCTTTTATCATTTGTGAGAACGGTAAAAACTGAGCAAACCATATCGCTAAGGCTAGATTGAAAACAGCACGTAACACCATTATTCTCCTCCTTCCGTGTTTGGACACAACGTTTTCACACTGCTCATTTCTGTCCAATGTCTGAACGACCTCAGCACACGTGGTTTTGTTTACAGATGTTGGTCCGCTTGGGAAAAAACTGCAGTGTGAAAGCGAACCGCACCAAAATAATTTTTTTTTTTTTTTTAATTTGGTCCGAACCAAAGCAAGTGAACTATCGGACTTTCCTGGTGTGAAAACGCAACCTTAGTTCCAGCAAAGACACACGTTTAGAGAATAGTCTACGCTAGGTAATCATGATACAACTATTTGATGCTTGTGACATGTGCTCTTTTGTTTTGACAGAGGTGCCACATTTTGGAGAGTAAATCAGTCTCATCTTTCTCTCTAAGCTCAACAGCTTTGCATGCTACAGTGCTGTTGTCTCGTCTCCATCCCCTCTGCCCTCATCTCTTCATGTTTGGCTCTTTCTTCTACATTCTGCTCTTGCTGTTTCCATAAAGTGTTGTGTCGTCTCACAGTATTCTTTTAGCCTTCTTACAGTTTTTCCCACACTAACCCTGTTCACCCCGTTTCATTCCTCCTTGGTTCTTGTCTCTATTTCTCAGAGCATTATAATCTGTGCTTTCCAGTATTCGGCTCCATTCAGGAGGGTGAAGGGTAAGTGAAGATCGCAGGGCCCCAGTGGAGAGCCCCAGACGTTGGGCTGTGGATGAATTGTGTGTGTGTGTTTGTGGGTGCCCCATCATTGCTCATCTCTGGCAGTCTCTCTGGCTGTTCCCCGAGCTACAAGCTACAGAATAAATACACTTTAAATCAGTGCACACACGCATGCAGACACACACATGCACGGCAGCAGGCTTCCTGGCAGCACTTTGCTGCTGTTAAATGAGGGGTCTGGGGAGTTGTGCCGGCGAAGCCTTTGCCTACCTCACTCTCCTCCTCTCCTCTCAGTGCAATCTGGTCAGATGCATGCCAGAAAATAATAAAGTCATAATGGGCACCCTCATATACGATTCTAATGTTAAATAGATGAGCAAGGGCTTTTTAAGGGCAGGCTATACTCTTACATATAGGTAGGTATATCCAAGATGGCCACCGAGGGCAGCAGTAGTTTGTTGGGCTCCACTCATGCCCTCTGTATTTTACAATTTATTTTATTATTGAATGTCTGGACTTACAATTTTTCACCACACAAGGGTACTTTGGTCAAATTCCCAAATGGTGAACAAACTAAACTGTACATGTTTGGACATGGGCACTGTATCCTGTATTCCATCTGGTCAGCATCCTGGTGTAGGAATGCCATTGCCAAGAGACACTCTAAAGAGCAGAACCGAGTGCATGCATCCAAAGCTCTTTTGATGCTATTGCTTTTGGCTGGGGATATACACCTCAATCCCGGACCGACCACGGCTGCACACGAGGCTAGCTCTGCGGAGCAGGTGAGGCCTGTCACCGGTGAAGCAGCGCAGACACCGCCCCTGCCCACAGCGGAACCCTGCTGCGCAGCGCAGTGGCCGGATCAACTGTTGGCTCGGAGCCAGGAACTACCGGAGCAGCTACGCACTGGGGAGCGCGTCGCATCGGAATTCTTTCGCAAGGGAACAGCCTTCTGCAACCAAACTGGTGAGTCACTCGACCTGATAGACTCTCACGCGGACGCGAAGACAACAACCACGGCTTCTAAATGCGAAGACGCGGCGCAGAGTGACTTTCACTTTCGTTTGGCAAACAGAGCGGCGCAGCGGTGTGCTAACTGTGGGGCGAACTACTCAGGACAAACGCGCTCTAAAGACAGTCGCGCTGTGCAAAAACAAAAGCAATATCTCTTTTTTAAAACTGTTAATCACGCCAGAATGCTATGGGAACCTAAGTGCAAGAAAAAGGGAATTCTGGGGGGCCAATTAAACATCCGAAGCGTAATCTCCAAAAGAGATCAGGCCACTGCTCTCCTCATGGACTCCAACCTGGATTACCTCTGTTTAACTGAATCTTGGTTTACCAGTAATATCCCCACCAACATGATAGACATTAAGGGATATCATTGTTTCAGAAAGGACAGAAACTCTGGGAAAGGGGGGGGGGTGTATAACCCACCTTCTCATAATGTGGCTTTTTATGATAAATTAAATCATGTAGTGAAGCAACTTGAGGCACACAAGGAAACAATATGGTATGGTGACTTTAATATCAACTGGCTTGACAAGGTGCATAAAGTAAAACTAAAAACAATAATGACAAAATTTAACTACCACCAAATGATTAAAGGACCTACCAGGATTACCAGACAGACTAAGACCCTTATCGACATGGCATTCACAAACAAACCTGAACTTAGACATACAATTTAATAACTGGACTATCAGACCACAACTTGACTCTGACAGTTAGAAAGTTGACTAAAAAGAGACTACAATACTTTGGTAAACTGTGTAACAATGAAAATGGCATCAAATCAGTTATCCCTAAATCCAAAACCCTACAGTTTGAAAGGGAACTTAAGAATTTAAATTGGGAGCATAGCATGACTATGGAGGATGTGGATGAATGCTGCAATTCTATTAATGCAGCTATCACAGAATTAGTGAAGAAATTTAGTATTCAAAAAAGTATAAAAACAAAGAAAACAGTATTCCATGGCTCAATAATGATATCAGAAAACTCATGAAAAATCGCGATTTGGCTTTAAAGAAGTCATTACAAACTAAACTTAATACTGATCATTTAATCTTCAAAAGCTTAAGAAATAAAGTAGTACAAGAGCTTAGAAAAGCACAAGCATCATATTATACCAATCTTATAGGAAATGCAAAGGGCAACAATAATTCCCTTTGGAAACATTTAAATAATCTGACAAATAAAACTGCTAAATCTGAAGGAATTAGGGAGCTCACCATAAATGCCAAAAGTATTGTCGATAGTGCCACTATGGCTAACGAATTTAACACTTATTTTGTACAGTCAATAAAAGAATTAACTAAACATTTTGAGGCAACTGAACCTGGGACTAAATTATACAAAATTTCTTCCTCTGACTCTTATACAATAGAAGAAGTAGATGAAAGAGAAGTCTCCCAGATTATTAAAAAACTGTCTAATTCTAAATCAGATGATATCTATAGTATAAATTGTTGTTTCCTCAAACGTTATTGTAGCTCCTTAGTCCAACCTTTGACACATCTTGTTAACCTGTCAATTCGAAAATGTAAATTTCCTTCAGGTTGGAAGAAAGCAGTAGTTGTGCCAATTTTTAAATCAGGAAGACAGGATTCCATGCACAACTACCGGCCTATATCAATCTTACCTATATTTTCAAAAGTGATTGAAAAAGTAGTAGCGGAACAACTGGCTGACCACTTGGAGGACAACCAACTCCTCCACCCACAGCAGTTTGGCTTCAGATCTGGGTACTCTACAGAGATCGCAAACTGCTGCTTCCTTGAGAATATAAAGAAGTCCCTGGATAGGGGTGAGGTGGTAGGAGCAGTATTTCTTGATCTTAAAAAAGCATTTGAAACAGTCAGTCATAGTCTTCTTTTATCCAAGATGTCTTCCTTTAACATCTCCCCTGAGGCAGTGCAATGGTTTGCCTCTTTTGTTCAGGGTAGGGAACAGTGCCTGAAAGTTGCCCAGGACAAATCCTCATTTATAAACATCTCAATGGGCATACCTCAGGGATCTATATTGGGGCTGCTGCTGTTTAGCCTTTTTATAAATGATTTGCCTTTGATTTGCCCTGGTGTCCATTGCCAGCTTTACGCGGATGCTGCCGTTTTCTACGCACCCGCCAAGACACCAGCGCAAGCTGCAGATGTTTTGTCTGCATGCATGGCTGAGGTTAACCAATGGCTCCACAAAAATAAACTAGTCCTGAATATCACTAAAACAGTTTCCATGTGCTTTTTTATTAAAAAGCTAAATCTAGAACATAAATTTGAAATAGGTCTGCAAAATTACAAAATAGAATTGGTGAACGAACTAAAATATCTTGGATTAGTTCTTGACCTGCAATTAAAATTTAACAAACACGTTAAGAAAATATCCAAAACAATACAAAGAAACCTAAATTGCTTTAAACTAATCAGACATTACATCCCTGACCAGGCCATCATGGGATGATTTTTTCACACATCTCCTACTGCATGACAGCATGGGCCCAGGCAGCTCCCTCAGCCACAAAGCACATTGGTTCACTATACAATCAAGCAATCAAAATTATGGATAGGAAACCTATCCGCTTTCATCACTGTCACATTCTCAGTCATTATAATTTATTAAGTTTTGACAGTTTCAGCAATTTATGTTTTCTCAAATTATTTTTCAAATGTTTCCATAATCTGGCTCCAGAACCGCTCAGTACATTTGTACAAAGACCAAACAGCAGCAGGACGACAAGAGGCACCTTAAACTATATGTGTAAACTCTACCAGTGCAGGACGTCATTTGGACAGTCGGCCTTCTCTTATAAGAGCTGTAAACTGTGGAACTCTCTCCCCACAGAAATTAAGTCCATCTCTGAGTTGAAACTGTTCACCGCTAAAATTAAATCTTGGCTCAAGAGAAACCAAAGCTGTACCCATGTGTAAATAGTGTTAGAATGAGTGAATGAATGAGCCGAGTGAGTGAATGAGCCGAGTGAGTGAATGAGCCGAGTGAGTGAATGAGTGAGTGTTACATGTCTGTGCACTGTTGTATTTATATAGATGAAATTGTATGATTTTTTTTTATATGTGTGTGTATATATATATATATATATGTATATATATGTACTTTAGATTTTATGTTAGTGTAGAAAAGCTCAACCAGGGACGGGGGTTGAAAATTAGCATCTGCTAAACTCTGTATGCATCACATCAGCTGCAAACTCTGTTCTGTAACTATGTCCGATTGCATTGTCCCTGTCAAATAAATAAATAAATAAATAAATAAAATGAATAAATTAAGGAAATGCAGCTGGAGTGGAGTCGGCACTCAACAAAAAATAGCTGTGAACAAGTGGGCAAAATGTCAGAACCATCATCGTCAGACTAGAAGCAACGGGCAAGTGAGAACTGTCAAAAGTCCTCACCTTGCTCAATGCATTTTCTATGGAACCTTTGTGATTCAAGTGGGCATGAGTCTATTCTAACTATTTTATGGATGTAAACTGGAAGCACAGGACTACCTGACTGAGACCCTATACACATATTCCCAGTAAAGCAATGAAAGGATAGTTATTCAAAATCATGTAGTTGATACTTGACCATGCTAAATTACATTAGTCCACTAGGCACAATCCATTTTCCTATCTTGTAATTAGTCTTAGATTGATCTATGATCCATATCACACAGTCTCCATAGCATCTGACATTTTGGGCCATCATTCGCCTCCTACTCACAAAGCAGTCCTACAGTGAGAGCTGTGTAATGGGTGCAGGTGCCAGTAGCCCCCTCATTGCCTCCCCCTCCCTCTCCTCCACTGCTGCACTTGATGCCCATTTAACTGGACGTTTAGAACCAGTGGAGTGTGCTCAAAAAGGAATAAAACTCTTGATGACTAAATGGCGGCACACATTTACTGTTCAAATCTCGCTCAGATTTTATCCACTGTATCTAATTGAAAAGAGCAGACTTTGGGAGATTCATCCTTAGCAGTTTGGCTAGCACATGGCTAATGGTGGTGAAATAATGACAATGTGCTCATTGGGCAAACATGTGTATACTGGAAGCGGGCGTGTATGAGGAAAATGGAACAATGCGAAGTGACACGTGATCTATATATATCTGTGACCCGGGGCTGTCAGCGCGTCTTGTCCTCAGCCATGCTCTCTGTCCTTTCCACAATGCAACATCAACTGGGTTAACTGTGGCTAATATAGACAGCCTCTGTGCCGCATGTATGTGTCTATCCATCGGGCTGAACAGTTGAAGACAGCAGAGTTGAAGGTTTTTCCCATCAAATACTCATGCCAGGATTCCATAGTGTATAGCACTGTTTACTGACGCCTATGAGTCATGGTTGTTAACAATGGCAATGGTAAATGACAAAAATACTCATTATATCTATATTAGGAAGAGATACAGATAGGAATATGTCCTGCATTGATCATAATGTTAGCTGCAATCTTATTATATGTATGTTGACAAAAAAGAAAATAAGCCAATATGAGTATTTTCATTCATATGTAATTGCAATGTGTATTATAAGTGTATGCACTAAGATTTTGCAATTACATGGACTTTAATTGACATTTTCCTTCCTTGGCACTCTATTTTTTTTATAATACCCTTATTAAAAAAAGTGAAAAACAGAACTAGTTTATTTAAAACTGTTTTCAGTAGTCCAAAGTAGTGCTGTCAGGCGATTAAAAAAATTAATCTAATTAATTACAGAATTACAGGATTTGTAATTAATTAATCTAATTAATCGGATTTAAATACATTTTTAGGTGGTTTCTTGTGCTCTCCCACAGTGCAAAAAGGTGTCAAACGTGTGATTTATAGTGGTACAGTGAAAAGACTGCAGACTTTAAGTCTAAGTTTTTCAGTCTTTGGCTCGCTCTCTTTCTCTCCGTGCACACAAGACAAGACTGCTGGCAGAGCTGCAGAGTTACCTATATACCCCCATTCCCCCTCCCACATTACATAACATTCATTCGAAAGCTCATTTACACAATTCCACTATTAAATGGCGAATATTTCTGGTGAGCACGTACAGTAGCTTTCATGCAACGTCAATAAATAATATAGACAGCTTCAAATATTGCCTACAGAGAATACAAATAAATGCCCGTGCAAATTACTCATGGCTCACATGACCCCCGGAACACGCGGGTTTGCCAGATCGCACCAGATCGCACCGTGGGAGGAGGGAGAAGGCGGCCGCGCGCGGGTGAGTGAACGATCATGTTTAGCGATTTGGATGGGCAAAACTGGAGCTTCTAAGTTAGCAGCCTTAGTCACGGCAGAACACGCTGGAGAGGTTATGGGGAATTGAAAAGGATTTGGCCCGTGGAGCGCAGCAGATAAGGAAACGGCGCGCGCGTCTTCACGTGCTCTCCCCAAAGACAACGGGCTTAGGAAAGGACCTGCTCCGTCACATTTTTATAAATAAACTTGCCGTTCAAAGGCCCCGCACGCCAAATTTAAAATGCGCGTGCATTGAATTGCCGCTCATAATTAATTGCGTTAATTTGCATTGTAATTAATTATTATAATTAATGCGTTAAATTGACAGCCCTAGTCCAAAGTTTTTTCTCGCTTATGCATTTCTGAGATGCACACAGGGGACATATATTGACCTCAAGTGTTGCTTATACAATCTATTTGTACATGGAGAAAGACAAATTTTGCTACATGGAAAAATCAGGTACAGGCCTTTTAAGTTTCAAAGAGTAATTTATGGTTAAGAAAAAAATAAATGTTAAAAACTATTCCAAGAACAACCACTAGTGTTTTGTTTATTGATATTAATTTAAAATCCTTAGCAAGACGATTACACGATCTTGAGAAATGATTTAATGCAGAACACATTTAATTTAGCTCACCAAGGACCTAGAATAATACAACACAGTCCATAAAACAAGACACAATGCTTTCAATGGCACAGGTTGAGCATTAGCCTCTAATCAAACTGATTTATTTTTTCTTCAACCCGGGCGCTCTCTGGAAGAGCTTTTCCTCAGTCGCCCTTTCTCCTTCTACACTGTGTCTTTTAAGCCATTTTCTTGTACTAAAAATAAATAAACTAAAATCAATATTGCGCTTCTCAGTCCCCCTCCCCCCCCGATGATCTCTCCACACAAAGCTAGACAGAGGACAGTTGTCAGTGTTCTGAAGGTAAGTTAAGTAAGTAGTAAGTAGTATTAATAAATCTGACGTGGATATATGAACAAGAAATAAAAAATAAAATGTTCGCTCAAAGAGAAATGACAGAAGGCAAGTGTTTAGACTGATGTAAAATGGTGGCCCGAGAATGAAGATGCTAAAATGACATGTAAAATTGTTGGTGTGCATTTAGAGACTTACCTGAAGCATTTTTCTGGTTGCCGTTGGAGTCCACTGTAGTGTACATGAGATACGGGCCAGGCTGGTTAACACCGAATGGCTGTGAAATGCAAGGGACAAAGCAAAACAAAGTGAGCTCTTTGACATTTTATAAATCACTTGTCCACCAGCAACAGAGAGCGGGAGGACAGGGACACACTGGTGGGCACAGTTGAAAAGGAAAACACATAAAGCAGTGACAAGCACGTCATCACCGTCATGACCTAGAGTTATGTTTTTTTGGGTTATAGTTTTTAGAATGTGACAGAAAAATGCCTGACCTAGCTGGATTTAATGTGACTGGGTTGCATGGTAAGGATGGGACGTGGGTGGTCACACAAGAGTCTTATGTCGCCGTTATGAATGAGGAAATCTGTATATGTTTGACTTAGTGCTTCCTTCTAGTCAATGTTTAGATTAAGTGAGGAGCAAACCTTTGATCTTTGACAGGAAGAAGCGTCAAATTAAATTTAAAGCTTTGCTGCTTTTCCTGGAATGAAGCCACCAGACCAAGTCACAGAGCAGATCTGTGGAGAGGCGATCTCACTCACAGTAACTACATGTTTTTTTTAAGATGAAATAGATGATAGCAATGAAAAATAACTGTAATAATAATAATGTCATACTGTGGAATAATTCAAGTTGAGCAATATGATTTCCATGGAGTCAAGTAGGTGGTGTAACTTCCACCAGAAGAGTTACATAGTGCTCTTTTAAAGGTGACTTAAAGGGATATGCCACCCCCAGGTCAAATTTGGGCATCTCCCCACAGTCCAGAGACTAAAATAAGTGGTGGAAAGTGTTTTCCTGCTCACCCAGCCATTGTCCGAGTCTGTCGCCACTGACCGCCGCGGTATCATCTGCTCCTCCGCCTTAGACTGGAGTCTAACGTCGCCAGAGAAAGATTTCGGCCAAAAGGAATTAATTTGCTCGATGCGTTTCCCAATTACTTTATGTGTAGTGCGCATTCATATCGAGTGCAAATAAATGTGCAAATCAACACGGAGAGCTTGCCTTGGTCATTTTGGGTGGGAACTATTTTCCAGTGCGGAAGAATACAGCCGTATCACGCAGCACGTTGTGCAACAGGGGAACTCCCTTCCCGGTGCGTAACTGGGATTCCCCTGGCAGCGTGCTGCGTGATTCGACTGTATTCTTCCGCACTGGAAAATAGTTCCCACCCAAAATGACCAAGGCAAGCTCTCCGTGTTGATTTGCACATTTATTTGCACTCGATATGAATGCGCACTACACATAAAGTAATTGGGAAACGCATCGAGCAAATTAATTCCTTTTGGCCGAAATCTTTCTCTGGCGACGTTAGACTCCAGTCTAAGGCGGAGGAGCTGCAGATACCGCGGCGGTCAGTGGCGACAGACTCGGACAATGGCTGGGTGAGCAGGAAAACGCTTTCCACCACTTATTTTAGTCTCTGGACTGTGGGGAGATGCCCAAATTTGACCTGGGGGTGGCATATCCCTTTAAGGGTGAATTGATATATTACACCATTTTCTGATCTATGTTATAATGTTGTTTCTTCATCACAAATATACCTGGAGTTGCATTTTGTTTCGTTCACACATGTTTAACACACAAACCCTGCTTAATGAGGCTGAGTACGTTTTTCAAACAGAAAGCACTCTGTTCAACTTTGTGATGTAATGTGGTAACACAGGAAGTGCTCTATTGTGTTTTTAAACCCCATACAGCTTCAATAGAATCATTTGGAAAATTCAGCCCTGGAATTGCCAATCTCTACTGAACTACAGGTAAAAGGTAGCTATTAACTTGAAAACTTCAGTTCCATGACATTACAAGGTGGAACAGAGCATTTTGAGCTTTGGAGATTGTTGCGTATTTACGTGTTCTATCAGAAGGATCATTCAGATTCAAGTTAATTCACCAAAAATGTATTCACCCTAAAAGAGAAATCTAATACAGAGCTCTAGGTCCACATTTCACCCTGGTTTTGACGACTCTGTCAGACTTATCCAGGCGTGTCCAAAAAGAAGTGACTCCAAAGAAGTGACTGCTTCTCTCTCGACCCAGCATTTTATACAAGTTAGAAATGTGCATGACTCAGAGGGCGGGTCGATCCAGCAGTCCTCTCATTCGTCCGCTCCAGGGAGGGCTCAAGGCGTCGGACCCTTATGACTTCCGTCACCTCTTCCGTGTGAGAGCCTCAGGAGATGTTTCCTGTGGTGCCTGCACAAAGAATTGGGCCCCTGGGCCATTTTCTTGTGCATCTGACTCGGTGTACTTTTCCCACTGACTCTGTGTACTTTAGTCAATTTTGCGTGATATAGTATCTTTAATCAGTTATCCATGGATTTGTTGTCATTTTTAGGACAGCTGACCATTCAAAAGATACAATATTTAGTTTTGAATTGTTGATTAATATGGCAACGGTCATAACTTTTCATCATTCTGAAACCCCTGGCTAATTGTGAGGAAGATTTCCTTTTTCTATTATGGGCAACATTTTACACTGCGCAAAATCTGAATCCCTTGCTTATTATATTACATACATATTACATACAGTGGGGCAAAAAAGTATTTAGCAGTTATAGAAAGGGCCCATTTTCCCACTCAAAAAGATGAGAAGTCTGTCATTTTCATCATGGATACACTTCAACTGTGAGAGACAGAACGTGAAAAAAAATGCAGGAAATCAAATTGTGTGATTTTTAAAGAATTTATCTGTATAATGGGGGGAAAATAAGTATTTAGCTATAAAAAAAATCAAGAATTGTGACTCTCACAGACCTGTTACATCTTCTTTAAGAAGCTCGTCTATCCTCCACTTGTTACCTGTGTTAATTGCATCAGTTTGAACTTATCTGTTATAAGACACCTGTCCACACCCGCAAACACTGCAAAACTGAGTGCAAAATCCACCATGATGAAGAACAGAGTTGTTTAAGGACACCCACCAGAGACAAAATTGTAGACCTGCACAAGGCTGGGCTGAGACCTGCACAAGGCTGGGCTGAGACCTGCACAAGGCTGGGCTGAGACCTGCACAAGGCTGGGCTGAGCCTTGTGCTACAACAGCCCAGCAGCTTTGTGAGAAGAGAGCAACTGTTGGAGCAATTATTAAAAAATGGAAGAAATGTAACATCACTGGCAATCTCCCTCAATCTGTGGCTACCTGCAAAATCTCACCTCATGGGGTACAAATGGTCATGAGAACGGTGAGGAATCATCCCAGAACTACACAGGGGGAACTGGTCAATGCTTTGAAGAGAGCTGGGACAAGAGTCACAAAGGTTACTATTACTAACACTCTACATCATGGATTCAAATCCTGCAGTACTTGAAAGGTCCCCTTGCTTAAGCCAGCACATGTCTCAGGTTTGCCAGGGACCATCTGGATGATCCAGAGGACTGGGAGAATGCTATGTGGTCAGATGAGACCAAAATAGAACCTTTTGGTATAAATGGTGTTTGGAGGGAGAAAAATGCGCAGATGCATCCCAAGAACTCCATAACCACTGTGAAGCGTGGTGGTGGAAACATCATGTTTTGGGGCTGTTTTACTGCAAAGGGGACATGTTTTCAGTAGAGGATGAATGAAGAGATTTGAAAATTAAAAGTGGCTGGATCTTCCAGCATGACAATAATCCCAAACACACTGCCCGGGCAACCAAGGAGTGGCTCCGTAAGAACCATTTCAAGGTTCTGTGGTGGCCTAGCCAGTCTCCAGATCTCAATCCAATAGAAATTCTGTGGAGGGAGTTGAAAGCCCATGTTGCCAAGCAACAGCCCCAAAGCATCACAGATCTAGAGAGGATCTGGAAGAATGGGTCAAAATACCTACTACAGTGTGTGCAAACCTGGTGAAGACCTACAGGAGATGTTTGACCCCTGCCATTGCCAACCAAGATTACATGATACACATAGTAACAGTAACCCCCATTATACAAATAAACGATTTAAAAATCACACGATTTCGCTCTCATCTTTTTAAGATGGAAAACGGGCACTTTCTGTAACTGCTAAATAGTTTTTTCCCCAACTGTATATTGAATACATTCTAGGCAATGTGCAAATATATGTACAGTTTATTAATTGCACAACATCTTTAAAGATGGACGTATTTTGTCAGTACAGTGAACCCTCGCTGTATCGCGGTTCACTGTTCGCGGCCTCGCTGTTTCGCGGATTTTTTTTTCCAATTTTTTTTTTTTTTTTTTTTCAATTTTTTTTATAGTGTAACTTTTTTTTACAGTGTAACATTCTGTCCTGCGCCCTGATTAGCTAAGAGACTAGACCAGGACTAAACCAGGTCTAAAGCAGGTCTAAACCAGGACTAAACCAGGTCTAAACCAGGACTAAACCAGGTCTAGACCAGGGATGGTGACGCAGGGTGGTAGGGACAGAGTCTCAGATGTCCTTCACGAGAGCGCCTGGGTGACAGGAGGTGTGGCATTTGTTTACTTGCACGAGCCATGGAAGAGACTGAGTGCGAGCCGGACCATGGAAGAGCCAAGAATCAACATGGACGGGCCTGGCGCCTGGCCGCGCGGCGTCCGGGGGAGCCGCAGCGGGGAGAGCCGCATTCGAGGGAGCCGCAGCGGGGGAAGGACACTCGCGCGCACAGAGGAGACAGTGGCTCTTCCCCGTCACGCCGAGAGGACGAACCTGACCCCGTCCTAGAGAGCTGTGGAGTATTGGCGACGCATTGATAGCGGTCTGATTTTGGACCCGGGGTGAAATGCAACCAACTCTTGTGAGCGCAGGTTGGTCTTACCTGGTCTTGTGGTGTGGACTGGTGCTCAGAGGCGTCTGTTAGCGGTTTGGCACTGTTAGCATTGGCTTGTGTCTTGCCCAAAATGATATCCAGGTCGCTTTCCACTCGACTTTCGCACATGGCATGGATATGTGGTACCAAAACAAACACACGTGTCCGCGCGCACGTGTCCGCGCGCACGTGTCCGCGCGCACGTGTCCGCGTGTCACGTGTCCGCGTGTCACGTGTCCGCGTGTCACGTGCCCCCCCCCCACTATTAATATATTTTAATGAAAATCTACAAAAGTTTGAGTGTTTAAACAAGAGAAAAATGTGAGAAAATGTTAATACCAGTCTCAGAAAGGTGTATAATGTGTCTGGTGAAGCGTTTTCAGCCTTAAAACATGTAGAATAATTGTAAAATATAAAATTGTCCTACTTCGCGGATTTCACTGATTGCGGGCTATTTCTGGAACCTAACCCCCGCGATAAACGAGGGTTCACTGTATTTCAATTTGAAAGAAATACATTTGTTTTCATCAACCGCTGGTGCTTTTCTAACTCGTACTATGTAAACCATTTTCTTCTAAACTGGAGTGTGCTGCTGAGTGGAAGGCACAGTAAGAGTGGAACAGGGAAGGATTTAAAGATGGAGGGCTTGATGGATGGAAGAGGAGAGCAGCAGAAACAGCCCCAAGCTCAACTCGTCTGGCACGTTCATCATACCTTTCAGTTACAACAACAAGGGGCTAGAGGAGGAGGAGAGAAATCACTGGCCAAACCAGCAGCACGTGAGTGTGATGTGGGGTGCTACTAGTCAGTTAGTGAGCTGGAACCTGCCTTCTGTTCACTAAAATCACATTGCATACACAAGATTTTAGAGATGAGTGTCAAAAAATAAGGGAACATAATGTAAACTTGACTTTTCTGAGCTTTTGAACTAGTTGTAGTCCTGTTTAGCTTGAGGTGCGAGCAAAGATCACATTTACAGTGTTAATATAATTATTAATGTAAATTGCGAGCCCAAAAGAGATTACGCAAGCTGTAATATTTCCAATTTCTCATGCATCACATCACATCACAAGGTGGAGGAGAACTCAGCCTAAATATGCTGGATTGGTGTGTTAAACATGTGTGAGTCGAACAAAACACAACTATGGGTATGTTTTGATGAGGAAACAACATTGTGACATATTAGAAAATGGCATAATATAGGTCCTTTAAGGCAGAGGTCATCAACAGGGGGGTCGCGGAGGTACCACACATCTGTCTCTCCCTCTCATCATGCCCTCATCTCTTGCACTATTTTCTAGTGAAAAATATTGAGTTATTAACAAGTTAACGTAAAACAATTTTAACTGGATTAATTTTTTTATTGCAAGATTAATGCTCTTTGTAGTGAACTAATTTTTTCATAAACTGTGGCCACAGATAGTTAAAACTGTTGTTAGAAAAACTGGTTACATACTGCTATTCCGACATACACCTAATTGTTGGAGTGGAGGCATTTCCATTTTTCTGTTTCATACATTTTTATTCATGTGTTCATATTTGCAACATATGCACACATCTTTTCCATTTTTATACAAAAAGAACATAAGCACAGAACTATCAAACAAAAAACAAATCGCTCAAACCTTGAGGCCATATGGAAATACAAGTTGCAATGTCGCATTACATAACAATACAATGATAGCAGATATACCACTATTATTAAGAAGAAGAAGAAGAAGAAGTGAACTTTATTGATCTCACACTGGAGAAATTCTTCTCTGCATTTTAACCCATCCTATATATATATATACATATATTAGGAGCAGTGGGCAGCACACACATTAGGGCGCCCGGGGACCATCTCCATGATCTTCTTGCTTCAGCTTGGTCAGGACCTAAGCTGGAGTACCTATGGTGCATGTTTTGGGTTGGTGGGGGAAACCGGAGTGCCCGGAGGAAACCCACCCAGACACGGGGAGAAACATGCAAACTCCACACAGAAAGGCTCGGGCGACCCGGGGATCGAACCCAGACCATGCATGCAAACTCCACACAGAACACACACGGAAAGGTCTGGGCGACCCGGGGATCGAACCCGGAACCTTCTTGCTGTGAAGCAAGAGCGCTAACCACTCTGCTACCGTGCCGCCATTATATATATACAGTGGTACCTCACCTTAAGAAATTAATTCGTTCCAGAAGTGGTTTTGTAACGTGAATTTTTCGTAAGCTGAGTAACTATTTCAATGGAAAAAGCCTGATTCGTTCCAAGGCCCCGTTCCAAGTTTTTTTTTTATAGTGTAACATTTTTTTATAGTGTAACATTGTGTTCTGCGTAGAGACTGTAAACCCAGGACTAAACCTGGACTATACCAGGTCTAGACCAAGGTCTAAACCTGGACTGGACCAGGTCTAGACCAAGCAGCAGCGGTGTACCTCACGAGGCTGAGGCTGAGGCGAGCAGCAACTGCGTGCGTGGGGGGGAAGGGGGAGGGCGGTGTGTGTGCGCGGACACATGTGTGATAGCGCAGCATGACCCGGCGCGGGGCTGCGAGCAGAGACCCGTGCTCAAACCGTGCCAGGTCTAAACCACCACGTGCGGGTCTATTTCCTGGTTTCGTTTCGAGTCACGGCTGAGGCGAGCAGCGAGGACTCCCCTCGGGACCGCACGCAGTCTGAGCGCATGGACGAACGCAGGTAAGAGCTGCGGTGGTCTAATCCTGGTTTAGACCTGGTTCAGACCTGGTTTAGACCTGGCACGGATTGAGCACGGGTCTCTGCTCACAGCCCCGCGCCGGGTCATGCTGCGCTATCACATATGTGTCCGCGTGCACACACACCACCCTCCTCCTTCCCCCCACGCTTCACTATTAATACATTTTGTTGAAAATCTATGAAAGTTTGAGTGTTTAAACGAGAGAGAAATGTGAGAAAAGTTTAAATCAAGTCTGAGAAAAGCGTATAATGTGTGTGGCTGAGCGCACATTATTTGAATTTTTGAGATTTCACGTTTCGTAACTTGAATTTTCTTTCGTATCTAAAGATCAAAATTTAACGTGAAGGCGTTGGATCTTTCGTAAGGTGAGGTACCACTGTATATATATATGTATGTATATTGTGTATGTGTATATATATATATGCCAAAGTATTTGTGTATATATGTGTGTGTATGTATGCATATATACATATATATATATATATATATATATATATATGCATACATACACACACATATATACACAAATACTTTGGCATATATATATATATATACACATACACAATATACATACATATTCATACGTACGTACACATACATACCTATATAACCATAGTAAAGAAAAAATAAATACTAAAAAAGATTTTTTTTTTAAATAAAATAAAAAAAAGGAGGGGGGGGGGTGGTTTAGATTGTTTCAAAAAGGTCAATAAATGGTTGCCATATTGTAAAGAATTTATTTATTTTACCTTTCTTGGAGTACCTGATCTTCTCTACTTTTAAAAAGGACATAACTTCATTAATCCATTGAGTGCTGGATGGGGCATTTGTTGATTTCCAGTGCAGAAGGAGATGGCGTCTTGCAATCAAAGCAGTAAATGCCAAAATCTGTAGCTGAGTAGTTGAATAACAAGGGAAGTCTTCTGGGAGACCGAAGATGGCCACATACAAAGAAGCATTAATTGTTTTTGACAACACTTTCGTATCTAGAGACCAAAATTTAACGTGAAGGCGTTTCGTAACTTGGATTTTTCGTATGTAGGGTCTTTCGTAAGGTGAGGTACCACTGTATGTGCGAGATTACAAGGTGATCCCCCACACCTGTCACAAATGTCCACCACAGAGGGGAAAATTTGCGCTAGTCTTGTTTTTGAGTAATGACATCTAAACAGAACTTTAAACTGTATCAAAGTCAATCGGGCACAAATAGTACTTTTATGAAGAGATTGCAATGCAGAATTCCACCAGTGCCCATCAAAACCTAGTCCCAATTCACGCTCCCAGGCTTCTTTTGTTTTAGTGGTCAGATTGTTATCATATGATTGAATAGTGCTATAGATTTTTGAAATAAGAGACTTATGTGAGGGGTTCAACTGAACTAGCTCAGCCCAAACCTGTCCAGGAGGGAGTTGCGGAAAGTCAGGAAATAAAGATCTCACACAACTCCTCACCTGAAAGTATCTAAAAAGGTGGGAGGCTGTATTCACATGCCAGGTCTGTAAATGAGTAGAAAAACCCGTCCTTATAGAAATCTTTAAAACATTTCAATCCTTTATCATGCCAGGTGGCAAAAACAGGATCTGAAAATGTAGGTTTGAATATATGATAACAGGAGAAGTTCAATTTGTCAACTGGACAAAGTTTGTTTGGTTGAAAACGTTTCGCCGCTCATCCGAGAGGCTTCGTCAGCTCTAATAAGAATACTGGTAAGACACTTGCTTATATCTTGCTGTAGGGAGGAGCTACCTAGCTAACTACTTTCCAGAACTATCTCATTGGTTTCCGTCTTTTGTTTCTCTGGCGTCTAGCTAACGATCCCTATTCATCCCTACACGCCTGTTTTTCACACCTCTGGCCCTGACCTGGCTAGCCCTATTGTTTCCCTGTTTGCTTGATCTAGGCTTAAGAATGGAATTGTAGATGGGATGCAAATTATGTCTGACTCCACCATTTCTGTTCAGAGAAGGATTCTCTTTTTTGACAAAAATAGCCTCTTTAACTCCCCTCTCAAACCAATTATTTTCCCTGGCTAAGATCTGAACCTCACTGTCCTCAAATGAATGACCCGATAAGCAATTGTCTTACCAGTATTCTTATTAGAGCTGACGAAGCCTCTCGGATGAGCGGCGAAACGTTTTCAACCAAACAAACTTTGTCCAGTTGACAAATTTAACTTCTCCTGTTATCATGGATTCTACCTGGACGACTGAGGGACTTTTCACGTTTGAATATATGGTTTTTCAGCAGTGGGGTCAGAACAGTAGGATCAGTAAATTTGAATTGTTTCCTAAACTGAGACCATATCCTGAGAGTAGAGATTACCACAGGGTTGCAAGTAAGGCCAGAGCTGTTGACAGAGATCGAACCAGTTAATAAGGCTGAAAGAGATGAAGAGGGGCATGACTGCGCCTCCAATTGACACCATGGTATGTTAAGTGATTTTGACCAGTATGTAATTCTAGTTATGTTCACTGCCCAGTAGTAAAACTGAAAATTTGGCAAAGAGAGGCCACCATCAAATTTACAATTTTGAAGTATTTTTTGCTTAACTCTAGGTATTTTGCCGTTCCATAAAAATTCTGAGATTGTGTTATTGATTATTTAAAAAAAAAAAGTTTAGGTAAAAAAAATAGGTAGATTTTGAAACAAAAATAGGAACTTTGGTAAGACACTCATCTTAATGGTATTAATTCTCCCAATCAAGCTAAGAGGAAGAGAAGCCCACCTTTGGAAGTCTGCCTTAATCTCAGCCAGCAGGGGTGAAAAATTTGCAGAATGAAGGGATTTGTAGCAACTGACTCCCAAATATTTAAATCCAGAGGGGCTGAATTTGAAAGGAATGTCCGTTGAAGAAAGTTGCATTGCTGATTTATTAACCGGGTAGCATTCACTCTTTGAGACATTAACCTTATACCCTGAAAATGAACCATATCTTTGAAAAAAATGAAAGAATTTCAGGGAGCACGGCTTTAGGATCTCTAACATACAGTAGCAGATCATCCAAGCTTGAATTCTCTATGTAAACGTGTTATGCCTATAAAGACTGGGGAAGACCTCAGGTGAATTGACAGGGGCTCTACTGCAATGGCGAATAAAAGAGGTGACTACGGACAGTCCTGTCTGCAGCCTCTATTCAAGCCAAAATAATTAGATTGGACACCATTCGTGGTAATACTTGCACAAGGTAATGTGTAAAGAAGCTGTATCCATGATATAAATCCTCTTCCAAATCCAAATTTAGTTAAAACTGTAAATAAGTACTGCCACTCCACTCTATCAAATGCCTTCTCTGCGTCGACTGATATTACAACTTCTGGGGTCGCTATGGTTTCTTTGGAATAGATAATATTTAAAAGAGTGCGAACATTATAAAAAAGCTGACGTCCCTTTATGAAGCCAGTCTGTTCCTCAGAGATGATGGTTGGAAGTACTTTTTCCAAACGGCAGGCCAGAGCCTTGGCAAGAATTTTGGCATCAATGTTTATTAAGGAAATAGGCCTGTACGAGGTACATAGATCAGGGTCTTTATCCTTTTTAAGGAGAACACTAAAAGAGGCCTGCCTCAGTGTAGAAGGGAGGCAGCCACATGATAAGGATTCAACATATACTGAATGGAGTAGAGGGATAAGTTTAGTATGAAATGCCTTAAAGAATTCAACCGGAAATCCATCTGGACCTAGTGCTTTATTACATTGCATATTATTTAGAGCTAGGGTCAGTTCTTGGACTGTTAGTTCTGAATCTAGTTCAGAGTGACAAAAGGAAGGAGGGCAGACCTAGCCAATCAGTGCACAAAGAACGCTGGGTGAAGCTCACAGAGACAGAAGCTGGAGACCTTAGGCTGAAAGTAACAGCTGCACTGAGCAATGCTAAACTTCCACCCTCAAACGTAACACCAGAGGAAAGGCAGGCCATCATTGCTCTAGAGAGGGCCCAGAGCATCAACATCCTGCCTGCGGACAAAGGGAGATGCACGGTGATCTTGGACTCAGCTGATTATGAGGCGAAGGTGAACAGCTTACTCAGTGACACGACAACATACGAAGTACTGAAACGGGACCCCACCAATGGGTACAAAAAGAAGATCATTGATTGCTTGCAGAAGTTGAGGAAAGAAGAAGTCATTGATCGACAACTGTATTACAGACTGTACCCTGGTGACGCTATCCCGTGCATCTATGGCCTCCCTAAGGTTCACAAACAAGGAGTACCACTCAGACCCATTATGTGTAGTGTTGACTCCATTACATATAATGTGGCCAAACACCTAAAAACTATCTTGGCTCCATTGGTGGGTAACACGGAGCACCACATTGAGAACACAGCCGAATTTGTAAACAAAGTTAAAGGTCCCATGACATGGTACTTCTTGATGCTTTTATATGGCTCCTTAATGGTTCCCTAGTACTGTGGCCCCATGACATGGTAGTTCTTGATGCTTTTATATGGCTCCTTAATGGTTCCCTAGTACTGTGGCCCCATGACATGGTAGTTCTTGATGCTTTTATATGGCTCCTTAATGGTTCCCTAGTACTGTGGGCCCCATGACATGGTAGTTCTTGATGCTTTTATATGGCTCCTTAATGGTTCCCTAATACTGTAAATGAATCCTTCTTCAAAATCAAGACTCAGTGCATGAGAAACAGAGATAAGATGAGAAAGAGTAATTTTTCTCACTCTGAACAGTCCATTATGGGACTTGTTGCTTGAATGCAAATGGTGAGGACAGAGGACAGAGATGGCCTATAGTAGAGGGTGGGGGCGTGGCCAAACTCTCCGCTCTCAGCTCTCAGCTGTCCGCTCTGATCCATTTCCGCGTTTTGCGCGGAGAAGAGATGAGAAGCGTTCCATTGAAAAATAAACACATTTCCACAGAAAATAAAATCAAACCACTGCTGTTCAAAGGTCCAGAGGCTCAGATAAAGGACTTCCGAGCCTAGAAACACTCGGACGTGCCTCCAGGCAAATAAAAAAACGCATTTCGCATTGCCTAGCGCATTCGCGGTCCAAACTCTCTGGGCGTGATTTACAGAGACGCTGAGTAGACACAGACGGGATGGACGTTCAAAAACCTCAGAAAGTGAAAATTTCATGCCATGGGACCTTTACGTTTCTCCAGTTTGGTCAGGATGAGACAATGGTTTCCTTTGATGTAACCGCTCTTCTCACTTGTATCCCCACAGCTGTAGCGATCGAAGCAGCGAGAAGGAGATTACTACAGGATTCCAAGCTAGAAGAGAGAACCAAACTTTCACCTGACCAAATCTGCGAACTGCTGGAAATTTGTCTGAATACCAATATTTCCAGTTCAGAGGGAACTTCTACAGGCAAATCCATGGTTGTGCGATGGGCTCACCGGTCTCCCCTATCATGGCTAATTTATACATGGAACAATTTGAACAGAGTGCCTTAGCTTCATATCCAGGCACTCCGCCCACACACTGGTATCGTTATGTGGATGATAATTTTCAAAAATCAAAATTCAAGATTTGGAACCTTTTACTGCACATATCAATTCTGTAGATCCTAATATCAAATTCACCCGTGAAGATGCCAAGGATAACACCTTGGCGTTCTTAGATTGTGCAGTAATGATAGGAGGAGATCGGCGACTCCAAGTAGAAGTCTTCAGGAAGCCCACACACACAGAGCAATACCTGCTTTTTGATTCACACCACCCACTGCAGCACAAACTGGGTGTTATTCGGACATTACAACACAGGGCCCAAGTGGTTCCCACAAGCACAGAGGGAAAGGAGAAAGAAGAACAACATGTGCAGGAAGCCCTCTCTGTTTGTGGATATCCTAAGTGGGCTGTCAACAAAACCAAGAGAGACAAGGGCAAGAAACAAAATAACAGAGAATCCGAACCCAGGAGGAAAGGGGTAGCGATTCCGTACCTGCCGGCGGAAAAACTACAGAGGATTTTCAGACAATATGAAATCCCAGTTTATTTCAAACCCACAAACACTTTAAGACAAAAACTCGTCCACCCAAAGGACAAAACACCGAGCCACAAACAAAGCAATGTGGTCTACTCCATTCAGTGTAGTGAAGACTGCAGTGAGCGCTACATTGGAGAAACAAAACAGACACTTCACAAGAGGATGTACCAACATAGACGGGCATGTCAGAGTGGACCGTTATCTGCCGTACATCTTCACCTAGAAGCCACGGGCCATTCATTTGAGGACAGTGAGGTTCAGATCTTGGCCAGGGAAAAGAATTGGTTTGAGAGGGGAGTTAAAGAGGCTATTTTTGTCAAAAAAGAGAATCCTTCTCTAAACAGAAATGGTGGAGTCAGACATTATTTGTCTCCCATTTATAATTCCATTCTTAAACCTAGATCAAACGAACAAAAGAAACAATAGGGCTAGCAAGGTCAGGGCCAGAGGTGTGAAAAACAGTCGTGTAGGGATGAATAGGCATGCTAATCTAGACGCCAGAGAAACCAATAGGCGAGATAGTTTCGGAAAGTAGTTAGCTAGTTAGCTCCTCCCTGCAGCGAGATATAAGCAAGTGTCTTACCAGCACTCTAACCAGAACTGACGAAGCCTCTTGGATGAGCGGCAAAACGTTTTCGACCAAACAAACTGTCCAGTTGACAAATTGAATTTCTTCTTTTATCTAGTTCAGTAACCAATTCCGGACTTATGGTTGGAAAGTCAAGGTCACCTAAGAAGGTGGACATGTCTGTCACATTTGAAGGAAATTCAGAACTATATAAGGACTCATAAAAGGAGGAAAAAACAGAATTAATAAGCCTAGGCTCCTCCACCAGGACTCCTGATGCATCCTTAATGCGAGGTATCCGGGAGGATGCCTGGCGACGTAGCTGGTGAGCAAGTAATCTTCCTGCCCTGTCTCCGTGTTCATAGTATTTGGAGCAGGAATGCAGTAGTAGGCGCTCTGCTTCATTAGTTGTAATAAGGTCTAACTCTGTTTGTAAAGCAACCCGACGCTTTGCCAAACCAACAGAATGGGCACCTGCAAGATGTTGGTCAATAGATTTTATGTCAGCTAACAGTTTCTGAATTTTTGACACCCGTACTTTTTTCAGATTCCCACAAAAGTGTTTTTGATTCAGATTGATTAAGCGCAATAAAGTCATCAATTGCATCTGTAATCAATCTACAAGATCAAAGGAGAAGTTCAATTTGTCAACTGGACAAAGTTTGTTTGGTTGAAAACGTTTCGCCGCTCATCCGAGAGGCTTCGTCAGCTCTGGCCCTCATGCTGGTTCGACCCTGTTTATATCTAGCTGCAAGGGAGGAGCTACCCTGAACAAAGCTCTGACCTATCCCCGCTACTCTCTTTTGTTTTACGAATTCCTCTGGCGTCTTGTATTAGCATATCTATCAGTCCTAGGCTGCTCTCACTACACTGAAACAACTCTGGAACCATCAGCTAATCTGTCTCTTTGTATTTCAAATTTCTCTGGCGTCCAATTCCCTATTCAAGACAACGACCCTCTCCACCCCTCTGCAATGGCTTGTCTGTCCTAATGATTCTTTGTTTGTTTGTGCGGCGAAACGTTTTCAACCAAACAAACTTTGTCCAGTTGAAGCAGTAGAATTGCGAAATCTCCAAGGGTCAACATAACCTCCATTGGACATAAAAGTACTGATAGTCTTGGCCATTTGAGAATGAGAGGATCCTGTTTTAGAACGATCTAAATGAGGATTAATGGTAAAATTTAAGTCCCCTCCAAAAATTAAAAGGTGGTCATTAAGTGAAGGCAGACCTTCAAACAACTTATTCATGAATCCTGGATTATCAAAATTTGGTGCGTACACATTAACTAGTAGGACAGGAGTGTGAAATATAGTGCCTGAGACAATCAGATATCTGCCATCCCTGTCAGAAATGGTCCTAGTAAGTGTAAATGGAACTGATTTACCAATCAGAATGGCAACCCCCCTGGCCTTAGAGTTGAAGCTGGAATGAAACACATCTGCCACCCAAGGACATCTGAATCTCACCTGATCATTGGTTCTCATGTGGGTCTCTTGTAAAAAAACAATGTCAGGTTTTAAGCGTTTTAAATGAGAGAATACTCTAGATATCTTAACAGCACTCCCCAAACTTTTAATATTCCAGCTAATAAATCTAACATTTGAACCCATTATGTTGACCATATCTATCAAGTGATCTATCAAATAGCGAAGATCAAACTAACTTCCAACCACCTGCCCCAGGAGTAAAGAAAACATAAAAAATTCAAATAAAACAAAAAAAAAGGCAAAACAGAACGTTCTGAACCCGAACCAACTTCCCCAAAACCCACAACCACCCCCCATTGCACTTACCCTTACCCCATCCCCAAACGATAGGATGCTTCTTTCAACAGGGCGGAGACAGAGGTTGTAGTGACGGTGCCAACTTCCTCAGGTAAGCCCAAAATCCTGATGTTATTGCGGCGGGATTTCGCCTCCAAATCGTCGTACTTATTTTCAAGAGCAATAACTTGGGATGACAGCTTGTCCACCCTAGATTGGAGTGAGACCACGTCGTCTGTATAGGTCGTCAGCGAGCCCTCCATATCACGTACCGTTGTTTTTAAACCGTCTACCTCCGCCTTCACTGTCGCGATGCAATTATTTAGCTCGGCTTTCACATTCTGTAACTCCGACTTTATTTTAGTCAAATTATCGGACATAGCTGCCGCCAACTCGGCTCTAAAAATGCTCACCACCTTGTCCCAGAGGCTGGCGAGCAATTCAGTTTTAAAGTCTGCAGCGTTCAACTCCGAAGCTGGTGCAGCAGCGCCCGGAGGAGTCTGAGGGGCCGGAGCAGGGTCACTCGAGCCTGGGGATGAAGGCCGCATTTGCGCCGTCGTGGAATTACTTGTGTTCTTGAGTTTTGAAGGCATGTCGGTGGGCAATGAAGTAAACAAACAGTTTAAGGTCCCAAAAAGTCTTGCCACAGTCTCAGCAAAAATGCCCTGATATACTTTTAATCGATTTTGCGGGAGCCCTCCGTGTCACGTGTCCTACTCCATCAGCCGCTAAACCCTTCAGCATTTCCATTTTTTAATCAAACGTCCCTGTACTCTTGACTTTTTTTTCCCTTGGTCGGAGTTGCGGCACTTAAGCTTTTTTTTTTTTTTTTCAACATTCCAACAAACAAGGTAATTATTAAAAATGTAGGCCTACTAGAATGAGCTATATGTAAGGAGTACGAAAGCTTTCAGAAATATTTGGGTGCACGGGATAGAAATCTGTGCATATTTGGAAAATCTGTGCATAACTGGCTGTAGTTGAGTATAAAATAAATATTCGTAAACTCTCAAATGAGTCCAGTCGTACATAAAATGTACTGTATGTATTTTATCCATCAGAATACAACAGTTAGCACATCAAGAATTAGAATCACGTTACACTTTCAGTACGAATACAAATTCACAGGCTCGACTCTACAGTCAAAAATACATCTCTTCACTTCGCAGGCATTACTTATTGAGCAGAAGAAACATCAATCGAGATGCCCGACTTTTGTGCCGCATACAGACTGAACCAGGACTGAACCAGGACTGATGCCAGGACTAGATCTAGGACTGGACCCAGGACTGAACCCAGGACTGAGCCCAAGACTGAATAAGGACTGATCCCAGGACTAAACCAATACTGATCCCAGAACTTATCCCAGGACTGATCCCAGGAATGAACCAGGACTGATCCTAGGAATGAACCTGGACTGATCCCAGGACTGAAACAGGAGGACTAAACAAGGACTGAACCAGGACGACTAAACCAGGACTGAACAAGGACTAAAACAGGTCTAAACCAAGACTAAGCCAGAACTAAACTAGAACTGAACCAGGACTAAACCAGGACTGCTCTTGGACTTGAGAAAGAGAGAACCCCAAGTCCGCGTGCAAGGTGTCCACAAAGTGTGATCGGGCGACGGCTGCGCTTAGCTCCGTGGGGAGTGGAGCTCTGCGTTGGTACATGCAGATGCTGTTCATTGACTACAGTTCTGCTTTCAACACCACCACCCCTCCCCTCAAGCTGGCCAATAAGATGAACAGTCTTGGTCTCAGCTCACAACTTTGCAGATGGATCCTGGACTTCCTGAGCAACAGACCTCAGTCTGTGCGCATTGGGCAAACTCTGTTCAGAATTCAACACCCTGAACATGGGTTCTCCACAGGGATGCGTGCTCAGTCCTCTCCCTCTACTCCCTCTTCACACACGACTCTGTTCACAATTGTGAAGTTCGCTGACGACACCACGGTGATAGGTCTGATCTCAAACAAGAATGAGACAGCCTACAGGGAGGAGGTGGAGCACCTGGCACACTGGAGCCATGACAACAACCTGGCCCTGAACTCCAAGAAGACAAAGGAGGTGATCATGGATTTCAGACAGCAGTGACAGGGCAACCATCATTAGCTCCATGGCTGGAGCTAATGTGGCAAGTGAATTTCTCCTGTGTGAGATCAATAAAGTCTTATCTTATCTTATCAACCCATCAGCATCGGAGGGGAGATAGGGTGCAGAGCTTCAGGTTCTTGGGAGTACACATCAGCCAGGACCTGTCCTGGACCACTAACACTTTTGTAGTGACCAAAAAGGGCACCCAAAGGCTACACGTCCTGCGGATCCTGAAGAAGGCTCAGCTACCACAAAAACTGCACCCACCTCATTCACCCTCCCGCGAGTGTGTGTGTGTGTGTGTGTGTGTGTGTGGGTGTGTGAGAGCGTGTCTGAAATGACTGAGCTGATGCACACCTATCCCCCGGTGTTCCCTCTATCACTGTTCCGTCATATTTTACACGGTATCACCTGCATACTATTGCACTGACTCTGAATCCCTAAGTACTTGAATCCTGTTGCTGCCAGTGACTATACTGGACCCTGTGCAATATGACTCTACTGTGCAATATAGCATAAATGTACATATTGGTCTTCACATTGTTTTTCATATTGTTTGTTAGCTCTACTTGTGTATATTGTATATACTGTTGGAAATTGAACTCATTTTTTTAATCTATTTTATTATATTCTTATATACTATATGTGTCTATTATGCATCCGTTGTTGGCTGCTCCAAACGACATCTCACTATTTACACTCAACAAAAATATAAACGCAACACTTTTGTTTTTGCTCCCATTTTTCCTGAGATGGACCCAAAGATCCAAAATTCACTCCAGATACACAACACTACCATTTCTCTCAAACATTGTTCACAAATCTGTCCAAATGTGTGACAGCGAGCACCTCTGCCCCGCCGAGACAATCCACCCCACCTCACAGGTGCGCCACATCAAGATGCTGATCCGACATCATGACCAGTGGACAGGTGCGCCCCAGATTGCCCACAATAAAAGGCCACCCCGAAATGTGCATTTTTTTTTTTGCTTTATTGGGGGTCTGGGGACTCAGAACCAGTCAGTATCTGGTGTGACCACCATTTGCCTCATGCTCTATGCTTCTTCACATAGAGTTTATCAGATTGTCAGTTGTGGCCTGTAGAATGTTGGTCCACTCCTCTTCAAAGGCTGTTATGGACGAAGAACACAGGTGCATTTTATTGATGGCATTTTGAATGCACAGAGATACCGTGATGAGATCCTGAGGCCCATTGTTGTGCCATACATCCATGAACATCACCTCATGTTTCAGCAAGATAATGCACGGCCCCATGTTGCAAGGATCTGTACACAATTCTTGGAAGCTGAAAATGTCCCAGTTCTTGCATGGCCAGCATACTCACCGGACATGTCACCCACTGAGCATGTTTGGGATGTGCTTGACCGGCGTATACGACAGCGTGTACCAGCTCCCACTAATATCCAGCAACTTCGCACAGCCATTGAAGAGGAGTGGGCCAACATTCCACAGGCCACAATTGACAATCTGATAAACTCTATGCAAAGAAGATGTGTTGCACTGCATGAGGCAAATGGTGGTCACACCAGATACTGACTGGTTCTGAGTCCCCAGACCCCCAATAAAGCAAAAAAAATGCACATTTCGGGGTGGCCTTTTATTGTGGGCAGTCTGGGGCGCACCTGTGCACTGGTCATGATGTTGGATCGGCATCTTGATGTGGCGCACCTGTGAGGTGGGGTGGATTGTCTCAGCGGGGCAGAGGTGCTCGCTGTCACACATTTGGACAGATTTGTGAACAATGTTTGAGAGAAATGGTAGTGTTGTGTATCTGGAGTGAATTTTGGATCTTTGGGTCCATCTCAGGAAAAATGGGAGCAAAAACAAAAGTGTTGCATTTATATTTTTGTTGAGTATAATATAATGACAATAAAGACTTTTATGCTGGTGCTCGCCTGCGGTCACCCAACAGTCTACACAGGGGCACCTCCGGGCTCGTCCCGACTTTCAATCTTGGTTCACTTCTGGTTTAGTCCAGGTTTAGACCTGGTTTAGACTTGGTTTAGTCCTGGTTTAGTTCTGGTTTAGTCCTGGTTTTGTCCTATTTTAGTCTTGGTTCAGTCTTGGTTTAGTCCTGGTTCAGCCAAAAAAGGTGATGCTCTAAACTATGAGTAGGTTGTTGGAATGGCGGCATCAAAAAGTGTCGGAACGGGAGCATGTCAGAGTGGTGGTATGTCGGAATAAGGATTGTACCCCAGAAAAATTACAGGATCCAGCTGTAAACTGGAAGCAAAAAATTTGTATGGAACTGTGCACATGCACAACTTCACTATACAAGCCCTGTGTGTGTGCTGATTTTATTCATATGAGGAAAACACAAAATAAACTCCTAGGGAAAGGAGTTGTGCATCTTCTCATCTCTGTCTGTTCTATATAACATATAGATACATGCTCTTCCATGAGATTATGGAGATAACATCTCATGGAAGAGCACGTATCGCAGTAGGACTCATATCTGTATAACTATTTCACAGATATTTCATGCGGCTGGATGTATTTCTTTGCTAAAGCTTTAGCTCTGCTGCCGGACATGTAAACAAACAGTGCCGTGTGATGATGTCATTGGGGCGAGGCCCAGTTTGGTTGTGCAGGTGTGAGTGCAAAACACAGAATCCTATGCAATCGTGCTCGAGCACCGCATGGTTCAAAAGTCCTAGTGTGAGTGCGCCCTTAGTACAGCCGGCGTTAGGGCAGACAAACACACTCAAGCTAACTGGAGATTACTGGATGTCCCTCAGTAATGAGAACTACCTCGGGGTCACAGCACATTATTTTACCCTCCAGTGGAAACTTCAGACAGAAGAGAAGTACTTCTGCTGACACTGTTGCTGAGCACTTCATGAAAGTAGCCAGAGAGTGAAACATCAAACACAAAGTTGTCCTACTGAAAATTGTTATGGTCTGCAATAAAAACACATTTGAAAAAATTAAAGTAAGTACAAAGTAAGCCTATCCAATTTTTTATGTTTGGCCAAAGGAGAAATTCAGTTTGTCAACTGGACAAAAGTTTAGTTATGTTTCGCAGCTCATCCAAGATGTTTCATCAGTTTTGAGCTGCGAAACATATTTGACCAAATAAACTTTTGTCCAGTTGACAAATTGAATTTTTCCTTTTGCCATGGATTCTACCCGGACGACTGAGGGATTTTACACACTTTTCTATGATGATAGGAGTATTAAAATGATGAGTCAAGGGCCAAAATGTGTGATTAATTTGCGATTAATCACAAGTTAACTATGATATTCATGTGATTAATCGTGATTAAATTATTTTTAATTAATTGACAGCACTTACTCTTTTCTGAAAAGAAATACAATTCTAACTTGTGCTTTAGCCTTCAAAAATCATCAACCAGTTGAACACCAACTCAAGGTGGTGAATAGAGCAAATAGCTGATGGTGTTATGTAAGTGTAAGCCACAGTCTGTCAGATGTCCCTGAACAATTGCAAGGGCCAGCATTGAAGGCCCCAGTCTCCAGCAGTTTATGCATTCTTGTATGAAAACAACAGCATCACTGATTATGTTATTAGAATTGCTACCCATAAGCGAGGGTGTGGAACTTGTGGAAAGTAACAGCACAGCACAGGCCTTATACAAAGCAATAATATGGATGTATGGGTGTTATTTGAGGTGAAGCCTGAATAACTTATAACTGCTTTTATGATAATTGCGGGAGTTCCACAGTTTTAGTTTGTAGATATATTAGGTCTGCTGTGTGTCAAGTTAGGTAGGTACCTCTTGCACAAAGGATGTTATCAATTCAAAATCATTTAAAAAAAAAAGGATATTTATGTGCTCTTTACCTACTCACAAAACAGCAAAATTGGACGTGTTAAAGGTCCTATATTATGGAAAATTTACTCTTTTAGCCATGTTATAATGATGTCACCTCATCACAACATACCTGGAATTGTTTTATTTCATTCACATATGCTTCAGTAATCCTTTATTATTATTCTGTCTACATTTTCAAAGCGCAAAATGCTCACCTTGTGAAGTCATGAAGTGGCAGTTTTTGAGCTAACTTCAACCTTTTAACTTTTGTTTAGAGACTGATAATCCAGGGTTGAAATCATCCAAATTATTCCCATGAAAGAGTATGTAGTTTAAAAACACAGTGGAACACTTCCTGTAATACCACATGGCAGAGAGAGAAAAACTCAGCCTAAATATGCAAGGTTTGTGTGTTAAATATGTGAGAATGAACAACAGAACTCCAGGGATGTTTTTGATGAGGAAACGTTATGTAAATAAGAAAATAGTGTAATATGGGCCCTTTAAGGTATGCCAATATCTTAATGTTCAAAAATGTTTTCTGTTGCCCTAAAGTTGCACTATGTAATTTTATGGTGCGCATCTCCATGGATATGTTATTGCTTCATTTTAAATGTTCCACATTCAGGCATTAAACTTACTCATTTAGTTACTAATAGTGAAAAGTGTCTATGTCTATAAGGTAATCAAGTCTATTTGAAAAAGGACAACTTCTTACCTTGACGCCCTCCGGACAGTCGTTGGAGCAGAGGCCACTCAGAACTGTGGAGGAAAGAAGATAAAATTAGAGTTACATGACAACTGATGGGGCATTGTATTCTTGTTCTTTATGTGTAATGCAAACAAATGCATTAGATACATTAAAGGGATAGTTCGTTTTTTTTATGTGAATCTGTATGGCATCCCCTTCAGCAGTGTTGTGCATTAACTCTGAGCCGAGTTCTGCCCTGGTTCTGGCGCTGACGAAAGTAGGTCCGGCAAGTTAGTGGGGACAGTTAATAAAGCTTGTTTTTCTTCTCACAATATTTGTCCAAAAAGTGATATATTTGTGTCACAAACAGTTGCACACGAAAAAGTCAGCAGTCTAAATCGCTTGGTGCTATTTTCTCTCAAGTCCTATCACTGCTCGCCTATTATTATTAGCCTGTTCACTTGTAAACATCCACTTACAAGTGAACAGGCTAATAATAATAATAGATGCACAGTGATAAGACTCAAGAGAAAATAGCGCCAAGCGATTTAGACTGCTGACGTTTTCGTGTGCAACTGTTTTCTGACGCAATATATCACTTTTTGGACAAATATTGTTTTGAGAATTAAAAAAAGCTTTATTAATTGTCCCCGCTAACTTGCCGGACCTACTTTCGTCAGCGCCAATCCGGGGCAGAACTCGGCTCAGAGGACACTATCAGGGGTAAGCCAGTGTTAATGCACGGCACTGCTGAAGGGGATGCCATACAGATTCACATAAAAAAACAACGAACTATCCCTTTAAGATGCTATTACTTTGTGTTTACATGTGCAAATGCAGCATAGGAGCTCACTTCATCTATTCATGATTAGTTTGTACAAGTGAAGCAGGGACAGAATCAGCTGAATTGCTAATCAGTCATTAGAAAAGTGACTTTATTAGCATACTAATGATTCTGAGGTGATGTGATGTTTTGCTTGATGAAGTTACAGAGAAGTCCAATACTTGTTAATAAGGTGTACACCTAACAAGTCACATATTACACATATAGAATGCAAATATTCAAGGGAACATTGTTGATTGTTTATCTGTACATTGCATGGTGCTATACTAGACACGATACAATAGGGCTAATTTCTATTGTGGAAGCTATAAACTCTTTTAGGTGAGGAGATAAACTTGGAATATCACTGCTCCTCTAAAACCTCTGCATAATTCTCCAGGGCCATCATAAATAATTGCTAGTTTATCATGATTTCCCATTGTTGCTGAGGGTTTTTTGACCACACGTCACATGTGCATGTGTTTACACTAAAAATGCATAAATGCAGTGTTTATGGAAATATGTGATATTCTAACGCTTCATAAGTGCATTTACCATTTGCACAATGTGAATTTTGTCTTTAAATTTAACAATTCACAATCACATTGAGTATCTATGCAAATTTCTCCTGAATTTCAAATTGCTACTCTCTCAAAACAAATCTAGTTAATATGTTCTTATAAATTTGAATTCTGTGATTTTCTGAGTTTTTTCATGTGTCTTAAGAACTTGTATTGAGCATTTATTCCCATGAGCACACATATAATCTGTGGGGAAATTTTTTGGATTACAAACATATGTATGAAATACTTTAAACTTGCAATGTGCTTTGAACTAAGGTAATTCATAGTTTTGATTTACAAAATAATTTATGTAGGTAGGGTAGCCTAATAAACACATTTGCACAAAGAAGCATTTCATACAATAAAAGGAGCTAAATAACACTGTTGCCACCTTCAAACGGGTATTAAAAAACAACAGACTTAGATGTTCTTAAATGAAGAAGCACAGCACATTCAAAGTTACATGCAAGTTTTATGGAAACAATTTTGTACAATTAGCAACATTACGTTATATTGAATACACACGTTGCATTGCCCAATTTGATTGAGCAACGGATTATTCTACTAAATAGCCTTTGCGAGCACAGAGAATAAACTCAATATTTTTCTTCTTTCTGGGCTTTGATTTGAAAAGAAATTGCACACAGCTTTCATGTTCTAAGGCTTATTAAGTATACGCCTAAAGGTGAATTCAGATGCGGTTCCAATCAAACACTTAACGTGTGTTCTTTAACCTCAACTGACCACATTACACATAAAGGTACTACTCACTATTTCACCACCAGAATGGAAAACAGCCCAGAATACTAATGTGACCAGCTCTCCGATGACTAGCAAGTCTTTGAAAAGTCCAGTTTCTCAACAAACTTTTCATTTTAATCTTTTAGCTTCACAATCACACATATTCATACAGGCAAAGTGTTTGATGTTCATCTCTCAAGGAATGCAGAGAGAGAATGAACTGCTAACCTACTGGTAGGAGGGCAAATGTGGACAACCTGCACTATGCCTCATTATGGCAAGTCAGGCATAATTTCCACTGTCAAAACCTTGAAAGCTGTGGAAACTATTTTAGTGTCACTTCTTGACTTCTTGAATAGAACTGTTATAAATTCTTTAAAACTGTGACATTAGAGAAATAAAATTCTTTGTCTGGTGAAGAAAACATCTTATTCTGAAAGTAATAAAAAGTGATCCATGTTGATAAGCAGGAAACCATTCACTCACTCAACTAATACCATGTTATGCAGTTTTGACTATACACACCTTCCTTGAGTGAAAATACTTAATTTGATATTGAAAAGACTGTCTATTATGCAATACTGTATTGAATACTTCTGTTTAACACATTTTCCTCGCGCACACTTTCAAAGCTTGACACATCCATCATTTGAAAGCTTTGAATAAACGCTTGCTTCTTTCTACACAGAAAACCAACATAAACCTCACACTTTGACCCTGAAATGAAGGAATCCTGTGCAGTTAATGCAATATAATATGGAAACCTTGCCACAGGTCTCGTAACAGAGCCCAGGGGTTGAGTGAAGTCATTATTGGCTGCCAACGGAATAATTACACCTCTATCCACTTTGATTATGAGCCGAGCAACACATCAGAGGGTCTGCAGCAAAGTCATCTACGAAGGACAGCGTTGATCAATAAATCATAGAGAAAGGATTATGTTTGAATTTCATGTTGTGTGGGGTCAGGCTCTGGCATTGCTGTGACTGACAGTGTAAATCAATAGTGCAGGGGATTAGACAGTCATTTGTTTGAAGGTGGTCTCGTTTGGAAGAGCATGGACTGTGAACATGAGGGGTAAAAGGCATACTAAATTTAACATAAACATAAGACCCAGAGAAGAAACCATTGGTGGTAAAATGCCATAGTTTTACTAAATGATTCTTGATTATTGGAATACAGTGAACCCTCGTTTATCGCGGGGGTTAGGTTCCAGAAATAGCCCGCAATAAGTGAAATCCGCGAAGTAGGACAATTTTATATTTTACAATTATTCTACATGTTTCAAGGCTGAAAACGCTTCACCAGACACATTATACACCTTTCTGAGACTGGTATTAACATTTTCTCACATTTTTCTCTTGTTTAAACACTCAAACTTTTGTAGATTTTCATTAAAATATATTAATAGTGGGGCGGGGGCACGTGACACGCGGGCACGTGCGCGCGGGCACGTGCGCGCGGACACGTGTGTTTGTTTTGGTACCACATATCCATGCCATGTGCGAAAGTCGAGTGGAAAGCGACCTGGATATCATTTTGGGCAAGACTCAAGCCAATGCTAACAGTGCCAAACCGCTAACAGACACCTCTGAGCACCAGCCCTCACCACAAGACCAGGTAAGACCAACCTGCGCTCACAAGAGTTGGTTGCATTTCACCCCGGCTCCAAAATCAGTCCGCTATCAATGCGTCGCCAATACTCCACAGCTCTCTAGGACGGGGCCGACCCCGTCCTAGAGAGCTGTGGAGTATTGTGGAGTATTGGGTTCGTCCTCTCGTCCTCTCACGGGGAAGAGCCACTGTCTCCTCTGTGCGCGCGAGTGTCCTCTCCCCGCTGCGGCTCCCCCGGACGCTCCATGTTGATTCTTGGCTCTTCCATGGTCCGGCTCGCACTCTCTTCCATGGCTCGTGCAAGTAAACAAAGGCCACACCTCCTGTCACCCAGGCGCTCTCGTGAAGGAAATCTGAGACTCTGTCCCTACCATCCCTGGTCTAGACCTGGTTTAGTCCTGGTTTAGACCTGGTTTAGTCCTGGTTTAGACCTGCTTTAGACCTGGTTTAGTCCTGGTCTAGTCTCTTAGCTAATCAGGGCGCAGGACAGAATGTTACACTGTAAAAAAAAAGTTACACTATAAAAAAAAAAAAAAAAAAAAAAAAAAAAATTGGAAAAAAAAATCCGCGAAACAGCGAGGCCGCGAAGAGTGAACCGCGATACAGTGAGGGTTCACTGTATACCAATGAGTGTGTCGGAAGATACAATGCGTTTAATGTTTATTTGGGCGACAGTAGCTCAGTTGATTTGTTCTATGATCCAAAGGTTGGCGGTTTGAATCCTGCTCTCGACATAAACATCATTGGTAGAACAGTTAGACCAACTGATCCACAGGTTGGTGGTAAGATTTTAGCTCTCACAAATGAATACTGTGGTTGTGTCCTTGGGCAAGATACTTTCCTTGCCCCCAGTGTCTGCGTACAATGATGTATGGATATGTGTGCAAATGGGTGATTGGTTTCTTGAATGGAAACGCGCTATATAAAAATTTGACCATTTAATTGAAAATTAAATATTGTTATTAGAAACCAACTAATATGGATTTTCCAAAAGGCATATAAAATTCCAAAAGTCAGGAAAATAACAGAATTCTGGCGGTTCTGGCCTTTAAAATTAGGTATGGCATGTCCATATTAACGGAGCTAAAGTTGACTGGATCATGCTGAGTTTACTTCCTCAAAAGCTTTGGCCTAACGAGATCTGACTGAACTTTTGCATGGTGATCAAAAATAGAAGTGTTGATTGTCCAACAAACTCAGAGAATGGACTCAAGAGGTTCTGGGCTTGAAGCATGTCCATATTACTTCCAATAATCCAAAACATCACAGCCAGTCTGAGACACTGATTGAGCAAAACTGATTAATCATTCTGGCCCTAATTGTTATAAAAGTGATGGTTAAGGTACTGTAGAGGCATGACATGGATTTTGACCAGCAGTTTTCTTCAGGGATAAATGACCAAGTGTGTTTGTATTATATTTTGAATCCAGAGAAACCAATGGCCAATAAGATATTTTTGGGCTGATATGTGGGGCCAGTTTTGGTAATGTTCTCCAAATGATCTAATCTGAATTTAGTACAAACTCATTCACAACTTTGTTTTGCTACAGTTGGATAAGAGAGCAGTGTAATCATATTTTTGCAGTACCATGTTTGGACTCAATAGTTCAAATATAGCTATATGCATGTATTCTTTTTGCATATTTGAGCAGCTAGATGGACCACATAAAATATTCGCCTCTGCTGATAATGAAGGCAGATAGCTGATACTTTAAAAAGCGCTAAATATCTCTACTTAATATTGTTGAGTGGTCACCCTATACCCTAATGATGGTAGTTCAAAGTAGTGTAAACCTATTGTGTTCATAGACAAGACACTTCACTTATGTTGAATGTGACGTGTGCATGATCAATGAAGTATTCTTGTATAGAAGAAATCCGATGAAATGAGGTATGTAACGTTGTGTAGCTATGTACGTCCCATATAGAGTCACAATAAAGAAAGAAACCCTTTAATGTCAGGAGAAACAAATGCTGGTTAAAACATCATCAAAAACGTCTGGCTGCAAAAGTCCTTCACAACTCACTGCGTCCACTGTAGCTTTAGGAACTAAGCGTCAGGTTTGGGCATCCATGTGTGCGCGGCTGTCACTATATTCCGAGCAGAGGAGAAAGCAGCTTGCGTTGATTGCTTCTTCTGTGCTTTGTTCATACTTCAATCTTCCCAGTGATAACAACATAACAGCTCCTCCATGGCCAAAAACAGGAATAGCTCTCACACATAAAGGCGCAAACAGATTCTTTTGCCTCCTGCCAATACCCAGACTCTCTTACCTCCCACACAGAAACTTGGCAGCCTGTTTTTTCACGTGAATATTGAGAATGATGGCAGCAGTCTTCCCTGGACTAACCTAATCAAGTGAATGATGGACTAGTCAGTGTGTCACTTCATGTGCTTTAGGCGTCCATCATGGTGCGATAATGGGCACTCCAGTCAGGCAAATCCCAACTGATTTTTTCTTCTTTTGGTAATGTGCTTTTTGGGGTTGGTGAGGAATAACCAGCAGTCTTGATGGGAATAATTCATGTGCAACAAGGGCCACTGATGCGCTGCAAAAACACCAGATGTAGTAAGAGCACAAGAGTGTGTGGAAGGCTAGCATGAAAAATACTAATCATTTCGAGATTACAGCGAGATGAAAAGCAAGCAAAGCCTCTTGCTCAGGCAAAAAATTGGTCGTAAAATATGTTATTATAATCATGCTTCTTTATAATCTCTTTTTTAGAGTGGCAAATCATGAATAAACAGACTCCCAGGACCGTGTGGAGTGGAAAGACATTACAGAATGATTGTGAGTGTTGAATATTAAAATTTAATAAGTGAATAATTATTCTCCGTTCTGAACAATGCACAGACACACACACTGTATAAGAATGAGGGTTTTTCAATTCATATTAAGAACTGTAATGAAATTAATACTTTTAATTTTTAAAAATATTTTCCAAAAAACACAACTAAATAAATAAATAAATAAATAAATAAATAAAAGAAACCCTCCTCTCTACATGTGTCCGAGTCCAATCCCTCCAAAATGCTCAAGAAAGGTGCCCATTGTTTGGTCACATTGTTTCCCCATTAGAATCTTTTCTGGAGTGCACCAAGATATCAATTCATTAATCCAATTTGTCTCAGAGAAATGAATACTTTATAGACTTTAATACAATACTGTAGAACATTCCAGTCTAAGTAATAACATCTATATGTAGACAAGCTTGTTATTATTAAAGTCATGTCTTGTTATTATTAAATGGCATGAAATTTTCACTTTCTGAGGTTTTTGAACGTTAATGCGAGCTCCCCTACCCTGTTTAGGGCCCCCCCCCATGGCTAAAAGTTGCGAAATGTGTTAACTGAGCATTTGCGGTCCTTTTCTGCGTTTGAAAAAAAGACATCTCAAACGGGCGATTCTGAACAAGGAAATTATGTGACGTCACATTGAAGAAAAAATGCAAATGCAGTTCCACCGCCCGTCTGTGTTTCTACCCACACTCTCTGTAAATCAGACGCCCCAGGATTTCGCGGGCATTTTTTGTGATTGTTGCGGGCTAAAATGCCTGAATTTGCGGGAGCTTTTCCAAAAAGTTGCGATGAAAGTTGCGGTGCTTTTAAGGTTTTTGTTGCGATTTTTTTGCGGGAGGAAGTGAAAGTTGCGATAAATAGTTGCGATTTTCCCTTTTTGTAATTAAAATTGAGTAATATTTTGAATACTGAGTTATTACTGACAAAGAATAATACAAAGACACAGAGATCACAGATATGGTCCTAAAACAACCTTACCAACATCGAAAATAAATTACTACAAGGAGGGGAACTGTTTCGCCCGGTCTTTTGCTGTTATTTTTGTGGGCAAATGGCGCCGCAGACATGTTTCTTTGCCATTAGAAGCCGTGTCCCAATTCCCAGAGTGCACAGCTCGGAGCGTGGTTTGAAGGGCATGTGCGTCACACATTTCGCCAGAACACCGGCGCGACGACTGCTGTCCCACTTCGTTTTTGTCCCATGCGCAGTTAACACGCGGTCCCAAGACCGCAGTCGTTAAGTGATCCGCAGACTGCAGTCGGGGCTGAGCAAGAGAGTTTGGCCACGCCCCCACCCGCTGCTCTGTCCTTTCTCTGTCCTCCTCATTTGCATTCAAGCAACAACGCCCATAATGGAGTGTTCCAGAGAGATATTTATGACTCTGTCTGTGTTCATGGGTCTTTCTCATGCACTGAGTCTTGATTTTGAAGAAGGATTCATTTACAGTTTTAGGGAACCATTAAGGAGCCATATAAAAGCATCAAGAAGTACCGTGTCATGGGATCTTTAACATAGATATAAATGAATTGCTATGAAATCAAGCAAAACTGTATACAGTAATCCCTCGTTTATCGCGGGGGTTAGGTTCCAGAAATAACCCGCAATAAGAGAAATCCACGAAGTAGGACAACTTAATATTTTACAATTTTTCTACATGTTTTAAGGCTGTAAATGCCTCACCACACACATTATACGCTTTTCTCAGACTGGAATTAACATTTTCTCACATTTGTCTCTACTTTAAACACTCAAACTTTCATAGATTTTCAACAAAATGTATTAATAGTGACGCGTGGCCCCGGAAGCCCCGCCGGACGCGCGAGGAGCACTGCCACGTCCTGGGACGAGACGCGCACTAACCCCTTGCGTCACGTGACAGAGCAGCACGTGCCGCGCACTTCTCCAAGGGGTTGGTGCGCGTCCCGGGATGTGGCTGTGCCTCTCGCGCGTCTGGCGGGGCTTCCGGGGCCGTGTCTCCCCCCACGCGTCACTATTAATACATTTTGTTGAAAATCTATGAAAGTTTGAGTGTCTAAACTAGAGACAAATATGAGAAAATGCAGCGCGGGCTGCGAGATAGAACTGCAGTGCCCGGACCGCATGCTCTCAGCCCGAGCCACAAACCGAACACGCACAAACAAACGCAAAAGCCGCACGGAGTGATTTAAACCTGGTTCAGACCTGGTCTAGTTCCGGTTTAGTCCAGGTCTAGACCTGGTCCAGTCCTGGTTTAGTCCAGGGCCACTCCAGGTTTAGACCTAGTTTAGACCTGGTCTAGACCTGGTTTAGTTCTGGTCTAGACCTGGTTAAGTCCATGTTTAGTCCTGGGTCTACAGTCTCTTAGCCAATCAGGACGCAGAACACATTGTTACACGATAAAAAAAAAAGTTACACTATATTAAAAAAAAAAAATAAAAAATCCGCGAAACAGCGAGGCCGTGAACAATGAACCGCGATAGAGCGAGGGTTCACTGTAGTTAATGAATACTTGATATGATTAAATAAAAAAAGAAGAGTACAAGGAGCAGTCAAAACATATCAAGGTTCTTAACTTTCTACATACTGTATATCGTGTGTGTGTATGTGTGTGTATATATTTAAAAAAAAAAAAAAAGTGCTCCTCACCTTCCACGGTGGTTGGTCTCTCACTCTCATCCAGCTCGGGTCCTCTACCAGAGGCCTGGGAGCTTGAGAGTTCTGCGCAGTATCTTTGCTGTTCCTAGTACTGCACTTTTCTGCACTGAGATGCCTGATGTTCTTCCTGGGATCTGTTGTAGCCACTCCTCCAGTTTGGGGGTTACAGCCCCGAGTGCTCCGATCACCATGGGCACCACTGATGCCTTCACCTTCCAGGCCTTCTCCAGCTCTTCCTTGAGCCCCTGGTATTTATCTAGTTTCTCGTGTTCCTTTTTCCTTATATATATATATATATATATATATATATATATACAGTGGTACCTCACCTTACGAAATTAATTCGTTCCAGAAGTGGTTTCGTAACGTGAATTTTTCGTAAGTTGAGTAGTTATTTCAATGGAAAAAGCCTGATTCGTTCCAAGGCCCCGTTTTTTTTTATAGTGTAACTTTTTTTTTATAGAGTAACACTGTGTTCTGCGTCCTGATTGGCTAAGAGACTGTAGACCCAGGTCTAAACAAGGTCTATACCTGGACTGGACCAGGACTAAACCTGGACTAAACCAGGACTAGACCAGGTGGATTAAAGCGCCGCGTGCGGGTCTATTTCCTGATTTCTCACGAGTCACAGCTGAGGCGAGCAGCGAGGAGAAGACTGCACGCAGTCCGAGCGCATGAACGAACGGAGGTAAGAGCCGCGGTGGTTTAATCCTGGTTTAGAGGAGGCACGGTTTGAGCACGGGTCTCGTCCTCGCAGCCCCTCGCCGGGTCATGCTGCGCTATCACACACGTGTCCCCGCGCACACTTCTCCACCCTCCCCCTTCCCCCCACGCTTCACTATTAATACATTTAGTTGAAAATCTATGAAAGTTTGAGTGTTTAAACAGAGACAAATGTGAGAAAAGTTTAAATCCAGTCTGAGAAAAGCGTATATGTGGCTGAGCGCGCATCTGAGCGCGCATTATTTGAATTTTTGAGATTTCGCGTTTCGTAACTTGAATTTTCTTTTGTATCTAGAGACCAAAATTTAACGTGAAGGCGTTTCGTAACTTGGAATTTCGTTTGTTGGGTCTTTCGTAAGGTGAGGTACCACTGTGTGTGTGTGTGTGTGTGTGTGTGTGTGTGTGTGTGTGTGTGTATATATATATATATATATATATATATATACATATATATATATATATATATATATATATTCTGTCTGAGCATGTGAGGAGGTCCCGGGGAAGACCCAGGACACGCTGGTGGAACTGTGTCTCTCGGCTGGCCTGGGAACGCCTTGGGGTCCCCCCCAGAGGAGCTGGAGGAAGTGTCCGGGGTGAAGGAAGTCTAGTAGTCCCTGCTTAGACTGACCCGGCTCTGGATAAGCGGAAGAAAATGGACGGACTAACCTCTGACACATTTCCATGAGGATTGTCCGGTACCTTAGATGAGCCTGACCTTAAGCACTTAGCTCATAGCCTCCTCTTCCACACAATATGAAGAAAAAAAAAATCTCATGGTTGTCAAGGTAACCGGAGACTAGGCCACATAATGGTCGGGGCAGCTGAGGTCCACCACACATGATGGCTTGAACACTTGACTAACACTACAATGGGCGAGCAGATATCAGCAATGGTGACATGCTGCGTCAGCCAACTGTATGACACAAACCCGGAGCGGAGCACAGTGACAGCTGAGAGACAGTTTCTCCGAGAGGCTCATCACTACTCATTGTCCTCAGGTTGGGGCGGCCGACTGCAGGGCATGCTGCTGCTGCATGCATGCTGATACAAGAACATAACAGCCATTGTGATGTGTCAGACTGGTATGGGATTTATGTAAGTGCTATAATCTATTCTGTGAGTTTCAGAATGATGGGAGAATTAGGACTGTTGCCATAGAGATTAACAAAATATTGTAGTTCTCAAATGGGAAAAGGTTCTCAAAATGTTGCCAATATCAAGAAGCTAGCATGAATAGAATAGAACTCAACCTAGTGAGATCTATACTAAAAGATTATAACATTTTCTTTATCTAGGAAATAGTCCACAAAAACCAGGATTGATACTATAATAATGAACAAGACAAAAGCAAGTTACTGTGGCTGGCTACTAATACAAATGCTACAAATGCAACCCAGGTCTAAACCAGAGCTCCAGGACTGTGTATAAACCACATCACTGATCAGGTCTAACTGGAAAAAAAACTAAGTGAAGACTAAAGACATCAAGATCAGAATCTAGTCAGAACTTGGGAGCATCAGCATTTCCCAACTTGTCTAAAATTGATAAGCTACCACTTATTTGGAAAACTCATATTTTTTCTATATGCAAGTTAGCACCTGTTGATGATGTCACATCACTGTTCAGGCCAACCAGAAGCCATGGCTCACAGGGGAGGTCTACAGGCTGCTGAGGGTAAGGAACGCTGCCTTCAGAGCTGAAGACGAGGTGAGCCTAGGGCCTGCAAGGGCAAACCTGTCACGTGGCATCAGAGAGGCTAAGAGACAATACTCTAAAGATGAGGCTTAATCAGGCCGTGTCGCAGAGAATACGTACCTGAAGTAAACAGAGTGTCAAACTAACAGTTCCACATACCTCCCGCATGACTATGTGTGTAGTCCGAAAACAACGGTGACAATATCAGCAAAAAAAAAAAAAAAAAAGACTTATGTTCTTAGTCAGTTTTGACAAATTTCCACAAATTTAAAATATTCTCTTAAACCGCTGTCTTTACGACATTATCAGATAAAAGAATTCCAGAGTTGATTTGGCCGAGTGGTTAAAGACTCTGTCTAGCGCGTGGGAATCCCGGTTTGATTCCCATTACTGATGTATTCATGCGCAGGTCAATTATGTGTTATATTTTCATGAATTTACATTTGGACACATTACACTAATGTGAATGAATTTAACCTACAATTATTCATATCATCATAGAACTTACATCAGCTGGGCCTAACATCACTCACTTGACGACATTTACACTTTATATTTTATGTGACATCTCTATCAAAGAATACAGTTAAAGGTAAACCTTTAATTTTAAAACAAAATGTAGCCAAATAACAGGCACACTCCATGATGCAACATTTCAATGATTCAACAAATTTGCTTCAGAGATGCTGTGCAAGTCTTTTTAATGAAATCCTATTTATCAATTTCCATCAAAAGGCATAAAACAATAAAAGACATTAGGTATGACATTCTGGTGTGAGGACACTGCTGGAGGACTGCTGAGGGTCAGGCAAGTGTATGCCATCTTCAGTAACTAGAACACAAGCATACTATTAAAAAATACAAATGCTTGGATCACAGCTGAGGCAAGCATTAGCCTAGAGAATACCTTGAATATACTCCTCACGAGAACTCGCAGGAAGGATCTTTGATGGGGTCCCTCCTTCAATTACCTCCACCAGTGGGCGACCCCGGTTTAGGGCCAGTGCCAGCTCCTCTGCAGGTGAAAGATTTTGAGGGGGGCTCCCACCTCCTGTGGCTTGGTAACTACTGTTCATTTTACATTAAATTAAGGTACCATTTCAACAGTATTACTAATTTCACTGAATAATAATATTATTAGCCTATTAGCCTACTTACCACTCTGCAAAATGTTTTTATGCTTTGTGGGTAGTGGCTGAGTGGGTAGCACTCATGCTTCACAGCAAGAAGGTTCCGGGTTCGATCCCCGGGTCGCCCAGGCCTTTCTGTGTGTGTTCTGTGTGGAGTTTGCATGCATGGTCTGGGTTCGATCCCCGGGTCACCCGAGCCTTTCTGTGTGGAGTTTGCATGTTCTCCCCGTGTCTGGGTGGGTTTCCTCCGGGCACTCCGGTTTCCCCCACCAACCCAAAACATGCACCATAGGTACCTCCAGCTTTGGTCCTGACCAAGCCGAAGCAAGAAGATCATGGAGATGGTCCCCGGGCGCAGTAATGTGCTGCTCACTGCTCCTGATAACAGGATGGGTTAAATGCAGAACTGGAATTTCCCCACTGTGGGACTAATAAAGGCATAGCTTTCTTTCTTTCTTTCTTTCTTTACCTGCAAAACAGTCCTCTTCACATTATTCCTGCTCAAAGACAAACACAATTTAACGTATTAGTTGGAGCAATTACTTTTACACAGTAAAAATAATATAAACATTTCATGACATCAACTGCTCTTCCTGAGTATCAAACTCGCATCTCCCACGTGCCAAACCGTAACATATCCTCTCCCCCACGGACTTGTCTTAACACCGATGGTGAAAACATACTTAAAAAAACTCAACATTCAGCATTGTTATAGAACTTAACTTAGGCATTTAAGCACTCGGCGATCTTCTGCCACGCCATGTTTCTCGCCTTGGTTATTGCAAGTGTGTTGCAGAATTCCAAAAGCAACTTTTGTTCTGATGCGCTGAAATAATCGGCCCGAATCTTCAACATGATCGCGTTTTCGACAGTCGCTTGTTCTGGGCTTCTTATGTCCCCTGTGCACGCGCCTAGGCCAGGACTGGATAGCCCTGACTGAAGTTAGCGCCGCTGAGGCGCAGCTGAAATGCGTTAGTGGAACGATTTCAGGCTTTAGTCTAAGTTGCGGCTACTTCAGGCGAGGACTAACCGCTTAGGCGCCACTTTGTTTAGCAACGTTCGTGGAATATCCCCCTGGACACCAGAGACTAATATGTTAGAATGCTGTTCATTTACTTTAGCTCAGCATTCAACACAGTCGCCCCCCACCAACTCATACTCAAACTAGACAAGCTGGGGATCAACACCTCGATGTGCAACTGGCTGCTGGTTTTCCTGACAGGAAGACCGCAGGCAGTACAGGGTCGGCAGCAACACCTCCAGCACCATCGCACGGGGACCCCCCAAGGATGTGTGCTGAGCCCCCTCCTCTTCATTCTGCTGACCCATGATTGCACACCGTCACAAAGCTCCAACTTCTTCATCAAGTTTGCAGGGTTAGGGTTAGGGTTACAACTGTGTTGTATCATCCCACCCACCCATCCATCCAACTGCCTCTTCAGTCTGCTGCCATCAGGAAGGAGATAGAGGAGCCTCAGGGCAAAGACCAGCAGTCTGAAAGACAGCTTCATCCACCGAGCTGTCAGGATGCTGAACTCTCTCCTTGCCCTGCCCTGCCTTGCCTTCCCCAATGACACTGCTGCTTAAATGACACTGACACTGCTGCTTAAATGACACAATTTGAGCTTTATTATGCTACACATTGTGTGCTTTACCTATTTGTATTATATACAAGTCTACTGTACTTTTGCTAGGGGTATATGTGATGTTTTAGTGTTTATTGTCTTGTTTATAAGATGTTTAATGTTCACTGTGGGCCTAGGGGGCGCTGCAATTTCAAATCCTGTGTGTGCAACCTGTACATATGTTTTTTGACAATAAAGCTGACTTTGAACTTTGAACATATATACAGTGGTACCTCACCTTATGAAATTAATTCGTTCCAGAAGTGGTTTCGTAACGTGAATTTTTCGTAAGTTGAGTAGCTATTTCAATGGAAAAAGCCTGATTCGTTCCAAGGCCCCGTTCCAAGTTTTTTTTTTTATAGTGTAACTTTTTTTTATAGAGTAACACTGTGTTCTGCGTCCTGATTGGCTAAGAGACTGTAGACCCAGGACTAAACGTGGACTAAACCAGGTCTAGACCAAGGTATAAACCTGGACTGGACCAGGACTAAACCTGGACTAAACCAGGACTGGACCAGGTCTAGACCTGGACTAAACCAGGACTAGACCAGGTGGATTAAAGCACCGCGTGCGGGTCTATTTCCTGGTTTCGTACTAGCTCTGCTATTAGCAGCAGCACCGGTGTACCTCACGAGCAGCGACTGCGTGCGTGGTGGGAAGGGGGAGGGCGGAGAAGTGTGCGCGCAGACACATGTGTGATAGCGCAGCATGACCCGGCGCGGGGCTGCAAGCACGAGACCCGTGCTCAAACCGTGCCTCCTCTAGACCAGGTCTAAACCAGGTCTAATCCAGGATTAAACCACCACGTGCGGGTCTATTTCCTGGTTTCGTGCTAGCTCTGCCGGTGTACCTCACGAGTCACGGCTGAGGCGAGCAGCGAGGAGGGGAGGGGATGTGCCTCCCATCGGGACCGCATGCAGTCTGAGCGCATGAACGAACGCATGCAAGAGCCGCGGTGGTTTAATCCTGGTTTAGACCTGGTTTAGAGGAGGCACGGTTTGAGCACGGGTCTCGTGCTCGCAGCCCCGCACCGGGTCATGCTGCGCTATCACACATGTGTCCACACGCACACTTCTCCCCCCTCCCCCTTCCCCCCCACGCTTCACTATTAATACATTTTGTTGAAAATCTATGAAAGTTTGAGTGTTTAAACGAGAGAGAAATGTCAGAAAAGATTAAAAGCGTATAATGTGTGTGGCTGAGCGTGCATCTGAGCGCACATTATTTGAATTTTTGAGATTTCGCGTTTCGTAACTTGAATTTTCTTTGAATTTTCTTTCGTATCTAGAGACCAAAATTTAACGTGAAGGCATTTCGTAACTTGGAATTTTCGTTTGTTGGGTCTTTCGTAAGGTGAGGTACCACTGTATATACACACACATACATATATATATATTAGGGCTGCTCGATTATGGGAAAAATCATCATCACGATTATCTCAGTCAATATTGAAATCACGATTATTCAAACGATTTTTTTCAAAATCCCCTACCCACACACACACACACACACACACACACACACACACACACACACACACACACACACACACACACACACACACACACACACACACACACACACACACACCTACACACACACACACACACTCACACAAAGTGGGCTACTCTCCCCTTAAACATTTATTTTTCTTCTTCTGTCTTATTCTATAGATTGCCCTAAACTTAATAAAATACAACCTAACAAATATAAACATAAAATAGCCTGGTGCTATAATATACACACAGGCACACACACACACAAACAAAAGGTTATCACACACAGCTATTCCTCACTTTCCTAACAGATTTCTCCTCAGTATAATATAATATAATAAATATAATAAAATATAATAACATATAATAACATATAATAACATATAATAAAATATAATAACATATAATAACATATAATATAATATAATATAATATAATATAATATAATATAATATAATATAATAGTGCTAAAATAGAATAGTGATATGACAAACAAACATTTCATGACATGACTTACCAAAAGCAAAGATGAGATAATCTCCAGCAAATCCGAAAGAGCTCCCAGATGAAGTGTCCGGGATAAGTAATTCACGTCGCCTCTAGTGAAAATGCTGATCACGTATCTCTACAAAGTCCCATGTAAAGTGTGTCTTTGCACGTTGTTTTCATACTAAATACCACGGAGGGTAAACGATCGATTTAAAAGTGATTAAATGTTGCATTGATTATACTAACTTCGTTTACTATCGTCGTCTGTAGTTTCCGTGTTCTTGGCTTCATATGAGAGCGTGTGCGTTCTTGGTAGGAGCTAGTGCTGTCATTGGTGGTGACAGCAACGTGGTAGCAACTCCTGTCGTGTGATTGGTCAATTCCTGGTAGCAACTAGTGTGAGCTCGTCTCGCAGCCGGCCGCAGGCGCCAGAAAGTCTGCGCTGCGCATTGGCCCGCGTGGAAGGGAATGTATTGCGCGTGCGCGTCCCTCTCGACAGAGAAATGAAAAAATAATCGTATGGACTCGATTATATGAATTTTGAGATCGTTTGACACCAAAATCGAAATCGTGATCAAAATTTGATTAATTGCACAGCCATTATATATATATATATATATATATATATATATATATATATATATATATATATATATATATATATATTTACTACATAGTAATGTGTTAATATGATTGATTTAGAACTCCACAATAGCATAGCTAAGTCGGGATTTGTAAGTGTTTAATAAAATCTTACAAATTTCTCTTTGCCCCCATTAGCCATGCCCGACTGGCTACTGTCATGTCTAGTCTGCATGTAAGTAAGACAAGGCTCTCTGGAGCCAGAGGGAGACAGTTCCAAAGGGAACTGTCCCTGTTTCCGGCTTCTCTTTGGGTAGCATCATTATAGTACGCTCAGTGCCCCTAAACAGCTGGCACCAGCTCCACTGTTCAGTTACAGAGGAATAGAATGAATACATGAGACTATGCTATTAATTATCCATATCACAGCAAAAACTAGAGAACTATTTTAAAGTACAAGTTGCAAAATTATATAGTCTGAAGTTAAGTCCAAAATGTATTCAAACTACAAAATAGCAGATGCATACACTAAAGAAAAAATAAATTCTTGAAGAATTGGACCCTTGGGTAAACAGGAGTAAAACGGTTTTCTGCGGTTTCATATGCTTAAGTGAGGGTTTGCTGGGGTTAGAAGAATCCTCAAAGGGCGCATATAACCAAAAGAATTAGCAGAGAATCTGATTAGCCAATAGTATCATACATCAGCGGTGGAAACCAAATGCAATTGTGGCACCACTTATGGCTGCTGTTGCCTAAAGTCCTGCGCTAATGTGCTAACTGGTCTTCCAGCTAGCATAATTATTTTTGAATGAGGCCAGAAGTGACAAAACAAACTTGTAAACATGCAAATGGGGTGAGAGGGGCTTTTCAACTGCATGTGGAAATTGTGTACACTATAATGGCACATAACATTGTCAGAGTGGACAATATATGCTAAACACTGTCAGCCTAAGTATCTGGGTTAGCAGTTTTTCAGTGATGGCATATATAGAGGAATCGGGGTTCCTGAAAGTTGCGAGTATAAACCACATAGACAGCACACTTGGCCTATATTAGACAAGATATATGACTACCTATCCAATGGGAGCGAGAAACAAGTACACAGAATATACATGCAAAACCACAACCACAACGATGACAATCCCAATTGTCAACGTTGTGCAGAACAGGAAGCCATTTTGACACTGACAGACAGCGTAAGCAGTGATTTGATTGCACACAGCACGCTGTGAAAAATCCACCTACAGACAACAAACCCTCCTGAAAGACTTGTTAATCTCTCCATTGTCATCCAAGTGCAAAAGAAATGGCAGCTTTGAGTGACAGGTGGCAGAGAAGAGGAGACTAGGAGAGAGGACGGAAACGGAGGGATGGCAAGTATGAACGGAAGAGATAGAGAGGTGAGGGGCTGATATATTGGCTTGGATTGGGGGGCTGTTTAAGGGCTGAGAAAAGAACCCAGATGTTCTTCAATGCTGCTAATCTGCATCCTAATAAGTGAGCAGGAAACTAATCAGCTCGTACAGTTCTGGCTGTCACTCCACCTCTCCCCCACCCTTTTATCATCTATCCTTCTTTCTAATTTTAGTATTTGCCTCTTCTTCCTCGGTAATCATCCATCTATTCCTTGCCCACTTGGCTCTTCATCGCCTGGGGTTGGACTCGGAAAGAATCGTTTACGTTATGTTGACGGAAATTTATTTGCTAGTAGCTGTTAAAAAGGGAGGTGTGAAGGTGCAGTTGGGAGAAAAGTAGTCTAAGGTTGGTTTGTTTGGACGGAGTTTTAAGTTTTAATTAATGATGGCACTCAAAAATGGCAAGGACAGGTTTGACAATGGATCTGGTAAAAGCAAAGGTACAGACAAATCAGTTATAAATTCAAGACCAAAACAATATTTAAGCTCGGCATGAGACTATTACAGTTAAAGGGATGCTTATTGATTGATTGATTTATCTGATTATAGCAAAAATGTTCATTTCCATCTGTTGTCCCTCGGCAGGTGGCACAGAACATTTACAAAGAGACATAACACAGAACAGTAAAAGGCCAGTTTGAGTGTTTAGTGTTCAGACTTTTTCTTCATCCACAGTTTAAGGTGGCGGTTGAATGTAAACAAAGATGGAAATGTATGCCCCAGAAATAGTTTAGAAAAACTGTAAATGCAGCTCAAAATGATATCACAGTGCAATTAATCATAAAGCATTTTTATTAGTCTCTGAACCAGGGCATGTGCTGTTAGCATGCTAGTTGTTTTTAACTTCGTTGTGATGCCAAAACTCAGCTGTGTGAATGCAATTAATAATTGGGATGCAAGAAGTATAGTAGGAAAGTGTAGAAAAACGTCAGATCAAAGCACACTGTTTAAAATTTCATGTTTTTCACATTTTAAATTTGTAAAAATCAGGTACAGCCTTCAAAGGTTGTAGATTACACAAAACTGACTCTTGTGAGCTTTAAGCCATGTTATAATGTTGTTACCTCACCAAAAGCATACCCAGAGTTGAGTTTTGTTTCATTCACACTTGAGAAATCCTGCATTATCATGCTGTCTCCAAAACTCAAAATGCTCTGTTACACCTTGTGATGTAGTTGTAGTTTTCATTTAAGAGCTTCTTCAGTTAAGTTTCTTTAGCAGTGATTGGCACTTCCAGGACAGAAATTATCCAAATTATTCTAGTAAAGGTGTATGGATCACAAGGTGGACCAGAGTTTTTCTGTTTGAGAAAAGAACTCAGCCTAAGTATGCAGTTTGTGTGTTAAAAAATGTGTGCATGAATCAAAACTCCAGGTATGTTTGTGATGAGGAACCAACATTATAACATAGATCAGTTGACTTGAACATTAGGACTATGCCCAAATAACGTACAGTATGTGGTGGTGATATAGTCTTGGATATTATTACATGAAGCTCACGTTCTCATTGCAATAAAAATATATTTTCAAGGATCTCAATTTAGGGCAGCAACTAATAAATTCTAAAATGGCTACCTTTCAAGCTCTGAAGGCTCTTTTGATTTGTGTTATTCATATGGTCTCATGCTTTACTGCAAATATGTTTTGATTTTTTTTATCATATTGACTGACATCATAAATTACAGTCACATTCCATTATTGAGCCCAGATAAAGTGTTGCAAAGAGTACATCGGCCATGTGCTGATTATACGTAATAATGTTTGAAAAGTTCTGAGGCAAACAGATGGTTGAAGTGTAAACTCTAAATAACAGCCATGATTTGAGCCAAACTCTTTCTGAAACACTGTCAAAACAAAATGACATATGGCTTGAGATGCCTTTCTTCTCATCTTTTGTGATTTTTTTTGGTGCACAGCATGGCACTTCACCTGACAGGTCTTCAGCTGGTCTGCACAGAAACCCTCGAGCCTTCCTCCTAAATAATATATGGCCCTTCGGCAACAGAGCTAAGAGGCTTGACGGAATGAATAGTGAAAGGAGTCTCTTGTTTTTTGGGGTTGTGGGAGGACTGGATGTCATACCCTAACAGGTAAGGGTCAGTTCCGAGTACCAAAGCTCAGCAATAGTCACCATGCTCCGGCTGGTAGAGGGTGCTGTCTGGCCCTGCCCACGATGGAGGCTTCTGTGGAAAGGGCTGTGTACTGAATTGAATCCAACATTTCACTGGCGAACAACTGAACCCAACAGTGATTCTGCAGCTGGTGTTGTTAAATAATGCTTTGAGAGAGTTTTAATCTTAGAAAAAATATGGAAGAATTCAGTCCTGGGCAAAAGGTGGATAGAGTTATATAAAGAGAGAAGGTTTTTGGTAATAAACTTTTAAAATAATGGCTGGGATAAGTACATAGGGTATTTAATGTATATTTTCAGACGGTCACAATAACAACACACTATAATCCTGTCCCCCATCTGTGTCCAGGTAAACATGTTAAAAATTCAAATATAGCGTTAAATCTGTAATGCAGATTTATTCTTAATTACAAAAAACATTAGACTTGATGGCCATGCAGATTAAGTTATAATTTGGTATTTTGATTCTCAAGACGATTCTCAGATATCAGATAGCAAAATGAGCCTCACATGACTCTTTCATTTGGGTTGCCAGTTTCAATGTTGAAATCCAGTTGATGTAAACAAGGACCCTCTGTGATCTGAATCCTCACTACACAGTCATTAACCAGTGCTGGTCCAGCCTCCGAATATGGAGGTTCTCAGCTTTCACAGGAGACATGGCCTAACCATAAGGTGAGAATGAGAAAAAAAGTATGTGTGTCCTGTATTTGCAGGTTAAAGCAGTGACAACACAGAGCAAGTTGTGGTTGTTGTACGTTTTTAAAACTGTAAAGGCTACATACATATATTCTTTCATAATGGTATAAATCATTCTATTCTATGTCAGACAGCAATGTTAAATTTCTTAGAGAATCTTCTTTGCAATTTGGACCCATACACTGAAAAAAACAAGTAATTAGTGGATGTAACTGCTCAACCAATGATATTTGGGCTGAGAGTGGGATTGAGAGTGGGTAAATTACAGTATTTTCCTCAGCTGGCTACAGGTTGGCATGGCATCTTGAACCCACAACCCTCCTTATTCACACTTTTTTACAAAGTGAATCTTTTGATTTTGCCATCTGAACTTGGCATGTAAATTCAGGTATTCACGTGTAATATATAAGGTAAATGTTGAAACGATGCAACAGTTGACAGCTCCATTTTTTATTTTGGGAGGAGGAAGGATGCATACATATGAAATATTCACTAGTGGAAGATGTAATAAGTGAAGTGAGATGAAGCTATGTGAATGTCGAGGAGAAAACAGCATTATGGAGTGGGTGTATTGCTTTTTTAGTTTGATATGCAGCAGTGTGACAACATGAACAGTGGGGTTTATAGAGGCAATACAACAGGAGTCCATGTTTAAACAAGAACAAGTGAGCACAGCGTTTTACTTTAAGAAAAAACAAACTATTGCATTAAAGGCCATGCACCTGAATTTTCCCAAGTATTTGAGCTAAATTTATCTTGCCCATGTACAGATATGGTAAAAGGAGAAGTTCAATTTGTCAACTGGACAAAGTTTATTTGGTCGAAAACGTTTTGTAGCTTCGTCAGTTCTGGTTAGAGTGCTGATGACACTGCTTATATATAGCTGCAGGGAGGAGCTAACTACAATGAAATTATTCTGAAACTATCCCACCTCTTTGTTTTCAATTTCTGTCTTTTGTTTTCAGTTTCTCTCTGGCGTCTAGTTTAGCATACCCATTCAATATCCTAATGGGTGTTTTCACACCTCTGGACCTGATCTGGCCCTATTGTTTCTTTTGTTTGTACAGATATAGGTTATTGTGTAAGCAGCTCGAGGTCAAAATAAATCAGCTGTGCACTGTCTGTATAAATTGTTTTATTGTCTGATAACCAGGAAGTGCATGGTTAGCATACTACTTGTTGTTAGCAAGCATTATAGTAAAGGCAAAATCCGCTCTGATCGCTGAAAGAGTTTAAAATGATGTATTATAAGGGTCCCTTTTTTATTATGAGGGGGCTACAAGAATAAAGTCATAACATTTCAACATTAAAGCCGTAATTTGATGAGAATAAAGTCAAAGCCAGAAAAACAGTCGCAATTTAATGAAAATAAATTTAAATGTCCACTTTATTTTTTATTCAAAGCCAACAAAGTTTTCTGAGCTCCTCTTGTTAGAATAACTACATGGAGATTCACAGCATCCTTGACAAAAGTCAAGGATGTTCAGGTGTCAGCAAGTAAAAAAACTAAACAAAATGGATTAATATTCAGTATAAGACTGGTGCAAAGAATAACAACTTATCACAGTGAAGGCAGTTTTTACTCCACACAGTAGAAAATATACATTGCTTTGTACAACTTACTCCTGTTTTAAAACTTGTAATTATAGTTATTTGGTTGAACAATAACTGCCTTATATTTATGTTGATTTGAAAACCAGTCTCAATCAAAGAATCTCATCAACATATACACACCAACGCCATGTGTGTTTTGTTCAAAGGTTCAATGGGAAAACACAGTCAAAGAAGAAGTGATTAAATCAATTTCCGCATTTTATAAAAAATGTACTACAGTAATCCCTCGTTTATCGCAGGGGTTAGGTTCCAGAAATAACCCGCAATACGTGAAATCCGCGAAGTAGGACAACTTTATATTTTACAATTATTAAACATGTTTTAAGGCTGTAACGCCTCACCACACACATTATACACTTTTCTCAGACTGGTATTAACATTTTCTCACATTTCTCTCTAGTTTAAACACTCAAACTTTCGTAGATTTACAACAAAATGTATTAATAGTGAAGGGGGGGGGGGGCGACCTGGATATCATTTTGGGCAAGACTCAAGCCACCGCTAACAGTGCCAAACTGGCTGACACGGTTCACTGCTCCGAAGACGCCTCTGAGCACGAGTCCTCACCACCAGGTACGAACACTTCAGCAAGGGGCTAGGTCTAAAGCCCCAATCAGCTCTACTCCAGTTGCTTTGTCAAATAAATTCAATATCCTGGACCATGAGGATTTTCCCCCACTAACCTGCGCTCACAAGGATAGGTTGCATTTCACCCCGGCTCCAAAATCAGACCGCCCTGGAGTTCGGGGCATGGCTATCAATGCGTCGCCAATACTCCACAGCTCTCTAGGACGGGGTCGGGTTCGTCCGCTAGGCGTGAGGGGGGAAGACCCACTGTCCCCTCTCTGCGCGTGAGTGTCCAACCCCCCGCTGCGGCTCCCTCGAATGCGGCTCCCCCCGCTGCGGCTCCCCCGGCGTCCGGGCCAGGCCCGTCCGTGTTGATTCTTGGCTCTTCCATGGTCCGGCTCGTGCAAGTAAACAAAGGCCACACCTCCTGTCACCCAGGCGCTCTCGTGAAGGACATCATAGACACTGTCCCTACCACCCTGCGTGACCATCCCTGGTTTAGACCTGGTCTAGTCCTGGTTTAGTCCAGGTTTAGACCTGGTTTAGTCCTGGTTTAGTCCACGTTTAGTCCTGGTCTAGTTCCGGTCTAGTCCCGGTCTCAGACTCATGTCTCCGCTGATACACTATAAAAAAAAAAAAAAAAAGAAAATTGAAAAAAAAATTTGCAAAAAAAAAAAAAATCCGTGAAACAGCGAGGCCGCGGAAAGTGAACCGCGATAGAGCGAGGGACCACTGTACTGTACTTGAAAATTTGATGGCAGGATTCATGAAAAGTACTGTCATTTACTATACAAATATAATAAATAATGGTGGAAGTTCATTTTCAGTCATATTGTTATTTCCGAAGGTAAAATATGGAAGCCCATTTCTGCCAGTTAATAAAAAATAAAAGCCTTACATACATAATTATGAGTTTAAAAGTCATAATTACGAGTTTTAAACTATCATTACGAGTTTAAAAGTCATAATTATGAGTTTTAAATTCATAATTATGAGTTTTCGAAGTTGACTCTGAATCTGCTCTTGCCATGCAAACATCTGAGCTAGTGTGACAATTTTCCTGAAAAAGCCATGTATGAACCCACTACAACAAAAAATGTGTAGTTATTTTTCTAATTCACTTCACACTGTATCTACATTATTTACTATGTGCCCATATTTTCATCACTGAACAACCCTAAGTAGCCTATGCCAGCAAGTGTCCAGCAAAGCTCATCAAATCCCAGCCAGGGCCAGCAGACCGGGTGCACCGCAGAGCCAAAGGTGCTTCATCCCCCATTTGGATGAAACTAGCTAGCATGGACAGAGTAACATAGCTGGACACTTTGCACGTAGTCATTCATATAGGAATTGTGTGGATAGCTCTCTCTTTCTTGTCTTTTTACAACATTCACAAGTTAAAAAGGAAATGGAGCTATGTGGAGATGTCCTGAGCTCCTGGAGGAGGGCTTCTCCAGGAAAATGACCATGTGCTTGCATGACAAGGGCAGATTCAGAGACGATTTTAAAACTCAAAATTATGACATTAAAACTTGCAATTATGAGTTTTAAACTTGTAATTGTGAGTTTAAAACTCGTAATTATGAGTTTAAAACATAATTATGAGCAGTAAACTCATAATTATGAGTAGTAAACTCATAATTATTACTTTTAAACTTGAAATTATGACTTTAAAACTTGTAATTATGACTCTCTGTGAGGCTTTTATTTTTCATTTACTGGCAGAAATGGGCTTCCATATAAATCTCACAGTCAACCGCCAAAATAAAAAAGTCTAACCCACATGTATTAGGATGACTGGCATGAGCACTGGCCAGTAACAGTCTATCACAAGACAACTTTTTAATACCATCAATGCAAAGTGGAATTAGTAACAACAAAGCTCACATCATTTTGTATAATGCTTTTTCTCCACAGCAGTGTAATAGGGTATGCCATGGGGAATCCAATTGTGATACATCATACAGCTGGCATTTGGTCTTCCATTAAAATGAATTATTTGAAAAAAATGTATCTAATCAACAAGGCAATACAGAATCATATACCGGATAAACCCTTTGGTATATGGATAGTTTCCATGGTGAAGTGAGGATGCTAATGACTAATACTGTTGCTACACAGTGAACAAGAAAGAAATATTTCACATTCCTGTCCTGAAAGGAGTAGGTCTATGCACAAAACAAATAATCTCATTACAACAAAATCCAGAGATAGTGTGTCCTCTCTCTGGCTATTTTCTAAGCAATTACTCACAAAACCAAACCGCAGCACAAAGGCATACAGGACTAAACAAAGTATTAAAAAAATAATCTAATTAATTACAGGATTTGTAATTAATAAATCTAATAAATCGCATTTTTAAAATAATTTTTTTTAGGTGGTTTATTGTGCTCTCCCACAGTGCAAAAAAGGTGTCAAACATGTGATTTATAGTGGTACAGTGAAAAGACTGCAGACTTCCCCTTTAAGTCTTTGGCTCGCTCTCTTTCCCTCCGTGCACGTTACCTCCACTGTAACCAAGACAAGACTGCTGAGTGCACCTATATACCCCCATTCCCCCTCCCACATTACAAAACATTCATTCGAAAGCTCATTTACACCATTCCACTATTACATGGCGAATATTTCTGATGCCAAAATGTGAGGACGCACAGTAGCTTTTATGCAACGTCAATAAATAAAATACAAGGCTCAAATATACAGAGAATACAAATAATTGCCCGTGTAAATTACTCATGGCTCACATGACCCCCAGAACCCGCAAGGAGGATTTAAACTCCCGGCGCGGATGTGTCCGGACCATCGCACCACGGGAGGAGGCGGCAGCGCGGGGGTGAGTAATGATCGTGGTTTAGCGTGATTCGGATGGGCAAAACTGACTAAGTCAAAACTTCTAAGTGTGCACCCTTAGTCGCGACAGAACATGCTGGGGAGGTTATGGCAATTAGTTGATAATGAAAAGGGTTCGGCGCGCAGCGTAACAGATACGGAAACGGGCGTGCGCGTCTTCACGTGCTCTTCCCGGGGACAAGACGGACCTGCTCCGTCACATTTTTATAAATAAACTCGCTGTTTAAAGGCCCCGCACGCCAAATTTAAAATGCACGCGCATTGAATTGCCACTCATAATTAATTGCGTTAATTTTTATAACGCATTAATTAGCAGTGTAATTAATTAATCTAATTAACACATTAAACTGACAGCTCTTATATATATATATATATATATATATATATATTAGGGATGCAAATTATTGATTAATTCATTAATCTAAAGTCGACTGACCTTATCGAACGACTTTACGATTAATTGATAAGCAGCGTTTTTCACCTGAATTTTAGTGTTTCAATAGGGTCTTTAAGAATATAAGCTATAGTATACATAACACTGAGTCAAAAATATATCATAGTATTATTATATTGTATATTCCTCAATTAATTATTCCTTTGTAAAAAGCAGACAAATGTATTGATGCTGAATAACAAAATACAGTAATCCCTCGCTCTATCGCGGTTCGCAGATTTATTTATTTTTTCCATTTTTTTTTTTATAGTGTAACATTGTGTTCTGCATCCTGATTGGCTAAGAGACTAGACCAGAGACTAAACGTGGACTAAACCAGGTCTAGACCAGAAGTAAACCAGGTCTAAACTTGGACTGGGCCTGGACTAAACCTGGAATAAACCAGGATTAAACCACCAGGTGCCGCTGCTGGTTTCGTGCGGCTGGTTTGTGGCTAGGGCTGAGACTACGCATTCCGGGCGCCGCGGTTCGATCTCGTGCTCAGCAGCCCCGGCGTACGTACGCGCGAGGCCCGCAGCAGTGCCGTTGGTGCCTGCGGCCGGCTGTGAGTCGAGCTTGGCGGAGCGTGGTGCGCGGTTGCCTTGTTTCGTGATCACGCGGGTGCGCGTGTCCGCGATTAATTGCAATTAATGCATTTTGATCGACCGTCTTGATAACCGTCTTAACCGTCTTGTTAATCGTAAGTCGATTAATTGTTGACATCCCTAAAATAAATAAATAAATAAATAAATAAAATTTAAAAAAAATATATATATATATCCTTCAAAGTATAGGTCAATATAATGTGAAAGTGGTCTAAGTTTGTGTCATTTCCTCATTGACTAAACTTAATGGAGTAGCAACCCTAGGTTGGTCAAGTATGCCAAGTAGGCTTAAAAGTAATAGTACATACTCCCACTGCTTTACAATCACAACTGAACATGCAGAATAGGTTTCTTAAGAGCTATTGCAGACTAGCTTTAAATCTGGCAACCTAAAGTGAAAAATTCTCCTTTCTAATTAAATTATTTAATAACTTGATAACCAAAACACATTTTGTAGTAAATGGGCAAACCAATATTTTATTAAATGTGTTTACTATGTTTACATATGTGAGAATGTAGACAGGAAATGTGTATGAAAGAAAAATGTATCTGTTCATGTTTCAATGCAACTTACTTAAAGAACGCATATTGTGGCTGAGTGGCTATACTTGTTTTAGGAGCTCTAAGAACAGTGTGAGTGCTTTTATACATGGCTGCTGACAGTGATGTGACTATGATTTATCAAAGCACAGTACTATGTAAACTGAAATAAACTGTTTGCCAAGAGACAGAACACAATGAACAATGCTGTTTTTCCCCCCTAATGAGCTGAGAGGAGTGACACATTAAACTGTGCACATGCTCGCCCAACGCTGCAACTATTTTTACCTGCCTCAAATGTCACTATGTAGTACCAACACAGTATCACAGTTTTGTCTTCAAAAGGCTACAACCTGGAGTCTGCTCAAACTCTGTTAAAATAGGAAATGCAATCTAATAGATGTGAAAAAAGAAGGGAAAAAAGTGAGGTGTAAATGTAGATTTTATGCCTGTGTGACTGAAAAAGCATTTGTGAACTGTAAAAAGTGTTGTGATGATTTGTTATGGAAAAAAAGCTATTACTTTATACTTTATGAGTTAGACACAAAAAATAAATTGAAGTGCTTATGTAAAAAGTGCTGAAGAGTGGTGGACCTGTATTGATAGAACGGAAATAGTAAGAGGTGTGGGCTCATTTGAGAGAATACATAAAAGGTATTTGTAAAGTAAAGTGTAAAGAGACAAAGCAGAAAGAGAAAAATAGTATGGCATCAAAGCTGTTAAAGAGTTAAATCAAACTCCTTCCAACAAATAGATGCCAAAAAAGAAACTATTTGTGAATGACAACAACACAAAGATAAACAATATTCAGAGATATAATAAGCATTAAATTAGGTTTGGACCATCTAATTAGAAATGCATGGTCCATATGCATCAACCAAGCACATTTAACTCAATTCCTACAACTAAGAGACAACCAAAGTATAACAAAAATGCAGATCATTTCCTGTGTTATAACATGACATCACAAGGTGGAACAGTGTTTTCTGTTTGAAAGACAAACTAGGCAGTTAGGATTTGTGTGAATGAAACAAAAAAATAACTCCTGATATGTTTTTGATGAGAAAAAACATTATAACATAGAAGATATGAAAGTAGAGTAATATATTATAATATTTTTAGCTTAAGTTATGACAACAGGAGGCCACACTGAATCACATTGTACAATAGCAAGTGGGACTGTGGGGGGCTGTGGCGTGACAAAGTGCAAATCATTCACTCACCCATCACTTTAACGAAATAGGCGTCTGCTTCAAAATTGTTCTTCAAAGCGTGGATGATCAAGTCTCTGCCCTCGCCTCGACTCAGAACCAGCATGTCTAATATTCCCTGCAAATGAAGACAGGCACAACGATAAGGGTCAGTCAAAGGAATATAGCAAGGCCTAGGTTAGCAAACAAAATGTATGCACTGAAAGCGTTGGGATGTCACACATGTTTGGAGAAATAATTAATTCGGCAAATTAGAATAGGCTTTTGTCCTATATTTAGATGCACATGGGGAGCACAAGTGGGAGTTGGGATGTAAGCGGTGCCGATGATATAATGACATGGCTTGTGTAGCGTCGGTAGTCTAATTAGTATGTATATCCATTCAACATGCAGTGATGGGGAAGTTGAGACACATGCACCAGTTTTTAGCTTGAAACCGGATTACAAAGCAATGCAATCACATTTTTTGTTCTTAGTGTAAATCTGGAATATTAAAGGAAAAGTAAAGTTTTTTACAATTTGAGCCTTATTTCGGTAATAAAACAAGTTGTTTTACTCACCCATATCACTTTGGTGTCATATGGAGCATTTCCGGAGATGTTTTAGATTAGCGTTAGGCTAACGCCGTTAGCCTAGCGCGACTTATAGCCATAGCTTGGGGCATTCCCCGAGCATGTAATATGCCCCGTGCGGGCTCCAAATAACACAAACTTTAGCACTTTTCAAATCATAGAAGCTCGATGTCTTTAGTGTACGATTTCATTTGAATCAAAAGTGGCCTGTAATCCGAGATTTATCCATAGTTTACAGCTATGCGTTCCATGTTTGGGTCCCGGGAGCTGAGAGCACACTCCGCGCATGCGCACTGGCGTCCTCATCTACTCGAAACTATGGCTAAATCTCGGATTACAGTCCACTTTTGACCAAACGAAATCGTAGACTAAAGACATCGAGCTTCTATGATTTGAAAAGTGCTAAAGTTTGTGTTATTTGGAGCCCGCACGGGGCATATTACATGCTCGGGGAATGCCCCGAGCTATGGCTATAAGTCGTGCTAGGCTAACGGCGTTAGCCTAACGCTAATCTAAAACATCTCCGGAAATGCTCCATATGACACCAAAGTGATATGGGTGAGTAAAACAACTTGTTTTATTACCGAAATAAGGCTCAAATTGTAAAAAAAACAACACATTACTTTTCCTTTAAACATAGTAAAAAAACACAAACTTAAAAGTGCACTATCCATGGACATCTTAGTATTGTTGTTTTGCCAAGAATGTTCACAGTACGGCATTAAACTTACCTTTTACCATGAGGACAACCACTATGCCAAGTTACAGGTGAAATATGTGGAGAAGCGACCCCACTCATAATAAGAATGTTTGTTTTTAAATGTATTTTTAAGCAATAAAACACCTTTCCAGACTAAGCTATTTCCGTAGCGACAAGCAGGTGGGAAAAGTTACATAGTGTCCCTTTAAGCCATTATTGACGTCAGTGTTAAAAATGAGAGTGTAATCTTATTTTTTTGCATCGGACAACCTAAATATTTTTAAAGCTTTATTTCTGTTCCAATTTGCAGCAGGTACTGATAAACTGCTGCTATTTTTGCTTGTCTTCCACCAATGAGGAGCATGATTTAAAAAGACAAGGGTGAGGTGAAAAGGTCTACAGAGCCCATGGTGTTACTCACATCTTCATAAATGTCAAAAAATGTTGCCATGACAGCATTTTGGATGGCCCCTAAATCTGATTGGTCCCAGTGGATGCTGAACATTCTTCCCACACTGCGGCAGCTGGCGTTGTTACAAGGCACATTCTCCAAAAGGAAGGCTTGCTTCCCACTGAAACAGAAAAGAAAGGAGGACAAAATCTGTTAGCTCAAAAACTCTGTAATGAAATGCATGCTGGGTTGACATAGAGCAGTGTTTCAATTGATGTATTTATAAAAAACAACTTTAACTAACCAAAATGCTATACACGGAAGTATATTAATATTAGGGGGGTATTTTACTTCAATTTCACTTAACTGCTAACACATAATATTTTGATCTCTTTGATGTTACCTTTTATTTATTTTGAAAATACTATATTTGTCAAATAACAATGTACTTGTTTTTGACGCTCTGGTCTCCCCTCCCTTTCCTCTCTGTGTTAAGTCAGAGCACAAACACGGCAGACAGTGTGCATCCTGCTAATGAAACTGCTGCACATTGGATCAAGTTTGTCAAGTTGTTGTGTACAGATTTGTATCGTGATTTTGTATATTTAGGGAGAATTGTTGTGCGAGAACTTGGACGACATAGGTTTGTGGGCTGAGCATTGCACAGAATCTTACAACTAACCATAAGGAGGGTTTGAATAGGGCCCTGGAGAAATCGTTAATTTACTGAAACATGCATAGATGACGTCTAAAAACTCTTAATAATAACAACAATAATAATAATAATAATAATAATAATAATAATACCCCCTCTTGAAAGACAAAACAATCACAAATAATACCATACATAGGAAACGTAAACAAGAGAGCATATAATATAAAATACAGCAAAATATACTGGCTTGCTACTATTAAATGCTAGGGAGAAAAGGAGGACTTTCAACTGTGTAAGACTGAAGATGGTGAATTGATAAGTTGATAATAAACATTTTTGGACAAAACCATGACCAGGAAGAAAAAAATATATATATATATATTTCCAGTCACAAATAGCACCTTGTTTAGGGCAACCACAAAGCGATAGCCATTATCATCAGCAGACAACTTCACAGTGGTTCAAACAAAAATACTTCTTAACCTTAATTATTTATTTATTATTTAGTTTATTTTATGAGACAGGGATAGTGCACAATATACATTAACCTTAACAGGAGAGACACATTGTGCCAGGCTGTAGCACTAGAGCTAATTTCCACTTGTAGTCCCTGGTGCAGGTTTTTTTTAGATTTGATGGGGAAAACCGGAGTGCCCAGAGAAACCCAACCAGACATGGGAAGAACATGCATACTCCACACAGAAAAGCCCAGTTGACCCAGGGACTGAATCCGGAACCTTCTTGCTGTCAAGCTTAAGTGCTAGCCACTCAGCCACTGTGCCGCCATTTTGAGCTGAATGTTCACTCTGCATTATGTTCAGTATTTGACAATCAAAACGATTGGCACTGTGATTGCACTTTTATGTATGACTTCTCTTGGCTGTGTCAGACAAGCAGCAATTCGCCTTTATAACAGTGGAGATGGATCCGTAACAACTCCGAGACTGAATCCTGCCACCTCCCTCAATGCAACATTTTGTCTCTGCCTGGTCTTGCTTGCCATCACACTTTGATTTTTCTGGGGAGATTGGATCCAACTCTCTTTGTCTCCATCTTTCCACTTTCTGTACCTGTTCTCAAATCTCAGTGGGAGCAATCTAAAAATAGAAAAAATCGTCAAAGGCGGCTCTTGGTTTCTGAGATGAAGTGTGTGTATTATTTCACGAAGCTGAGTGCAAGCTATGAGACTGATGGATCATCGAATGTTGAGGAAAGATTGCAGATTTAAAACAGATTGAAATAACTATTCAGAATAGCCACACAATGTCATGTGCCTACTTTGCAAAAAATGAAAGCAGAAGGCAGCAATAGCTAAAAACAATATAGTAATATTTTCTCCTATCTTTTGTGACCATATGTCTGAGTCAGTTTCCAGGAACAGCAGCTGTAAAGCAAATTCTGGTATGAAAATATTTATGAATATACAAAGGCTCTACTAAAGGTCCTTTATTACACATAATGGACTCTTGTAAGCTTTAAGTAATTCTATAAAGTTGTTACCGCGCCTATTAGTATTATTAACCTGTTCACTTATAAGTAGATGTTTACAAGTGAACAGGCTAATAATTCTAATAGGCGCGCAGTTATACAAATTGACAGAAAATAGCGCCAAGTGAATTAGACTTCAGACTTTTTCGTGTGCAACTGTTTGTGACACAAATATATGACTTTTTGGAGAAATATTGTTTTGAGAAGAAAAACAAGCTTTATTAACTGTCCCCGATAACTTGCCGGACCTACTTTCGTCAGCTACAGAACCGGAGCAGAACTGGGCTCAGAGGACACGGTCAGAGGTAAGTCAGTGTTAATGGACGACACTGCTGAAGGGGACGCCATACAGATTCCCATAAAAAAACAAAAAAAACAAAAAAAAAACGCACTATCCCTCTAACTAAACTAATAAATAAAACAAGCATTGGGTAGAAAAAAATCAATAATGTGAAACATCATCATTATAAACAAAGTCTTGAAGCAGTGGCTCAACCCAGACATAACCCAGACCTCATGGAGTGTGCCTGTATTAACATGGCAGTCACACGTATTTGTGGAGCATTTATATCAACAGAAATTCAGATCTTAAATCTTAAATCTTAAATGTGTCACTGAGCTACACAACACAACATTAAAGACATTTTCAGCTAACTTTATTATATCTGTGTGCTTAGCTTTGTATATTTAGTCAATAGGTTAATACAGTGGTTTTCGAAATGAGTTCCACAAGAAAACTGGGGCTTAAAGTTCTTGAAGCATGGACCGAATACTAAACAGTACACCAAAACAAATGACACTTGATGCACCAAAAATATCCCACTTTTTAATTAAAGTAGTGTAATACTTAGTGTTGTGGCTTGCCTGCATTAGACGAACAATGAAAAACATTGTTTGGCAAGTCAGGGCATAACAAATTCCATTTGATTTTATCTGCAGGCAGCAAAATTAACAAGCGTAAAATGATCACCCTAAATTAATAATCAAAGCTGGAATACATTTAGTATAATAAGGTGATGATGATTTATCAGCAGCACCCAACTGTGTCTGACAAATACACTTTTTATGGTAGCATTTTCATATATATACATATATATATATATCAGATGGCACTTTGCATGATAAACAGTGAGTAACTTCAAGCATCAGTTGTGTTATTGAAGAGTCAAATGCTAATTTTAAAGGCGAGTCCTGAAATCATCTGCCAAGATGACAAGCATCTGGGTTTTAAAGAGGGCTAAATACAGGAAAGAGATGAGCTGTAATTAATTCCTAAAGAGGACACAAGACGCTCCAGGCAAACAGTTTCAAACGGTGTGTATTGCGATGGTAGTGTTGCGTACACATTCAGTGGTGTTGGTATGTGCGTGGGAGGGGCAGGTCAGCACTGGGGGCTCCTACTGGATTAACTGTCTTTGGCTGTGATTATATGTATACTGGCCGTAGGTTTGGTTAAAGGTCATACTGTGTAATCAATCAATACTCAATGTTCTTACTTCTCATTACAGCATAAAGAAACATACGTGCCCACAGCATTAAGGAGATACTATGTCATACTTGTACATGAACAGTTAAGCCAGCTATGTTAACATGATAGAATTATTGAGTGATACTGTATTATGATCAGATGACTCATGATGTCACACTTTCCATGTGTGGATTTAGTAATGTGGGTGATGCTACAGATTAATTATTAACATTTACTAGCTTGTTTATTCAATAATAAATAATGAATGAACCAACTATGTTTACAGTATGGCCTTGTCATCTAAATACTATTATTATTCTAATATAATCACGTCAAGGAACATTTTTTGTACTAACCATCAATGCCAATGTAATATGTTCCCATCTAATGTTAATGTTAGTGTTCACTCAGCAATGTTCAGTTTGTTTTTATGTTTATTTATTTATTTATTTTCTTTCTTTCTACCATTTCTTTCAACCAGGATATAACCTCTCATCAAAAACATGCCTGAATAAGTGATCTCTCGAACCCTCCTTATGGTAAGGCATAAGATCCTGTCTAATGCTCAACCCACAAGCGTACACCATCCGCCATGTGGATTGTTATTCAAGATAGGCCGTCTGTCCTTTTTTGGTTTTTGTACATCAAAGACTATCTGTGCAGCGCCACAGGGAGGATGATGGCAGCAGTGAACCCAAGGTCATGGGGTGGATCTCCAACACACACAGACAGACAGACACCCATTGCACTTATAGAGAACAAAAAGGAAGTCCTATTTTAAATCCTTTGTTTAACTGCAACTTGACACTCCAGTAATACAAAACATCACTGCCCCATGTGGTTTGGGAGATTGTTTTCAATAATATGACTTAGCAGGTGCAGCAACATAGACAATTCGCCCTGAGCAAAATTATTCAACAAAGATAAAAATCACAAAATGATAAGATATAAAGACATTTTTGTTTGAACTTGTGGCACTGGGAATTTTGGATACAACGGCATTTGTCACTCGCCCCTCAGAGCGCTCTCTCAACAAAATCAGTGTGCATTCCGCTAATGTAACTGCACGTTGCATGTTGTTGTGTACACTTTTGTATCATGATTTTGTAAATTTATGGAGAATCGTGTGGGAGCATGGATGGTGTAGAGATGCGGGGCTGAATTGGGCTAAATTACTAAAACATGCATGGGTGACATTTAATACCACTTCAGGCATGTTTTTGATGAGGAAGAGTGTTACAACATAGTAGAAAACTAAAGAAACTGACTAACCCTAACCCCTTTGAAAAAGAATTTCAACAAATGGAAGTAGATTTGGAAGAGAAAGGTATGCAGTTTTATAAAAGTGACTTGCATCTTACACATTATCAATGAAAACAATGTCTAGTGGATTTGATCAAAGAGGGATCGAACAATATGATTGCTGCAAAAAAGACAATGGTTTACATGCGTGAAAAGTCCCTCAGTGGTTTACATGACTATACAACAAAGAAACTGCAAGCCTCCAATGTCTTTTAAAGATGGCCCTTATCTATTTATGTAAATTAACTCAAACCATTTTCTAAGATGCCCCCCTGTCTGTGTGCCCATGTGTCATCCATAATTTGTCCACAGTGCATTAGTGTCCTTTTAAACAGAGTTCAAATAGAAATAGAAAAGCAATTTGGCTGTGTTCATTATTTTTTGGAAAGGCGAAATGTGAAGTTTATTTATTGATTTGTGGGCCTTGTATGGAGCATTGTAATATTGGTATCAAGCAATATTAGTCATCGGCCAAACATTGGACATCATGAGAGGTTTGGACAGGTGAGATGATTTGTGCTGTTAAACAAGTCCCTCTCAAATAACATTACAGTCAGAAGCTAGCTAGCTTTTGCCCACAGTTTTTCCACTACCCTCTCACATTTTTGTTGAAAATCAAACACCTAAGGACCATGAATGCTCATATTATATATATATATATACATACACACACATACACACACACACACACACACACACACACACGTAGAACGTATCACTTGCTTGCACTGCATGTAATCAGCATCTGGACTTACAGTGTGGCTGGAGAATGGAAACCCCTAAATATTCTCATGCATAACATTCTAACGTAACATTATTGTGTGATATTGAATTTTCATTTACAACATCCAAACTAAATTCACACATTTCTTGGTCAACATTTCACAGTCTATGTAAAAACCTACACTTTCTCCTTCAATAATTACCGATTCTTAACAAATGGTGTCTCTCCACAAACAGCCCACATGTGACAGTTGATGCCTGGGGGCCTCCATCAGTGTATGAAGGCGATCTAATGCTGACGTATGTATAGTGTGATTGTGTATGTTGCCTGTAGGGAGTCTGTCCATAGGTGCCTGCTTTACCTACCTCTTCTCTAATTGGCCTCTTGAGGGGGCTGAGCAGCTGACCACACAGCTGACCCCTCCCTGGCTCTGACTGCCTGCTGCTACCTGTCCACCTTTAGCATTCTCACTGTCAACACCCCCTCCAGCCTTTTCTTTATTCTTTTGGATTCTTTGTTCTTCTCCTGTGTTTTTGCCATACACAACAGCAGCAGAGTTCTGAAACTGCCTCTTGCCATGTGGTATTTTCTCAGAACAAGTAGTGGAGAGGCTTTTGATGGAGCCCCTTTCACTTGTGATGATGAAACTGGCAAACTTTGCACTGTTTTCTTGACAAAAATGACCTAAGTTTTTCTTTCCATTGCTAGGTCCTTCATCACAAGGAGGTGCACTAATCAAAATGTTTATTCAGGGATGAAAGTGTCCCGTCATAAAAAAAGCTGAAATTTAACATTGACGGAATTCCAATGAAGTAAAAAGGAAAAAGCCATTTATTTAGAAGAATTTCAGTCCACAAAGAACTTCTAAACACAGTTTTCGTACAAGTTTTGAAATAATGAATGTAGCAAGAGAACTCTTGCATAAAGCAGCACCTTTTGTTGCATAAAAGTGTACTCAGCAATGAGTTTGCACAATACAATCCAATCCAAAGGATGTGAATTACTACCATTATCTTCTGGTGGCCCTGGGTTACATTTCAACGTTTACGTCTATTCAAAGTTGAGTGACAAAGATACAGGTAGAATATTCATGTCCTAGTTAAAAGTTAGCATTGAAACATATGCAGAACCACCTCCTGAGATGTTATCTGTCAAGTGGGCATGAAACAATTATGATGCTCCGTAATATTTATTATGATTAATGTCGTTCCCATACTTCCCTATACATGGAAAAGAAAAGGCATTCGTTACCCATCAATCCTTCATGCCATCTGTGAATAGTGACTTAATATGTCATCCAATTTCCCCAATACAAGAAATCACTTCCCATTAAGAAAGTACAACCATCTTAGCTGTGATACAGTTGGGAGCCACTGGTGGAGACTTGAGCGACAGACAAAGAATGGGATGGACGTGGACTAAAGGTGAGTGAAGGGCTGAGAGGCCAGGCTCATGTAGATGAAGACAGATAGACAGTGATGTGTTGTCAGCAGCACCCCGAGGCACTGTGCTTTTCTCATTCAGAGCAGTCTCCCGCTCCATGTACACGCATTATCAAAGTCACACCACATCCTTTGGTGGCATCAGTCATAGACACAGCCCGCCATCATTCACTCTTTCATCATGCCACTGTGTCTCGGGCTGCCTTTGTCCTCTACCTTACTAACAATGCCTTTTTTGTTGCAGAATTTGCTTGTTCTAATATAACAATATACAAATTAATTCTTAGGGCTGAATTGGGAAAAAAATATGTAACTGCGATTTTTCAGAAATTTTGGTCTTTGTATTGCATCAGATTCAGATAGAGATTAGATTACAATTGCAGCCCTATTTTACAGTAACAATGGTGGCAAACATATTTTCTATCCATCAATCATCCAGGCCCAAGCAAGTGGAGGCTGTATACATTGAGTAAAAAACAAAAAAACGTTTAAATTAAAGTGATGAAGCGTTGTAAGGAGGTGGACAGAAAGTCCCATCTGTCAGCACAAAAGTGCAAGCTGAGTCCTCAAGATGGCTTTGGAAAGGATTTTCTCCCAAAACAAGCAAGTTCCAATGGAACAGCAGAACTCACTGGGAATCACAAGAGATTATAGCATAGCTCAGTATTAATAGAACCAAAAAAGATCCACATTATCTACTCTGATATGACCCCACACAGGTAGACATGGTTCAGTGACTGCCGCAGCTGTGTAGCTTGTTAAATCTAAGCCTTATGTAACCAAACAAAAGCCATTTTATCAAATGCACACCTGGTTTTCTCTGTTACACACTGTGATCGTTCAAATGCTGTATCTTTTTATTGTGGCTGGGTGGATTACATGAACATTCTCTTGAAACAACATGAGGTGAATCACAGTTGATTTGCCAAACTGCAGTTCATCTGTTTGAAAGAGCTTAGGGAACATTAGATAATGTGAAATAAGTGGAAATATGATGCCATGTCAAATTCCTCCATAGCATAGTGCCTCCAGTCTGGAGATGTATTTATGAGCATGCTGATAACTTAAAAGGAACAGATGTGCTTTGAAACCTGGCACAAACAAACACACCTCCACACAGCGATCTAATACTCATCACCATGCCGCACACCAGGATACGTCATAATGACATTCTTTCAAACTAATCATCAAACAGCAAACCGACTCTTTTGCCATTATTGAATGGCTCCCAAGAAAACAGGCTAAATTCTTTACTTAGAATGTTATTTGAGGCCGAGACAGCCTCTTGCCAACTGAGGTGTACGGTGCAAAGAAAATATTGCACAGGACTAACAAGGAAGATGTCTAGTGTTACTCCACTTTCCAGACGGCATTAGCAACAAAACCTAGAGACAAATACAGCTGGGCCACAACACTCCAAGAGGATGGATTTTAAATGGCATTGCCTAGCAACAGCCGCCTCAGCGCTGGCAGCTGCCTGGTCGGGGTGCATACTGATAGATGGAGACACACATGCACAAACACTCACAACACTAAAACTTAATGTGCTGGAACTCATCAACGAATCAGCAAGGTAAAAAGCACTGGGATCCACACAAGCTGTGACTTTAATCGATAAGCTGTACAGTATGTGAGCGTGGCACACATGGAGAATGGCAAACCAGGAAACCAGGGCCACTGCTCTTATTATTATTTAGTCTTTACATAACATAATTTTCCTCTTTACATAACATAATTTTCCTCAAACAGTAATGAATAATTTTATGGATCAGAATGCTTCAATCACAACTAGTTTAAAAGACACAAATGTTGCTTTCAAACATGAGTATTGGAAGTCTATGAAAGCACTTTTGCTTCTTACATAGTCCCACTTTGTATGTAATTGGCTAACATTGTCAGTCAATAACACAACCTGGCCTCCATGGATAGCTAAATCAATGTGCCAGTGACATGTGGAGCAGGGCAGATAACAGAGAGGACGACACAGAGGATGTGGCACATTCATGCAGAGGTGAACTCCATTTGGCTGTGTCCGTCAGACTTGCTCTGACCTACAGCTCGCAGCCTTTTCACTGCCACAGTGCGAACATACAGCACTTCTGTATCCATTGGACGTGTCCCTACAGCCCGTTTCCCCACTCCCTTGTTCTGTCATGCAAAAATGTGCCTTTTAAAAGCCAACAAATGTGCCTCTTTGTCACTGGTATAGTAACAAAAACAAAAAGTGGCTCTATGAATTACATTTACTTGAACATTTATTGTTTTTTCAATGTCTACTTTAATTCAGGAATTAAGATACCTGACATCAATGTCTCGATGTCAGTGCTAGTAATTATTCTAAAAATATGGCATTTCACATATCAGCAGAGCCTAATCAAGTCATTTTTTATTGAACATATATTTCCGTACAGGAACGACAAGTACACCTTAATCTTATCTTTAGAGCTGCAAGAATGCTGCAAAAACTGTCATGAGAAACTAACTGCATAAACCTTTTTTTTAATATTTTTTTATATTTTTTATTTATTTATTCAATATTTTACCAGGTAAATCAATTGTGAACTCCTTCTCATTTGCAATGACGACCTGGCCAAGAGGCAGTATATATACTGTAGCACTCACACATCAATCATAATATGAAACATTGAATAAGAGTTATGAGACAGTGAAACATTGCAGACTAAAGACATAAAAGTGTTAAAAGCATGTGCAATGATCCTGTAAAATACTCTGGATTGAACCAAATATGTTCATTTTGTCTTATGTACTTTAACTTCTTGGTTTCTTTTTTAAAGACAATAATAGTAACATGTATTTACCTTGTTGATATGTTTCGGCTGCTAGCTGCAAGCCATCTTCAGAACTGTCCCCGGTGTTGATGGTGAAAACAACAAGTTCAAACGCTGATTCAGGGAGGCCACTGAAATCAGGAAACGAGGCACGGAGAGCATTAACCGTGATGACGGAGCATTCCTGCTTTCACACACCTGGGACACCCTCCTCCAGAGAGGAGTCTGAGCGACCTGCCAGGTCAGTCAGGCTGACAACATCTACAGGAAGTAACAACAGCTGATAAGCGACACGTCACCACCAACATCGGTGACAGTTCTGAAGATGGCTTGCAGCTAGCAAAATGAACATCTTTGGTTCAATTGAGTTTTTAAAAGTCGACAGAGGTAAAAAAAAAAAAAAAAAAGTTTTAAAGTCTGTTGAAGGTGGTTCCAGTAGGGCTGGGCATCAAAATTCGGTTCCTCCATGGCACCGACCGAAATGCTTAGGTTCTTCTGGGTATCGAAATATGCCTCGTCTTTCGGTTCCACGTTTCGATACCCAGAGGTTAATCACGTGTGGCTCAGATACGTGCCTGCGTGCTTATGGCCTGATAATGCCACCTGAGATTGGCTCAAACGTCCACGTGTATGAAAAACACAGCGTGGTCACGCCCCTCGTTCACAGGCAAGGCGAGATTCACCTAACTTGTAGGGGGCTAATAAGTTAGCTAATCAATTAGCTTGGCTGCAAAGTCGTCAAACCGTACAAAAAGTCGAAAACGTGGTTATGCTTTCGTAAGACCGACTCTAATACTGCGCGGTGCAGCATATCTGACAAGCGCTGTGTCTGATATTTCATCGGGTAAGTTTGTCCCGCGAATTCCATTGATCTGCTTTGTTTGTTAAGGTAGGAGCTAGCTAGGTTGTTGCAAGTTTACCTATGTATGTTAACGGTACTGTAGGATATTAACGAGTAACTATTGTTTATGGCAGTGTTTCCCAACCTTTTTTGTCTTGTGTACCCCCTGAGCCTTTCTGTCATACCTGGAGTACCCCCTCACTCATAGGTGTTGATAATTCTCCAAAAGTAGAACGTGACACAACGGATTTTTAAATGAAAATCATTTTATTTCATCTCCTTAATTTGAAAATTTAATTCTCAGGCTTTTTCTCTCTTTTCTTGAACTCAAATTAGTTAAACATAAAAAGAATATGTTTCTTTGAAAATAATTTACCCAAATGAATACTAAATCAAAATAATCTTCCTTTTGTTGTATCTACTCTAGTGACACAACTGATTATTAAATGAAAATCTTTTTATTTCATATATGTTAATTTTCTTGAAGAAAAACTGTTAGATATGTATGTGTGTGTGTGTGTGTGAGTGTGTGAGAGAGATAATGTGATGATGTGCAGTTGTGTTGTTGTTCATTTACTTCAATAACTTGATATTCAATAACTTGATATTCAATAACTTGAATAACGGAAAATAAACTCCAGTATGTGGAATAGAATGTGTAATGAAATTAAATTTTTTCCTAGAATTAATATAAAATAGGAACCGAAAAAGGTACTGGTTAAGAATTGGTATCGAAATGAAGGTATCGATATTGGTATCGGCATCGGAAAATTTTGAACGATACCCAGCCCTAGGTTCCAGCCACTTGCAGGAACTGAAATAAGGAGCAGCCCAAAGCTGTGCGGGCTTTAGGAATGACCAGGGTCATGTATCTGTTGGAGTGCAGCTGGAGCTGTGGATGTGCAGTAGTGAGCTGAGGTAGGATGGGGTTAAACCAATTAAACATTTGTAAATAAACCTTGACTGCCTAAACTATACTTTTCTACAAATTTTCCTTGTCATTAAGAATAGTTGATGTTATAACAAGTTAATACATCTCTTTTTTATTATTATGATGAATTTATACTAGGGATGTCAACAATTAATCGACTTACGATTAATTGTCGATCAAGATGTTGGTCGAACAAAATGCATTAATCGTAATTAATCGCTAATCGCGGACACGCGCCCGCGTGGTCACGAAACAAGGCAACTGCGCACCGCGCTCACTCAACGGCACTGAAGCCCGCACGTACACCGGGGCTGCTGAGCACGAGATCGAACCGCGGTGCCCGGAATGCGTAGTCTCAGCCCTAGCCACAAACCAGCCGCACGAAACCAGCAGCGGCACATGGTGGTTTAATCCTGGTTTAGTCCAGGTCTAGACCTGGTCCAGTCCTGGTTTAGTCCAGGCCCAGTCCAGGTTTAGACCTGGTTTAGACCTGGTCTAGACCTGGTTTAGTTCTGGTCTAGACCTGGTTTAGTCCACGTTTAGTCCTGGTCTAGTCTCTTAGCCAATCAGGACGCAGAACACAATGTTACACTATAAAAAAAAAATTGGAAAAAAAAAAAAAAAAATCCGCAAACCGCGATAGAGCGAGGGATTACTGTATTTTGTTATTCAGCATCAATACATTTGTCTGCTTTTTACTAAGGAATAATTAATTGAGGAATATACAATATAATAATACTATGATATATTTATGACTCAGTGTTAAGACCCTATTGAAACACTAAAATTCAGGTGAAAAACGCCGCTTATCAGTTAATCGTTAATCTATCGATAAGGTCAATCAACTATAGATTAATGAATTAATCGATAATTTGCATCCCTAATTTATACAGATGATATTCACACAATGCTTCAGAAAAGGTGATGAAATTTCTTTGTAAATAGCTTGACTTAAGTTCAAGTATGGCACAAAAAGAGAATGGATCACAAAAGTAAAAAAATTAATAAAAAAAATCTTGTACTGTTGTTTGAAAGATCACATTGTAAGTCTGTTTAATTTTATTATTTTTAACTGTACCTTTTGGCTCTATTAAAATATAGTTTTATGCATTATACTATATACTTGATATTCTAATTAGAATTAATTCAGAGCCTACACAATATCACCAATATTTAAGTCAATCTCCCACCTCTATTTTGCCTTCATGTCCGGGTGTTAAAACTACACTTAGGTTGCACCATTTCCATACGTGACCTCATTCTAGTCCAGAAATAGCAGTCCCTTTGCCACATACTGCTACATGCATGGTTACATGGGGCACGTTTCCCTGCCTCCACAGTGAGACGTGCAGTGGAGGGTGGGGGATGACATTTAGCCCATTCCTCGTGCGATAGGGGGCTCTTCTAAACCGGGGCTGGACCGATTCAACATCAAACACTCAGAGGCTGCAGGATGCTCGCTGTCCCTTGGGGCAGCAGATGAATAAAATGTGCACGTGTCCGTCTCTCCAACCTGAGCAGAGAGATTGCTCGGACCTCGTGCCGTGTGCTGACAGACAATACTTGTAAAAAATAGGATCATGGTCCAAGCAATCTATTGGCTGCAAGGTATACTGTAAAAAAAGATGTAGAATATATTGGTAGCAATAAAATTCTTATTTAAAGTTGTAGCCTGCAAACTAATTTCTAGTTAAATTCTCATTTAACTATAAGTTAAAGCAACACCGTGTACAGTAACTTTCTAGGGTGGCATGCTGCCTGCATGCTTTGTTGGTAATAAAAAAGTAAAAACCATACTTTGGAATATTATCCACTGAGATAGACATGTTATTTTTCCCATTCTGTGGGATATTATTGCCAAAGGTACAACATTTCCATGGAAACAAGCAGGCATGATTCCCTCCTGATCTGAAATGAAAAAAAGTATGCTTATATTTTTTACTAAAAAGTTAAACAGAGGGGCTTTAATATATACAATATCAGATCAGATGTTTAAATTAACAATTATAAAGCCCAGCTGCTGATGTAAAAAATATTAATATATGCTAAATATTATATTTTAGATTGAAATTTTAAAAAGGCATTTTCATATTTTTAAGATAATTTCAATGATACATCACGTTGAGGCTTAGAACAAGTAAGATTTGGGGGCATCCACTCTACAAAGTTTATTGGAATTGTTTTTGCAGAATCATAAGACTTTTACATTGGAATGCTTTTAGAGACTGCTGCTTTGTTCCTGTTGACGTCATTACAACGCTAATTAATTTTAAAAAGCCTTAAAGACTGGGACTGTTACAAGGGCATGCTCTTCGGATGCTGTTAGTTCTATTTTGGGAAGAAAAGGCTAAATCTGCTGTGAAATCAAGCTATGTGAAGTTTGCTTTATTTACTGAACAGTTTTCTCATCTTCAGAGGAGACAAAAATAGCGTCTAAAAAAAATCTGATTTAGGCCACAACGCAAGCAGATAGTCGACCAAAATACCAATCTTAAAAAAAAATTCAGCCTGTTCAATCCTAAAATCCTAATTACACCTTGCTGATGTAATTGCCAGCACAAACAATATTCTGCTAATACCATCTCAACTGCTACAGTGTGTGTGTGTGTGTGTGTGTGTGTGTGTGTGTGTGTGTGTGTGTGTGTGTGTGTATATATATATATATATATACACTCAACAAAAATATAAACGCAACACTTTTGTTTTTGCTCCCATTTTTCCTGAGATGGACCCAAAGATCCAAAATTCACTCCAGATACACAACACTACCATTTCTCTCAAACATTGTTCACAAATCTGTTCAAATGTGTGACAGCGAGCACCTCTGCCCCGCCAAGACAATCCACCCCACCTCACAGGTGCGCCACATCAAGATGCCGATCCGACATCATGACCAGTGCACAGGTGCCCCAGACTGCCCACAATAAAAGGCCACCCCGAAATGTGCATTTTTTTTGCTTTATTGGGGGTCTGGGGACTCAGAACCAGTCAGTATCTGGTGTGACCACCATTTTTCTCATGCAGTGCAACACATCTTCTTCGCATAGAGTTTATCAGATTGTCAATTGTGGCCTGTGGAATGTTCGTCCACTCCTCTTCAACGGCTGTGCGAAGTTGCTGGATATTAGTGGGAGCTGGTACACGCTGTCGTATACGCCGGTCAAGCACATCCCAAACATGCTCAATGGGTGACATGTCCGGTGAGTATGCTGGCCATGCAAGAACTGGAACATTCTCAGCTTCCAAGAATTGTGTACAGATCCTTGCAACATGGGGCCGTGCATTATCTTGCTGAAACATGAGGTGATGTTCATGGATGTATGGCACAACAATGGGCCTCAGGATCTCATCACGGTATCTCTGTGCATTCAAAATGCCATCAATAAAATGCACCTGTGTTCTTCGTCCATAACAGCCTTTGAAGAGGAGTGGACCAACATTCCACAGGCCACAATTGACAATCTGATAAACTCTATGTGAAGAAGATGTGTTGCACTGCATGAGGCAAATGGTGGTCACACCAGATACTGACTGGTTCTGAGTCCCCAGACCCCCAATAAAGCAAAAAAAAAGAGCACATTTCGTGGTGGCCTTTTATTGTGGGCAGTCTGGGGCGCACCTGTGCACTGGTCATGATGTCGGATCGGCATCTTGATGTGGCGCACCTGTGAGGTGGGGTGGATTGTCTCGGCGGGGCAGAGGTGCTCGCTGTCACACATTTGAACAGATTTGTGAACAATGTTTGAGAGAAATGGTAGTGTTGTGTATCTGGAGTGAATTTTGGATCTTTGGGTCCATCTCAGGAAAAATGGGAGCAAAAACAAAAGTGTTGCGTTTATATTTTTGTTGAGTGTATATATATATATATATATATATATATAAATAAAAGAAACTAAAGAAATACCAGGGGCTCAAGGAAGAGCTGGAGAAGGCCTGGAAGGTGAAGGCATCAGTGGTGCCCGTGGTGATCGGAGCACTCGGGGCTGTAACCCCCAAACCGGAGGAGTGGCTACAACAGATCCCAGGAAAAACATCAGACATCTCAGTGCAGAAAAGCACAGTACTAGGAACAGCAAAGATACTGCACAGAACTCTCAAGCTCCCAGGCCTCTGGTAGAGGACCTGAGTGAGGACAGTGAGAGACCAACCACCATGGAAGCTGAGGAGCACATTTTATTTATTTATGCGCACGCACACACATACACACACATACACACACACACACACCTTTATGCTCAGTGCTCTAGAGATTTCTAAAACCTTAACAAGAAAGATTTAATTAATTTGCAGGCTAAATGGGTAAGCCAAGAAGGGGGTATTATCCTTGTGCTAAAGCAGTTGTGGGTTTCCTTGGGAGGGAGCATCTCTGGTGACATTTAAGGAAGGCTTTGATGTATAACAGGAGAAAAATGAAAGTGGTAGAAAAATCAAAGGGCTGTAAAGATAGCGCTTCTATGATTTTCAATGCAAAGAGTGGTCATAAAGGAAGCTAGATTTGAGTCATTCGGAAGGGCATTTGGAATAACGCTTTGTCAATTTAGCCCTATGTAAAATATCAGCAGTGGTGAGTGGAAAATAAGTTGCTGCCAAAAAGATTTCTTCTCTTGCTATGTTCACTTAAGGCCATGGCACCAACATAGTGTTAAAATAGTTGGACACCGTAAGGCCTCCGTAAGGTTGGAGGCTCTCACATTTGAGTGCAGACTCTTGCTGAGACTTGGGACACCTGGATGCTCAAACATGTTACATCAAATGCTTGAAACCCGCTACTGAAGCATTGGACTAACCTAGATGCACATCTATACAGACTATGCATGTAAAACGAACACCTTTGACATAGGCATTTCATCTGGTCTGAATGCAAACTGTGCATGCTCTATTGAGTATAAATTTGTTGTTTGTCAAAATGCTGCTGATAATAATATCTCAAAACACCATTTCGATACTAAGGAAAAATCCAGATGGGTTCTCGTGAGTTTGTGCTTGTCAGGTTAGTTTTAAACTAAGTCTGAGGTCTAAAGCCTTTCTAAAGATCTTCAGAGATGGCAATTTGTCCCCTATTTATGTGATTTTTTTTTTCCCCCGTCACATTGATATTTGTTCTAGTATTTGTTCTAGGTACTTTTGACTACAATGCCATGGACTTGACCTTCAGGATTCTGCACTTGCACACAATAATCAGGTACAAAAAAAATACAATGGTGTTTGTTCAACATTTAGCTTAAACAATCAGAGAGCAGCAGTTCTGTTCTGTCAGATGCCCATGTTACTCTTTACTTTTAGCTGGAACTACACTTAACTCTCACATAGCTCACTTTAACAGTGCGCTCCCAAAACAAAGCTCTCATGTGCTTAGTGAAAAATTAAGTTTTAACGTGGTGATGACATCAGATGCATTATAACCAATATGAGGAACTATCAAGATCATGTTTAGACTACAACATATGCAATAAGTAGGTTTGAATATGGTAAAGGTATTCAAAATTCAGAAAATACTGTAATTTATTTCTCATTTTCTTGATTGTATTTTCCTTTTCCTTTGTTTTAACAAAGCCATTTCTGAATTAAAATATACAAAATAGCTTTCACAATATAAAAACATGAAAATAAAGCAATCTAATTCTGGATGCTCATTGGAAAGAGTCTCCTAAGAATAAAATAACCCCAGAAAAATTTAGGACCTTGATCTTGCTACATTGGGCTTGTGGCTGGGTAACTGTCATATGTATAAATGTATGTCAAATACAATAGGATAAATATTGTATTTGTATTACATTGAACATCTTGAGGAAAAAAAGGAAAATTATGCAGATTGTAATGTACATATTAAAAATAAAAGATAAGATAAGAGATAAGATAATCCTTTATTTGTCCCACAATGGGGAAATTGCAGTGTCACAACGCAAGTTTCAGAAACAGTAGGAAAATATGAGCATGCATCAAAATTAAGATAAATAATAATAATAAGTTTGTACAGTCAACTAGAAAACACAACACTGTAAGGTTAAAAGGCACAGGAACGTTGCACAATAAATGTCTTTGATTCTGAGCAGTGAACAAACAGCAGTAAAAGTGACTCCAGTTCAGTAATATATAATATCACTACAATAAAGTGACTCAGATGATTGTGAACAGTGCAGTGATGGGCAGTGGTGGTTAAATAAATAAGTAGCAGGTAAAGTGACTTTAAATAATATTGCACATTGTTATTCTTACTATGGTTGGTATGGAGATGAACATGACTAGCATTGATCATTGTAAAATCTCAGTATTCTGCCTGTAAGAAACCTCACATCTTGAGGTTTAATATATGAGACAAAAAAAATATTTTAGACCAAAGGAGGCAGCTGGAAATACTCAAGGGGCGGTGAAAATGTAAGATATGAGTACTGGTAAGTGTGTCACTTGTAGATGTTCTGTCAAAAAAGCAGGCTAGACACTGCCTAGAATGTGCTGATGCTCACTGACCCATGCACAATCACATCTGTCCTTCTGAAGACTTTCTGTGATGGGACCGACTATGGCAAGTGTAAAAATATGATCACTGCCATTTACTGCAAGTTCAAAACAAGACGGAAGGAAAGAGCAAAATAATCAAATGTGATAGATTATTTCTGTTTGAGTGTGTGAAAATGATACACTGCCAGTCAAACGTTTGGACTCAGTCAGTGTTTTTTTTCTATATGTTTACTACTACTACTACAAGGAAGACCTCAAATATATGAAGTAAGCTATATGGAATGATGTAGCAAAGCAAAAAAAGTTAAAGAAATAAAAAAAATTGTTTACTTTTTGGTTTACTAAATAATTCTCTATACCTTGTGTCATATATTATTTATGTATGAATGTATGCATGTATGAAATAAATAAAACAAAACACTGAATGAAACGGTGTCAAAGCTTTTGCCTGTTTAGATACTACATCATTCCATAGATCTTACTTCCTATATTTAATGTCTTCTGTATGTGTGAAGTCCCTCAGTCGTCAGGAGAATTGAACTTCTCCTTTGATCATGTCTTCTGTATGAGTGAATATCAAATGTAGAATGTAGTAAACATACAGAAAAATAAAATAAAATTGAATGACGGTGTGAGTTCAAAAGCTTTTGACAGGTTGTGTATGTTGAGAGGGTATTGCAAACTATAATGATGTATTTCCCATTGACTTTCCTCACAAACTTCCTCAATAAAACAAGTATAGCTTCAGTTTTCACTTTTTAAGTAAAGTCACATATGGTTGAAAATGGTGTCTTTAGGTCTGTGTAAATCTCGCGTCCTCAAAAGACCACGGCAGACTGGCTTTGGTAATCTGAACCACCACTGATCTGGTTCTTGTCTGTAATTTCTGGAGGAAGACATGTGGCTGCCCACATTAGGCAGACTTATACAGACATGTAATTGCATCTAAGTCGCTGGTGGTTCATCACACATCCCAATCCCACCCCTGGCCTTTTAATCACTGCATGGATGTGATACAGTGGAGTGGGCAAAAACATGATTACTGTGCAGGGTAATCCGATTCTGTAAAGACTTGAGGTTCACACGTAGAATTAGATGCATATAAACACCGTGTGCTACTCTTATAATGGCAGAAGTCTATAGGCGGATCTTATAGGCTAAAACTCTTGTGTACTTACGATCCAGTGGCATATGCTAGCTGACATGTGAAAAAGCTTCTTAAAATCCACAAAACAAAAGAAGGCTTGGCATAGTATGATTATATGGAGAGTCTGCTATCAAGAGCTGTTGTCACACAGACCTCAAATTTCATTAAACCTCAGATAACATATGTATGAGTAGGCCTGTCATGACAATAAATTAGAATAATCCTAAAAAAAAAATTCAAATACATAATTGTTGAAAGGCATTCTAAAGGGCTAAAAATATTTAGTAGAGTGAACTATTAATTATAGGGATCGGGAATATCCAAATCTATTGATACAATACAAATTTATAGCGATATTTTGTGGAGGCTAACAAAATTGTGAATATACTACTCTTCTGTCATAATCCAAACCAGTTATTTCATCATGTAAATTGAATTGGGCCAGAGCAAAGGATAATGGTATATCTAATTCTCTCTGTTTTAGCAGTTGGTGCACCGTAACAATGAATTTAAGCAAAGAAACTTGAAATTCCATATATTGTGATGGCCCGTGGTATTATTGTGAAACTTTTGATGACATGATATCACAATATTTCGGTTACTGTTGCAGCATTATTCATAGAAGTTACTTGATCAACCCTCTGCAGCTCAAATCTTGTCTTAATCCCAAAAAAATAGCAAAAACCTCCTTACTAATAAAAATAAAATGCAGAGAAAAGCAGAGAAATGTCATATCCATAGAATGGCAACCATTTTCCATATCCAAAGAAACAAGCAGGTGACGGACCTCCAACCAGAAAAGTTACATAATGCTTACCTAAAGGATTAAAAATCATACTTTGAAAACAATGCACTACAAACAGCTGCTAATTGCCTCCTTTGATTTTCCCAGTTACAGCTCCCTAAAAACCCCAGTCAGTTGATTACCATCTTAATTAATTTACCGCTGCATGCTTTCGCTGTGGTTGGAAAATATAACCAAATGCTTTACCTGCACAAAAACTACCCTCCAGCAGAAAAGTTACACAATGCACCTTTAAACAGAGATTAATTTTGATGCATATATAATTAAAAGGACATTAATGAGCTTTGACCAACAATTGCTTATTTAGCCTCTGCTTGGATGCATTCATAGAGTAAATAAATATCTTGTAACCATAAAATTTAATGGCAAATCTGATAAGATACAATAATGAAGGCAATAAAGATCTTTGGATTTGCTGCTGCACAGAGTAGAAAGGAGGGAAAAGAATCATGGGAGATTTCAAACTCAGTACACTACACTGGCACTCCTACATCAGGATAACATTATGTAGTTTGATGGAGTGACACTTTATCACTAGGATCTGTCTTATTTACAGATCTTGAAGTCTGATTTTTTTGTTGTTGCCATTCCAAAACACGTACACATATAAGTAATAGAAGTAGCATGTAAAATCATAGTAGCAATCAATAGTGAAGATCGGTATTAGTATTGCTGCAATTGGCAATCGATAGTTAGGAAAAAGCTTGAGTCCCAAGATGTAAAAAAGTCACAAGGAATATTAATTTAAAGGTCCCATGGCATGAAATTTTCACTTTCTGAGGTTTTTGAACGTTAATGTGAGCTCCCCTACCCTGTTTAGCCCCCCCATGGCTAAAAGTTGCGAAATGTCTAAACTGAGCATTTGCGATCCTTTTCTGCGTTTGAAAAAAACACAGCTCAAACGGGCGATTCTGAACAAGGCAACTATGTGACGTCACATCGAAAAATGCAGCTCCACCCCCCGTCTGGATGTCTACCCACAGTCTCTGTAAATCACGCCCAGAGAGTTTGGACCGCGAATGAGCTACGCAATGCGAAATGCGTTTTTTTATTTGCCTGGAGGCACGTGCGAGTGTTTCTAGGCTCGGAAGTCCTTTATCTGAGCCTCTGGACATCTGAAACAGCAGTGGTTTAATTTTATTTTCTGTGAAAATTTGTTTTTTTCATTGAAATGCCTCTCCTTTCTTCCTCCGCGCTTAAAACGCGGAAGTGGGAGACAGCACACAGCGCACCGCTAAAAAAACAAAACAAAACAAGGAACCAGCAGCGCATTTGGCCATCCCCACCCGCTCCTCTAACCTATCTCTGTCCTTCTCATTTGCATTCAAACAAGAAGGCCCAGAACGAGTTGTTCAGAGAGAGATTTTCTGACTCTGACTGTGTACATGTGTCTTTCTCATGCACTGAGTCTTGATTTTGGAGCAGGATTCATTTACAGTATTAGGGAACCATTAAGGCACCATATAAAAGCATCAAGAAGTACCATGTCATGGGACCTTTAAAATTATTTGAGGTAAACTCGTGTCTACTTTACAAAGTCCCGTTTTAACAATTTTTTTTTCATAATGAGAACGTAAAAAAAGACACAAGACGCACATACATTCTCATGAGTTTGTGTACTTGACATATGATTAAAACTGAACATTAGTGAGTGGGTTTAACATGATTAAAAACTTTACTATTCTCAGCAGTTATGTGACATATGTTGTGCAAATTAGAATTAATAAAGTCCAGCCCCTGTGACTGAGGTAGTGAAAGGAAGAGGAGGTGACAGAAATACATCTGTGTGGTGCAGCTGTGTGCTATTCTGAGCTGATGAGGACTCATAAGGAGTAGGGAAGTAGGGCAATCAGAAAAGATGTACAAGCTTTACTAGGCATCTTTTCGCTTTTCTCCATTTATTTAGCCTCCTTGTGCCTGTGCCATTGATTCCACTCAATAAATGTGATTCTTTGTCCACGTGTCTCTGGAGTTTGAGGCTGATTGGGGCAAAAAGGCGAGCACTAAAAGCAGCTATAAATAAGCATTCGTAAAGACGAAGAGGACAGTAAGGAACAAAAGTGTAGCAGTTGAAATAGCTTAGATGTGGGTTGTGCTAACATTTGCTTAGCAGAAGCCATTTGGTTCGAGAGGAAATCAAAGACTCAAGGTGCAGGACAGACTGCACGGAATTGCAGAATCCAAAGCAGCTAAGTCAACAATCTGCATTAAATAAAGGTTCTCTGACTAAACGCTACACAAACTCCGCCTGACACAAGCGCATTACTTGTCAGTTTCATAAAGAAAGAAATGTCAAATATGCACTTCAGGTGACTTCTATTGTAGCTACTTAAGTTGACTGAATCTAATGTGCTTTATCTAATATTCTTCATTGGGTAAATAATGGATACGGCAACAGTGGTGCAGGGGAATGTCCTGGCAGATGGCACTTTCATTTCCTGACTGACCATGAAGTACAAAGTTATGTTTTTTTTCAGAGCACTTTCTTTAATTCATTTGCAGTGCAACTTTTACTAAAACACATGTATACAAAGTCCAGTACTTGGCCCTGTGCAAATGCATTTGAGGAAAATATGTCTTGCCCAAGTACAGATATATTGTCAGAGCAGCTGTTAGCATGGATTTGAAACCTTGTTTTGTTGTCTGAAAATCAGGTCAAGTGCACGGTTAGTATATTAGTTGTTGTTAGCTTTATTGAATGTTGTGACAAGCATTCATAAACTGATAGCAGTAAATAAATAGGATACTAGGAATGCATAAGTGAGCAATAACTAGTTCAGTTTTTAATGTTTTCTAATAAAAATTTACTTAAGTAACATAATGGAAGGCCTGTATTTATCATGCAATGTTCTTTATGATGTGGATAAAGTAAACACATACATTAATTAAATAAAATAAATTTAAAAATTTTCAGAGTGGTTATGGTGTGTTGGCTGCTGTGCTCCGAACCTTGAATGTAACATAGCACATGGCGAAAAAGCAAGCAGGAGACTCAACTTATTTGACCATTTCTTTCACAGCCTTCTTTCATCTTTTCGCCTCTGTCTATCTCACGTCTTACCATCTATTCTCTGAAGAAAGGCCCGCTGCATGTCTCTTCTAGGATCAGATTGTATGACCTTCTTGATCTGGCCCTGGATTAAAATAACTCAGGCTTACAAATAAAGAGGAAATGAATACAGCACATGCAACTTAAAGCTGGTCAGAAGTCAAATGAGGATGACTGTTTGACCGTAACTCACTAACCCAGCAACCTATGTAAGAATGCATTAAAACTGTGTGTGTCTTACCTATAGCAAAAGGTCAACTGGACAAAGTCTTCAGAACTACTTCTTGCTTGGATGAGCTGCGTAATGTATTTGACCAAATAAACTTTGTCCAGTTGACAAATTGAATTTCTCCTTTTGCCATGGATTCTACCTGGACTCCTGAGGGATTCTTCACACGTCTTACCTATAGATCTATCTATAGAGCTGGCAACACAAGATGGCGCCTCCCATCAGTATGCATAGACAATCAGTGCAATCTTCTCCCATCTTATCTCTATCTCTGAGGAAAGATAATCCGCATTGGTTCTTTAACAAACACATTCACGTCCCCACCCAGTGTGTCAGCTGTAATAGTGTGGAGGCGCCAACGGATGGCCTTATCTTGAGGCTATCTCTGTAGGTTTAAAAAAAAAACACTCACCTTTGCTGTCTCCTCGCTGGACACGCACTAGTTACCTGCTTGGTAATTATGTATATGTAGCTATAAAAGATCATATCTGGGTTAATAAATAAAAAAGGTTTCAAATTAAATGCTAGAGTAAATGAGCTATTGAAAATACGGCAAGGTTCGACTAGTGTTGGAGCTGGCTATTCATTGAGAGGAAATTGGTTTTGGTTTACAACATGAGCAAGTGTCCATGTGAAACGGATTATGGACTGTAATGGAGACTTGTTTTTATAGCGTGCAAACATGTTGGTATATTCAAGGCAACTTAATGACTGTATCCCCATGTGGTATCTTTAAAGGAGAAAGACTGTAGCTTTATTCACATAAGCCATTCACACCAACATAAGCTATTAGGGTCAAGTCAATCTGATTGCTTTTTCTGCTCAAAGGACAAATAGCATGGTGCATAATCCTCACAAGCAATGTTACAGAAATAGACCAACAGTCTTAGAAACATTTATAAATCTTGCTTTGATATTTTTAACATTTTGAAAATTTGGAACATGTCAATATTAATTAAGATTTGTAAAGTATTTTTAAAAGAACCCCAGGATAATGTGCTTGCCCTTGGATACAGTGTGATTCTAATAAATAAATTAAGGGAATCTATATTCAAAAGAATGTCTTTAAAGGAACATTCTCCATATTTAGTTAGCAGCAGAGAGGGCATGTCAGAAATGTAGTACTTAAAAAAATGTTCCATGTATTTTTGAAAGTGCACATTTTTACGAAGTTCTCAGGACATATGCCCTTTATAGTAGTAACAGCTGTAGCAGTAGAAGTAAAGATGTAATCCTTCACTCATTTAGATATGATATGATGAATGTCTTCATTGTAAAAACCTTTGTCCAGATGAGACTTGAATTAAATTCAAGTTTTGCCATGAAGAGCTGGTCATTGCAAAAAGTACTTTCATTGACATTGTGGTCTGAATTATGTTTTATAGTATTTATTTATATCAGAATAACATTCCTAGTAACAGAAGTATTAGATGTAGTCATAACGCATGTATAATGTACATAATAGCAGTAGTATTATTGGCCCAGGTACACAAGGCAATTGTAGAGGCAGTGTTTTCCTCACGAGTTTGATAAATCCATGTGTTGCACTTGTGTAGGAGTATATATTTTCCTGAAAATGTTGTTTGTATGAACCCATAAACCCAGTTAAAGCGCTGGAGGCAACAGCAGCAACAGCAGCAGCAGAACTGTGCCTCTAAACTCGAGAAGTGAGTTGTTGGACTGAATTGATTAGTTAGAGTACTGAGATTTGGGGGCCTGCTTGACAAGAATCCAGAGACTATTTCTGCCAAATAAGGATTAGCCCAGTAATTTCTCCAATCTCTCATTCATTTATTGGACTTCATCAAATATAAAGTCTCATAAAAATGACTGATGAGAAGGGAGGCAGGACCTACTGTATGTGTGTTTTTTTTTTTCAGAGTGATAAATCACAAGTGAGAAATGGGTCCAGTTTGCAAAGCCAGGAGATAAAGAGCTTTAGATGGGAGACCGAGTGTGTGCTACCTTCCAGTGGTGTTGCGCATGATCACCAGGGCGTCAGGAAAGCCATCCAGGTTGTAGTCCCCGAGGTGCAGGGTTGGACCGTGCTCCTCTTGCACAAAGCTCCACACTGTGCCACGGAACTGGAAATCTGACAGCACCCGGACCCACTGCAACACAAACAAACAAATAAATAGAAAAGATGTTATTAGAGCTGATCTCATGATTCAGGATTGTTTATTTGTCATATGCAGGATCAACACAAGGTGAACAATGCAAATGAAATGCAAAAGTGTTATAAAAAGTGCAGGGGAAAAGGTAAACAATATAATAATAAAAAAAAAAATATATATATATATAATTAAATACAAAGGTACAGGTAGGATAAATAAGGTGTAACTAGAGTATTTCACTGCACATAATAATCAGCTGTTTAGCTCAACTAACATTTTTAATCTAAATGTAAATCTAATAATATAGTATAGTATAAGTACTGCAATATAGTATAGTATAAGTGTTGCACGTGGGTTATGAAGCAGATTATTGCACAGGTAACAGTAGCATTTGCAGTGAGGTAGTGAGATACATGATACATTCATACAGAGCAGCAGCAGTAAACATATGCATAATGAAAGGTAGTTTAGTGCAGTATTATTGAGATTTCAGTATTATTTAGAGTATTATCCAGAGTTCAGTAGTGTGACAGCTTGGGGGTAATAGCTGTCTTTGAGTCTTTTTGGGCGTGCTGGCAGGCTCCTGTATCGTCTACCAGAGGTAGCAGACGGAAGAGTCCTTGTGCCGGATGAGTATGGTCCTTAGTGATGCTGCGTGCCTTACGCAGACCCCTGCTGTGGTAAATGTCCTGGATGGAGGGGAGACTGCTGCCAGTGATGTCCTTTGCCGCTTGCACCACCCTCTGTAGTGCTTTGCGGCTCTGAGCGGTGCAGTTCCCATACTACACTGTGACGCAGGCCGTCAGCAGGCTCTCGATGGTCCACCAGTAGAAGTTTGTGAGGATGCTGGTGTCCATACCAAACTTCCTCAACTTCCTCAGGAAGTAGAGTCTTTGTCGGGCTTTCTTAACCACAGTGTCTGTATGTACTGTCCAGGACAAATCCTCAGTGATGTGTACCCCAAGGAACGTGTATGCACGTATTGTGTGTTTCAGCGCCAAATCGCACTCTGTACACAAGCTCCGGAGAAACGGACGTGTCCCGAACCTGTCCTGAAGGTCTCCCGAATGTGTCATGTGTCCAAGTAGAAGTTAAAAGTCAATTTTCAAGTCCTTTAGTGTCCTGCAGTGCCGCTTACATATGCACGAGCTCCTCACAGCTGATCGGCGAACAGGGAAAACCCCCTCGGCGCGCCTCGCAACGGGATTGGTGGGTGTGCGAGCGTGGAAAAATTCACGCCCCGTTTTCAGCAAGCGTTCCATTGCCATGTGTACGTGATATTTTACTGATCCGTTCCCAGTGTGGACGTGATTTTTTTTTACCCGGTAAGAAAAAATTCTGCGCTGCGTTGCCGTGTGGATGTAGTCTGGGTTGAAGGCGGCGATGCAAGCTTTCAGTTTAGCACGAACCTCCGGTCCAGCCTAGGGTTTCTGATTAGGGGAAGTGCAGATGGAGATCCCCATGTAGTCTGTGTATGCATTAATGTCCCCATCCGCTGCGTCTGCAAACATCTGCCAGTCTGTTGTTTTGAACTGAAGGGGTATTATTATTTTAATTGCATATTTGAAGTGCATATGTCAGGTTTTAGACTACTAATTTCTCAAAAGTATAGTTAACATATTTATAAGGGATGTAAGCAAAAAATCGATTCAGTGATGTATCATGTTACTTTGCTGTGTGATTCTTGTATCAGTTCAAAATGTGTCTGAATAGATTTTTAAGGTCATGTGCTTTCATGAAAAATCCAAGTTCCATTTACTGCTGTCATGATTTAGAAATTAAATAAAGTGTGATCTTGAACGTAACTTGTTGCTGCATTTTTGATGCGGAATTTTCGGGGTTGATGATAAAAGTCGAGGGATACCACTGCAGAAGTCAACTTTTCTTCCTTTAGTTTTGGGACTATATTTATCACAGGTACTATCCCACCAAACCAATAATTAGAAATGCACAAAAACTTGCCATATGCTTTTAAAATAAAAGAGAATAGACTGCCAGAATTAGTTATTAATATTAGTAATTACTTATTGTTGTGGTATCTTTACTCTTCCATCTATGTTGATTACTTCAGACACAGTATGTGATTTTGATTTGTCTTTTTTTTTTTTTTTTTTTGGGGGGGGGGGGGGGTTTGCTACTAATTTTTAGCCAATGCCTTTTTAGTTCAGACATTAAATCCTAATGGAAGATAATGTATATTTCATGACTGATTAAATCACTGCAAACCTAATGCTGAACCATTTTATTCCATTTGTCAGTGCAGTGGTCCACAACAAATAGCATTATTGTTCCATTGTTCCAATAGATCTCTGACTGAAGCAAGCATCTTTCGAAATATTTCAAATACATTTTTCGAGAACTGACGCATAAATTTTATTTTTGCATTTGTGTGTGTGAAATGCTATGATTTGCATTCTCTTGATGAAGATCATACAAAATGCATTTTATGTACGAATACAGATAAATATGCACACATCTGAATTTGGTATGCAAATCTTAATGGACAGCTACCTTACCCCATACGCCATAAGATTTTAATGATTCAGCAGAAGCCATGACATGTTCACTGTAAAAACCAGGGCACTTTTTCAGTTAATCGCAGAAAGATAGGCAACATTATAGTCAAGTCACAGCACTTTAGCAACTGTTTAATGGATCCAGGCTGTGAGCACTTTGCAAGCGGTTCCATTAGAGCTCCCTTTAAAAGAATATAGCCCGAATCTCCCATCTCTTTTAGTGTGAAAGGCATGGAGGGGTCTTCTAGTGCCACACAGATTAACACTTCTTTTTCACTTTAAAGCATTTCACGTTTTACTAACATAATCCCCAGTGGAGGACCATTAAGTGAAAGTGTCCAATTTACAGTAGAAATGTCCACATAAATAAACTGGAATGAAAGGATTAGCAAGATGTGTTAAAAGTTCTATATTACAAAAAATTGACTCCTGTGAGTTTTTGACATGTTGGGATATTGTTACTTCATCAAAAACATACCTGGAGTTGTGTTTTGTTCCATTCACACATGTTTGAATAATTCTTCATTATTAAGATGTCTATGTCTCCAAAGCTCAAAATGCTCAGTTCCACCTTGTGATGTCATGTAGCAGTAGTTTTCAGCTACTTTGCTACTTTTTACCTTTTGTTCAGTAGAGATTGGAAGTTCCAGGGCTGAAATCATCCAAATGATTCTACTGAAGCTCTATGAGCTTCAGTAGAAGCAATGAAGCACTTCCTTGAGACAAGAGACAAGAACTCAGCCTAAATACGCAGGATTGGTGTGTTAAACATGTGTAAATGAAACAAAACACAACTCCAGGTATGTCTGTGATGAGGATACAACATAATAACAAAGAATATCAAACATCTGCACAATATAGGTTTGTCACAAGGAACTCCAGCACAAAAAAGACCAAAACATTTCAACTACAGGACATGTCACCCCTTTGCCCCTCTAGCTCTACACAACGCTAAATGCCCAGTTTGCAGCTCTCATTTATATACAAGAGTGTGAGCCCTGGGGCCAGATGCTGGGTGTTTAAACTATTCATGAATGTTAAACACAGAGAGCAGGTGCAGCAAAGAGTCACCAGAGACATGACTGCCACTAATGGCTCTTAATACTAGCAACATGTCTGGCAAAGTCAGTCACAGCCTATTACCAATTGACCCAAAATGTATCACACAAGCTTTTCTTTCACACCAGCTGTGCACTTTCTGTTGACACATGCAGGTACAGATGTGCATCCAAATGACTAACGCCCACCCGCTGAAAATAATGCAAAAAGTATCCTCTGATACAGCCTTACAATATTCACAACATTACTCAATATTTCTTTGTCAACCCACTAACCATTCTGTTGTTGTCATAGCGATGCCAAGTATTGAGTCACTCCACAGACAACACCTGCAGACTTATGCCAAAGTGCCACAAGCCTTACAGCGCATGTTTTGTGCCAGTCTCAAACCTGCATCGAGGTTATAGCATTTTGACACAATACAAAACATGGTGGTGCTTAAGCTACCTAATTTTCATTAGAGAGCTAGAGTCTACTCTACACTGAAGGAAACACTGTTGGTGGCTCTGACTTGAACTGCAGTTGGTTTAAATAATGACGTTTGGATCAAAATTACACACTGGCCTATACCTCACTACCACAATACCAGTTCATGGTCATATTGTGGAACTGTAGTGGTGCCACATGGGTATATGCCTCAACTATCATTACTGCCACTCTGAGTAGATGGGGAGGGTGGAAATGGCTGCTGTATACTGCCAGCGTAAAAAGACCGGAGAGGCTGCTGCCAGGCAATTTGTGGCCCGTGAATGCAATGGCAGACATGGGTGAAATAACACTACACTAGCAAGCTCTCATAGGTACCCAATAAAAGCTGGTTTTAAATGATTCCAGTACAGATTGTGTGTGTGTTTTTTTTTTGCTCCATGAGGCAAATGAATACTCTTGTGAGTAATCTTCGTACTGAAGTCCTTTGGTCCCAGCTCTGCCATGACATTCTCTCTCTGGGGACCAACTGAGCCTTTTGCTGGTCCCAGATTTATCAGTGGACTACTGTGCCGGTGTGAGCCCTCAGGCAATCAGTGTGGGGCTTGCTTCCTCTTCTCTAGATCTGATTAGAGATGGAGAGAGCGATAAGGACATAAATGCACAACACTATTTTCATACGTCACACAGGCTTTGTGGTGTTTAATGGTTTAAGGGTCCTATATTGAGCACAACTGGCTCTTGTGAACCTTAAGCCAAGGTAGAATGCCATTACATCCTAAAAAACATACCTGGAGTTGTGTTTTGTTTCGTTCAGACATGTTTGATTAACCCTTTGCAATTAGTCTGTCTACATTTCCAAAGCTCAATATGCTCTGTTCCACTTGTGATGAGAAAGCAACATTATAACATATACTCAACAAAAATATAAACGCAACACTTTTGTTTTTGCTCCCATTTTTCATGAGATGGACCCAAAGATCCAAAATTCACTCCAGATACACAACACTACCATTTCCCTCAAACATTGTTCACAAATCTGTCCAAATGTGTGACAGCGAGCACCTCTGCCCCGCCGAGACAATCCACCCCACCTCACAGGTGCGCCACATCAAGATGCCGATCCGACATCATGACCAGTGCACAGGTGCGCCCCAGACTGCCCACAATAAAAGGCCACCCCGAAATGTGCTTTTTTTTTTTTGCTTTATTGGGGGTCTGGGGACTCAGAACCAGTCAGTATCTGGTGTGACCACCATTTGCCTCATGCAGTGCAACACATCTTCTTTGCATAGAGTTTATCAGATTGTCAATTGTGGCCTGTGGAATGTTGGTCCACTCCTCTTCAATGGCTGTGCGAAGTTGCTGGATATTAGTGGGAGCTGGTACACGCTGTCGTATACGCCGGTCAAGCACATCCCAAACATGCTCAATGGGTGACATGTCCGGTGAGTATGCTGGCCATGCAAGAACTGGGACATTTTCAGCTTCCAAGAATTGTGTACAGATCCTTGCAACATGGGGCCGTGCATTATCTTGCTGAAACATGAGATGATGTTCATGGATGTATGGCACAACAATGGGCCTCAGGATCTCATCACGGTATCTCTGTGCATTCAAAATGCCATCAATAAAATGCACCTGTGTTCTTCGTCCATAACAGTCTTTGAAGAGGAGTGGACTAACATTCCACAGGCCACAATTGACAATCTGATAAACTCTATGCGAAGAAGATGTGTTGCACTGCATGAGGCAAATGGTGGTCACACCAGATACTGACTGGTTCTGAGTCCCCAGACCCCCAATAAAGCAAAAAAAATGCACATTTCGGGGTGGCCTTTTATTGTGGGCAGTCTGGGGCACACCTGTGCACTGGTCATGATGTCGGATCAGTATCTTGATGTGGCGCACCTGTGAGGTGGGGTGGATTGTCTCGGCGGGGCAGAGGTGCTCACTGTCACACATTTGGACAGATTTGTGAACAATGTTTGAGAGAAATGGTAGTGTTGTGTATCTGGAGTGAATTTTGGATCTTTGGGTCCATCTCAGGAAAAATGGGAGCAAAAACAAAAGTGTTGCGTTTATATTTTTGTTGAGTGTAGATCAGAAAATAGCATAATATGGGCCTTTTAATATAATATATATGCTGAACTTGAGAAATAAGACTAAAATGAGAAGCACCCTTGTAATGTTTTATTCCAGTTATCCCTTTTGGATGGAGTTGAGATCATTGGCCGTTTGATGTGAAAAAACCCTATCCATCAATCCATTTTCTTCTGCTATATCCGGAGCTGGGCTGTGAGGGCAGTAATCTGTGCAGGGGGGCCCACACTTCCCTCTCCACACACACTTCCTCCAGCTCCTCCAGGGGGATCCCGAGGCATTCCCAGGCCAGCCGAGAGACATAGTCCCTCCTGCATGTCCTGTGTCTTCCCCAGGGCCTCCTCTCGGTGCGACATGCCCGGAACACCTCCCGAGGGAGGCGTCCAGGAGGCATCCAAAACAGATGCCTGAGCCACCTCAATGACGTAGATGAGCAGTGCCTCTACTCCGAGTTCCTCCCATTAGACTTAGCTCCTCACCCTATCCCCATCTTGACCAGCCACCCTGCGGAGGAAACTCATTTTGACCACTTGTATCCACGATCTTGTCCTTTCGGTCATTACCCAAAGCTCATGAGGGTGAATGAAGCTCGTGAGGGTAGGAATGAAGATTGACCGGTAAATCGAGAGCTCTGTCTGTCGGCTCAGCTCCCTCTTCACCACAACGGGCCGATACAGTGACCACATCACTGCCGCCGCTGCACCAATCCGCCTGTCAATGTCAAGCTCCATCCTCTCCTCACTCGTGAACAAGAACCCGAGATAATTGAACTCCTCCTCTTGAGGCAGGACCTCTCCACCCACCTGGAGAGAGCAAGCCACTGTTTTCCGGTTGAGAAAAAAAAAATTTTTTTTTAAAAATAATCATATAAATAATATTAACTCAGGAGTGGAGGTCATTTTGCTGTTAGTTTAAAGTGAAGTTAAGCACTTCTGTCAAAGCTGGTGGCGTAAAACTTTTTTTTTTTTTTTTCTTAAAAAATTTCTTTTTTTTTACATTTTAGGTCTATGACACCTACCGACAGATCATTATTTTATATACTGGACAACTTAAATTGCAATATTGACCTAAAACAACATAATAAAAAATGTGACTTCCCCATGCCTGCTGACTCTGTGTCACCACTAACATCATCACAACAACAGGTTATGAATTACACCAGTGAGCAACAGATCCTAAGATGTATTTGTATCTTAATTCAGCTTTGAATAGGTAAATGGGAAGGAAAAGCAGTATGATTAAAAGCTCTTAAAAGCATAATATGTCCCCTTAAACAAAATGAAAAAGGACAATATAAATCCAAGTCTACTGCTATATGCAGTCAGGTGAAATTTAGTGAATAAAAACAGACAGTTACTAGCACAAAATGGTAACAAACTAGGGATGGACCAGTACAATATTGAACATTTTGATTTGATTACATTTTAGTTACTTTAAATGATAAATTGTGTTTAAAAAGAAATACATTTTAAGTCTCTGCACTGGTATTGCTTGATATCAGCAATCGGCAGATACTCAAAGCCAAAGTATCGATATTGGTATTGAAACAGAAAAAGCTGGACTGGTGCATCCTTACAAACTATGATAAACTGTAAATCATTCACCAGCCAAATGAACCTGCCACACAATGCAATGCACACACACACAAAACAACATGATTCTGGGTCGTCTTTACCGTGCAATCCAACACACATTCCTTATCAGTAAAATGAACATATGGCTGGGTATTGTAGACACTTCCATAACAGTGTTGGTTAAGACCGGTGGTCATTAATCAAACTAAAGCGGGAGCTAATGTAAAGGAGGATGAAGCTGTTATTCCCATGTGATTTGTCTTTATTGCTCTGAACCATTGTGTGGGGAATTCCTTACGAGCGGAGTGACGATATTAAAGCTTTTTTAATCCAATTGGAAGTGCACGACGGAAGACTGCTCAAATAAATCACGGACAAGCAGCTTCAGTTCTGACATTTAATCACTAAATAAAGCTGAATATTTGAATAATGTCAAGAGTGTGTCTTTTCAGATTAAGCCGAGCCCTTGTGTCCTCTTAGTAAAACACAGACTAAACAACCTGCAGTTCAAATGTCAACATATTAGCGCTGAATTGAGCGTGTGGGAGGTTGTGTTTGTGCAAAGATCTAAATGGCCCAGTTAATGGAGATGGAGACAATGATGAGATTTTAGAGAGCAAGGTAATCCGATACCGTGGGAGGAAGGTGGCTGCATACAAATGGCTTTTTATAAAGGTGGCAAGGAAGACATGGATGTACGTACATGTGCAGCCCATTTCATTAGACTCACCTTTGTTGTATTACATAGAGATGGCAGTTTGCATTGGGAACTGCCTTGATACGTGCACAGATTTAAAAAGGTGTGCTACCGTCATCCCCATCATATTTTATTCAATGACGACAATAGGAACTGGAAGTAATTTTTCTTTCACCAGGCACGCACTGAGCTGCTTCCTGGATTGTCACAAGGCTGGAGATAAAAGTTTGGATAATTCATAATGAACAAAATGTTTAGTAATTGTTTGTCAAAATTCATGCTTAGTAACTACTTAAAGGTGTATTTGTTGCTTCCAGAGTCACAAACAAAGAGCGATCCAGAGCACTGCTGTAGCTGTGGGTAAGTTCATGAATGTTATAGTTGATGTTAGTTTGTTGGTTTTTGCACCTTTCTGAGAGTTAACAGTTCAAAAAAAAATAAAAAAAATAAAATCTCTGTATTGTTCAGTAAAAAGGAACATGCTCGACAACCAATAAAACACGGACCACAGATGAACATGAAGTATGATGAAGTAAACAATTACTAAAAATTTTAAATAATTAATTATTAAAATAAAAATTATTACTAAAATTATTTTAACAGAATTATATTTTTTCAACATATACTTCCTAGTGAACATTTATCATGTGTTTCTACAGAATGATGTGACAGCAGGAGGACTTTATACCAGATGCCCTACCTGTTACTGTGTTTTGAGGAAGAAAAGCAGCACACAGTGGGTATTGTTTTTGCATGTAGAATTCTGATGTTCACTGTGATTCTGTTCTGGTCCATTATTGTATTACAGAGTAATAAGTGCTTTAAGTATATTTAAAAATGTACAGCCAAAGACTGTATAAAGAAGTGGACCAAGCAAGTGTGAAGTCACCCATAGCATTCAGAAGAAGAAGAAGTGAACTTTATTGATCTCACACTGGAGAAATTCTTCTCTGCATTTTAACCCATCCTATATATACATATACATATACATATATATATATATATATTAGGAGCAGTGGGCAACACATTCCTGCGCCCGGGGACCATCTCCATGATCTTCTTGCTTCGATTTGGTCAGGACCTAAGCTGGAGGATTTTACCTATGGTGCATGTTTTGGGTTGGTGGGGGAAACCGGAGTGCCCGGAGGAAACCCACCGGGGATACGGGGAGAACATGCAAACTCCACACAGAAAGGCCCAGGCGACCCGGGGATCGAACCCAGACCATGCATGCAAACTCCACACAGAACACACACAGAAAGGCCTGGGCGACCCGGGGATCGAACCCGGAACCTTCTTGCTGTGAAGCAAGAGCGCTAGCCACTCAGCTACCGTGCCGCCTAAAAGAAGCGCCACTTAAAAGAAGCTGGCGATGCTATCGGTTACCGGTTTGGAGCCATATTATGAACAGGATTTTCTTGACGGACAAAATAGTGTTAAAAAAATAAAAATAAAAGAAAGAAAGAAAACAGGATCATGCAGAGCGGGTTAATACAAACATTTTAAGACCAAAAAAATGAGGCTCACAGCAGCAGTCACAGAGAGAGGGACAGTAATATTCCAATGCAAGTCAGTGGGAGCCAGGGTCAGTAGAAACTGGAAGAGCCGCATGTGAACTTCCTATGTGGAACACGGCTAGCATGTTGGCTATGTCCATTTATATATACAGTCTATGTGTACAACACAGAGTAGATCATCATAATGTAATCTTGTGTTATTCCTGAGAGAGACCAGTGTCTTCACTGGAATAAGTCCTCACACTGTTCAGCTCCAACAGGCTGTGTCTGTACCTGTGCTCTGTGTGTGATTATGTTTAAGACAATACAGAACTGTGGAAAAATAGACTGTTTTTGTATTATTTTACATTAAAACCCTTTGACATTTGATGTTGCATTTTACAACTATTGTGTTGACAGAATTAAATTATATATAAAAAAATAAAAACAGAAAAAAATTCTCATATTCAGGTAACATAATATAATATGTGTATTCAGCATCAATATGAAAAATGTATAAGATAAGATAAGACTTTATTGATCTCACACAGGAGAAATTTACTTGCCACAGTAGCTCCAGGACATTTGAACAAGAAAGAAAGTGCATGCAGGCAGGAATGGCATAAAGTAAGTAATAATAAAAAATAGTAATAATAATAAGTCCATCCATCCATCCATTTTCTTCCGCTTATCCGGGGCCGGGTCGCGGGGGCGACAGTCTAAGCAGGGACTCACAGACTTCCTTCACTCCGTACACTTCCTCCAGCTCCTCCGGGGGGACCCCAAGGCGTTCCCAGGCCTGCCGGGACACATAGTCCCTCCAGCGCGTCCTGGGTCTTCCCCGGGGCCTCCTCCCGGTGGGACATGCCCGGAACACCTCCTGAGGGAGGCGACCAGGAGGCATCCGGAACAGATGCCCGAGCCACCTCAGCTGGCTCCTCTCGACGTGGAGAAGCAGCGGCTCTACTCCGAGCCCCTCCCGTGTGACTGAGCTCCTCACCCTATCTCTAAGGGTGCGCCCAGCCACTCTGCAGAGGAAACTCATTTTGGCCGCTTGTATCTGCGATCTCGTCCTTTCGGTCATTACCCAGAGCTCATGACCATAGGTGAGGGTAGGAACGTAGATTGACCGGTAAATTGAGAGCTTCGCCTTTTGGCTCAGCTCCCTCTTCACCACAACGGTCCGGTACAACGACCACATCACTGCCGAGGCTGCACCGATCTGCCTGTCAATCTCACGCTCCATCCTCCCCTCACTCGTGAACAAGACCCCAAGATACTTGAACTCCTCCACTTGAGGCAAGGACTCCCCACCCACCCGGAGAGGGCAAGCCACCTTTTTCCGGTCGAGAACCATGGCCTTGGATTTGGAAGAGCTGATCCTCATCCCAGCCACTTCACACTCGGCTGCAAACCGCCCCAGTGCACATTGGAGGTCCCGGTTCGATGAAGCCATCAGGACAACATCATCTGCAAACAGCAGAGATGAGATCCTGTGGTTCCCAAACCGGATCCCCTCCGGCCCCTGACTGCGCCTAGAAATTCTGTCCATAAATATAATGAACAGAACCGGTGGCAAAGGGCAGCCCTGGCGGAGTCCAACATGCACCGGGAACAGGTCCGACTCACTACCGGCAATGCGAACACAGCTCCTGCTCCGGTCATACAGGGACCGAACAGCCCTTAACAAAGGGCCCCGAACCCCGTACACCCAGAGCACTCTCCCCAGGACCCCACGAGGGACACGGTCGAATGCTTTCTCCAGACCACAAAGCACATGTGGACTGGTTGGGCAAACTCCCATGCACCCTCGAGCACCCGATGGAGAGTATAGAGCTGGTCCAGTGTTCCCCGGCCGGGACGAAAACCACACTGCTCCTCCTGAATCCGAGGTTCAACTATCGGTCGAATTCTCCTCTCCAGTACCCTGGAATAGACCTTACCGGGAAGGCTGAGAAGTGCGATTCCCCGATAGTTGGAACACACCCTCCGGTCCCCCTTCTTAAACAGAGGGACCACCACCCCGGTCTGCCAGAGGTCCTGTCCCCGACCGCCACGCGATGTTGCAGAGACGTGTCAGCCAAGACAGCCCAACAACATCCAGAGACCTGAGATACTCAGGACGGATCTCATCCACCACCGGGGCCTTGCCACCGAGGAGCTTTCCCACCACCTCAGGCTCGGGCCTGCCAGGTCTTTCCGGCTTCCTCCCCCGCCAGCGGACCCAACTCACAACCAGGTGTTGATCAGTTGACATCTCTGCCCCTCTCTTCACCCGAGTGTCCAAGACACGCGGCCAGAGGTCAGATGACACGACAACAAAGTCGATCATCGACCTTCGTCCTAGGGTGTCCTGGTGCCACATGCACTGGTGGACACCCTTGTGCTCGAACATGGTGTTCGTTATGGACAAACTGTGCTTGAGCCGCCACCTTAACTTGGTGGAGGGGTTTGAGTGCCCGAATGATCCCGGGAGCTATGTTGTCGGGGGCTTTATGCCCCTGGTAGGGTCACCCAAGGCAAACAGGTCCTGGGGACGGGTCAGACTAAGAGTGGTTAAGAGATCAAGGCCAGTTACATCGCCCGGATTGGCGTCACCGGGGCCCCACCCTGGAGCCAGGCCTGGGGTGGGAGCTCGCCAACGAGCGCTTGGTGGCCGGGCCTTTCCCCATGGCAGTGCAGAGTACCCGGCCTTCTTGGAGTGCCTGGGAGGGGTACTGGACAGTGCACCGCCCACGTGGGCAACGACAGTGACACCTGGAAAGGGGTGATTGGGAGGAACGGCCTCCCTGATCTGAACCCGAGCGGTGTTCTGTTATTGGACTTCTGTGCTATAATAATAAGTAATAATGGAAATAGTAATAATAATAATAGTAATAATAGTAATAATAATAATAATAATAATAATAATAATAATAATAATAATAATAATAACAATACAAGCATCAACATGGAAAAGAGGATATTGCACGTCTGTTCATGTTCTGAAAAAAAATATGTGCTGAGGGGATCGAATCATTTTCCAAAAATAATTTTACTGCACATAACCAATTTCCATATTTTCTTTTTACACAATTCCAGTGACCTTTTTTTCAGTGCACTTAATTATTTCTATGGAGACAGCAGGTGACTCGATAGATCCAAGTTAGATGTTATATCTCTGGTGAGGCGAGCCCACTCACAGCAAGAATGCCAATAAAATCCCATATTATTGAGAAAGTGCAAGATGGATATGTCTAATTCCATACTGGGGCATTCCACACAACATGACAACATCTCCATGGAGACAAGCAGATGGCAGACACTTCACCAGAAAAGTTACACACCACACCTTTAAAGGCTTATAAGTTAACAACTTAATTAAGGGGTTGGAAATATACCTACAACATGCAAGTGTAGCTACATAGCTGTTAAATGTACAACACATTTAACAACTAGACACTGGAAAATTGTCCTACTTGGCAGCTAGCAGATAACACATTTATGAACAGCTCAGTACAACTTGGAGATTTGCTTGTTTTGGGTATTATTGGTGTAATTCTTGCTTTCTGTGGCCAGCGCATTTTCATCTTCCTTCTGCAAAACAAATCAGTACAAACCCAGGAAGGGGAAAGAACTCCGCCCTCCTCTGACAATTTCAGTATAAAAAAGCAGCCGGCTATCACAGAGTTCCATTGATTCAAGTTGGTGAAGTGAGCTCCCGCTTCATTAGGCCAAGAAATTAAAATGTCGACGACCTGCGGTGGAGGCAGAGAAGGCACTGAGGTTGAATATAGGCCGTTGAGAGGAGGTGCTGGACAGAACAGAGGCAGTTCAGAGAAAAAAACGTGAGATGGGACAAGAAAATGGCTGCCGGTAAATGGAATATGCCAAAGCCATTACAAGAGGGGTAATGACTATAATGCTCATCACATCAGGTGCTGCGCAGGGAAAACAGGGGCTCCAGTGATACAGAAAGCCATGCACAGGGTATAATAGTAGATAACTGGGTTTCATAGGATTATTTTATGAAGGTGATTTAGAATAGATACATTATAATGTCAATCTTCAGATAATGTCTACAGAATGTAATCCATAACCGTAATGATGCTTCAAGTGATCCACAGCTATTAAAGATGGATCCGTGGTGTGATTTGATCTTAATTTGGGGTATGCAAACATATATATTCAGCAACAGGATGTTATCTTTTAATATACACACATTATTAAATGTAAGTACATTATTAAATGTAATTAATATATACATTTAATAATGTACTTACTCCTCATCTGTGTATTATCATCTGTCATACAGTGCTATTTATGGGTACTTCATTCAGTCATTTATAATCTGCTCTATTGATTTAAGAATGCTGTTTATGTATTGCTATACACATGTGTTGACATTAACTGAAAAAAGTATTAGATAATAACACAAAGCCCTAATTGACAAGCTTTATAATTCAAGTCGAAAGAACAGAGTTACAAGAAATAACCATCTATAAAAAAATGTATAAAAAACATACACTTCAACATGTCCTCAGATTAATGTACTTGTACTTAATATGCTTGATGATCTTATTGGCCATTAGTCAACATAATTAAAATTACGGCCATCCATTACTGCATGTGGCTACGTATGCTTGCACAGCACAACTATGCATATTGAAAATGCATAATGAAGTATGTATGGAAAATATACAGTAATGAACATTAAGAGCAGCAATAAACTTTAACTGGGTGATATTTTATAACACTGCAACAAGATCCTTTTTTTTAATACAACAGAGTACTGTGCAGTGATCATCACCAAGATCATGGAGATGGTCCCCGGGCGCAGTAATGTGCTGCCCACTGCTCGTAATAATAAGGATGGGTTAAATGCAGAGAACAATTTCTCCTGTGTGAGATCAATAAAGTCACTTCTTCTTCTTATCATGGCGACACACAGCTGATGTGAGCTGATCTGTGCTGTTAAACAAGTCCCCTCTAATAACATTACAGTTACAAGCTAGCTAGCATTAGCTCACATGTTGTAGTTCCAGCTAAGTCAAATGTTTATAGTCAATTTGTGTTCAAATAAAGCTCAGAATAAAGTCAACAATCCTTAGATAGAGCAGTGCTTGTTTATAGCATCAGCTACAAAGTATCAACATGGCATTTGGATAGGTGGGATGAGTTTAGGCACAATTGTGTTTCTATTTATTCTTGTAGCCCCTATCAAAAACAGCCAGGCACAGCTTTTCATTAACACTGTGAGGCTGTAGTTTGCCCCTAGACCAGTTATTTGGCGCACACACTGACCGGGACCATATCTTTGTCTCAGCTGGAGGTTGGAGGACAGTGCTACCTGCTGTCTGTGTCACCTGTCTGACCAGAGAGGGGGCTGGCTCATGGCATCACCCTGAGAAGGCAGCCTGGATCCCACTGTGCGCCCTTCTCCTGTCTCTGCACGCAACAGTGGAGGATCTGAATCTAGCTGCAACATTCTATTAATGCATGTTCATATTAAAGGGATTCAATCAGTGTGAAAAGCAAAAAACTAATTCTAGGTACACTTTAGATCAACATTTTGGAGATCTGGGTTCAGTTTGATATTAATTTGCATTAAAGGTTCTATATTACTCAAAATTAATAATAATAATAATAATAATTCATTGGATTTATATAGCGCCTTTCATGACACCCAAAGCGCTTTACAGTTCATTGTTCATTCACTCCACACTTGGTGGTGGTAAGCTACTTTCTGTAGCCACAGCTGCCCTGGGGCAGACTGACGGAAGCGAGGCTGCCAATCTGCGCCATCGGCCCCTCCGACCACCTCCAACACTCATGCATACGCCACTTTCATACTAAAATTGACTTGAGCTTTTAGCCATGTTATAATATTGTTACCTCATCAAAAATATCTGGTGTTGTGTGTCATTTCATTCACACATATTTAAGTAATCCTGCATTATTAGTCTGTCTACATTAACAAAATGCTCAAAAATGCTCTAATCCACCTTGTGATGTAATGAAGCGATAGCTCTCAACCTTATAGCTACCTTTTACCTTTAGTTCAGTAGTGACTGTCAATTTCTGAAATTATCCAAATGATTTTAGTGTAAGTGTATGGATTTTAAAAAGACAGTGAAGCACTTCCTGTATTACCACATGACATCACAAGGTGGAACAGTTTTCTGTTATAGAGTAGAGCATAAATATGTAGGAATTATGGGTTAAATGGTGTGAATGAAACAAAACACAGCTGTATGTTTGTGATGAGGAAACAACATAATCAGAAAATATCATTATATGGGCACTTTAAATTGGTGGGAATATGATAAAGATTTGTAGACTTAACTTTGCTTAACTTTTCAGTGTTTTTACACATGTCATGATTTCGTTTCTCATACACCCACTTGAGTTTGTATTTAGAGTTATTCATGCATGTTTAAACTCTTATATTAAAGGCGTCATTGCTCTGATCTCTCCCGTTTTCTCTGTGACTGGTACACACCTCCTGCTCTGTACTTAATTTCTTAGTCAGCGATACACATTGGATTCAGCAGTGTCTCGTAGCCATTTTAGCACACGTGATAAAAAAAATTAAATAAAAATCAGAATTAGCTCCTAATACCTCATTGGGCTCTGCAATTTTCCAACCCAGAAATCAGCAGACATGTCAGCAGTCAGCGTTTAGTCATTATAGATCAAAATGAGGAAAAAAATATAACAAAGACTCACGGGTGTCATAGATTATAACTATATAGCAAAAAAAAAAAAAAAACACAATATGTCTTGTTTAATGGTGCACTATGTAACCTTTTGGTTGGGACTCCATCCATGCCTGAAATGTTCCACAGTATGTCATTAAACCGCTCTAACTTATAGTTACACAATTACGTGGTTTTATAGCTAAAAACAGGGATTCTGACTGTGAGCTGGTAGCCTCTCCGCAAATCTGACCTGTAACTTGGTCTGGTTTGGTCTGGTTTAAAGATAAAAATGTGTAATACCATACTGTGAAACAATCTAGATAAATAATATAACCTCAAATAACATCTTCACAAAGAAAAACATTTGACGGCCAATCCACCAGAAAAGTTACACAATCCACCTTTAAATCCTCCTATGCAGTGGGCAAAAGTATGATCGACATTAGCAACCACAAAATAGCGTCAAGATCTTCAAAGCTAATCTATTGTCTCTGCCAAACTCCAGGGGACGTGGCCTGTCGCCAGCTGCTGTGTTTGAGGTCAACCCCACTCATGTTAAATAAACTGCCGGAGAATGTTACATCAGCAGGACATTAGTGGAACCAGGACAATACTTTAGTTTCTATATTTATAAAAAACATACAATCATTAGCCATGATTAATAATTAATTAATCAATCAATCATTGCCACTGTTAATCCACTGTTTTTTTTAAATACCTGGGGGTCCACATCAGTGATGACCTCACCTGGACACTCAACACAACACAGGTGGTGAAGAAGGCTCAACAGCGGCTGTACTTCCTGAAGAGGCTGAGGAAATTTGGCATGTCGCCCAAAATCCTCAGCAACTTCTACAGCTGCATCATCGAGTCCATCCTGACCAGCTGCATCACTGTGTGGTACGGCAGCACTACTGTGAAGGACCGCAAACGCCTGCAGAGTGTGGTGAAGACGGCCACAAAGATCACCAGGACTCCTCAACCATCTCTGCAGAGCATCTACCACCGCATAGTCCGCAAGAGAGCTGCCTCCATCATCAAAGACCCCACCCACCCCCAACATGGACTATTCACACTCCTACCTTCAGGCCAGAGGTACAGAAGTGTGAAATGCAGGACTATTAAACTCTTTCTTCCCAACTGCTATCAGACTCTTGAACTGCTGAGCAATAGCCCCCCCCTCCTGGACGTTGATTGACCTATACTTGCACTTAAGCAATTTGCACTATTACTGACCAACTGTTAAGGTAATCTGTCAGATTACAGCTGCTCGAATGTTTACACTTCCTGTTTGCACTATATCAACCATGTTTGCACACCGTTTTTACTACGACAGTTAAAACCAATGTTGCACATTATCTGTAAATATGTACATAGCACCTAGCCTATATTTTCATAGTGTATATTCTGTAAAGAGTAGGGATGCACGAATGTGAAAATTTTAGCCGATACTGATATTAATGTTGCTGTTATGGCCGATAACCGATATTAACCGATACCAATATTTTTTTATTTTTTTCATTAATTTATTTTTTAATTCTGAGATAACATTTTATAGACTGAAAATCATGCAAAATGATTTTTTTGAATGTCTTCTTTCATTTTCAAAACATGTTTTGACTCCATAAAGCTTAAAGGGATATGCCACCCCCAGGTCAAACTTGGGCATCTCCCCACAGTCCAGAGACTAAAATAAGTGGTGGAAAGCGTTTTTCTGGTGACCCAGCCATTGTCCAGGTCTGTCAGGACTGACCGCCGCGGTATCTGCAGCTACTCCGCGTTAGACTGGAGTCTAACGTCGCCAGAGAAAGATTTCGGCCAAAAGGAATTAATTTGCTCGATGCGTTTCCCAATTACTTTCTGTGTAGTGCGCATTCATATCAAGTGCAAATAAATGTGCAAATCAACACGGAGAGCTTGACTTGGTCATTTTGGGTGGGAACTATTTTTCAGTGCGGAAAAAGACAGCCGAAGCACACACCACGCTGCGTAACAGGAGAACTCCCTTCCTGGTGCGTAACTGGGATTCCCCTGTCATCTCCTTAATTTGAAAATGTAATTCTCAGGCATTTTCTCTCTTTTCTTTAACTCAAATTTACTCAAATTAGAATTTTTAAAAAACCCTCAAAATCTCCCCCTGTGCCTGGCAGCGACACTGCCGAGTACCCCCTGCAGTGTGCTCAAGTACCCCTAGGGGTACTTGTGCCCCTGGTTGGGAAACACTGGCCTACAGCACCCTTGTTTTTTCTCTCGGTTTTTATTGCTGCTTGTATTGCTTATTTCTTTGTATTTGTATTCTGTAAAGCAAACTGTACACCTTTAGGCTATTGGAAAGCGCTATGTAAATAAACGTACAAATAAAGTTTGATTTGATTTCATACAATATGTTCTGAGAAAGACAAATTTTGCTCAAATACATGAGGGAAAAAATGAGCTACAGGGCCTTTCATTTCTAGATATTTCAATTTCCTATTTCCTATTCAGTATTTAATTATAAATCCTTTGATCTTCTGCATTAGTCATACATTTACTTGTACAAAATGTTTTGGGACACTATGAGTGGATTCCAGTAGATTAAATTAAATTAACATGAGAGAACATATTGCAGCAGGTAGGCCATTGTGCACCTTTCTTTTCCTCTGCAATTTATTGTTATTTCTGCAGTTATGGATCTGTCAAGAGCATGCAATTATAGACTTATTTTTTATTTCAATACCCCATCGTGCAGAAGAATTTCCAGGACAAAAACATGTCCCAAAGTCACATAAATGTAATCTGCGGGTGTACATGTATAAAACGGGGAGAAAGAGGCAAACGACATTGAGTGTGACACCCCCTGTGGATTCTTTTAATATGGTGAACTGTCAGCCTAAAGCATAGAGAGAAGCATGGCAGGGTCTACTTCAAGAGCAAAAATCTCAAAATGGCTGTTCAGACACAGAGGAGGAGGAGCGGGAGATGTCCACACACCTTCTACTCAGTGGGGCTCCATGCACACCCGCAGGCAGGTAATCATGTCTTTGCCTAATTGGTCTTATACTCTGTCCGTACTGGGTGGTCTTATTACAAAAGTGATAAAGGCCAAAATTCTACCCATGTCTTCTTTTAATACTTTATACAAATAGCAACTCCTTTTTCTGTCATTTATATTTTATTCTGCAGTCATGTTTTAATGTTTTGTTTCAATCTTTGATCTTTTTGGAGAAAAGTACATTTTATTAACACATGTAGCTTTTTCATAACATATTTTGCACCCCCCCATTAATATATTATTATATATTAATATATCGGCCTATTAATATATTATTAATAGGCCTATACTATTGTAAATCAGTGGCATTATGATATGTCTTTATTCCAGGGCTCTGAAGTTTTGAGCGGGGTCGTGCGTGAGACTGCGTAATTTTTCCGAGGAGCCGGGGGCGGCGTGCGAGTGAACAATTTTTCCCGAGGGGCGCGCGGGGGGCCTGAATTGCGTGCGGAAACCAAACCGTTTTGTCTGCAATGAATATGGGGAAACGTGGCGGTGACCATTGCACGTGTCGGGCTAACTCTACGTATTAATCTTACTTTGTGGGCTCAGTGGGTGAGGAGGGGAGCTGGCGCTGTCTCACATCCCTGAATCTGAACTGTGGCGTGGAGGGAGGCGGGGAGTGGGGAGAAAATGAAGCGCTCTGATTGGCTGAAAGTTCTCTGTTTACATGCATATCTGTGTCTCAGCCGCAGAGTCAGTGAAAGTCAATGAAAACTTGAGTGAAACGGACGAAATGTGAGATCCATATGCGTAATTTAGAACAACAAAGCCATACAAGCGAATAAGGAGGTCAAAATTGCGTGCCCGCTACGCAAAATGCGTACATGTTGGCAGGTCTGACTGCATCGGTAGCATCTCTTTGGCTATGAATCTGGTGATGGCATTGGTTATGTTTTGCCATCGTTGACTTTTTCTGTCATACGGAAAATTCTTTTTGACAAAAGCAAAAGGGGGGAGAAATGCCATGTGTGGCGTGTGAGCGTGTGAACACGTCGAATTGCGTGTGTCACACTCTCAATGCGTGAGACTTGAGAGCCCTGCTTTATTCTGTCATTATTCTGAGCATCCATTCTTTTTTAAACACTGCTGTGGCTCTACTACTGTCTGGTGCAACAGTAATGTGCTTTGTCGCTGTCTGACTCTTTCACAATAAGAATCTTTGTGCAGAGGGAATATGAAAAGACTTTTATTGTGTAAGAGCCACTGAAGTATAGTTAGTTATAATTAGTTATACTAGCGGAGCCTTACACAATGGAACTTCTATAATTTATTGTACTTTTGGAAAGCAACTGCTTGGGATAGTTTCAACACCATTAGAGGACAGACCACACATTTTGTAAACATGCTCCAAGATTTTCACATCGAGATACAACACGTGAACGCGGGGATGCTTAGCAGCTTTTACAGAAAGCACAGGATGACACACTGTTCGGTCTATGCGAGGAAAACACACATTGTTTTGAAAATGCCAGATTTGACAAAAACAACATATTCAAATCAATGTTTAGTTCAGCCCCCTCTTGCTCACCCCGCTAAGTCACTCCTTTCATGCTTTCACAACACAGTGTGCATTCTATGAAATACTGTACATCACATCAAGTTTGTGAAGGTGTAGTGTTCTGTATCGTATATATTATGAAAAATGGCTGTGCTGAGCCTTGAACAAGTGCTGTAGGGTCATACTGCTAATCAGAAGGAGAGATTGCAAGATAACGCAAACATGCAAGTTTTTGATGAGAGAACAGCATTAGAACATGGTAGTTCCATTGTGTTAACTTCATATAATATCCCCTCTTTGAGACACATACATTCAAAGGGTTTGTACCTATGCAGTGTCTGAGTGGTGGAGATAGGCACTTCAGCACTTCACAAATTACACATTTGAAGTTGTCAATAGCTAGGTCTCTTCTGTTAGCAGTGCGTTCCAGCCTGTTTCCTCAATGACAGTGAAAACAATGTCACAAACAGCACACACAAGGCAACATGTGTTTGCTTCATCCATCAGAGCTGATAAGTCCTCCTCCCTGTGCCTCCCTCTAACTCTGCTCCACGCACTTCCTTCAATCATTTCTCTCAGTGAAGAAAACAAAAGCAGGCATATGCCCACAGGGACTGCACATCTGCATACATGTGTGTGTCTTTCAAGCTTCATGTACATGTGGGGGTGGACATGCAGATAAGCCTGTAATATTTCTATTTTAGAAAACAGTAAAAATGGCTCTTTGCAGATGGAGGGAGGATGAAAAGAGAACAGGGCCTACTGCCAGACAGGAAGCAGCAGGAATCACACAAAATGGTGGTAGTAGGTGGATTTGAGAGGGGTGTCTCTTTACAAGACAAGACAGAAAATTCCTCTGCACACAGATTTTCAGTCCTTGTTCTCAACTTGTTCTCAACTCCTGTGTTGTGTTTTTGAAAATCCTGTTTGGTTTGATTTGGCTGTTGAAGGTAAAACTATTTAAACTGCATGCAAGTCTTCTAGCTACCTTCCAGAAATTCAGTTAAAAGAAGGGGCATTATACTTCTATGGTGTGTTCACTGCTAACACTTGACATTTAGATCACCATGTCGCCTTTTATTGCTGTTAAATGCTGCATTTGCCAAAAGCAATGTATTAACATGTTTAATAAGTGTCTGTTTCATTTTTGATGCTCTGTGTTCATCCTCCCTTTGCTCTCTGTGCTAAGTTACCACCCCTTCAGACTGCTACCACAACGCAATCAATCCACTAATGAAACTGCACATCCCATTGGGTTTGTGAATTTGTAGTGTATTGTTTTGTATCATGCTTTTGTACATTTATGGAAAATTATGTGAGGAAGCATGGGTGATGAAGGCTTGTGGGCTGAGCTTTGAATAAGATCGGATGGCAAACTGTAAGGAGGTTTCAGGCTCGGGAGAGATTGCAAGATTATCTCAAACATGTATGGATCTTCAGGCATTTTTTGATGATTGAATAGCACAGTAGAAAGTAGAAAAAAAGCACTATTTACTATTAAGGTATAATATATCTAGATCATTATTTTACATTATGTTCATTGTAAACATCAATACTGATCAAAACCCCTTAACAACAGAACTGACTTCCTGTACAAAACTGCAGGTGGCAACTCACCATAACAAGCAAGGGTTTTTCATTTTTCACCTGTTTTTGTTGTAGATTTTTTTTTTTTTTTTTTTTTAAACCTACATGTAAGATCAGTAGACTGAATCTTTAGACTGACTGCAAGTAAACAGAGCAAAGGGGGGTTAGGTGAAAACAGATTTTTTTTGAGCAGCCTTGAATTCAGGATGATACAGGATTACTCAAACATGCATGATGCAATTGAAAAACAACAGGCAATATACCATGATATGATGTTTGAAATCTCATGACAGTCATTTTTACACAATTTTTCCCCTTTAATGATTTTACGTTGACGCTTGCTTAGTTTCTCTCCTAGTTATTCTCTCCCATAACCAAGAGAGAAAATTAAGCAAGCATCATAAATTAAAATATAATTTAGAAAGCTCTTCCTGCACCCCCTTTGCCCCGACCCAGCCCCGAATAAGCAGAAGACAATGGATGGATGGATAGATGGATAATTTAGAAAGGAAAAGCACTCTGAGGGAACACTGTTCTGTAGACTATAATGAGTTGAGATTAACCAAATAAAAGTAAATGGAAAAAAATAAAAATAAAAAATTATACCATGCTCAAGATTCAAAACAACAATGCCTAGAATGGACTAGCTGTGTTCCATCATACCTCTGCCTTGCCCTCTGCAGTGGTGGTGGTGAAGTAGATGGCACTCTGCTGACAGACTGTGTCCAAACAGACAGGCAGGAGGTGGTCCTGAACGCCGTCTCCATCTGCCGCACAACACAATGACACAATACAAAATGAGCAACAATACTGGACTGAGGCAGTTAAAAGTCCTATATTACACAAAATTGACTCTTTAATCAAAGTTCAAAGTCAGCTTTATTGTAAAAAACCATATGCACAGGTTGCACACACAAGATTTGAAATTGCAGCGCTCCCTAGGCCCACAGTGAACATAAAACATGTGGTAAACAAGACAATAAACACCATGACTAAAACATCACACATACAGTACCCATAGCAAAAGTACAAGACAATAAACACAGTGGCTAAAACATTACATATAATCCATGTTATAATGTTGTTACCTCATCAAAAACATACCCAGAGTTTTGTTATTTGTTTTGTTTTTTTAATGCATGTTTGAGAAATCCTGCATTATTGGTCTGTCTACATCTCCAAAGCTATGTTATCAATTGCAAGATCAAATTGTGAGTTTCAGCAAACCCTTTCTGCATATTAAACCAAAGAAAATTGTTGATCTCAGTTTGATTAAGAGTTTCTAAATTGGTATTTGGTGTAATCAAATTTAATTCCTACGCAAAGAATTATTTTGTACATTTTTACTTTTTGTGCTATCAACCAAAAATACACATCTCTAAAAGTATGACTCATCAGTTTCTACAATTTATTTATTACAAGAAACATGCCATCTAAAAGTTATAAATAATTTCAATAAGTATATGCCATGTCCAGAGGTGGGTACAGAATACCTTTCAGTGATATATTTGACATCCTCTCCTCCAACAAATGGATTTTTTTTTTTGGCAAAATTTTGTGGTAATACCACAGACTGTTTAAAGATGTAAACTAAGGGAGTGTGCCCTCACCCAGAGCGTTCAGCTCCAGTGAAGCTCACCAAACTTCACTGGACTGAATTTTGCTCCAAATTTTGGGGCGAATTTGGAGAATTCCACATTAGACATTGATTTACGGACAAAATAGCTAAATAAATAGCAAAATAAAAATATCAGGATATTTTAAGACCAAAATGGTGAGCCGGACAACAGCAGTTATAGAGAGAGGGGATACGTTTTTTTTCCCAATACAAAATGAATAGGAACCAGAGTCGATGGAGCCGGAAGCTCCCCCAGGCTCAATTCCGATTTAGAATACAGCAGCTAGCGGGTAAACTGTGTCCATGTATACAGTCTGGGTAATACAGTTTTTTGTGGATTATTTATTATTCACACTTGCTTACTCTTACTTGTATCATTTGCTTCTACTTGTGTAAAACTGCTTTGAAGTAACAGATTTTTGTCGAATCTAACCACATTTGGCCACTTCATAAAAGGTGTAATGATAGTGGTTGAGAACATGTTTGCATAATCTTGCTGTTGTTCTAAAATAGCTGTCACACCAATGAGAAATATTTAGATAAACCATTAGCATACAGATAAGTGACAGGATGATACATTATGGTGGCAGCTCGAGTGATGACACAGAAATCGACACAACCTACACCCCGAGCTGCTTCAAGGCTTCATAGCATCTGAGCACATTTGAGCAGCACAAGCACGCCACTCTCAAACAGATGTTGCACCATTTGGAAGGGGAAAACTCCAAAACCCTAATGATGAATGACAGAGCAGAACTGAGCGAGGAAGGAACATAAAGTTAAAACAGGTGTTCATAAAATAATGAAAATAAGTAAAAAATATATAATTTTACACAGTGTTAATTTTGTTCATGCCCACTTATTTTGATTCTATAGAGAGCACTGCAACTGAACATATGGGATAACACAGAGACTATCTAGTTTTGTATTATTGGCCATTTTTAAGTTCAAGCGCATTTGAAATAACTTTATATTTTGGTGTATTATTCATTTTCCTCTCCATGGCTGAAAGAGAGACATTGAGATAAACCCAAATAATAACAAGGTATGTAATTGTTCAATAATACCTACCCCTATAAATGATAAATTACACAAAAATGACTTGTGAGCTTTAAGCCATGTTATATTGTTGTTAACATGGTCAAAAACATACCTGGAGTTGCGTTTTGTTTCATTCGAACATGTTTGAGTAATTCTTTATTATTAGTCTGTCTACATCTCCAAAGCTCAAAATGCTCTGTTCCACCTTGTGATGTCATGAAGCATTAATTTTAATTAATTAACAGCTACCTTTACCTTTTGTCCAGTACTAGTTAACACAGTAAAGCACTTTCTGTTTTACCAAATGACATCACAAGTTCTGTTTGAGAGAACTCAGCATGCAGGATGTGTGTATTAAACGTGTGAATGAAACAAAACACAACTCCAGGTATGTTTTTGATTAGGAAACAACATTATAACAGATCAGGTTATTCTGGGTGATTATCCATTTGTCTTGATGAACGGTTGAAAGTTTACAAAAATGGTGTCCAAAGAGCTAAAATGGGATAGAAATCCACTAATTACAAGCAGGTAAACAAGCAGAGGATATGTGAATAGTGCTCAGTTGGATGCTGTCATTTGTGAGCCTGTTCCCGATTCTTTCTGTCAGTTCGGTGACATGCATGGGCCTCTTCCTCTGTGCCACCTGTCCCATCTTTCATGAACACTCTTTTATCTATCTATTCATCTGTCTGGCTTTTATTCACGTAAAGCTTGTCCGCATGCTGACAATTCTTTCTTGTAAAATATCTCTGTTTCATTTTCGGATGTCCACCGTCCCACAGCATACAGTAGTAGTAGTAGGAGATGGATCACCAAAAAATAATAGAATTGATAGGATTTACAATTATAAATGTATTCTTTACTCACAATATGAAGTCAGTTAATTGGGGTGGGCAGGCTATATTTAGAAAAATGATTTGAACCTGGTGACTGCAAGTTCAGATGGGCATGATTGACAGGTGGATTAGCCAATCAGGAACACGAGTGATCCGTACTTGTCATCACAAATACTGGCTGTAAGGAGGAAAAAATAAAATAAAAAATATCACTAGGAAATGAAAAACTAGAGTCAATGAGCGAATAACTAAACTCTGTTAATCTAAGATATTGTAAATAATAGTTGACCAATATGACAAAATTTGTATGAATTCCCAGCATGATCAACTGTATTTGTTAAGGTTGTACTAGACAAGTGTAAAACTGTCAACTTTATACATTATATTATATTTAGAACATGATTTTAATTTTTAATCAGCATTTTTGTTGATATACACTTTTAATTGCAATCTATAAATGTTACTATATAATGAGCTTGTTGCAGAGAGTTTAGATCTAAAAATATGATTTGTGCTATAATTAGAAATGCACTGTGTGGGCATGTTTTCATGCATAGGAATCATAGGTGAGCATAGAAAACCAGTAGAGAAGTATAGAGTATAGAGGAAAATTGTGTTTATAATGCCTCGGCACTTCTGCATTCTGACACATTGGTATTCAGAATATCACACAGCACCAATAACAATGCAAATCACAAAATGCATATGGTGAGACGCTACCAGGAGCCTCATTACAAAACCTATGATGTGTTTTGTGGATACCAATGTGCATATAGAAGGTAACTGTAGAATGGGAAAATGCATAGTAAAGCTGTGGAGGAACAGCACACTTTAAAATGAATAAAACATTATACACTAATTCAAGAGCACAGAATTCATTGCGTGTTTACTAGCAAGAATATAATTTGAGTTTCTTAAAGCAATAATGTTTATAATTTGGGCAACTCCTTCAAATTAATTCCAAAATAAAATAGCCCGTTAGCTGCTGATCTCTGTGGGTGGGGCCTTACTACTAAAACATAATTACAGTTCAGCACTTACTGGAGCACGAAACAAGTTTTCTTTTCATCAATAAAGGGCACTTTTGTGTGAGATGTTCTCTGTAATTTGCATCAGATTGCATATTAAAATGTGCACATGCCTATTTCAACTTGGAGCAAGTGGTAAACCCATGGGGAATTGCTCATTTGCATGGGGTGGTTTCTAATTGTAAGGACACCAAAAATGCTGCTTGATGATAGTTTTTTGATTAGCATTAGTGTTAAATGGCTAGTAGAAAATATTTGTTAGAAGAGTAAACTTCAATCGAATGTTACATAGGGAAATCAACCCATCTGTCACCTTCTTTAGGTGATGCCACCAGGCCAAATTACAGGTCATGTTTTTTTTTAGGTATTTTTCAGCAATAAAACATCTGTAATTGAATACAATGATGCAGGATGATTTTAATGCCATGTTATAGAAAAGCAAAAAGAGCCCCATGAAAAAGTGACATAGTGCCCCTTTAAATCTTGATTTTAGATGCTGGAGAGATTCCAATTCTACCTGTCTAGCTGTGACAGTTGGGAAAAAGCATATAGGATAATTGATAAAAATTCTTGGCAGAAAGTAAAAAATTGGGTGTTGTGTTAGCATGCAGTCTTAGATGTTTAGCATGATGACAGCCTTTCACTTTTTAAGCATCACTTATATACACACACTCACACACACTCCTCCTGTGTCTCTGTCTCAAAATATTTGTGAGTGCCTGGCCGCACAGCAGCCCCCCCTCTAATGTATCCACAGAGAGTAGAGCTGACACACTCTGCTGAGGGACTTGGTCGTGCTTTACCTAATGATGAATTATGCATTGGCCGCTGTCACTTTGAAAAATGCAATTACCTCAGTGATAAGGCAGATGGGCCTGTTTTGTCTGGCGTATGCTGTGCATCTATTAAGGGCTTGGCACTGAAAGGAAAGCGGCAAAAGCACAAACATGGCTGTGGGTGGATGCGTTAGCGTATGCGTCTGTGAGCAAACATGAAGTCACAAATATAGGTCTGAACTTTTGCCCTTTGTGAACACTGAGGCAGCTCCTAACATGCATTGTAGCAGAGGTAGAGAAAAACAAAAACAACACTCTGTTATAGGACGTATTCATCATTTGGATGCAAATACGACAAGTCCAAAACAATTAAACCTGTAGTGTTAGAATTCTGAATGTAAATAATTTAGGAAGGAAAAGGTGGTGTAATGCAACAACAAGCAATATTTACAGCTTACATTCAGATGGCGGTCAGCAGAGCAGTGTATAAATCCCAAGCCCAATCAAATTTGAGCCATTTTGTGGAATTCATCAATACAATTGTGTTATATTGTATAACAGTATAATATAATATATATTATAATATAATTATAATATAATGGTATAAAATAATTAAAATAAAATAAATATTGAAAATATCTCTCCTTTAAGCCTAATGTGTGACCTTTCAAAATGCATACAATGTACTGTATGCATGTCTGAATGAGTTTAAATGCACTTTGCTGCATGCTCATCTTGTAACTAGTCCTTTAGGTAATTCACCTCTTTGCTATGAACAGTCTTTCGATTTGTTTTTCCCTATTATTCAAAATAAATAAATATAAATGAGCAAACTCTGTAGAGTCAATCATGTTGACTTAACATTCATCTTCTGCAGCTTGCATAGAGATCACCTGAAACAGTGCAACATACAGTGCCGTGAAAAAGTATTTGCCCCCTTCCTGATTTCTGTGTTTTTTGCATATTTATCACTCAAAACATTGTCAGATCATCAAACCAATTTTAATATCACACAGAAACAACCCAAGGAAAGACAAAATTCAGTTTTTGAATGATGATTCCATTTATTAGTGCACAAAAAAAATCTAAACCTATCTGGCCCTATGTGAAAAAGTAATTGCCCCCTTAATCTAATAGCCAGTTGAGCCTCCTTTGACAGCAATAACTGTAACCAAACGTTTGCGATAATTGGTGATGAGTCTTTCACACCGCTGGGGAGGGATTTTGGCCCACTCTTCTATGCAGAATTGTTTCAATTCTGCCATATTGGAGGGTTTTCTTGTATGAACTGCCCGTTTAAGGTCACACCACAGCATCTCAATCGGATTTAAATCCGGACTTTGACTTGGCCACTCCAAAACCTTAATTTTGTTTTCTTTGAGCCATTCAGAGGTGGACTTGCTGGTGTGTTTTGGATCATTGTCCTGTTGCATGATCCAAGAGCGCTTGAGTTTGAGGGCACGAACTGATGGCCGGACATTCTCCTTCAGGATCTTCTGGTAAACAGCAGAATTCATTTTTCCGTCAATCACAGCAAGTTGTCCTGGTCCTGAGGCAGCAAAGCAGGCCCAGACATCACACTGCCACCACCATGCTTTACTGTGGGCACCATGTTCTTTTTATCAAATGCTGTGCCATTTTTACGCCAGATGAAACGGGCTGCAGACCTTCCAAAAAGTTCAATTTTAGACTCATCGGTCCACAAAATGTTTCTCCAAAAGTCTTGAGGGTCATCAAGGTGCTTTTTGGCAAAGGTGAGACGAGCCTTTGTGTTCTTTTGTGAAAGCAGTGGTTTTCTCCTGGGAACTCTTCCATGGATGCCATTTTTGGCCAGTGTTTTTCTAATGGTGGAGTCATGAACACTGACCTTAACTGAGGCCAACGAGGCCTGTAGTTCTTTCGATGTGCGTCTAGGTTCTTTTGTGACTTCCTGAATGAGCCGTCGTCGCACTCTTGGAGTAATCTTAGTTGGTCGACCACTCCTGGGAAGGGTTGCAACTGTTCCCAGTTTCCTCCATTTTTGAATAATGGCTCTGACAGTGGTTCGCTGGAGCCCCAGAGCTTTGGGAATGGCTTTGTAACCTTTTCCTGAATTATAGACTTCTATCACTTTTTTCTCATTTGTTCTTGAATTTCTTTGGATCGTGGCATGATGTGTTTGTTCTTGAGATGTTGTAGCCAACTTCACTTTGTTTGACAGGAACTATTTAAGTGATTTCTTGATTCAACACAGGTGGTGACAATCAGGTGTGGGTGTGGCATGTAGAACTGAACTAAGTTTTCTCAAAACTGTGGTTAGTCACAGTTAGTTTGTGATTTAACAAGGGGGGGCAATTACTTTTTCACATAGGGCCAGATAGGTTTAGATTTTTTTTGTGCACTAATAAATGGAATCATCATTCAAAAACTGAATTTTGTCTTTCCTTGGGTTGTTTCTGTGTGATATTAAAATTGGTTTGATGATCTGACAATGTTTTGAGTGATAAATATGCAAAAAACACAGAAATCAGGAAGGGGGCAAATACTTTTTCACGGCACTGTACTTGACCTTGGCAGTACATGAATATGTGTGATTTCTCCACACAACACAGAACACTGAGAGCTGCAGGCTGAAACCCCTGCATGTGCGCAATATGTTACAATATTTAAAAGGTTCTGACCTATAGATTTTCTTTCCATTTTTTTGTATACTTTGACATCTCCTGTGACTAATACTGAGCACTCCATTCAGTGCTATTGATTTCATACCAAGACTCCCACATATTCACTCTCTCCATACTATCCATATTATTATAGATACCTAATGTAATACTTTAGAAACACAATATATATATAAAGAGAGATAAATGACAAAACTGCAACTCAATATAGCCATTCATTCAAGTAGGGATGGATGATATATCGATACTGGCTGATTTCAGAGGGTTTTTGTATATTATATTTCGATATTTGGCACTGATATTTTTCACCTATATTTTGCCAAGTATTTTAAACACTAACTATATTGGTTATCAGCAAAAGCATCAAACCAAATACAGTATAGGATATTAATATCGGCTCAAATCCATATTGGACCATCCCTACATTCAAGCATTCAAACAAATGTGCTGAAGTTCAAAGAAACAATCTGAATTGTGAAGACAGCAAAATGACATCAAGTGGTTAGTAATTTCCAAAATGAATATGGAGTTTTTGTCATCTCGTTGTCATAATGACAAAAGAGCAATTTACTGAAGAGGCGCTAAATAGATAAGAGGTAAATAAATTATGGAGTTTGGCACCATTAGGAGAGGAGGAAAAATAAAGACTCAGTCCTGTAAACGCTTTTCTTTTTGGCTTTTTTGGCTAGAATACTGATACTGTGCAGTGACATGACGCTGGGGAGAGTTGTGCCTGTATGTTTATAATGGAATGTTCAGAAGTTACCATAATGCACACATCGGCAAACACTGCCAAATGAGATTTAAGATATGAAAACTCAAAATACAAAGCCAACTAATTTTCAGGTGTCTGATCAATAAAAAAGGTGAAAGCAACTAACTGAAAAACAGTTGGCTAATGCTAGCTAGCTTGTGACTATAATTTTACGAGAGTTTAAAAGCAAAACTCACTTCTTTCAATTTCAGCTTCCTGTTGCATTTTAATATAATATTTTGTTTTGACTTGAGACAGCATCCTTTAAGCCCTGATAAGATCTGTCAAGTTTTTGTTGAGATAGGGAAGAGATTTAGACAGTAAAAAGGTTCAAGTCTTCATAAAAGATAAACAAGCAGATGCCAAATGAGCGTGAGCATGGACCACATGCATACATTTGTTCATGCTCTTTGCGGTCATCTGTTGTTTGACATTAAGACTATTCTGGAAGTGTATTTATTGTATTTTGAGGTATAACTTAAGATTTTCATCACAATAACAAATCTTCCATCACAGCCAAAATCGTGCAAATTGTGAAAATTAACAAAAAGACTGAAATATGAACTGACAAACTAATACAAGAATCCCATTGAAGAACGTGTTTGTACAGCAGCAGTTTTCAAGTTAACAGCTACTTTTTACCTTTAGTTTAGTAGAGATTGACTATTCCAAATGCGGAAGGGGAAGGAATTAGGGAAGGTGTATGGAACACTTCCCGTATTACCACATGACACATTAAAAGGTGGAACAGAGTGCTTTAAGTTTAAATGAAAATCTTAGCCTAAATATGCGGGGTGTGTGTGTTACACATGTGTGAATGAAGCAAAACAGAGCTCCAGGCATGTTTTTGATGTGTTAACAACATTATAAGATCGATCAAAAATAGTTTAATATGGGCCCTTTACGCTACTTTTTTATACAGAAAAACACCAAACTTCCCATGCTAATTCATTTCAGATGTTTGGTCAGTTAGCAAAGCCATTTCCACTGCAGTTTTTCATGACACAGCCCTGATTGTGTCACCTCCGTATCATGGGCAACTATAGACTCTGCAGTCCGGAGATTAAAAAGCACAAGAGATTTGCAGATTTGCAGGGATAAATGTAGAGCCGAGTTGAACAATGAGCAGCTCTGGCCAAGATTGTTGGGATAAAATGTTAATAGAACACTGGCTGCATATGTGGCTGTGTGTGGCATTTTGTATTGTGGAAGGGCGTGTGTGAGATTAGCCTGCTGCCGGCCTCTGCTCTGGCTACAAGCATGCAAAGAAGAAAAGTGAAAATTCAAAAGAGCAGCCAGTTCTATTTGGACACCTTTGATGCAACGCACCTTCAGACGCAGAGGTGTCTTAGGTGACACAACACTGATACAAGATTTGTAGATTAATATTTTAATATATATATATATATATATATATATATATATATATATATATATTACATTACGGCAGTCAGTTTAACGCGTTAATTAGATTAATTAATTACACTGCTAATTAACGCGTTATAAAAATTAACACAATTAATTCTGAGTGGCAATTCAATGCACGTGCATTTTAAATTTAGTGTGCGGGGCCTTTGAACGGCGACTTTATTTATAAAAATGTGATGGAGCGTTGTCCTCTGTTTCCTTATCTGCTGCGCTCTGCGGGCCTTTTTCATTATCAGTCATAAACTAATTCCCCATAACCTCTCCAGCGGGTTCTGCCGTGACTAAGGGTGCACACTTGGAAGCGCCAGTTTTGCCCATCCAAATCACACTATATCCGATTCATCACAATTCAGTCCCAGTTTCGCAGATTCCGGGGGTGATGTGAGCCATGAGTAATTTACACGGGCAATTATTTGTTTTCTCTGTATACTTGAAGCTTTGTATATTATTTATTGACGTTGAATGAAAGCTACTGTACGTGCTCACCTTTTGGCACCAGAAATATTAGCCACGTAATAGTGGAATGGTGTAAATGTGCTTTCGAATCAAATCAAATCAAACAATATTTATAAAGCGCTTTTCATACAAAATTGTAGCACAAAGTGCCTGAATGTTATGTAATGTGGGAAGGGGAATGAGGGTATACAGGTGCACTCTGCAGGTCTGCCAACAGTCTTGTCTTGGTTACAGTGGAGGTAACGTGCGCTGAGAGAAAGAGTGAGCGAGCCAGAAGACTGAAAGACTTAGAGACTTAAAGGGGAAGTCTGCAGTATTTTCACTGTACCACTATAAATCGCATGTTTGATACCTTTTTTGCACTGTGGGAGAGCACAATAAACCACCTAAAAAAATGTATTAAAATGCGATTAATTAGAATAATTAATTACAAATCCTGTAATTAATTAGATTAATTTTTTTAATCGCCTGACAGCACTAATATACAGTATATACATACACACACACACACATATATATACATACAGTGGTACCTCACCTGACGAATGACCCAACAAACGAAATTTTCAAGTTACGAAACACCTTCACGTCAAATTTTGGTCTCTAGATACGAATGAAATTTCAAGTTACGAAACGCGAAATCTCCAATCCAATCCAACTTTATTTATAAAGCACTTTAAAAACAACAAATCTCAAAAATTCAATTAATGCTCGCTCAGATGCACGCCCGAAACGTAAATACACTTTATCAACACACACAGGGTTAGGTTCCAGAGGTGGCCCGCTGGGAGAGGTCCACGAGGTAGGACAACTTTGTATTTGGCAATTGTTCTACATGTTTTAGGGCTGTAAATGCCTCACCACACATTCTTCCACACTTTTTTCTCGCATTTCTCTCTCGTTTAAACACTCGAACTTTTATAGATTTTCAATGGAATGTGTTCGCCGCCGAACGTGCGAACGTGAGCGGAGACACAACAACACTATGGTAAAACTCACCTGTCTCACGACGGTCTAAACCCCGCTCACGTTCCCTTAGTGAATTGGTGAATTCTGCTTCACAATGATAGGAAGAGCTGACATCGAAGGATCAAAATGTCCATACGGCGCAAGGCCGCGCTACACCGGGGCTGCGGGATGGAGCTGCGGCGCCGCGTGCCTCCTCCTCAGGGCCGAGCCGCTCTGGAAGTCAGAGAGAACCAGAGCCCACCGAGCGAGACCCCGCGGTCTTGCCCGCTGATAGAGCGGCCTGTTAGCTCACAGTGTCAGCCCTAGGGTGACCATTTGTCCGGATTTCGTCCGGACAGTCCGGTTTTAGAGCTGTCTGTCCGGCCGTCTGTCACGTGTCCTCCTTTTTCACGTTTTGTCCTCCTTTCGTTGCATAAATCGTCATAAATCCCCACCCATTATTTACACTTGCTACTCTGCGATGTTCGCCGTTTCCCAATTCAGAAAGTGCACGGTTCGGAGTGTGGTCTCAGTCTGCAGTCGAGGCGGTGCATACTCGCTCAGCCCTGAGTGCAGTCCGTGGACCGCATGGCCATCTGCGAGATGGAACAGGTCCCGCCTCAGCTCAATGAGCCGGGTGGTCTGCTCCCTGTTCCCTAAAGACAAAATATTATTCTATTGCGACTAGTAATGCTTGGAATTCCTGTGCGCGACATCCGAAATGCAGAATGTGCGAGCAGTGCACCTTCTCAGCGCACATTCTTTGTTTTCCCCGAGGGAAAAAAAAAAAAAAAAAAGTGTCCTCACTTTAGGGCCTTTGTCCTCCTTTTTGGACACAAGTGTCCTCCTTTCCTGTTTCATGCCGGTGGTCACCCTAGTCAGCCCCCCGGGTCTGGAGGTCAGATAGAAGCAGAGCTCGCCCCGCCCCGCTCTTATTCCCGCTGAAAGAGCGTCTTTCTCGGCCTCTTAAAGGTGCGGAGACACGAGCACCGAGCACCGCGCTCCTCCAACGGCACTGCCATGTTATAATAATAACAGGTCCAATCCAGGTTTAGTTCTGGCAAGACCTGGTTTATTCCACGTTCTTTTAGTCCTGGTCTAGTCTCTTAGCCCGTCAGGAAGCAGAACACAACGTTACACTATAAAAAAAAAAAAAAAGTTACACTATAAAAAAAAACCTTGGAACGGATCAGGCTTTTTCCATTGAAATAGCTACTCAACTTACGAATTTTTCACGTTACGAAACCACTTCTGGAACGAATTAATTTCGTAAGGTGAGGTACCACTGTATATCTATACATATACACACATATATATAGAAGAAGAAGACAGAAGAAGAAGACGACGAAGACGACAGAAGAAGAAGACGAAGAAGACGAAGACGAAGAAGAAAGACTTTATTCATCCCCGTAGGGGATAGGAATCATAGGTGAGCATAGGATGATGTTTATATATATATATATATATATATATATACACTCAACAAAAATATAAACGCAACACTTTTGTTTTTGCTCCCATTTTTCATGAGATGGACTTAAAGATCTAAAATTCATTCCAGATACACAATATTACCATTTCTCTCAAACATTGTTCACAAATCTGTCTAAATGTGTGATAGTGAGCACTTCTGCTTTGCTGAGATAATCCATCCCACCTCACAGGTGCGCCACATCAAGATGCTGATCTGACATCATGATTAGTGCACAGGTGTACCTTAGACTGCCCACAATAAAAGGCCACTCTGAAATGTGCTTTTTTTTTTGCTTTATTGGGGGTCTGGGGACTCAGAACCAGTCAGTATCTGGTGTGACCACCATTTGCCTCATGCAGTGCAACACATCTTCTTCGCATAGAGTTTATCAGATTGTCAATTGTGGCCTGTGGAATGTTGGTCCACTCCTCTTCAATGGCTGTGCGAAGTTGCTGGATATTAGTGGGAGCTGGTACACGCTGTCGTATACGCCGGTCAAGCACATCCCAAACATGCTCAATGGGTGACATGTCCGGTGAGTATGCTGGCCATGCAAGAACTGGAACATTTTCAGCTTCCAAGAATTGTGTACAGATCCTTGCAACATGGGGCCGTGCATTATCTTGCTGAAACATGAGGTGATGTTCATAGATGTATGGCACAACAATGGGCCTCAGGATCTCATCACGGTATCTCTGTGCATTCAAAATGCCATCAATAAAATGCACCTGTGTTCTTCGTCCATAACAGATGCCTGCCCATACCATAACCCCACCACCACCATGGGCCACTCGATCCACAACATTGACATCAGCAAAGCGCTCACCCACACGACGCCACACACGCTGTCTGCCATCTGCCCTGAACAATGTAAACCGAGATTCATCCGTGAAGAGAACACCTCTCCAACGTGCCAGATGCCATCGAATGTGAGCATTTGCCCACTCAAGTCTGTTACGGCGACGATCTGGAGTCAGGTTAAGACCCCGATGAGGACGACGAGCATGCAGTTGAGCTTCCCTGAGACGGTTTCTGACAGTTTGTGCAGAAATTGTTTGGTTATGCAAACCAATTGTTTCAGCAGCTGTCCAAGTGGCTGGTCTCAGACGATGTTGGAGGTGAACCTGCTGGATGTGGAGGTCCTGGGCTGGTGTGGTTACACGTGGTCTGCGGTTGTCAGGCCGGTTGGATGTACTGCCATATTCTCTGAAACGCCTTTGGAGACGGCTTATGGTGGAGAAATGAACATTCAATGCACGAGCAACAGATCTGGTTGACATTCCTGCTGTCAGCATGCCAATTGCACACTCCCTCAATGCTTGTGACATCTGTGGCATTTTGCTGTGAGACAAAACTGCACATTTCAGAGTGGCCTTTTATTGTGGGCAGTATAAGGTACACCTGTGCACTAATCATGATGTCAGATCAGCATCTTGATGTGGCACACCTGTGAGGTGGGATGGATTATCTCAGCAAAGCAGAAGTGGTCACTATCACACATTTAGACAGATTTGTGAACAATGTTTGAGAGAAATGGTAATATTGTGTATCTGGAATTAATTTTAGATTTTTAAGTCCATCTCATGAAAAATGGGAGCAAAAACAAAAGTGTTGCGTTTATATTTTTGTTGAGTGTATATCATGAAAATATCCTACTGAAAGATTTATATATTGTTACATCCCTAAAAGTACAGAGAATTGAGAGTGCAAATGGCGATTTTTAAAAAAATTGCGAAAATAATGAATATTGCTCAAACATGCACAAATCACTCCAAATACAACTTCTGGAGGGTAAATATGAAGGGAAAACAACTATAACATGGTTAAAAGCTCTCAAAAATCAATTTTGTATCATGGGTATGCTTTAATAAATGTAAGGGTAAATAAGATGCTAAAACCTAAAACACTCACTGAAATCGATGAAAGATGACTGTCCAATTTTGCCCAGGTTTGCTGGAGGTGCAGATGGCATGATCTCTTCTTTGGTAAAGTTTCCATTCTGAAAATAAATAAATAAAATAAAATAAATAAACATGACCAATTTTGTAATTTACACATTAAATGTAATGTTTTGAAACTGAAAATCTTGTTTTTCCTATTCTGCCTTTGGGTCAGCATTATCTCATATTGGAAAGTAAATAAGAGTTTTCCTTTATATAGGCCCAAGAGCTGTTCCATGTGTACAAATGTGTACAAAACTTAATTCCATCAACTACAAAGTAAAATCCTATTAGAATTTCTTACCTATGCATGAATAATAAAACATTTTAGATACATTTAATTAGATCTCATGGTGTGCGAGTTGTTCTGAGTTTTTATAGACTTCATTTTCCAGTGAGAATACTTTATGTGCCTTGAGATGCGTGTAAAAATATTCATACATTTTTAGGGGGCGCTTGAATTTCATTGCGGTCATTTTAATAGCTCAAAAACCACACTAAAGGGTGGAATTACAAGTTGAATGATAAATGTATTAAATGTTGCCAACAAGGTATAGCACAGGATATACCGAATTACAGTGCAATATCCTGTGCTATAGCTTGTTGGCAACATTTAATACAGTACAATATGCTAAACTGAGTTTTGTGAACCATCTAGCTATTGTATAGGTCACCCCTACTGCAATATCTGAGCAAGACTTGCAATAACCTGGTAACTAATGTGTAGTACCAGCTGTAGAGAACTTTTTTGCACATTTTTTCCCCCTATACTGTGTTGTAAATATCCTGCTGTGTTGCAAGTATTGTACTTAAATGCTTAGATGCTTTCAATCTCATTGTATGTATAATGTAAATTGTATATATGAATCGTGACAATAAAAGGCATTCTATTCTATTCTATTACGGTATAATGTTTTCAACTATAAACAAAAAGCAAGCCCCCAAATTGGTGAAAATCCCAAACAGAATCATACTAGATGGGCACTTGACAAGTATTATTGCTCACAATTGATCAAGTGTTTGGTGCCTTTTACAGAGAACAAAATATAATTTAATAGCATTCTCAAGGGTAAACAAGGCAAGAAACGTGCCAATAAAGTCCCAGTTGTTGTGAGTGTGCTTACATGTGGTCAAATTATAATTTAAACCTTATGCCAAGATCCATCTAAAGAAAATATTTGTCTTTACAATTAATATTTCAGAACTAAAGTGGAGAATTGCAGAAGTCCCAGATGAAGCCAAGTAGAAATAGATCACGCTGATATTTGCAATTTTTAGCATATTGGCTTGTGAAATCATGAAGCGGTAGTTTAACAGCTACCTTTTACCATTAGCTCACTAGAGATTGGCAATTGCTATGGTTGAAATAATTGAAATGATTCTAGTGAAAGTGTATAAGGTTAAAAAACACAGTGGAGCACCTCATGTATTACCCTATTACACATGAAATCACAAGGTAGAACAGAGCGTTTTCTGATGAGAAGAACTCAATATGTAGGGTTTGTGTGTTAAACTTGTGAGAATGAAACAAAACATGAGTCCAGGTATGTTTTTGATGAATAAACAACTTTATAACATAGATCAGTGTGATATGGGCCCTTTAAGGTTTCTGCAGGGCAATATCATGATTTTTTATACTTGCCTAATGTAGAGCAGTGGACTGTGGACAATAAGTTTGTTTATAAAAAATATTAGAGGCAAAATCATTTTATGAAATCAAAAGATAAGCAGAGCTGACTGGACATTGGTTGCCCTGGATTCTATAAAACTTATCAGTCATTAAAACACCCAAGGTTGACTGACATACTCATAGTGTTCACTACTTGGGAATTGGCACTGGAGCCTAGGAACTACTTCTGATTCTATTTTTAGCACTTTTAATACTGTATTAATATTAATATTATTGAAAATGTACTGAAATTAAAAGTTTAATTAGCATTATTTAAGAATGTTATTCATTTCTTTGAATAGTCCCACAAGGAAATCACATGATATTCAAACAATTTTGACTTGATGCAACATGATTTTGTATAACATGCAATACTTTTGTATACCTTACAACATTTGGTTATACAGATAATATACACATTGGGCTGGTCTCTGAACAATTGGTGTAAACATAGCAGGCCTGGAAGCTGCTCTTTGTAAATGTAAGGAGAATCACTGCCTTGTCAATGATAGTGCCGAGGAGATCAAAACGCCTGGCTTAGTCCGGCTGCCCCAGAGTGCCCGGGAGCCAGACTCTGAGCTGTGGAATCAGGAGATTGACTGGTGCAGCACGTCATGATTAAAACTGACTAATGACGGAGTGATTGACAGCTGATGAGGGTGTGAAGATGAGAGGATTACTGCCCATTATTCTTCCCTTCTGCTCCTGATAACATATGTGCAACATGAGCATCTGTAAACAGTCACAGATGACAACTTTATGTGTTATTTCCTTTACAAAGGAGTATGAACAGAAACAGAGCAGAAGGTGCTTTGGTGAGCTTGTGGGCTGTGTGGAGGAAGTAATGGACAGTGCAGTTTGGTAAACTTAATTGTTTAACATAAATGAGACTGAACAATGTTGAGTCTAAATAACTAATATTAGATCACTGTTTGAATCAATTAATTACTGCGATTAGAATGATTTTAGTGCACTGAAATCAAGTTGGTAAATATCTTCTACTGGTCTTCTCAGAGTCTGAAGACGTAATCTTATTATGCTTCACTCTTCCATAAAAGTTTAAACCAGATCATTCAGCCATAGTCTAGTCTCTGCGTTTCCACAATACTACAGTAATCCCTCGTTTATCGCGGGGGTTAGGTTCCAGAAATAACCCGCAATAAGAGAAATCCGCGAAGTAGGACAACTTTATATTTTACAATTATTCTACATGTTTTAAGGCTGTAAATGCCTCACCACACACATTATACGGTTTCCTCAGACTGAATTAACCTTTTCTCACATTTGTCTCTAGTTTAAACACTGAAACTTTCATAGATTTTCAACAAAATGTATTAATAGTGATGCGTGGGGGGAGACACGGCCCCGGAAGCCCCGCCGCACGCGCGAGGAGCACTGCCACGCCCCGGGACGCAACGCGCACCAACCCCTTGGAGAAGTGCGCGACAAGTGCACTCCTCATCATGGACAAATCCATGACAGAGCAGCGTGACCGGCACGAGGCCGCGCGTACACCGGGGCTGCAAACACGAGATTGAACCGCGGTGCCCGGACTGCGTCCTCTCAGCCCGAGCCACAAACTGAACACGCACAAACGAACGCAAGAGCCGCACGGAGTGATTTAATCCTGGTTTAGACCTGGTCTAGTCCCGGTTTAGTCCAGGTCTAGACCTGGTCCAGTCCTGGTTTAGTCCAGGACCAGTCCAGGTTTAGACCTGGTTTAGACCTGGTTTAGACCTGGTCTAGACCTGGTTTAGTTCTGGTCTAGACCTGGTTTAGTCCATGTTTAGTCCTGGTCTAGTCTCTTAGCCAATCAGGACGCAGAACACAATGTTACACTATAAAAAAAAAAGTTACACTATAAAAAAAAAAAAAAAATCTGCGAAACAGCGAGAACAGTGAACCGCGATAGAGCGAGGGACCACTGTATAGTATAGCATAGCCTAGCCTAGCATAGCCTAGCCTAGCAAAGCCTAGCCTAGCATGTTACAAACAATGACTATTAGTAAATGTTTATCCTGTAAACTGATGCACAGGAGTCAAACTAAACTATAGGAAAGTATTAATAGTGATTTTTTTTAGTATTGCCATGTAGTCTTATATTAGTTTTGATAGAGATAATTCTAAAACTATTCAGGTCCAATTTTGCCAATTTGTGATTTTTTTCAGGACTGACTTGTTGAAATGAGTATCTAGTTTCAATACTAGCTTTAGCCTCTGAGTATTGATACTGACAACCCTACTGTAAATACAGGGCTCAGCACTGTCAGATGTGGGAGCACTTCATACAAGTTCCAACAGGTCATCACAATTTGGCAAAAGTCTTACTAATTAAATGTCATGAAGTGCTGAATACGTAGTAAGCAACTCTGCAAAACTATTATTTGAGTGAGCCCAGAGGTGGCCACGATTGTAATTACCATGCTAAATGACCATAAAATGAGCCATTGTGTAAGTAATCAACACATATTTCAAGTTTCCCTAGTGCACTTGGTGACAGTGGGAAGTGCACTCAATTCAAAACCTAAAAATAAACGTACTCTCTCTTCCCCAGTGTTTTGTGTTAAAGGCCAGTTGCTCGACATTAATCAAGGCATGCTGTTTTGCATATACAACTCAAGTATAGATTCATTTAGACTTTAACCCAATAAAAGCAACATTTAAACTCTACCAGATGCACAGAGGATACCATAACAGATTGACTTCTCTACAACAATCACAAGAAAGTGTCAGAATAAGGAGGGATGAAGTTAAAGGGAAAACGGAAAACAGACAGAAATGTAATTAATGGCCAATGACCAATAGCTGTGGCATCAAACAGCAGATCATGGTGAGGATTAATGGACTCAGAGGCACTTGGGGAGTCCCATTTAGGTTTGGTTATTCATGTCACATGCAGCTTTAGAGAGGATGTCTTTATTGTCTCCTTAATATAGGAATTTTACTCTAAGAAATTTTACCTTTTTATTGGAAGTACTACAAGGTTAGTTATTTAAAGTGGACCTAAACAGTAAATCCACTTAACAAAACAATATACAGTGGTACCTCACCTTACGAAAGACTCTACAAACGAAAAATCCAAGTTACAAAACGCCTTCACATTAAATTTTGGTCTCTAGATACAAAAGAAAATTCAAGTTACGAAACGTGAAATCTCAAAAATTCAATTAATGCGCGCTCAGATGCACGCCCCGAAACGTAAATACACTTTATCAACACACACGGGGTTAGGTTCCAGAGGTGGCCCGCGGTGGGAGAGGTCCACGAGGTAGGACAACTTTGTATTTTGCAATTGTTCTACATGTTTTAGGGCTGTAAATGCCTCACTACACACATTCTACGCTTTTCTCAGACTGGAGTTTGGCTTTTCTCGCATTTCTCTCTCGTTTGAACACTCGAACTTTCATAGATTTTCAACGGAATGTGCTGATAGTGAAGCGTGGGGGGAGGAAGAGCCGACATCAAAGGATCAAAAAGCGTCGTTGACACGGCGCAAGGCCGCGGGCCGCGGCGCCCGGGCTGTGCATCCCCCTCTGGGCCGAGCTCGTGCGGGCCAAGCACGTACGGGCGGCTTTCCGCGAGGCCAGCGGAAAGCCGCACGGGGTGATTTAATCCTGGTCTGGTCCCGGTTTGGTCCGGGTCTGGACCTGGTCCGGTCCTGGTTTAGTCCAGGTCCAGTCCAGGTCTAGACCTGGTTTAGTTCTGGTCTAGACCTGGTTTATTCCACGTTTAGCCCTGGCTCTACAGTCTCTTAGCCAATCAGGAAGCAGAACACAATGTTACACTATAAAAAAAATGTTACACTATAAAAAAAAACCTTGGAACGGATCAGGCCTTTTCCATTGAAATAGCTACTCAACTTATGAAAAATTCACGTTACGAAACCACTTCTGGAACAAATTAATTTCGTAAGGTGAAGTACCACTGTATAAGTAATAGCAATGTCTACTTTTGACGATTCTGGTGCAGGCTGGGTACATTTTCAGCTTTCTGGTCAAAAATGCCTAAATCAATGTTTCTGTTGCCTCCAGTGGCCTCTGCAGTTTCCAGAAGTTGATGACATCACAAACGACTGGCAGCAGTTTGAAATGTTGATACCTGTTAAACCAATCACTGTGTTCCTTATACTCCCTTCTCCTCTCAGGCTTTTCTTTAGTCCACAGGCACTGCCCAAGTTAGCAGCTCTATTTGAAATGTGGTAGTGGGTAGAGTTTAGGCATCGATTCCCACTTATGCACAAAGAGCTATGAAGAATAGTGGATGCCGTACTGCTCAAATTGCCCTTAAATGAGATGTCACCACAGCAAAGGATGAAGCCAATACATCAATTAGCACTTTGCCAACAAAATTATACACATTTGAAGAAATCTACTTTAAAAATTATGTTATTTCTTTTTCAATCTGTGGGAAGATTGGAAGCATCCACTATCCTCTCCTGTAAAGCAGTAATACCTCCACCCTCCATCTTGTACAGGGCAAAATAGTTTATTTACAGAGTTTACTCTTTCTTGGTCTCTGCTCTGCTCCTGCCTCATGTATTCGGTCTCTGGAAGATCTTTACGTACCCCCCTGCAGCCTCCTCCGCCTTCTCCTCTTCTCTCATTCCCTTTCGGTGATAAGACAGACTAGTGTTCAGATTCAGTGTTGACCTGCAGAATTCCAAATAGTACCCTCGACAAAGAAACACAGAAACCCTGGTCTGTGCTGCGTCTCCCTGCTTTCCAGAATATTAACTAGTCCTGCAGCAAAAGACACCAGGGTGAGTGCTGAAGCTAGAGGCTCTATACATGGTTTGAGGACTAGGGCTTGTCTTGTATTATTTCAATGTAAACGTTACATTGCATTGTGTTAAGGAGCCCATATTACGCAATTTCCAATCTGTTACAATGTTGTTTCGTCATCAAAAACATAACTAGAGTTTTATATTGCTTCATTCACACAAATCCTACATATTTAAGTTGAGTTCTTCTTTCACACTGAAAACTGTTCTACCTTGTGATGTCATGTGGTAACACAGGAGGTGCACCGCTGTGTTTGCAAACTTCATTAAATCATTAGGATAATTTTGGCCGTGAAATTCCCAATTTCTACCGAACTAAAGGTAAAAGGTAGCTGTTACCTTGAAAACTACCACAATACCATCATAATATGGAACAGAGCATTTTGAGCTTTGGAGATGTAAAACTGACTAATTATAAAATTTGAAGTGGCAACAGCATTATAACATGGTTAAAACTCAAAAGAATCAATTTTGTGTAATATAGGACCTTTAATGATGCTGTAATGGTTACTGAATGTTTCCTGTGTCACAATAATTAGTGACGCAGCCTAAATACTATACTGCTTTAAATGGTGCCAAAACTCATTGTTCCACTATCACATAAAGTCAAATCTCCTTGTAGTTAGCTGATTTACCTTGCTGATCCATGTCTCAAACTTTGGCCCCTCGGTTGTCAGGAACAAATCTATAAAAAGAAAGATGAAAAATTATTTGACAAGGCCAGATATTGACTTGGCCATAAACTTGATGGAAGATAGTGTCAATAAAGAAAACTGTATTTGTGTTTGGAGCTTGTGGCATAATGTCTGCTTAAAATCATAAAGTTGGTCTTCAGAGGATTAGGTGGTGGTGTGGGATGGAGTTCCAAAAAATAATATATAACTTTCCTCTGCTTTTCACGTGCGACTCCCCGGATGTGAACATAACTGGCTCTACTGGAATATATTATATGCTATGCAAGTTGATTTTCTTGCAAAGTCAGCAAGCTTAGACCTTAAACTTTAGGCACCACTCTCCAACAATACTGTAATCCTTTTGATAATGGTTCATCAGGCCATTTTAGAGAAAAAGTTATGTTCTGATAATCCACCCACATTACGAAAAATAAATCATGATATATGGTTACATCCCCTAATGGGCTCTGGGGGACCTCCAGTACAATCATGCATTATAAATAAAAAAACACAGTAAAATACACGGCTTTGGATTTAGTTTACTTGTATTGAAATATTCCAAATAGAGCTTGTCCAATAACCATAGAAATCCGCCATGTTTGAAGAAGCAATGCAAAACTCTAACGGTTAACGATAAGCTTGAAATTTCTATGACAGTCTATTTTGCTCTACTTTTTGGAACAACCAACACTTAAAAAGTTAAGCACTGCACCAGAGAATAATGAGAAAGTTTAAAGTACAGGGATAAGTCCTCTCTGAAACTTTGTGGGTGCACTTGCATGAAGTAGCAGCAGACTTCATAAATGCAAAGCAGATAATGAATGCATAGATTATGCATATGTGCATACACATTTAAGGGGTAATTTGAGCAGTGTGTGTGTATCCTAAACCCAGCGGGTGCCGTGCTGATGAGCTTTGTTAATCAGCCAATCAGGCCTCTCAAACAGGATCCAGTGTTGATTGGCGGATAAGCTGTTATGGCGGCGTGTTATTGAGGGGCCTGTGAAGACGGAGAGCATCTCATCTTGTAAACACTTAGCAACACGCTGTGGGAAACTTACTTCTCTTGCTTTAAGTTCACTTTTAAGAAACTACAAGCCTGCTTCATACAATCAAACAGAACGCATCCCCAGGGGGAACAGTGTCTAGTCACACTATACCTCCCTTTGATGTCCCTATGGGCACCTCATGGTCCACCAAGGGCAACCTGCTATCTGATCTGTCCTGAGAGCTGACATTTTTAGACACACGTGCCAGACGTGTCAGAGTATATGCGCATAAAGGGAAGCCAGATCTCAAAGGTCAACTGAGCAATCAGGCAATCTCAAACTGATCTTCTGCAGCCCATTGTCCTTCCCTCTCCAGGTAGTGGATCTTCACTGCCACAAAGAGCTGTAAGCTAGCAATATAACACTAACTGCAGCTACTATCATTCACTTTAACACAGTTTTACTGTGCTATGGATGTTTATGGCCACCAAGGACTTTGTAAAGAACATGGTAAAAAAATATATATATATATTTAACACAAAAGCCACCTGCACAGATGGACACAAAATTTTATAGTACACTATAAACAATCCCATTGTTTAGCTGTGCCCACAGTTAGCAGTACTAGTACTTCTATATAACCTTGACCACTCCATGGTGTAAGCTGCTGCAAGTGTCATTACTGCAAGAGTAATCCTGTTAAGACAGTATGACTGATGTTGACCAACAGTTTTCCGTCACATAATCCCATCAAAAACAGTGGACAGGTTAGAAACAGAGGACTTTATAGAACCACTCCCAGAGCTGCCTTACCTTGTCTTCAAATCTCAACCTACCACTGAATTGATACTACAGCTACAAGCAAAGGCGTCGACAGAAAAGCTACAAGCAAAGGCATCGACAGAAAAGGCATTAACTAATAGAGCTGTCACCCTCCAGCACTCAGGTAGATGCATATATAATAGAGGTGTACAAATGTTGTCATGTGGGAAGGGGGTGGTTGCGTAACAGCACCAGGGATTCTGGACTCTAAGTGGTATGTCATGTAGTGGGATAATTAAAGACATGCATGCGCTGAAAAGAGGTGAAATGGGAGGAAGGAAAACCGCCCTGATTTTCAAGATGCACGCAAAACTAAATCTCGTCCCAAAAAAAAAATCAGGTTGCTAGAATGGCTAACCCTCATTTATAAAATGATGCAATAAGCCTGTTTCAAAATGCAAATCAATACATACATTATATTTTAAAGCTAAATATTTATCTGTGTATATTTTCTTTGCAGCAGCGGGGAGATTTTTTGTTATTTTTTTGTAATACAAGGTCACTGGGTTGTGTAAAAAAATATGGAAATTGGTTCTGTGCAATAAAATTATGTTTAGGCTTCGAAAATTATTGAATCCGCTGCACACATTTTTCTCAGAACATGAACATAAATTTTTCATGTTGACGAAATGTGATCAGGCTGAATACACATATTTATCTTATGTTACCTTATCAAGAAAAAGTTCCTTTTTTATGATTTTATTTTTTTATACAATTTAAATCTGTCAACACAGTTACTTATCATGCAACATCAAATGCGCTTAAAGGGTTTTAAAGTAAAAGAATACAAAAACAGTCTTTAGTTTTCCACAGTTCTGTATTGTTTTAAACAGAATCAAACACACCCAGCACAGGTACAGAGCTGAACATTATGAGGACTTATTCCAGTGAAGACACTCTGGTCTCTGCCTGTGGAGACAGGAACAACACAAGATTACATTATGATGATCTACTCTGTGTTGTACATGTTTAAATATACTTAAAGATCCCATGACATGGTACTTCTTGATGCTTTTATATGGCTCCTTAATGGTTCCCTAATACTGTAAATGAATCCTTCTTCAAAATCAACACTCAGTGCATGAGAAAGACCCCTGTACACAGACATGGTTAAAAAACATCTGAACAACTCCTTCTGGGCGTTGTTGCTTGAATGCAAATGAGAAGGACAGAGATAGGTCAGAGCTGCAGGTGGGGGGGGGGCCAAATGCGCCGCTGGTTCCCTGTTTTAGCGGTGCGCTGGCCCCACTTCCGTGTTTTAAGAGCGGAGGAAGAAAGGAGAGCCATTTCAATGAAAAAAACACATTTTCACAGAAAATAAAACTAAACCACTGCTGTTTCAGAGGTCCAGAGGGTTGGGTAAAGGACTTCCGAGAGCCTAGAAACACTCGCACGTGCCTCCAGGCAAATAAAAAAACGCACTTCGCATTGCATAGCTCATTCGCAGTCCAAACTCTCTGGGCGTGATTTACAGAGACGGTGGGTAGACATCCAGACGGGGGGTGGAGCTGCATTTTTCGATGTGACGTAACATAGTTGCCCGTTTGAGCTGTGTTTTTTTCAAACCCAGAAAAGGACCACAAATGCTCAGTTTAGACATTTCGCAACTTTTAGCCATGGGGGGGCCCTAAACAGGGTAGGGGAGCTCACATTAACGTTCAAAAGCCTCAGAAAGTGAAAATTTCATGCCATGGGACCTTTAATAGCTCAAGTTAGATTTTAACATAGTTACATCCATTGAACGTGTGAAGAGTTTCTGCTTGAATTTCTTAGAAGGACGTCAGAATAACCTTCCAGACCTGCTCTTTGGATGTGAACTGTTCTCAACAGGGTTGAGGGCAGGGGAGGATGGGGTCACACCATGAGTTTCTCTTCTTTAAGCCAATAGCAGCCAGTGATGCAGAGGATTTCCTTGCAGCATGAGATGGTGCATTGTCAGCATGAAGATGATTTTGCTATGGAAAGGATGGTTCTTCTTTTTGTACCATGGAAGAAAGTGGTCAGTCAGTAATTCCACATACTTTACAGAGGTCATTTACCCATGATTCTGGCGCAAAGCATGACTCCACCACCTCCTTGCTGACGTCACAGCCTTGTTGGGACATGGTGGCCGTCCACCAACCATCCACGACTCCATCCATCTGAACCACCCAGGGTTACACGGCACTCATCAGTGAACCAGAGTGTTTGAAAATTAGTCTTCATGTATTTCTGGGTCCACTGGAGCAGTCTCTGCTTGAGAGCTTTGTTTAAGGGTGGCCAAATAAAAGGTTTATGCATAACTGCAAAGCCTCTGGAGAATCCTATACCTTGATGTTCACGGGACTCGAGAAGCACCAGGAGCTTCAAATACCTGTTTGCTGCTTTGTAATGGCATTTTAGCAGCTGCTCTCTTAATCTAATGTTTTTGTCTAGCAGAAACCTTCGTCATTGTGCCTTTATCTTCACAAATCTGTGTGTGCTCTGAATCAGCTACAAATCTCTTAATAGTACAAGTCTAGGTCTAGTTTTAAATTATCCTAGGCCATTATTTATTTATTTATTATATTGTTCTGTTGCATGCTACTTTTTCTTGCTGTTCTTGATCTGTGAGTTGCAACACTGGAATTTCCCCACTGTGGGACTAATAAAGGCATATCTTATCTTATCTTATCTTATCTTACAATGACCATGCTTAGGTTTTCATACCTTGTCCAAGGTATTCAACTATTTCACGCTTTTCGGCACTAGAGAGATTCTTTTTCTTTCCCATATTGGTTAAAAATGTTGCTCTACTTAATAATGTGGAACAAACCTTCCTTTAACTGGACGCACTTGGCAAACTCATTGGCACAGATGTGTGAGATGATTTCAATGAGACACAAGACCATGAGTTTCACTGGAAAACTAAATGTTTGACCTTAAACACAATAACGCATAAAAATTTGGAACGTGGTGTAAATCATGCAGGTCTAACATCGGTCACAATCAAGTGACCTTTGTAAGATTTAAATGTGCTGGACAGAGAATCTTAAAAAAAGTCATATTATTGTCAAATATGATCATTATTGCACATTTAGAAAAAGGTTTACTGGGATTATCCAGCTTTAGGGTCCCTGTGTCAGTGTCATAAAGTTTTTTCAATATCATATATACCATATTTCTCTGTAGCAACATGGCACGCTTTAAAATTTGTTGTGGTGATAAGTCTACCAACTGGTAACTACTGCTTGCCTAAGAAAACTGAGATTGCCATACGTTATTTTAATATCTGTAAACATGTCTTTGTCACTGAGTTGTGTGATGTTCAGTCATCTTCAATTAGCCATCCCTTTCACACCAACACAATAATTACAAGTGTGTCAGTAGCTAATAACATGCGCTAATGGGCCTGACTAACACAGCTCAAGTAGGGAAACCAACAGCACAAGGTAAACTGACAGCGACAACAGACGAAGAGGAGCTGTGACTGGTGAGAGTGTGCATGTGCCAGAGGGGAAAAAAAGCACAGATTTACCATTCTGCACACATAAATTACTGCGGATGAGTCTTTTGTCTTCTAAAAAGGTGAGTAGAGGGAAGAATGAGACAAGGATTTGATTCCGGAATGGATGGTTTTAGAGATGTAGACGATATAGACGATATTTCGATTTCTGGGTCACAACGTTTTTGTTTATGCCTAATAACTCCTCATGCAGACAAATTTTATGGAGCCCTGAAGTGTCATAGGTGAATAAATAAAATAACAAGGCGTGCGCACGAGTTATAAGGCGTGTGCACAAGTTATAAAGCGTGGGAATGACTTATAAGGCAGGCGCACGAGTTATAAACAGCTCGAACAACACGCAACTGCTGCCTTCGATTCATCACTCTCTGTTAAAGTTTCGTTTTATCACACTTCTTTTTACTAAGGCTACTCAGATTCATATCTGGTCTTCAACTGCCATCTACTGGTCACAAAGTGCAACAGTACCACAATAAAGCCAAAATAAAAGACACAGCTCATAACAGGGCAACAAAAATACAGAAGATGAGAATAAGGGATCATAGAAGCCCGATATCTTAATCTACGATTTTGTTTGAAGCAAAAGTGGCCTGTAATCCGAGATTTAGCCATAGTTTAGAGTAGATGAGGAGGCCAGTGCGCATGCGCGGAGTGTGCTCTCAGCTCCCGGGACCCAAACATGAAACGCAAAGCTGTAAACGAAATAAAACTGGATAAATCTCGGATTACAGGCCACTTTTGCTTCAAACGAAATCGTAGACAAAGACATCGAGCTTCTATGATTTGAAAAGTGCTAAAGTTTGTGTTATTTGGAGCCCGCACGGGGCATATTACATGCTTGGGGAACCGCAAATCTAAAACATCTCTGGAAGTATTCCATATGACACCAAAGTGCTATGGGTGAGTAAAACAACTTGTTTTGTTACCGAAAGAAGGCTCAGATTGTAAAAAAACGTAACTTTTCCTTTAACAGAGAGTGATGAATCGAAGGCAGCAGTTGCGTGTTGTTCGAGCTGTTTATAACTTGTGCGCACGCCTTATAAGTCTTTCCCACGCTTTAAAACTCGTGTGCTCGAGTTATAAGGCGTGCGCACGCCTTGTTATTTTATTTATTCACCTATGACACTTCCAGGGCTCAGTAAAATGTGCTGCACAGAGGTGAAAAAAAATGGTACTGACACATGCACACACAGAGCCTGGGTAAGCTTTGACAAAATATTGGTGCCAGATATTAGAGTTTGCATGTTATCCCCTTGTCTGATTAAGTCTTCTCCAGATTCTGGTTCCAATGGGGACAAATGCTGGGCCAAATGTATAAGAAGGTGTCATATCATTTTGCAGAAATAGTAAGCAAATAGTAGAAAAATATCGGCTTGCAGTTTTTCCGATAAGGAGTGTGATTGTGATCAGATTTGCTATTTATGTTTTAATAATAAGATTCTGATCAAGTTCACATTTTAAAAACATCCAGAAGATATGACAAAAAGACAAGTAATACAAGAATCCTATAGCACGTTTGTACAGATCTAAGTACAGGGTCAGCAGTTTTTACGCAGACTAATACTGAATATTTTGTGGTCTGCAAATTTAAATGATGGCAAATATTGCAGCCTTTGTGATTTGTTAATTCAAATTGTGATTTCAATTCGATTGCGATTAATCTTGCAGACCTATAAATAGTCCAGTTGCCTTGTAATCAGAACTGTACGTTTTGAAACTTATGAACCCCGAAACTTTCAAATTAAACATGGGCTAACTTGAGTTAATGTTTTGAAAGAAAGGGTGAAAAAGTGCAGGATGATGAGTGGTACTTGAGTTATTCATAGACTTTCCATCAGATTTGTTAAGGGGATTGGAGGCAGTTTGAAGGGCCTCCGCAGGGCTGGACTCAACCAGCATTATGTCTCTCTATTCCATTATGTAGAGGCGCAGTGTGTGGATAAAGAGCGGGCTTCCTATTAGCTTCTGTATAAACAGATAGGGTGATGCTCGCAGGGTGCTAAGCCTTGGAAGGGAGACAGGACTCTGACACTGAGGCAGCAGTGGTCCATACAAGCTTTGTCTCTCCATCTCCTTACTTTATCTAGTTTGCTCCTTTTATCTACTGCAGAGAATCAAGACCATAGACCGTATATGGGACATAGGCCGTTTCCCAATTCAGTGACGGCACGCTTGTGAGTGTGCCGTCGGTCTGTCGTCGAGACGGCGCATACTCGCTCTGTCCTTAGTGCACTACGTTTCTCACATGGCCGCCTGCGAAATTGAACAGGTCCCGCCTCAGCTCAATGAGCTGGGTGGTCTGCTCCTTTTCCCTAAAGACAAAAATATTATACTATTGCGACTAGTAATACTTGGAATTGGGACATGGCCAATGTTCCCCCTAATTTTTAATGTGTCTGAGCAAACACACTAACTCCACATCCGAAATGAACCCCCCCGCGCGGCTCGCACTTTGCAGATATAAAAAAATGACCCCGCGGCTGAATAAAAAGCTCTTTCCTCCCTGGTTTACAGGGCGCTGCACAAGTTTTCTTGTGCGCTGAGAATGTGCGAACAGTGCGCAGCTTAGAGTAAACGCTGGACATGGCGACACTGTAGAATATCCAGCATTACAACAGCAAAGGAAATATAGAAGTGTAAGGGGAAAAGCATGTGAACGGTAATACAGGTGCCGTGATCTATGCCGTTACGGCTACTGTCACACATGTTTAGCGTAGTTTATGAAGAGTTTCATGTAGCATAGTTGTAGGTGAGGTGAACCAGTACGTATATTTTATAGTGACGTCGCAACTCTCACTTGTGGATGTCGCTGGCGAGTCGGTCTTTGTAGTCCCGCGCTGTGCATGCTGGGGCTTTTAAGTGTGCGGAGCGTGCATGTTTGCACACTTGGTCCACGCCCCGATTTCCATGGAAACGACGGCGCCGTTCAGAGCTCGTCTTGACGGTGCAGGGGGAAAAAAACGAATGGAACGGCCCTTGTCGCGCCGGATATGACGCATATCCCGTTCCAAGGACGCTAACAAGCGTGCCGTCGGTGAATTGGGAAACGGCCATTGTTAACCTGTTAGCCACCATGTTCCAAATAGGAAGTGAGCATGGAAGTTTTTCTGGCTCCATTGACTCCAATCGGCTCCAATTGACTTCACACTGAAAAACATAACTCCTGTGGCAGTGAGCCTTGTCAATTTGGTCTTAAAATATTCATATTTTGTCCGTAAATAAATTCCTACTTCTAACATGGAACTCTACTCCGAATTCGCTCCAATAGCTGCTAGCCTTGTGAGCTTCATTTGACTGAAGCCGAACGTTACAGGTGACATCACACTCCCTTAGTCCGCTTCTTTATACAGTCTATGATCAAGACAAGTTAGGTGACATGTTAAGTTATAAAGATAAGGAATTAAAATATTCTGTACTGTATATTTTTCACCTCAATACATAAACATAATAATAATTCGCAAATATCCTCAGTTTCCACATGGCATACAGAATTATCTTGAATAAAACAGAAACAACACAAAAACTGATAACATAAAACGTAATACAAATGAATAAATAAAGGGTCAGATGTGATATGAAAATAATTTGGTCATTACATGGGAGTATAATTTCTAAAATATGCTGACAATAAAATTCTATTTCCACAACCACATGGGTTTCAGTTTCCTGTTTATAGGTGCCATTTTGTGGACTTTCCACATTCAAACTGGCAGTTAAAATGCAATGCCTCATTATGCTATAGCTGTAACACAAGCAAAAAATTTTTCTTAAAGATTTCTCTTTCTCTTATTCAAGACCATAATTAAAACAATACTGCTGCAAACCTAAAAGTGCCAAAAGAGTGAGGAAGAGAAAACGCTGGTGTGTAGAAATGGAGCTAATTACTCTGTTCACACCAGCCCACCGGTTCCCTATGCTTCACTACAGTCATGTGCACCCACCCACACACTCGCCTTTTCAGCTGTCCTTTGCCTGGAGCTTTGTGGAAACTGTTAGCCTTATCAATGTTCAGTAAAATGAGCAGTCATTTCATTGTGCCAACCTATGCTTTGCAAACACCCAATTAGCGGCTTATTAGCTGCAAGTTTGTGCTTTTACAAAGGCCAGCAGGAAAAGGTTTGGAGAGAGGCACAGCGGGGACTCTGCGGAAGTGTGATCAGCATCTCAGACACGTATGGATTTAGTATGCACAACCTTTCTTATCTGATTATAAATACATCATACATGCTGTGCTGTGTGGTATAGTTCTAAAACAGCATTCATAGTGGGGTGCAACAACTCATTCATCACAGTTTCAATGTGTAAGGTAAAGATGATTAAAAGGTATGCATATACCATTTTTATATTTACTTTAATTTCACTTTTATTTCAATAAATACTTCCAACATGCATAAGTATGCTGGAAGTATTGTTATACTTCCAACATATTAGTTTCTAGGCAGCTAGTGGCTATGTGATCATAGAGCCATTCAGTGTTCAATAAAATGTACACTGGTCTGGTCAGGTCAGGAGATAACAAGTATGTTATGCAACTCTCAACGTGAATAGAGGGCATTCAACATCTCCACAACTTGTTTGACAAGTCATAAGGGCATGTGTAGGACTCACATGTAAGAGTTAAGTTTATGTTCAACTTTCTTCCTCATTAGCATACATGCAGGTCAGGGGAAAGAGGCATGCCTTCAGGAGAACTCGAGGTGTTTAATCAGTGAGTGACAAAAGAACAAATAAATGACTAAAGATTTGAAATAAGGTTAAGGTACACGTTATTGTCCCTGCAGGGAAATTTTTCTTCTGTATTTGACCCATTAATCAGAAGCAGTAGGTGCACCAGTGCCGCACCATCTCCAGATCAAATAAATGACTAAAGATTTGAAATAAGGTTAAGGTACACGTTATTGTCCCTGCAGGGAAATTTTTCTTCTGTATTTGACCCATTAATCAGAAGCAGTAGGTGCACCAGTGCCGCACCATCTCCAGATCTTGAGCTAGGCTTTGTCAGGGCTTCCTTACCTGAATACCTATTGTGCATGTTTCAGGGTGAAGGGGGAAACCGGAGGAAATTCACCCAGACAAAGGGAGCATACAACAAACATGCATAAAGGCCCTGAGTGGCCCAGGAGTCTCAAGCCTTGCTGTAAGGCATGAGTATTATTCACCATGAAATACAAATTGATTGTTTGTTGAAATGGCTCTTTACTGGTAGCATGCTTCTCCATTGCCATTATCTTCTAAAATCAGCCACTGGCTCTTACATTATTATCTCTCTCACCCTCTAGTATGAGCACCAGTCTGTACAGCATTATTATTCAGAGCGGACAGGAGCTGACAGCCTGCATTGTGGACTCTGCATTACTGTCTTTGCTGCTGTGTATCTTGCTTGTACGCTGTCACACACCATCAGTGGCATCTCCTCCGAGCCACTGGGAGATGCGTATAACAGTAAGACAGTACAAACCTGTGCCATGAAAAGTGCATGACTGAAAATCCTGGGTGGCGAAGTGGAGGAGGTAAAAAGTGCAGTGGTGATAAAGCAGGAGGAGAGATGCACTAGGCAGAAAGACAGACAGGACGCTCCAAGCTGACCCTCTAATGCCCTGCAGTAGGTTGTTTGTTAGCCTGTTACTCAGCAAACAAGCACAGACTTCTATTGCTGCTGCTATCAAAAGTACACACACCCACTGCATCATGAGATCTTTGCCCTGTGAGCCCTTCAGCTTCCAGGACACAGAGCTAAGCTGAATCTATCATATTTACTACTGTCACCGTTTTATTTTGGGAGGACAGACACGTCCATTTTGTGCAATAAGCCTGACAGTAATGCAGCAAAACGATGAGAGATTAGTGTAGACTGGGTGGCTTTGGAAATGTATTTCAGAGTTGAGTTTGCAGCTCTGATGCATTTTCCATGTCCTTAGTGTTCATCTGTTTTCATTGATCTGATTCCTGCCTTTTAGACTGAACGACCTTTAGCATGATGATTCAAATGTCACAGCACTCACCCATGAAAGTGATACTTAGGCACTCCAGACACTCGTCTAGCAAGTATGGGGCAGTGACAATCTTAAAAATATTTTCAAATATTGAAAATATTCACGCAGTACGCTGCCAGGCGAATCCCAGTTACGCACCGGGAAGGGAGTTCCCCTGTTGCACAACGTGGTGCGTCATTCGACTGTATTCTTCCGCACTGGAAAATAGTTCCCACCCAAAATGACCAAGGCAAGCTCTCCGTGTTGATTTGCACATTTATTTGCACTTGATATGAATGCGCACTACACATAAAGTAATTGGAAACGCATCGAACAAATTAATTCCTTTTGGCCGAAATCTTTCTCTGGCGACGTTAGACTCCAGTCTAAGGCGGAGGAGCTGCAGATACAGCGGCGGTCAGTGGCGACAGGCTCGGACAATGGCTGGGTGAGCAGGAAAACGCTTTCCACCACTTATTTTAGTCTCTGGACTGTGGGGAGATGCCCAAATTTGACCTGGGGGTGGCATATCCCTTTAACTGGGGGAGCGAAGGTGGAGCGAGGGTGTACAAATGGTATCACGCTGTATAGCAAATACAGAGAGATATCATTTGGCTGGCCAGGTAAGCAAAACTCCACAAATGAAATAAAAAACATGTACACATCACACACATGTATGTTTGTTTAAAAAAAAAAAAAAAAAATCTAACTTGAGTGCTGTGTATAGTGGCTCTATAAATAAAGACTGATAAAATTCAAACTAGGCAATATAGTGGTAAAAATCCAATCATGACTCCATCCCTGTGACTATAGATCTGGTTATTTTTTGGGGCTTATTATCATATCATGATTCAGTGCTTCTTTGTTTAATGCAGCTCTATGCTTAAACGCTTTCTGCCCCGGTTCTGGCGCTGAAGAAAGTAGGTCCGGAAAGTTAGCCGGGACATTAAATAAAGCTTGTTTTTCTTCTCAAAACAATATTTGTCCAAAAAGTGATATATATGCGTCACAAACAGTTGCTCATGAAAAAGTCAGAAGTTAAAATCGCTTGGTGCCATTTTCTCTCGAGTCGTATCACTGCACGCCTTGTAAACATCGCCACTTACAAGTGAACAGGCTAATAATAATAATAGGCCTCCCAGCACTAAAAACAAACATTGAACAATAAAACAGAAAGTATTTCATTTATTTAAAATGTTTCATTTTCTTTAAAGGGATATGCCACCCCCAGGTCAAATTTGGGCATCTCCCCACAGTCCAGAGATTAAAACAAGTGATGAAAAGCGTTTTCCTGCTCACCCAGCCATTGTCCGAGTCTGTCGCCACTGACCGCCACGCGAGCTGCTGCTCCTCCGCCTTAGACTGGAGGCTAACGTCGCCAGAGAAAGATTTCGGCCAAAAGGAATTAATTTGCTCCATGCTTTTCCCAATTACTTTCTGTGTAGTGCGCATTCATATCGAGTGCAAATAAATGTGCAAATCAACACGGAGAGCTTGCCTTGGTCATTTTGGGTGGGAACTATTTTTCAGTGCGGAAGGACATGGCCGAATCACGCACCACGTTGTGCAACAGGGGAACTCCCTTCCCGGTGCGTAACTGGGATTCCCCTGGCAGCGTGCTGCGTGATTCGACGATGTCCTTCCGCACTGAAAAATAGTTCCCACCCAAAATGACCAAGGCAAGCTCTCCGTGTTGATTTGCACATTTATTTGCACTCGATATGAATGCGCACTACACAGAAAGTAATTGGGAAAAGCATCGAGCAAATTAATTCCTTTTGGCCGAAATCTTTCTCTGGCGACGTTAGACTCCAGTCTAAGGCGGAGGAGCTGCAGATACCGCGGCGGTCAGTGGCGACAGACTCGGACAATGGCTGGGTGAGCAGGAAAACGCTTTCCATCACTTATTTTAGTCTCTGGACTGTGGGGAGATGCCCAAATTTGACCTGGGGGTGGCATATCCCTTTAAAACTGATTATGGTTCTTATCTGGTAAAATGCCATGTGGTACATAAACCACCTTTATAAACCCATCTCTGAGTTAAGTCTGTAGCAGGTGCTTCTGCTAAAAGTTATATTCCAAGGGACATTCAAAAGTTGCAGCTCTAAGAACAACAACTTCACACCTTTAGCCTTTACCAGCAGTGCAAGAACAGCTCTGAGACCACTGGCCTGAAGGAAAAAGCCTGTCATGACATCAAGCTCTCATAAGACTCAAAGTAGCCATTCACACAATTTTCAACACTAAACTGCCAAGACAATTGTTAAAGTGAACACACAATCACTCACTACATTTACAGAGAACTCAGAGTGCTAAACAACCAAATTCAAATAGTCTTTACCCCAAAACCTGTCAAAGCAGTCTTGTCCCAGTCTAGTACCGTGTTACTTACAAGGTATTTGCTGTCCACAGCAAAAACTAAGATCTAAACCCAAGTTTAAACTAGTGCTGTCAGGCGATTAAAAAAATTAATCTAATTAATTACAGGATTTGTAATTAATTAATCTAATTAATTGCATTTTAAGAGTGTGAGAGAAAGTGAGAGAGAGTGAAAGAGAAGAAGAGATAGAGAGAGAGAGAGAGATTGTGAGTGGGCAAGCGAGCGAACCCACTTTGCAATTGAGTTTTTCTGGGGTTGCTTTGCTCACTCGTTTCCCAAATTCTGCTAGTGTGGTTTGGTGGTTTGGTGAAGTGGGCACTATCACCGGTAACGATGGAACTTGTTCCGGATGTGTTTATCAAATGATCTGTCAGGCTGGAGCAGCTTCGGTGATCAGAAAATTCTTTTTGACAAAAGCTACAAATCACCGTGTTCTTGTTGGTCCCATCTTCGTTCTTTTTATAAATAAACTTGCCTTTCAAGGCCCTGGCAGCGATATGCTCACCGCAAGCCAAATTTAAAATGCTTGCACACTGAATAATTAATTGCATTAATTTTTATAACGTGTTAATTTGCAGTGTAATTGATTAATCTAATTAATGCGTTAAACTGACAGCCCTAGTTTAAACCTAAGATTTGATTCACAACACATGAGTTTACATGCATTCTGATACATCGGTTTAAAATGGACCAGGCCAGTCATCCTGTTTTGCTGGCGTACATGTGAACATAGTGGGTTACTCCCACATGGTTGTTTAAGCCTTGTCGCGTGTAGAGATTTGGAGAAGAAACAGAACAGTGACATGTGGTACTAGCCAAACCTTCAGCGGCATGTTCACTGATATGTGGCACTCCTCCTCCGCCAGCATGAAACCGCTGGACTGTGAAACAAGCTTTCTGAAGTTGCCCAAAGCCCTCAGAGGGGATTTAGCAGGGTGTCGGGCAGAAAGAAAACTTGTAGGAACATAGGATTGTCCAGGTGCTTTGTCAGAATTGTCTTTTGGGGGAGAGATGGGGTCAGTAGTACCATCACTTGCTAATGTAGTGAAATAACCCATTTTTTCCTCCAGTGTTAAAATATCTGACAGACGAGAGAAGAGGGGAGATTTTCTTGGAGGATGTTTTTTTCGTTCACAGTTTTGTTCCCAACTCGACTTTCTCACAACACTGCCAGCAGAAGAACTGTCTGTCAATGTCATGGCAACTGCATACTAACCAAAACAAGCTCTATGTATTCAAATGGCATACATATAGCTGTACAGAAAGCATTAAAGAATTTGATGATGGCATAATTTCAGGAGATTCATTGTTTTTATAAGAAATATCAAAACTTATCCACAAATGTTGTATCTTGTTGTTATCATTATTAGCTTTGGATTGGACTTGCCATATTAATCTTATGTCTTAAAGGAAAAGTAACGTTATTTTACAATCTGAGTCTTCTTTCGGTAATAAAACAAGTCGTTTGACTCACCCATAGCACGTTCGTGTCATTTGGAGCCGTTTGGTGAAAGTTATGTTGTAGCGTATCCGTTAACATGAGTATTCGGGGCATTACTTTGCGGTCTCCAAATAACACAAACTTTAGCACTTTTCAAATCATAGAAGCCCGATGTCTTAATGTAAGATTTCGTTTGAATCAAAAGTGGCCTGTAATCCGAGATTTATCCATAGTTTTCAGCTTTGCGTTTCATGTTTGGGTCCCGGGAGCTGATAGCACAGTCCGCGCATGCGCACTGGCGTCCTCTACTACTAACTATGGCTAAATCTCGAAACTATGGCTAAATCTCGGATTACAGGCCACTTTTGCTTCAAACGAAATCTTACATTAAGACATCGGGCTTCTATGATTTGAAAAGTGCTAAAGTTTGTGTTATTTGGAGACCGCAAAGTAATGCCCCGAATACTCATGTTAACGGATACGCTACAACATAACTTTCACCAAACAGCTCCAAATGACACGAACGTGCTATGGGTGAGTCAAACGACTTGTTTTATTACCGAAAGAAGGCTCAGATTGTAAAATAACGTTACTTTTCCTTTAAAGTCCTTCCATCCGATGACGTTGGCTTGGTGTCGAGTAGGGGTGTGCAAAAATATTGAAATATCAATATATCGTATTGTTTGATTTGCTGTATCGATACATTGCCAAGAGCATTTTTTGGTATAATTTATTGAATGATTTTGTGAAAGAGCTACAACTGTGTTGCTTGTTTGGAGAAAGGAAACTAACTATACTAGGCAACAAAAGAAACTATACACTTCTAATGTGTTCATATTTTTCTGAATGATGCAAATATTTTCTCAAATTTTTGCAACGACATTAATACGTCACTGGTCTCTTCGGCCATCAATACAAGTGTCATGTTCACTGAAGCGTGACATGGACTGGTCAGTGAAATCAGTTGTGCACTAATTGCACATGCACGCTCTAATGTTGGCACCACGTGGTTATTCGCTACTGCGTTGTGCTGTCTACCTCCAGACATCAGATAAAAATTTTAAAAGTTTAGATTTTCAGAGTGTAAAGCCAAGCCGAGACTAAGTCAAGTTGAGTGTGAATGTGCAATTGGCATGCAGCAGGTTGGGGAACGGGTTTGTGTTGTTGGGCGAAGGTTTGAGTGTACCAGAGCAACAATTTCAGCCTTACAGAGACGATACCAACAAACGGGTTCGACTCTTGACTGCATGCGTTCTGGTAGTCTAAGGGTCACAACAGCTGTTGAGATTTTTGTTTTCGACCCACATGTTGTTCCGAAGACTATGAAATGGAAATGGCAAATCCAATAACAATGAATTTTTGGGTGGTGAAACAGCATTGAATAATTCAAACAATGGCTGTGAACTTTGTTCTGTTTTGTTTTGTATCATACAATAAAATTTATTCTCATCGAGTGTATAGTTTCTTTTGTTATCTACATATGCAATATATTATCACTATTTTGATGAGTAAAATGTTTTTCATATTAATTTCGCAAACTTAGTGGTTTAATAAAGACTTCACAGCCATGATTTAGACTTTTTTTTTTTACTGAACCGTATCAAACCAATTTGAAATATATTATATCGAATAGTGATACATATATATCGAAAGTGCACTGTATCGAAAAACATATCATATTACGGCCTATGTATCGAGGTATGTATCATATCAGCAACTTTTTAATGATACCCAGGTTGAGTAATGGTAGCATCCTCTGAAGTTGTTGCGAAATAATAACATTGAACTTTGTGCCAGTTTCTGCTCAGACAAAGGGGATCCCAGAATGTTATGTTGTCACGTGTATGCAACCTATTTTGCAACCTATTTTTGCTATCAGACAAAATAATGCAGAAGCCAGGCAGTGAGCGAAGTGAAAAGCTTGTGCCGAATAAATCCGTCCCTAAGCCAATCTGCAGGCCTACTCCACACAGTGTGACATCCACGTGGCATCCATCAAACCGCCTCATTCACAAACATGGCAAAATACACCAGCAGCAGAATAAGGCCAGCTATTCTCGGAAGAAATAATCTCCCAAAACCATTACGGGTACAACGTAGGTGCTGTAGCGCTGGGCTGGATTAGAAATATGACCAATGTGCATATTCAATGGCTCTGTATGGATGCTTTATGTTTTGCAGCAGCATGTCAGGAACAAGCACAAGGATGAGATTGAATGGGCCTATGCCAGTGCAAACACGCCATCTCCCGCATGTTATTCTACGCTCAACAAAAATATAAATGCAACACTTTTGTTTTTGCTCCCATTTTTTCTGAGATGGACCCAAAGATCCAAAATTCACTCCAGATACACAACACTACCATTTCTCTCAAACATTGTTCACAAATCTGTCCAAATGTGTGACAGCGAGCACCTCTGCCCCGCCGAGACAATCCACCCCACCTCACAGGTGCGCCACATCAAGATGCCGATCCGACATCATGACCAGTGCACAGGTGCACCCCAGACTGCCCACAATAAAAGGCCACCCCGAAATGTGCATTTTTTTTTTTCTTTATTGGGAGTCTGGGGACTCAGAACCAGTCAGTATCTGGTGTGACCACCATTTGCCTCATGCAGTGCAACACATCTTCTTCGCATAGAGTTTATCAGATTGTCAATTGTGGCCTGTGGAATGTTGGTCCACTCCTCTTCAATGGCTGTTATGGACGAAGAACACAGGTGCATTTTATTGATGGCATTTTGAATGCACAGAGATACCGTGATGAGATCCTGAGGCCCATTGTTGTGCCATACATCCATGAACATCACCTCATGTTTCAGCAAGATAATGCACGGCCCCATGTTGCAAGGATCTGTACACAATTCTTGGAAGCTGAAAATGTCCCAGTTCTTGCATGGCCAGCATACTCACCGGACATGTCACCCATTGAGCATGTTTGGGATGTGCTTGACCGACGTATACGACAGCGTGTACCAGCTCCCACTAATATCCAGCAACTTCGCACAGCCATTGAAGAGGAGTGGACCAACATTCCACAGGCCACAATTGACAATCTGATAAACTCTATGCGAAGAAGATGTGTTGCACTGCATGAGGCAAATGGTGGTCACACCAGATACTGACTGGTTCTGAGTCCCCAGACCCCCAATAAAGCAAAAAAAAAAAAAGGCACATTTCGGGGTGGCCTTTTACTGTGGGGCGCACCTGTGCACTGGTCATGATGTCGGATCGGCATCTTGATGTGGCGCACCTGTGAGGTGGGGTGGATTGTCTCGGCGGGGCAGAGGTGCTCGCTGTCACACATTTGGACAGATTTGTGAACAATTTTTGAGAGAAATGGTAGTGTTGTGTATCTGGAGTGAATTTTGGATCTTTGGGTCCATCTCATGAAAAATGGGAGCAAAAACAAAAGTGTTGCGTTTATATTTTTGTTGAGTATATTTCATGTCTCAACAACCATCAATGGTTTTACATGACGGAGATGGACATTCAAACTTAATAAAATTTGTTCTAATCATGAGAATAGATTAAAGGTCCAATTATGACCTTTAAGCCATGTTATAATGCTGCTTCCAAAGCAAAAAAGTATCCAGAACAGTGTTTTGTTTCATTCAAACATATTTCAGTAATCCTGCATTATTAGTCTGTCTACATCTCCAAAGCTCAAAATGCTCTGTTCTGCCATGTGATGCCTTGAAGCGGTAGTTTTCAAGTTAACGGCAACCTTTTACCTTTTGTTAAGTAGAGAGTGGCAATTCCAGGGCTGAAATCATCCAAATGATTCTAATGAAGATGTATGGAGTTTTAAAACCCAGTGAAAACACTTCCTGTATTACCACATCACATCACATCACAAGCCTAAATATGCAAGGTTTCTGCATTAAACTTGTGTGAATGAAACAAACATCAACTCCATGTATGTTTTTGATGAGGAAACATTATAAGCAAACATTATAACAGATCAGAAAATAGCGCAAGACGAGCCTTTTAGAAAATATAATCAACATAATATGAAATCATTTGGTTAAAACTATCCATGGAAGAAGGCTTCTACTAAAAAATACCATGAAAATTCCAAATAATTTCACTTTATGAAGAGAACTTTTTGTCACTGCTGGAAAATACAAAAGCAGAGTTACAGAGATGGGATAATTTACCACTGTCATTGATTGGTCATGTCAACTCTGTTAAAATGAATACACTTCCAAGATACCTCTATCTCTTTCAATGCATTTCACTTTACTTGCTCAAAAAGTTCTTTGTTGCTCTTGATAAACTTGTCCCAGAGTTTATCTGCAATGGCAAATCTCCATGGATCTGCAAGGAATTTATGCAAAGACCAAGGTCATTAGATGGTCTTGCTCTACCAAATTTTCAATTTTATTACTGGGACGCAATATGCTCTATTGGACTAGGGTTTCAATGTCTAAGATGCCTTCATGGGTCCACATTGAGTCGGCTGTTTGTGGGAAGACCACTCTACCAGCACTACTGAGTGCACCACTTCTCTCTCTTAGAAACTTGTCAGTATAAAGGTAACCCTCTGCTTTATGATTCTCTTAGGATTTGGGCACAATGTAGAAAGAGGTTTGGTTTACATACAATGTCAAGTAGAGCTCCTTTGTGTTCAAATCACATGTTTCCACTAGAGCTAAAAAATAAAAAAAAATAAAATCTCAGATTAAAAAAATAAATAAAAATAAAATCTGATTTCTGATTTTAATCGATTTTTCTCTGCCTTACTCAAAAACAAATAACAGATGACAGACAAATGGCTCAAAATAATGTTCTTTTATAAAACAAATACATTACACCTTGCATCAATTAAGATGTTATTGTTTTAAAAAAATATATCACTTGAAGACCCTTACCTACAGCATTGTGCAGTCTGTATACAGGTGTGGCAACTTCAGAAAGATATTTGCGGCTTGGTAGCACATACTTCGGGTCCAAACTTTCACCATGTTAATGAATCCGGGGTTTTTCCACAGTATATATGGGCACCATGTCTTTTACGATATGTGCTCGCGCTGTGGGGACCTGCACTTCTCCCACTCCGCTGCGTGCAACAGCTTTTGAACAGACTTTACAGCGAGCACTCGTTTGTTCTAAGTCCGACACAAGAAAACCGAACCAGTTCCATATAACAGATGTAAACACCTTTCTTTGGTCAGGGATGAAAGTGCCCAGTCATGAAAAAAGCTGAAAGTCAAATTTGAAATTTTGAATGCTATATGCTATATGTTTGCAATAAAAACACATTTTATTAACAGGTACTAGTAGTGGTGACATACACATACCTGGTACAAATCTTGAGATCTGCTCCACTTTACACTGACACCCCTCTTTCACATACATGTACACTGTTGTTGAACACTGTAGTTGAACACTGACAACCCTAAATTGTAAATGCCTGCTTTGGTATATTTCCATTGTTCCTTGAATGGATTTTTAAAAATCTATTTGACTCAAACCTGAATTGAATTAGATGCATATTCGAGTGATATGAACACATGGAAAATAAATAATTATTAGCAATTTATTTTTAATACAAAATAATAAGATTAACAGAATAAAATAAATATCTGTCTTGCTTAACTTAAAACTGTATAAATTAATATAAATGTCTCTCTCTCTCTCTCTCTCTCTCTCAGAGAGCGTGAAAAGGCGAAGAGCGGCACGGACAGGTAGCATGTTTTATAAAGTTTAACCTGCTCTGTGACGCAAAGGTACATGCTGCTGCGAAAGAGCTGTGCGCGCTCGCGGCAGACACACTTTTTTCGTTACTTACAAATTTGTAATTTCATGAGCAATAGATACCCATCCTTTCCTAACCTGCCTGAAGCTACAACTTTAGATAACATTCTGGATATAAGTATTCATAAAAAAGGGGGCTATTAGAGTAATTTACAACATTTTGTTGAATTTATAGTCTCCGTCTCTTGCTATTCTAAAATCACACTGGGAAAAAGATCTAGGGTTGATGACCTATGGGGAGCCATCTTTCGTAGAGGGCGCTCTTCTTCTATTTGTGCCAGACATGGGCTTCTCCAATTTAAAGTTCTTCATTGGTTGCACTTTTCTAAGAAAAAATGAGCCAAGTTTTACCCAGACATAGACTGTGTAATCGCTGCAAGTATGATACTGGCTCACTTACATACTTTTTGGTCATGTCCTAACCTTAATACTTATTGGACATCAATATTCCATATATTGTCTGAGGCATATAAAATCAAAATTGCCCCCACTGCTTTGACTGCACTCTTTGGTGTGTTGCCCCCTGGTGTATCCACCACGGAGTACTGTTCTCATGCTGTAGCCTTTGCCTCTGGTGTCACGACGCCTCATTCTCTTGAGGTGGAAGGAAGAGATCCCTCCCACACATGATCAGTGGATAAATGATCTAATGAGTTTCTTGCACAGTGAGAAGATGAGGTGTACACTTGCAGGTTCAACCACAAAAATCAAGGGTTATTCTGGGGTTATTTCTGAAAAAATGCACAAATACGTTTGGTACACATACTTTGTAATTTGCTATTGAAATGTATAAATAAAATTGTAAAAAAAAAAAAAAAAAAAAAAAAAAAAAAAGTTCTTAAAATGTTCACAAATAAGAAATTTTTGTTAATACAAATGTGTATAAAGAATTGCAGTCCAGTTTTATCATACCTCCCATGTGTAAATGTGATCCCACTAGAATCGATTATTCTGGTTGGCCCGTGTTGTTTGGTGGGAAATGTGCTCTCTTCCTCCCTTCGCCACATGATTAGACATACAATTAAGGAGCCACTTTGATTCAGCGCTCATTAATTGGATGCTGCACAGAGTATTACGATGTTCGTTGCCTAGCGATGAAATTTTGTGCCCGGATTACTGCATTTTAATGGTAAAAATGCATCTAAAATTACTTGACAATTAAGACCTTTCATCTCAGAACAACTTGTAACAGGGCCATTACAGCTCTTTGTCTGCAGGTGCCCATCTGCTCAATGCATAGAAAGAGGTGAATGTAACATAACTTAAAACTACATTCTCCTCAGTCGTCCAGGTAGAATCCATTATAAAAATCATACATTCTCCTTTGTTCTCTATCATGTCTCTTTTACTATTTAAAGAGCTGATATTATGCCATATTATGTTTTTTCCTCATCAAAAACATGCCTGGAGTTGTGTTTTGCTTCATTCACACATGTTTAACACACAAACTCCGCATAATTAGGAGTTATTCTCGCAAACAGAAAACCCCTCTTCAGCCTTGTGATGTAATACACATCCAGTATGCACCTTCACTAGAATCATGTGGACCCTAACCCCAAGAGTAAGTTTTGCAATAAAATTATGAGCAATAAAAACACATATAATTAGGCCTGTCACAATAACAAATCATGACCTCCAATGAATAAATAGCAAAATGAAACTCTTTAAATCTGTTGAGTCTGAGTCAGTGAAGTGCATAATTCAACCTTTTACATCTTAAATCTTAGCATATAGACAGAAAATAACCACAAATGCCCAAGTAGTGCAAAGAAAATGTACACACATAAATATTAACCTCCAAAAAATATTGTCCCAGCTTTCATATAATGAACAATAAGTTGTGAAAGGCTTACACATAATTGAAATGGGATCAATTGAACCCCATACTGTGGAACATTCAAGCAAGTGGTGGGCCCTCTTCTAGAAAAGCTTCACAGTGCTCCATTAAATGATCAAGCCATTTCCTGTGTCCATGTGGCGCTGATGAATGTACATCTATGTGGACAAGTGTGGCACGTGCTCACATCAGACATATTTTATAAAAGATGAAAACATTTTGGCCGGACCACAAAAGCGTCTCTTCCAGCTAATTAGATGCCATTGAGCAGGGTAGCACGCAATCAGCCCTAAATACAATACCCTTATTAAGATCCAGAGTTTTCTACTCAGTATCAGTACTACTGATATCTTTTTGTGGTGCACTAGTTGGAATTGGGTAGATTCACAGCCAACTGTTTCTTGAAATTTGTCCGACAAAGATTAAAGGGCAATTTCTGGTCTATGTTATCATATTGTTTCCTCATCAAGAACGTACCTGGAGTTGTTTTAATTCACACATGTTTAATACACAAACCCTGCATATTTAGGCTATGTTTTTCATTCAAATGGAAAACACTTTGTCCCACGTTGTAATGTCATGTGGTAATAGAGGAAATGCTCCACTGTGTTTTAAAACTTCATATACCTTCACATGGAACCATTTTGATAATTTCAGCTCTGGAACTGCCAGTCTCTACTAAACAAAAGGTAAAAGGGAGCTTTTAAGTTTTAAATTTTGAAAACTACCACTACATGACATCACAAGGTGCATCACAGAGCATTGTGAGCTTTGGAGATGTAGACAAACTAATAAACCAGGATTACTCAAACAGGTGTGAATGAAACAAAACACAACTCCAGGTATATTTTTGATAACATTATAACATGGCTTGAAGCTCACAAGAATCAGTTTTGTGTAATATAGAACCTTTAACATTTGCAGACTATTACACTTAAGAAAATGAAATACAAAATGATAAAGACCTCAACAAATATGTAGAGGTATACAGACCTTACACAGCGTGATGCCAACAGGGCACCAACAGCCAAGTGAATTTCTGCCAGGTTAGTTGGTATGGCCTGTCAAATAAGTGGCCTAAATGAGGTCTTGACACTGGCCAGGAAACAATCAGAGCCTTTTTTCCCCCACCTCTATAGCCCTGCTGATGTAGTGAGGTCAGCCAATACACTTGTGTGGCACTGGTTACTGCTGAAGTAGACTGGGATAGAAGCCATGACATAACCCTGAACCAGCACCCCACATATGGTCACAGCAGCAGAGGAGAGCACATTGGATTACATTAAAGGGAATACTATAAAAAGCAATTTTCTGTTATGTGTCTGTTATGATTATTATGGCATGTTCTCATAAAATACTATGGAGTGTTCTTCAGTAACGTTACTCACATTTTTATTTGCGCTATAAAAAATGCTGCAATTACAGTCTCATTTTGGATTTGATATTTCCATCATAGTGATTTCCATACACTTCTAAATAAAAATCGCAATCTCTCTATAAGGTCTTATAGTACTTTTTAAAAAATGTATCTGGATATCCCCATTAGCCCTCACATTCATATACGGTAACAGAGAGATGTTCTAAGAGTCTTGCCCAACAACACACCAACAAAATGTACCTGTTGCCCACCCTCACACCAGAAGTAAACACTCTACTGAGCTATTGCCATCGGTATGAAGAACAGAAAAGGTCTTAATCACTACTATTGTAAAGGTCTTAACCTCTACTACTGTGAGATGTCTGAGAATGTTTGAAGAATTAGCGCTATAAAATTTAAGTTTAAAGAACAAAGGAGATTTATAGCAGCCAGTGTAAAAATTGTGAAAATTGTGAGAATACCAGAAAGCAAGCAAACCAAATCTGTATGCACAAAAGCAAGGCATAACTGCAGCTATTTCTTTAACTAATGTGTATAAGCCAAAATGCCTTAGTGAAAACCATTTTTGAATTCAAATTCCAGATGTTAAAAGTGCAAATCCAAAAAAGTTAACAGAGAAATTGAAGAATAAGTAAAGCAGTTCTTTGCATGATAGATACTAAATTATTATTTGGAGAAGTGCAAATTTTGGATGTACATAATACAAGTCAGATCCTTGGTGGATATTTTGGTTAAGTGCTAGATGTGTGCATAGTGAAAGCCTCAAACAGATCGTGTGCCTCTGAGCCTGGTTGAAGCTTCACTGCATTGCCCCAGACGGTGCTGCTTAGGAGAGCAGGTGGTTGCAGCATAGAACAAGCTGAGCTGTACTTTGCAGACTTCCAAACTGCCAGGCTCCTCCCCTGCTGTACCCCTTTGTCTTTTATTTGTCATCTTATCCTGCTCTATCACACCCTTCGCCTTGACTCACAAATACCGTTCCACCTTCTGTCCTTTCCTTTGTTCCATCTGCCTGTTCAAAATGTGGTCTTTAGTGTAACAAGTTTTATCATCATGCCCTCTTCATGCAGCACAATCACCTTCAGCAAAAGTCTTAAAAAAAAAAAGTAACTATTTGAGTATATGTGAGTTTGAATAATTGTGTAGGCCTGTTCACCCAGTAAGTTACAGCATAATAAAAGGAATCATAAGGCAAGACTTTAGTATCTGTCCTTCTAGATCAGTGTTTCCCAACCTGGGGTACAGGGACAGTTTCAGATTTAAAAGATGGAATTGAATCGTATTTCAACGCATTTAAAATATTCTTAGTAATACATTTTACATGCTTAATAATATTTCTGTAGGATAATTGATGTAACAAATATAATTAAAAAAACAAGTAAATTGTAATAATTAGCTATATTACTAAACAAATGTATAAATGCCTAGAACAACACTATACAATATAGGGGGTACACAAAAATGCGAGACAAGACTTTGAGGGAATGTGAGACAAGAAAGGTTGGGAACCACTGTTCTAGATATTAAAATACTTAGTCTTGATGGTGTACGTCCTTTAGACACACAATTCTAGAGGTTAACAGCAAACATTCAAGCTAATATAATACATAAACAGATGAGAAATGTGAATATAAAGCAGCTTTGGATAAAAATTAAACTGTGACAGCCCTGGAAGCGACACCACAAGCCACACAAAGATACCTGCTGTGAGCGCGACAAGACTAAATCCTCTTTGATTACCTTAAACATGGAGATTAGTTTTTCGAGAGAAAACTCTCCTTTAAGTCTGAGTGACAGTGCACAGCTAGTGGGCAGGAGGACAGCGCTGAGAATTTCTCTATTCACTGGTGAAGAAAATTGATATTTTTTCTTTATTGGTCAACAAGAAAATTGCATGTATTTGTTGGTTTTCTTTCAAAAACAAGACAAAGCGCCATTAAATGGAAGAATTTGATTATAACACAATAATTTGATGTCAATCTCAAGTAATTTTTTTCTACTAAATAATGATCCAAAATCCAATGCTTGACTGATTCAGTGTCATTATCATTAGCAAAAATGTTCACCGTGGTAGAGCATTATTATTATATTTTGCTTGTTAGGAACAAAAACAAAGAGCTCTATTGGTTTTCTAAATGCAACAAAAAATTATCTTAACCATGAACTAAGGCCAAATTTTTTTTTTAAGTAATATAGTCTTAACCAAGTGAGGTTACGACCAACTTCCATGAGACTATTCCACAACAAAAGAAGGAAACATACTAGGTATGCCCCAATCAGATCACATGATCGGAAATCGGCCCCGATCACGTGGTTTCGGATCGTACCGGTATCGGACGTTACCTCCCGTTCAGGATCGGATATATATGTATATATATTCTTATTATTTTTTAGCATACCCTAGATGAGATCTATGGTTATGCAGTGGCACAGAGTGAGACTTCACATAGAAACATCAACACGTGTGGCATGACACGCTATTGGTTAAATACACGGAAGCAGGCAGCTCGAAGTGCAAAGCGCGAGTACAGAGAGGAGATAAGAAGAGCGCTGTAATGTTTGGCGAGTATGTCTGCGGTCTGGAAATACTATTAAGTTGATGACAACAACATTCCCATAGCAAACGGTGGGATATGTACACTTGGGATTGCAGGGGGTGGAAAGGAAAGGGCTACATTTAACATAACAAACCGATACGGCACCCGGCCAAAGACGAGTCAGCTCACGCTACAGGAGAGTTTGAAAAAGAGAGCTGCAGCTCTTTATAAGAAGATTTCTGACAAACTACATGTCCTACATCCGTGACACTCAGAAAGATAAATAGTAAGTAAAATAACAATAATAATAATAACAATAATAATAATAATAATAATAATAATAATAATAATAATAATAATCAAATGATCGAAATCGGATCGGAGGGCCAAAAAAACCTGATCGGGACATTCCTAAAACAAACTGTTAGCAGTGCTATTTGATCAACAAATATGGTATGTAGCACAGCATTTACCGCTCTCTAAAGCCCACTTACCTGCAGTAAAATCTTTGTTGAGATCAATAAATGCATTAGAGTGAGGCTTGCGCAGGTTGACAGAGGAGCTCTGTGCACTCTTCCATTCTGGGACCCTAGAAAAAGGAACAGGACACAAATAAATAATTACATCTAACAATTTAAATAAACAAATAGTGGGCAAAAATATCCTGTGACATGTTTGAACCCCATGGACCATAGGTAAAATATTACCTTTTGGTGAGATAACAGACTTCATACACAGGAGAGGTAGAGGTAGAGGTACTGGTAACTCCAAAAATGTCTGGAATCATGTCTCCATTAAAGCTGTAGGAAGAGTGATTATTGAAAGTACAAAACCAATGTGTAACTGTACATTGTTTCTTTGCCAAGCAAAATTACATTATATGCAGGATACATATTTTAGGTTGATATGCTTGATACTCACTCCATAATGAGAGGTTGGTCAGTAAAAGTCTTGTTCAGTTGGAGTGAATCGCCCAGATCTGCAAAGATACAAAATAAAGCATTTTAACAAAAAGTACATCAAATGAAATAGAAGCAAACATATATAGATGATTCTGCATTTTTTTCCAAATACATTTAATCAGGTCTGTCTTGTGAGAAAAAAAGGAAGTCAGTTCTCTAGACTCATTCTGATCGTTTCAGCTTTCAAATTGCCTAGACTTGAACCGAGACCAAGATATCAATGCTGTAAGTTAGAAAAGGTTTCAAAAAGGTAGGTCAATTGGATAATGTTTTTGAAATTAAGATGTTTTGGCTGTCATATTGGAAACCATTAACAATCTGAAAGTACTGGTCTGTTATTGTAAGTACAGTGTATTAGGGATGGAACAACATATTGTGCAACAAGATCCTGCAAGATAAAATTTGAAAAATGGTCTTGTAAGATTTTGTGACTTTACATATGCATGATTGGACAAAAAAAAAGGTGCTGGTGGGTACCAGGTCTTGAAAAGCTTTAGTTCTAAAAAAAAAAAAAAAAAAAAAAAAAGATATAATGAATGACAGCAAATTATTACATAAAGCAAATCTAAAATTGTAATGCCAAATGCTGGGCTTGTGTCCTAGCTTGTGCCCGGTCTCATCCCATCCCATACTACTATACTTAGCCGCATCTCTAAAGCTTCAATCACACCACAAGCAAGCCATACCTAAAATATGTAAAATTATAATAGAGAGTGGAACAGTGAAGAAATATGTACCCAGTGTTGTGTTCTTCCCCCAGAAGATGACCACATTCGTCCTATCGCTGCTCTCAGTAGTGAGGAGGACATCCATCTGGGAGTCGCCATCATAATCACCAGGAACCACACTGGTGATCACAGCACTGCAACACAGAGGAAGTTTAATTTTAATACACATTTTAAGATTTTAAGCAACATGTATATGACTTGTCCCAGTTGTCATGCCTGCAGTGCCTGTATGCACTCATAGGCAGACTATATTCTACTATACAGCCTATGTATGCCCATATAACCATAGTGCTTTTACCTTGAGATAAGATCCTTAGTGATGCGAACTTTTGGTTTGAAGTAAGGCGTTTTAGGATCAGCCAAGAATATTACCACTTCCGCCACTGAAAAAAAGGATATAACTTTTTACAACACTGGTTTGACGACATCAGAATAATATTTAAGCCATTACGTGAGGCCAAAGAGTTAAGACATAACAGACATTGAGCACAGAAAGGAAATCCTAACATACAGTGAGGCTAATGTGCACACACTCATGTGTACACATAAATTCAATACCATTTATAACCTTAAAAAAATCCTTATTAAACGCTTGTCAATACGTACTCTCTCTGATGATGAAGATGTCTGTTTGTTTATCCGAGTTTAAGTCTCCGAAAGCTGCCACTGTTCCATGATTTTCAGTCCCAAAAAGGTCGGTCGTTACATCCTGCAGCGCGTACGAGCTACACAGACTCGAAAAATAAAATAAAAACATCAAAATATTCACTTTAAACACCCACATCCTGGTGCTACTGCGGAATCACACAACAGCACCAACTACTATACGGCACAACGGTTTACGGCATCTTAAATGTACGTATAGTATTTAACACAAAATTGATAAAATTCAAATTAATTAAGGGATTTAAGACACATGAATAATATTTAGCTTTACATTAAGCACAAATTTTTCCTATTTTTAGCTGCTCATTGTATTATTAGCGTGACTAAGGGCTTCCTTGTTTACGTCAGTGTCGTGCATGCTCACAGGTTGACAGCTGACTGCTTTTCATTATTAAGCTGAAAAGAGTCAGCTTTAACCAGCGGAAGTTTAAAACTAATATCTTCAAAGTAAACCACTCTGGTTTGGTGTCACTTGTTATTTTTATTACATTCTGTCCATTGTCTTTCACATATATAATATAAAAATGATGGTGATAAAAAGATTCGAACACAATTAGCGATAAGACAAAGTCTACTATTAAAGACCAGTATCTTAAAAATAGACGGGGATTTTATTTTGATAGGTTGCAGCAGAAGCCTTTGTAGATTGTCGTAAATTTAACATTTTGTAAACATGGCGAGCCTTGCAGATGTCGGATGGAAACTTATGGAATTTAAAGCCAGATCCAAAAGATCAGGTTTGCGTTATTCTTTGCATGTGATTGCGCAGTGAGACAGTAGTGATTTTTGTGTTGAGTCTGTAAAGACGCCTGTTCGTAAGTGTCTGTTACTGTATGCGTGTGTTTCCTCATCAGTTTGACCAGAGGCATAACCGTGCATGAAAGGTCAGAGGTAACCAAATGTGCGCCACTTACAGGCTATTTAAAGAGCTTCAGGTTTTGTCTCACACACGACGATGCACTGGTTACAAATGGCCATGTAAAGTTGCTTCTGGGAGAGACAGGTGGACTGTCATGGCCTTAGAATGAATGGAAAATTTAGGCTACACTATAGTTCAAAGCAGGGGTGTCTAGGGGGCCCAGATGCGGCCCTCAGCAAGTTGGCCGAAGTGATTATAAGCATAATTTTTTGCTGGCAAATTTAAGTGTTTCTACAACTATAACCTCAATAATACATTGTATTGTTATACAGGTCTAAAATTAGTATCCCAAGCATTTTTAAATTTATACTGGCTTTGTAAAAAATAGGTAAAATGCGTCCATCTGCTTTTTAGACCATCAGGCTTCAGCTCTCCAATATCAATAAGTTTTCATATGTGGCCCTCTGTCAAGAAAGTTTGGACACCCTTGGTCTAATCATGGGATGGATTTCTGAAGTTTACCACTGATGGCTATGACAACATTACTTAAATTAATGTATTATCATTTGTTATTATTATTATTATTATTATTATTATTATTATACAGTTTGTTCACCTGTACTCCTTATAGTCCTGTAGACAGGGTTGGGAGGGTTACTTTAGAAATGTAATCCGGTACAGTTACTAGTTACTCCTTAAAATATGTATTCAGTAACGTAATCCCGGTACTATAATATTAAAGTAATGTAACTTGATTACTTTCAGTTACTTTTGGATTACTTTAACACCAAATATCCTATAACAACAAGAAAACAAGAAAATTACAATACAATTAAAAGTTTTTAGGAGGACAAGTACAGTTCTATGTGTAGTTTTAACAACTGTTATCACTATAAGCCAAGTCACTAGTAAACAAGGTCACTCACTAAACCAAACACCTAAACACCTATGACTTCAATGAAATTATATTTATTAAGTTTTAGTTTTACCGGGACAGTCATCTTGCCCGATCTCCGCAGCTGGACAGGATGTTGGTCCAGCTTGCGTGCTGGCCTACATCTAACGACAGCTTTGCTCGGAATTGTCTAAAGGGTCTTCATGGATCAGTTACCATGACTATGTTGCCTAGATAATGTTTAAATGTTGTAATATCGTTCTACAAATGCACAAAGTGTACTTGTGACCGCAAACGTTAGCTAGCTTGCTAATAGTTTGCTAGTCGATAGCTAACTCGAAACTGGCTCCTACCCAGTAGTCGAGTTGTAAAATGAAACCAGGGGGGGATGGTGAAATTTTTCACCAACGGGGGGAGGCATTAAGCTAAGCCCTCCCCCATCACTGACATCACTGTGGTGTTTCAGGGCAGGGCAGTATTAGAAGGTACTTTGTTAAAATGGAAATGCTTTTATAACAAAAAGTCCATATAATCATTCAATAATTCAATAATACACAGGATATATGTTATCACACACGTACACACACACACACGCACACACACCTTAGTCCTGGTTTAGTCCTGGTTTAGTCCTGGTTTAGTCCTGGTTTAGTCCTGGTTTAGACCTGGTTTAGACCTGGTTTAGACCTGTTTTAGTCCTGGCTTAGTCTTGGTTTGGACCTGGTTTAGTTTTGGTTTAGTCCCGGTTTAGTCCTGGTTTAGACCCGGTTTAGATCTGGTTTAGTCTTGGCTTAGTCCTGGTTTGGACCTGGTTTAGTCCTGGTTTAGACCTGGTTTAGTCTTGGTTTAGTCCTGGTTTAGATCTGGTTTAGTCTTGGTTTAGTCTTGGTTTAGTCCTGGTTTAGTCCTGGTTTAGTCCTGGTTTAGACCTGGTTTAGACCTGGTTTAGACCTGTTTTAGTCCTGGCTTAGTCTTGGTTTGGACCTGGTTTAGTTTTGGTTTAGTCCCGGTTTAGTCCTGGTTTAGACCCGGTTTAGATCTGGTTTAGTCTTGGCTTAGTCCTGGTTTGGACCTGGTTTAGTCCTGGTTTAGACCTGGTTTAGTCTTGGTTTAGTCCTGGTTTAGATCTGGTTTAGTCTTGGTTTAGTCCTGGTTTAGACCTGGTTTAGTCTTGGTTTAGTCCTGGTTTAGTCCTGGTTTAGATCTGGTTTAGTCTTGGTTTAGTCCTGGTTTAAACCTGGTTTAGTCCTGGTTTAGACCTGGTTTAGTCTTGGTTTAGTCCTGGTTTAGATCTGGTTTAGTCCTGGTTTAGTCCTGGTTTAGATCTGGTTTAGTCTTGGTTTAGTCCTGGTTTAAACCTGGTTTAGTCCTGGTTTAGATCTGGTTTAGTCTTGGTTTAGTCCTGGTTTAGATCTGGTTTAGTCTTGGTTTAGTCCTGGTTTAAACCTGGTTTAGTCCTGGTTTAGTCCTGGTTTAGTGCCGAAATAGATGCAGAAATAACCTGATAATATGACTCACCCATAAGAATGCGGTCAACTTCATTCTAACAGTTTGTCGTGTTGTCTTTAATAATCCGGAGAAAAGGACATAATCCCGAACGTATCCAGTGTCCCGAGGCGAGAGTTCCTTCTTACGTAGCATTAACGTAGGAAGTTAAGGATGCTTCTTCTCTTGGAAATGCCGCGTAAATATCAGGCTCACAGCTGATCGGCGAACAGGCGCAAACACAACAGCGGCAATCGTCATGATTGGCGGGAGCGCGTATCGGTGCAAGTTTAGTCCGTAGTGCGCGACCTGCGTGAAGTTCAGTGCGCGCCGATGCAAGTTTGTTTCACAGAGCGCGCGCGGCGCGGTTTTCCCTACATATGACCTCCGGCTTTAAATGAAAAAATGAAATAACATAAAATGCTTTCAAATTGTAATCCTGCTAAGTAATCCCCATTTTCACTAAATGTACCTGTAATCTGATTACGTCTTTTTCTTTGTAACTGTAGGGGAATACAGTTACCTTTTTTTTGTATCCTTTTACTTAACGCCGTTCCATGTAATCCGTTACTCCCCAAGCCTGCCTGTAGATAGTCTGTTCTATTTGTAGTTAACATCTAATTTTTAATAATCTGTAATAATAATCATACATGCACATTGTGTTAATTACATAGATGTAATGTACTGTACATTACATTTATAATTGGCCTATAATTTCTCAATATTTCTCTTCTCTAAATATATTGTAATCTGTGTTGATTCGTGCATGTATCCAATCAAAATCTGTTCTACTAACGCCTTCCTCTGAATTGCTATAGATTTGTGATTTTTCTTGGAGACGAATGTTAATTCACCCTTTTGAGCATGACTGAAACAATGGCCACAAATGCACGGGCCCACCACAAAATTCGCAGAGTTGGTAAGTAGATTGTGCAGAAAGAACCACCCTTGAGGTCACTTTTCTTTTCATTCACTGAAGTAAAAGTTGTCCTGTTTATTCTTGTATATTATTTATCTGTATTGAATAGGTCTATTGTAAGGCTGGCAGTGGGTTTTTCCGAGTCTAACCACAATCAGAAACACAGTGGCAAAAACCTGACATTTCAATGCTCTTGTTTAAGAAATGAAAAGGATGTGTTATCCTTAAAGAGAGGAGATGGATTAAGCTTTGTTCCCCGCAACTTTCAAGATGATGGAAATTATGCTAATTTAAGTCACAATGTGAATTTTTCTGTACCTGTGGTTTTGACATCAGGTCGAAGCTATTAAAATGCAAATCTCCACCTTGCGAAAAGTTTCTTGAAAGGCATCAACTATTAAGAATGGGGTTTCCTGGAAATGGGAAAAGATTAGTGGTATTTTGCACATTAATATTCATTTTTATCACAATTTTAATTAGGCCAATATTTCATATGATATGTGTGGTATGATATGGGATTATGTAAACGTTATCTGCTTTGAATAATACTGAATTACGTTTTCTCAGGCTCCATTTATGAACCACTGAAGCTGTCCATTCTGCAGCGTGATGATGAGCCCTTGTGGGAAAAGTTAGATCGCTATTACAATGCTGGTAAGTACTGTGGACTGTGGAAGTACAAGTACCTTTTAAAGTAGTGCTTTTAATTGATATTTATTATTCACCCCTCATTCCGTCACTTTTATACATTGCACATTGTTGTTTTTGGCTGTTTGAAATCTATAAATACTGGAATTAAAACTACACAGTCTAACTTAAGAAGTGTACAAAGGTGACGGATTGAAACTGTAACTATAAAGCTTGAAAGGGCAAGTGTTTATTTTAATTTTTTCTTGATAGATAGATAAGAGAGAGAGAGTGAGAGATAAATAGATTGATTATCTATATATCTAAGTATCTAAGTAGTTTTATTTGATGGGAAATGGTGTGAAAAGTTTGAGAGCCATTGCTATAATTTTGCACTTTAAAAAATAAGTCGAACACTGGGCTTTTTCCAACATTATGAACATTAATTATATTTAAATAGACTTAAACCAACTTTATTGGTCCACTAGGGAAATTATTTGGATACACTAGCTCACTCATCAAATATAATATATAACAGAGTGACAAAAATAGATGGTATAGCAAAAAGACAACAAGAGACAGGTGTCAGATGAGACATAATTATAAAAATAAATGTATATTTACAAGTCAAAATAAAATAGAAAAATAAGTAATAAAATATACAATAAAATATAAAATCACAGCTATATACAGGAGACAAGAACGGCAGTGCAATAATATACTGATAGACAGAGCTGATTGAGATTGTGTTGTTGTACAGTTGGAGGGAGTATGGTATGAGTGTAGTCTTGTATCTCTCACTGTTTGAGCGGAGCTGTAGGATCCTGTTGGAGAATGAGCTCCTCTGTCCCTCTATAGTCTGGCACAGTGGGTGAGTTGTTGTACAGTTGTAGGAAGTATTATCTCCTCTGTCCCTCTATGGTCTGGTGCAGTGGGTGAGCAGGAGCGTCCATGATGGAGAGCAGTTTGTCCAGTGTCCTCCTGTCCCTCACTGTGACAAATGTCTCCAGTTCACAGCTGATCATGTGACCAGCTTTGCGGATCAGTTTGTCAATCTGCCCAATGTCCCTTTACTGGTACTGCTCCCTCAGCAGACCACAGTGAAGTACAGGGCACTGGCCACCACAGACTGGTAGAAGCTCTCCAGTAACTTGCTGCACACATTGAAAGACCTGAGCTTTCTCAGGAAGTAGAGTTTACTCATGCCCTTCTTGTAGACAGTATTACTGCTGTCCCTCCAGTCCAGCCTGTTGTTCACATGGACACCAAGGTACTTGTAGTAATAATAATAATTCATAGCATTTATATAGCACCTTTCATGACACCCAAAGCACTTTACAGTTCATTCACTCCACACTTGGTGGTGGTAAGCTACTTTCTGTAGCCACAGCTGCCTTGGGGCAGATTGACGGAAGCAAGGCTGCCAATCTGCAGCATTGGCCCCTCCAACCACCTCCAACACTCACGCACACTCCACTTTCATACTAAGCAATGTGGGTGAAGTGTCTTGCCTAAGGACACGAGACAGTTTTTGGGACTGGCGCCCCCCTGTGGCTCCTGGAATTCCCAGCGGTCTCCCATCCAAGTACTAACCAGGCCCTGCCTTGCTTAGCCTCTGAGATCTGACGGGATCAGGCTTTGACAAGCCAGTATGGCCACAAGCAATCAAGTTGTAGGAGTCCACTATTTCCACATCATGACCTTGGATGGTAATGGGCTCCACTGGTGTCCTCTTTCTCCTGAAGTCAATCACCAGTTCCTTGAGCTTGGTGACCGACTTAAATGTATTCCAATACATGCATTTTATTGTGTTGTCATCAAGCTGCATGGAAATTTATTAACAAAAGCCCATTTCCAGAGCTTTGCAAGCAACAGGTGCAATGGTTGCTTGGAACTGATTTGTTGCTATCGGGAAAGACAGCTTTGCCCTCACTATTTGCTTCATTAAAAGCTTTTAGATTTACCGCAAAACCTCCAGCAGATTACAGTATGTCAAAAGCACAGCAGTGAAAGCTTTCTGCACAAAGCTTGTTTAATTGTTACATTGCATGCGCTTGTCCAGTTCTCCCAGGGAACAAAGCCAGAATTATTATCACTAGCATACAGACATGCCAGCCAATATACCTGCTTTTTCAGTGGCAGAGAGGAAAAATGATGGAGTGGACTGAGGTGTGGATTATAATGTCAAATCAAACCTGGTATAATTCCCGTTTTTTCGATTTCATTGTGCTTTCCGATTTCATTGTGGTTTTTAATGGATTATTATTATTATTACTTGTCTATATGCACTTTTTTTTTTTCTAACTTTCCTTTGCAGTAAACTGCCTGGAGCTAATGTGGCAAGTAAATTTCTCCTGTGTGAGATCAATAAAGTCTTATCTTATCTTATCTTTAGTCCTATAGGCAGTTAATCTATTAATTGGTCAATTGCCAACCCATTTTTTCTTAATCAATTGGCTATGGGGTATTAATGGTCACATCTTTATATAGCACTTTTCCACCTTGAAGGCACCCAAAGCGCTTTACAACAAGGAACCAATCACCCATTCACACACGCATTCACACACCAGTGTACGCAGACACTGGGGGCGAGGAGGGTTAAGTGTCTTGCCCAAGGACACAACGGCAGCATTCATCTGCGGGAGCTGGAATCGTACCAACCAACCTGTGGGTCAGTGGATCTGACCGCTCAACCACTGATGTTTCTTATGTCAAGAGCAGGATTTGAACCGCCAACCTTTGGATCAGTGGACAAACGCTCTACCAACTGAGCTACTGCCGCCAAATGCACCTAATGCTAACACATAACATATTTAGATCACTGTTTTACCTTATTAGCGAAAAGAACATATTATATTAATATTACATTTTATAAGTTCCCCTTTCGTTTTTGACATTCTGAGTCTCCCCTCCCTTTGCTCATGGTGTTAAATCACGCCCCCTTTAGAGCGCTACCACATTAAAATCAACGTGCATCCCACTAATGAAACTACTGCACATCAGTTTGTCGGGTTGCTGTGTACAGTTTTGTATCATGTTTTTGTATATTTATGGAGATTTGTTGTACAGTAGGGAGCATGGATGACATAGGCTTATGTGCTGAGCATTGGACAGAATCATACAGCTAACCGAAAGAAGGGTTCGAAGAGGGTCTGGAAGAGATCGCTAAAATGCTCAAACATGCATGGATGACATCTCAAACCTCAGGCATGTTTTTCATGAGGGAAAAGCTCAAAATTTATTGTGCATAAAACCCTTCTTTAATCTGCCTTGGTTACACTTTTATAATGTTTCTCTGTATACATAGTTTGGATCTTGCATACAGTAAACAAAACGATTCAAGAGATTTTGCCAATTCAAGTCCCCATTTTAAGAAGAAGAAGAAGAAGACACACTTTATTCATCCCCGTAGGGAAATTATTTCTCTGCATTTGACCCATCCTTCAGGAGCAGTGGGCAGCTCATCTTTCAGGCGCCCGGTTGATTAATTGTTGTACAGGGCATGTTTCTAATCCACCAAGACTTTAATTAATCGGCTACAGTTCTAGTTGTTAAGTTGCAAACCTACTAAAGGTTTTCCCAACTGCACTTGTCTGTTGTTCTTTTATAAACTAAATAGTATCCCGATCATTTCCTTCCATCCTCTGTGGGCCATTATTTGTCCATCATTCCCTCTCCTTTCACTGCAGCCCCCTCCAGAGTTCTTTATTTATGTGGCAATGTGGCTACCCTCCATTGACTCAGCCAGTTCCTGATAACAGTGAAGGCGGCAGGCAGTGTCACTCTACCGTCTGGCTCCTACCGATTCTCTTTTTCCCTTTTTCCATTATGAGCTTGTAGCCGAAACATGACGTTATCCTAGTTGCTGTGTTTTCTCATTTTGGTTTTAAATCTGTGATTGTCTCCCTTGGCTAACTGCTCTGTGTTCCCCCATAGCAGCTGTGCTTGGTGTGTCTCGGAGTACATTTGATGATGCCAGTATTGTTAAGGTTGGCATGAACAATTGGCACTTTATATTAATTGTCAAAATGCTGTCAGGATGGTACAGTTTGAGTGGTATGGGTACAGATTGCTATAGTCAGTCAGAGTCTTATGAAAATGTCATACTAAATTATTTTAAAATTCATACATTTAGCAGCAGTTGTCCTAGGAACACTCTAGTCAAGTACTATATGTTGTAGTTAATATGGGTTGGTTTTATAGCTATTTTCATGACACCAAAAGTATTTTATAGAGCCTGAAAGTTCTTAATTTACAAAAAAAACTGATTTCTTGTGAGCTTTAAGCCCTGTTATAATGTTTGTACCTCATCAAAGATATACCTGAAGTTGTGTTTTGTTTCATTCACATAGTTGAGTAATTTTTATCATTAGTTTGTCTGCATCTCCAAAGCTCTAAATGCTCTGTTCCACCTTGTGATGTCATGAAGCGGTATTTTAATATTTTGTTGAGTAAAAATTTGCAATTCCAGGTCTTAAATCATCCACATTATTCTATTGAAGGATTATGAGATTAAAAACACAGTGGAGCACTTCCTCCATTACTACATGACATCACAAGGTGGAAAAACGTGTTTTCCATTTTGAGAGAAGAACTAAATGTACAGGGTTTCTGTGTTAAACATGTGTGAATGAAACAAAACACAACTCTGGGAATGTTTGTGATGAGGAAACAACATTATAACATAGATCCAAAAACAGTGCAATATGGTACTTTTAAGCTACTATAGCCACTGCTGCCCTGGTGTACAGTAGCCTGCCAATCTTCGTCATTGGCCCCGCCGACCCCCAGTAACATTCACACCATAATCTTAGGTAATGTGGGTATTTTGCCTAAGGACACAATAGCAGTTTCCTCTTGAGCCAATGTTGCCCCACTATAGTACTTGGTATTCCCAGCGGTCTTCCATCCAAGTACTAACCAGGCTTGGCCTTGCTTTGCGTCTGAGATCTGACACCACAAGATTGCATAAGATCAAGAATGAAGAGTATTGTGTGGATATTTGAAGCAAGGGATTCCTTCTACAGATGACACCAGCCACATGGTATAAGAAAAATAACAAGCAAATATATTTAGATTCAGTGGTTCAGTGGTCTGAAATCATAGACCGTATAAAGAAGTGGGCTAAGGGAGTGTGTCATCTATAGTGTTCGGCTCCATTCAAATGAAGCTCACAAGCTTAATGGACAAAATGGTAAAATAAAAACACCACATATGGAGCAGGTTAATACAAACATTTTAAAACCAATATGACATGGCTCGCTGTAGCAGTTGGAGAGAGAGAAGGGGGCCATTATTCAATGTAAAGTCAAGGGAAGCCAGAATTGCCATGCTCACTTCCCATTTGAAAGGTTAGCAATGCCCATTTATATATACAGTGTATGTCTGATATGCTACTTTATAAACATTCAGTAATGTTTGGCTTGCTCACATTGGTAAGGCAGCTATAAGCCTATGTCCCTTAAAGCCCCAGTGTGTAGGATTCGTGGCGCATAGGTGGATGGTGCTATTGCACTTTCTGTTTTAGCTACGGCAGACCTCGAGGGTCACCCGGGCGCAGTCCCGTTTTGTTTTTGTTTTTTTTTTCTCATGAAAACACACATTCCCGATCATGTACCATGACACTCTACACATCAAATGAAACCTTACAGTCTCCTCTTTTTGACTATGCAATTCATATCCCTGCAAAACAATCACTCCCCGAGCACATGGGGCTTTTATACGGAAAAGCACAAAACGAGGTTAGCTTACCTTAGAATGCTTTGCACAGGTCAAACTCTGTATTTCACCATAAACTTGCTCTCAATTTGTCCGTAAGGATCCAGCGAATAAAATCCAGTAAAACAATTTAGTCCAAAACACGTGTTAGATCCATTACGACGTCTGATCCGGCAGCATGCTGGTGTTGTTTACCCAAAACCACGAGCCTTGCCGAAGGCGAAGGAGGAGCCCAAATGTCCTTCTGCGGCTCTCGTATTCAAAATGGCTGCCTCTGCATGGGGAAGATCCCCCTTTTATGTGACTATATCTAAGTCCAACAGAATACTTTGATTTCATGATGGAAGTGAAAAGGCTTGGAAAACAATGTATTTTTGAATGGGTATCTTCAATTTCAGTAATTAACGGGTAAAAATCTTACACACTGTCCCTTTAAAGCCTGTCCGTCTTAGGGCTGGGCGATATGGAGAAAAAAAATAATCTCGATATGTGCTTGCTATATCTCGATATACGATATACATCTCGATATCTATGCAGGTGAAAAAAAGGAAGTAGTAGGAAGTAGGAAAAACCAAGGAAGTAGTATATTGCCTTATTTTAATTGTAAACATAAAACCTGAGGGTAGACAGTTCTTATGAAGTGCTTCTTTAACATTTAAGATAAAAGACAAAAAAAATCCCTCATTTTGTAGCCAAGTGAAAAAGCACATATTAAATTAATTGTTTTTAAATATAGATTAATAGATCCTCAATCCATGAATTCTCGTGTGTTTTGTGACTGTAGTACGTTTTATATTTGTGTGTGTGTGTGTGTGTGTGTGTGTGTTTGTGTATTTGCTTTAACTTAGCACATTATTCTGCATCAATTTTTTTCAAATATTTCACTCACTGGCAACACACACACACACACAGACAGAGAGAGACAGAGAGAGACAGAGAGAGAGAGAGATTAAAACTCACCGATCGCCAAATGCAGCCTGTGCCCAAAACACTGCATCCTCAGCCACTGCTTGCTCTGTACCGCACTGACAATGTTGCTGAGGTTTCTGTCTCGCGAAAAAGTGGCGACTAGGTAGATTGTATCTAGGGTCAAGCGTTTTTAGCATTTGTATGAAGCCCGGTCGCTCAACAACCGCTATGGGCGTCATGTCTTTTGCGATATGGAAGGCAATGGACTCCGTAATGCTGACCCACCTTGCACTTGTTTTTCCATAGGGTAGACACCGGGGTAAAGATGTTTGGAGCGTTGTTTGTTGTGTCTTCTTAGAAGTGGTGGTGGTGGAGCCGTTTGTTTTCTTTGGTATGAATTCTCTCGTGGACGCTTCTGTGGGCGCCGCCATGTTGAATAAGTTATCAACAAACACACGCGGCTTACACGCGAGGGGAGGGGAGGGGGAACCACGAGACGCAGTGAAACGCAAACGCAAGAAGGAGGCGGGGCGGACAGCTCCCCAACACAGTTCAGGAAAATAAGCAGAGTGGCGAAATCTTATTCTCGAGATTTTCGATATGCCAAAATTTTAATCGATTTTATAAAACATCTCGAGATATCGCAAATCTCGATTAATCGTCCAGCCCTACTCCCTCAGTCTCCCATATTGTACCATAACTCATCTCACAGATGTTATATTGTGCAGTGTATTATGACAACATCAGCAAGAACACAGAAGAAGTATTGTTAAGCCTGGCATGAACAATGAGCACTACCGTTGTGTATGTTTTCATTTTCCACTGTCACATCTGCTATAGGATTTGGCAGATAACGTCTCTCTCTCTCTCCACCCCCCACAATGCCACTCTCTGCTTATGCTTTAGTATTTGCTATTCATCTTTGTTATTTTTTTATTTGTTATTTTTTTGGCTTTGCCATTTCCTTCCCTGTGTCTGTTCCATCCGCTCCACCCCACCAGTGCAGGGAAATGGCCCATTGTAAAAGAGCAGACTGTGTGCGTCTGAAACATTAGCTCCTGATTTAGTGGGACATTAACTTGATGGATGGCTACGCAAAAAAACTCCCAACAACACTTGATTTGCATCCTGGGGAACTTGCAGGCAGGGAAAGAATAGTGTCTAATGTGCTAATTGTCACTGTGCCGTTTTATTTATATTTGTAATAAGACATAACTCCAACCACAAGTTCTCCAAAATTAATACCTGAATGGCAGTACTGAGTTTGTTAGTTGTAGTGACTGATTTTTAAGGGTCCTATATTATGCAAAATTGACTCTTGTGAGCTTTAAGCCATGTTATGATCCTGTTACCTCCTCAAAAAACACCCAGAGTTGTGTTTTGTTTCATTCACACATGTTTTAGTACCTTTATTATACTCTGTCTACATCTCCAAAGTGCTCTGTTCCAGCTTGTGATGTCATGTAGTGGTAGTTTTTAAGTTAACGGCTATGTTTTACCTTTTCTATCTTTAGACTGACAATTTCAGGGCTGAAATCATCCAAGTGATTCGAATGAAGGTGTACAGAATTTAAAAACACATTACCACAAGACATGACAAGCTAGAAAAGGAGTGTTTTCTGTGATGAAAGATGAACAAAACACAACTCCAGGTATGTCTTTAATGAGGGCGCATTAACACAACATAGAAAATAATGTAATATAGGCCCATTAACCATAGCATCATTGTTATCAAGATGATAAAAACAACAAAAAAGTTAAATTTTGTCATTATCGCCTATCCCAAAACCAACGATGAACATTCAAAACATATATATAATCAGCAGTGGGGTATTTTACATGATTTTACATTTTAGTATAAAATTACTTTTATGAATGCAAATATTCTCTCTATAAAAGTTGGAATATAGCCTATTTGCTGCTACTACAACTAGGCCTGTCATGATAATTACTATAGCAACTTATCTTTCTGAAACAATATATTTTTGGGCTCAGTATTTATCGTGTATACAATTTCTTTGCAATAATTATGAGATTTTAGTTGTTTTAGTTGTAAAACAGTATAATGTGAGCTGCAGATGGTTGAATAAATCGCTTTTATGGATAATTATTTTTCATTCTGCTGTTTATTTGTTCTAGCTCAGGGCTTTAAATGAAACTGTCAGTTAAAATAATGGTTTACAAATATCTGTATTATCGTTTATTATAACATTTCTCTGTAGCAATATATCATGTTTCAAAATGTATTATTGTGACAGGCCTAACTATAACTATTATCCCTGCTATCATGGTGACAGAGTGGTTAGCACTTTTGTAGATGCTACTTGTACAGGGAGGATAGCCTTAAAAGACGAGTTGACGTGTAATTCCTCAGGATCAAATTGCCTTATACATCCTTCAACCGAACACATAATACTGCTAATGCACCATTGGCCCAAAGGCGCTGTCCTATTATTGGTTAACAGACACGACACAAAGCAATCACAGTGAATCGCGAAGACCACGCCATGTCTCAGAATCTGTCTGTACTAGGGATGCAAATTATCGGTTAATTCATTAACTGATAGTTGATTGACCTTATCGGTCGATTAACGATTAACTGATAAGCGGCGTTTTTCACCTGAATTTTAGTATTTCAATAGGGTCTTTAAGAATATAAGCTATAGTAACATAACACTGAGTCAAAAATATATCATAGTATTATTATATTGTATATTCCTCTATTAATTATTCCTTAGTAAAAAGCAGACAAATGTATTGATGCTGAATAACAAAATACAGTAATCCCTCGATCTATCCAATCTTTTTTTTTATAGTGTACAATTTTTTTATAGAGTAACATTGTGTTCTGTCCTGATTGGCTAAGAGACTAGACCAGGACTGAACGTGGACTGGACCAGGTCTGAACCAGGTCTGAACCAGGACTGGACCTGGACTGGACCTGGACTGGACCGGGACTCGACCGGGTCTAGACCTGGACTAGACCAGGATTAAACCACTGGGGCGCGTGCTGGTTTCGCCGCGCCCCGCGATCCGAGCCGCAGGCCAGCCGCGCGGGGCCTGGGGCGCGGGGCGCGGGCTGCGGCGAAACCAGCAGCAGCGGCATTCCGGGTTAGATCTCGCCTCGCGGTACACCCGGGGCTGCTGAGCAGTGCCGTTGGCGCCTGCGGTCGGCTGTGAGTCGAGCTTGGCGCAGCGCGGTTGCCTTGTTTCATGACCACGCGGGTGCGCATGTCCGCGTGTCCGCGGTTAGCGGTTAATTACAATTAATGCATTTTGATCGACCAACGTCTTAATCGACAATTAACCGTTAATCGATTAATTGTTGACATCCCTAGTCTGTACATTTAATTTACTCAACAAACGACAAATGTGTCCTTACAAGGGCACGTAAATGAGCCAATCCCAGGCGCTTCATATCTGTCTCCAGCTTCCACTATACAAATATAGCAAATTCAAAGTGGCTGGTCTATAGTTAGAAACAATATGGCTGCCTGGAGACACGCACGGCTCAGTATGCGCATGCACTTCATTAGAGGTGGACTACCTTATGCGGTTATTAATATTCTGTCTAATTTACCCTACCAACCTCTTTATCTCAGCGCCTCTGCGACTGTCACCTTCAATTGACCAGCCAGGATTGCTCCAGATGGCCAATGTCAGTTCTCATTCAAAACCACATGCGCATTCCCTACGTATGTTATTTATTTATTTATTTAATGCGTGTTGTATTATAAGGCTTCATCCCCAATCTTTGTCTCTCTCTATCTTTTTAACTATCACTCTCCTCCACTTGGTAACAAATGGCAGTACAGAATGGATGTCCTCTTCATTTGCACCCGAATAATGTGGTGTTGAAAAATGAAGTGATCCCTCCAGACTGATTACTCATCAGCAAGTGGGACCTCTGCGGGGGAATGTGTGTCGCAGATGCATTACTTTCACCAAGGCCAAGGCTTTGACTGTAATATTTCAGAATATATTATTGGAAGGCTACAGGCCTTCATTATTAACAGCATTCAGCCTGTGTTAGGGCTCCGCTCTGAGTAGACTGATAATTAGGGCTGGGTATCGATCCTGATTTCCTGGATCGATTCAATTTCGATTCACAAGGCCACGATGCGATTCGATCCACGATCCGATTCGATTCGATATCGATCTACTTACATACTGTCCTTGTAACGTTTAAAGGTCCCATGGGATGAAATTTTCACTTTCTGGGGTTTTTAAACGTTAATGTGAGCTCCCCTACCCTGTTTAGTCCCCCCCCCCCCCCCCCCCCCCCATGGTTAAAAGTTGCGAAATGTCTAAACTGAGCATTTGCGATCCTTTTCTGCGTTAGAAAAAATCGGAGCTCAAACAGGCGATTTTGAACAAGGCACCTTATTGACGTCAGATCGAAAAAAGAAATGCAAATGCAGTTCCACCCCCGTCTGTCTGAACTCAGCGTCTCTGTAAATCACGCCCAGAGAGTTTGGACTGCGAATGCGCTAGGCAATGCGAAATGCGTTTTTTAAATTTGCCTGGAGGCACGTCCGAGTGTTTCTAGGCTCGGAAGTCCTTTATCTGAGCCTCTGGACCTTTGAACAGCAGTGGTTTAATTTTATTTTCTGTGGAAATGTGTTTATTTTTCAATGGAACGCTTCCCATCTCTCCCCCCGTGCAAAAACACGGAAATGGATCAGCTGAGAGCGAGAGCAGAGAGTTTGGCCACGCCCCCACCCTCTACTATAGGCCAGCTCTTTTCTCCTCATTTGCATTCAAGCAACAATGCCCATTATGGACTGTTCAGAGAGAGAAAAAATTACTCTTTCTCATCTTATCTCTGTTTCTCATGCACTGAGTGTTGATTTTGAAGAAGGATTCATTTACAGTATTAGGGAACCATTAAGGAGCCATATAAAAGCATCAAGAAGTACCATGTCATGGGATCTTTAAATCCAAAGTAATGCCACACATCAGCCTTCAAACCAGGAGGTGATTTTAGCTGTGCAGCTCCAGCCATCTCGCAAGGCACGCTAAGTTTCAGTTTCGCTCACCGGCACCCGCCTTTTATAGCTCTCCTTCCGTGGTCGAGAAAATAGTGCCTATAACCATTTGGAAAAGATCGATCCGCAAATTTTTGAATCGATATCGTATTTTTTGATAGTGAATCGATATCGTATCATGGATCGATCTTTTAAACCCAGCCCTACTGATAATCACCAAAATTGATCAGTCTCTTGCTTTTGACATTTCACGAATTGACAATATGATCATTATCAAAACTCAGCCAAATGTTTGCAACCTAATCCCCATTTTGCCTTGGCTATAAGGCTATAAGATCCTTCGTATATAATTCTAATTCTACACTTTTTTCCTTCTAATACAATGCTGGTTTAGTTTACAAACTATTGCACTTGAAAAATCTAACAATAAAAAATAAACAATTCACTTTTTTTGTGCAGACTTGTTTTGGAAAGTGCAATGGTTCAAGTAATTTAAAAATTCTAAACAAAGAAGGATATAGAACAACATTACTTAATTGTGCTTCTTTTCATTTTAACTTAACTTTCTTTCAAACAATATAAATAACACTCATTTATTATCCAAATCCACTTTATGTAAATAACACATTTTAAAAACAAAACAGTTTCCAAAGTGCTGCACAGAGATAATAAAAAGACAACAATAAATGATATAATTGCTAAAAAATTTATCATAATACAATACAACAGCACAAAACAATATATCAGGATGACATCAAATAGAAACAAAATCATAAAACAATAGAATAGCAATAAATAAGTAAATATACTCAACAAAAATATAAACACAACACTTTTGTTTTTGCTCCCATTTTTCCTGAGACGGACCCAAAGATCCAAAATTCACTCCAGATACACAACACTACCATTTCTCTCAAACATTGTTCACAAATCTGTCCAAATGTGTGACAGCGAGCACCTCTGCCCGCCGAGACAATCCACCCCACCTCACAGGTGCGCCACATCAAGATGCTGATCCGACATCATGACCAGTGCACAGGTGCGCCCCAGACTGCCCACAATAAAAGGCCACCCCAAAATGTGCATTTTTTTTGCTTTATTGGGGGTCTGGGGACTCAGAACCAGTCAGTATCTGGTGTGACCACCATTTGCCTCATGCAGTGCAACACATCTTCTTCGCATAGAGTTTATCAGATTGTCACTTGTGGCCTGTGGAATGTTGGTCCACTCCTCTTCAATGGCTGTGCGAAGTTGCTGGATATTAGTGGGAGCTGGTACACGCTGTCGTATACGCAGGTCAAGCACATCCCAAACATGCTCAATGGGTGACATGTCCGGTGAGTATGCTGGCCATGCAAGAACTGGGACATTTTCAGCTTCCAAGAATTGTGTACAGATCCTTGCAACATGGGGCCGTGCATTATCTTGCTGAAACATGAGGTGATGTTCATGGATGTATGGCACAACAATGGGCCTCAGGATCTCATCACGGTATCTCTGTGCATTCAAAATGCCATCAATAAAATGCACCTATGTTCTTCGTCCATAACAGCCATTGAAGAGGAGTGGACCAACATTCCACAGGCCACAACTGACAATCTGATAAACTCTATGCGAAGAAGATGTGTTGCACTGCATGAGGCAAATGGTGGTCACACCAGATACTGACTGGTTCTGAGTCCCCAGACCCCCAATAAAGCAAAAAAAAAAAAAAAAATGCACATTTCGGGGTGGCCTTTTATTGTGGGCAGTCTGGGGCACACCTGTGCACTGGTCATGATGTCGGATCGGCATCTTGATGTGGCGCACCTGTGAGGTGGGGTGGATTGTCTCGGTGGGGCAGAGGTGCTCGCTGTCACACATTTGGACAGATTTGTGAACAATGTTTGAGAGAAATGGTAGTGTTGTGTATCTGGAGTGAATTTTGGATCTTTGGGTCCATCTCAGGACAAATGGGAGCAAAAACAAAAGTGTTTTATATTTTTGTTGAGTGTACATTTAAAATGAATAAAAGACACAGAGGACCATACAACTCATGCAATGTTAAGGTGGAGAGAATAAAAGTTGGTCTTAAAGCAGACCTATAATGCAAAATCCATGTATGCTATATTACATTATAGTTGTTTCCCCTCACCATTTACTCACTCAGTTGTATTTAGAGTGATTTGTGCATGTTTAAGCAATCTTTAATCACTTACTTTCAAGATGCCATACTGTCGATCAACCCATTTTCACCACCACCAACTGTTGTAATCAGTGACGTGCAGTGTAGAGGTCATCAGAGGAAAAAAAAAAAGTAAAATGAAAAAATAAATTAAATGGTTATATTTATCCAATGATCTGTACTATAGAGTTATTTTATATTTAACTTCGCCATTTACATTTTTTTAAAATTCAAAATTGGTGAATTTTCACTTTTACTGTTCAAATACTGAGAAGAGACGGAGTGTGGAGAGGCACCAGCCATTCATGCCTCACATGGACTGACTGTGTTGTAGCTCAGCAGTGACAGACACTGCGCTAAAGCGGCGGTGAAAAGGCGCCGGGTGAGGCACGTAGTTACCTGACCTCATGGTAGAGGCACTCGTGAGCCCAGGGATTCTTCTGCAACTCCTGGGGCAGCGGATTAGAATAAGTGACAACAAGCTACAATGTAATCCGTTCAACTTCACATTTTTCTTCTTGTCTGGCCCTATTTTTTAAATAGAGGAAGATTTCATTTTGGTACAAATGAAAAAAAATCTGCAGACTCTATGATGTCAACTGACTTGTTTCTGTTATTAAATAATTTTAGATAAATATTATGATTTAAAACATGCAAATTATTTTAAAAATGATCCACTGGTGTCATAGATTAGCTATTTAGCAGGCACAAGCACAATGGGCCTTTTTTGCTTTTCAAACTAATGACATAGCCTGACTGCAATATATAGTCTGCCAGATCTTCATTTATAATTATTTTGTGTACTACGGCAGGCAGTACATGTAGATGAGAATGATATACTTTCTCTGTGCAGTACAGAAAGAATTTGTAAGATTCTAAAAATTCTATTCTATTGTATTTTCACCCGAGTCAAAGTGAATAATCCTTTTTTAAATGAAACCTTGTACCCAAGAGGCAGAACAGGTTGAGGCCTTAAACACACTTAAACACACTTTTAAGAGGAATGAGACATCACCAAACTGTGTAAAAAAAAAAAAAAAAGTGCCTGTGGAGATTGATGTAGGTGTAATAGAAATTATGCCACTTATGAAACTCCATTATCCCAGAGTGTGGGAGTCAGGATGGAAATTATGTTATGTCCTCGATATTGGAGAGATCACAATGTCACATAACCATTTTAAACACATTTTATTAAATCTGTAATTAAAACAGAAATGTATATTATTACTCTGGAAGCGAGTTGCATGATATATATTTTTTTAAATTCATTGTTTGTTTCTTTGTTATCCAGTTAAAACAACTATTCTGAGCTACCAGAGTCCTACTACAGGCCTTTTCCCAGTGAAGACATGCTCCACCTGCAAAGAGGCCAAGGTGCGGGACTCTCTGTATTGCGCTGCTGGGGCATGGGCTCTGGCATTGGCCTACAGGTTAGTATGCTTGTATGTTGTATGAATAAAATGAATGATGCACTGATCCAGCTTTTCAGTTCCAATACTGATTCCAATACTGTGGCTTTAAATATCTGCTGATATCCAATATCAGCCAGTACCAATGCAGACTTTCTTGACCAACTACGACCAGTAAATAGCCTTATTACATTAATTTTTTCCCAGACTGCTGCCTCCATGATCCAGCCACATATACTGTAAAGTGGAAGAAAATAGATGAATGGACATTATAAGCCCAACCGGGATATCGACTGAACCAATATTTTGGAGCTTATACCCTATCCAGCAAATTTTCATGGATCAGTGTTGATATTCGTTGATGGGATTTGGTGATGGGTCTTCATTGTCCTCTGGCAAAATTCCATTTAAATTCAGGTGTTGTATCTGATGTCTTAAAACTAGTGCTGCCAGGCGATTAAAAATAATAATCTAATTAATTACAGGATTTGTAATTAATTAATCTAATTAATCGCATTTTTTTAAAAGAATTTTTTTAGGTGGTTTATTGTGCTCTCCCACAGTGCAAAAAAGGTGTCAAACGTGTGATTTATAGTGGTACAGTGAAAAGACTGCAGACTTCCCCTTTAAGTCTAAGTTTTTCACTCACTCTCTTTGTCTCCACTGTAAACAAGACAAGACTGCTGGCAGACCCCCATTCCCCCTCCCACATTATGTAACATTCATCGGAAAGCTCATTTACACCATTCCACTAATACATGGCGAATATTTCTGGTCCCAAAAGGTGAGCACGTACAGCAGCTTTCATGCAACGTCAATAAATAATATTGTAATGACCTGGGTTAATGGTGTCTGTGCCTTTAAGGGGTTGGCTGTTGGGCGCATGTGTGGGACAGGTGTGGGTGTGTGAGAGGAAGAGGAGAGTTACGCTGCTGCATGTGTTGGACTGTTAATGTTGAGTGAGTCCGAACTTCTGTTTAATAAAGTTCATTGGAGACTAAGAGAAGCCTGGAGTCATTACAATATACAAGGCTTCAAATATACAGAGAATACAAATAATTGCCCGTGAAAATTACTCATGGCTCACATGACCCCCGGAACCCGTGAGGAGGATTTAAACTCCCGGTGTGGATGTGTCCGGACCATCGCACCACGGGAGGAGGGAGGAGGCAGCAGCGCGGGGTGAGTAAATGATCGGGTTTAGCGTGATTTAGCGTGATGGGCAAAACTTCTAAATGTGCACCCTTAGTCGCGGCAGAACACTCTGGAGAGGTTATGGGAATTGAAAATGGTTCAGCGCGGAGTGCAGCAGATAGGGAAACGGGCTCGCGCGTCTTCACATGCTCTCCCCTATTAGAAGTGCATTCGTCTCTGTGCCGACCAATGGTAGCACGGCATTTCTCATCGGGTCATCGCCGTCCAGGGACAAGAGACACCTGCTCTGTCACGTTTTTATCAATAAACTCGCCGTTCAAAGGCCCCGCACGCCAAATTTAAAATGCGCGCGCATTGAATTGCAGCTCATAATTAATTGTGTTAATTTTTATAACGCGTTAATTAGCTGTGTAATTAATTAATCTAATTAACGCGTTAAACTGACAGCCTTACTTAAAACTAGTGAATCACTGTTTGCAGTGGTCCAATGTTATTCCTCACTTAACTTATGCATTGTGAGCATCCTAATTATTCAGCATGATGAGTCACAACTCTGAGACCATTAGAGAAATGCTAACAGCAACTAGCATGCTAACAGTGCACTTTGTGATTATCTGACGGCAAAACACTTTATACTAGTAATTACAGTATGCTGCATACTAGGGATGCAAATTATCGATTAATTCATTAATCTATAGTTGATTGACCTTATCGATCGACTTACGATTAATTGATAAGCGGCGTTTTTCACCTGAATTTTAGTGTTTCAATAGGGTCTTTAAGAATATAAGCTAAAGTATACATAACACTGAGTCATTTTAACCTTGTGCAGTGTCCTTGGGTGTTCTGAAAGGCGCTTTTAAATAAAATGCATTATTATTATAATAAAAATACATCATAGTATTATTATATTGTATATTCCTCAATTAATTATTCCTTAGTAAAAAGCAGACAAATGTATTGATGCTGAATAACAAAATAGATTCTTTATTGAAAATAAATTGAGGACATTTTTTGTAAAAGCTCCGTGATATGAAATGATAAAAAAAACGAATTGATCGGGGAAAACATTTCACTCACACACACGCACAGTCGCACACACGCGCACACACGCGCACACACGCGCACACACACGCACACACACGCACACACACGCACACACACGCACACACACGCACACACACCGGCACACAGGCCGGACAGCGGGCTGCTTCCACTGCACTATCACGTGGAGCCTGCTGTGCGGCCCGGAGCGGAGCAGTACGTGCAGCGCGCTGCGCACGTGTTCACGCAGACAGCGGGACGCGGAGCGAACCAAGCCGCAAAAATTGGGTTCGCAGGAGAACATTTTACACTGCTTTTAGATCTGGCCGCGGATGTAACGCTATGGTCTCCTTCTCGCGAGTGGGTTTGCATCTCGTGTTCACATTCCAGAGTAGCGCCCTCTCCTCTAGCGATTAGTTACAATTAATGCATTTTAATCGACCAATGTCTTGATCGACAATTAATCGTAAGTCGATTAATTGTTGACATCCCTACTGCATACTTATTTTGACCTCAAGAGCTGCATAAGCAATATATCTGTACTGGGGCAAGACAGCTCAAATACTCAAATTCAAATCCATGAATTCTAGTTCATCAGTTCAGATATTATAATTTGTTTTGTTTCTAATGCATAATGTATTTTGAGCTGCTCAATGTTGTTTTTTACATGGAACTCAGACTCAGAATAAGAAACTGAAGTGTCACCTGTTCACTCCCAAAAATGCATTCACTATACATAAGAATTCCTTCTACATCAATATATCTGTTGGTAGGGAGAAAAAGGTGAATAGAGAATGACCATGCAGCTACCACTTTATCATTATCATCATTGTTATCCAGACTTATAGTTTTAGTCTCCCCATCTCCTTGGTTCTGTTGCACAGCTGTGATGGTGCATCTTTTTGCTACCAAATATTGTGCAGACAGTGCTGAGAAAACTGTTTTGGACTCTGCTAAGTAAAAGCCATAGAAAAGCCAGACACCAAACAGACTCAGTGGAGTGTTTAGACATCATTATGTACAAAACCGACCAAAATACCTCCTTGGCTGCACAGCTTTACACCCTGCCCTATTTCATACTTTTCATTTATGTGTCTGCTTGTTCCATTATCACTCTGAACTTCCTGTCAAATCCCTTTAGGATTTGACAGCTTTGCACATTGGGATTATTGGTTCAGGAAAATCCAAAGGAATTTTACTCAGAGTTTTTATTTATTTATTTATTTTTTTTTTAAATTAAAGAACAGATAGAAGAGTAAAAGAAAAGACAGCACTGAGATGGAGGCGGAGAGAGATTGTAGAAACAGGGTAAAAATAGTGTGCTGCAGCAGTGTGTCCAGCGGCACGTCTCACGTCATCTGTCATGGCTGCCTTCTATTAGAAGGGATTTAATTAAGATGATTCTCATCTGACAGCCAGATAGCACCATTACTTAACTTCCCACCCAGCTGCAGTGATGCGCCTACTTCTGTGTCACATGGATTTGTCTTAAAGTTGTGGACATGAGAACTTTACTCAACACATTCTATTCTTTATTTGATTTATTTTTCTCTATAGCTAAATATTATTTTATATCTTACAAGGCGTAGTGCTTAGAAACACCATTACAGCTTTAGCGTCAGTCTAGTACCAGCTTCAAGAAATCAAAGTTTGTTTATGATAAAGCAAAGTTAAAGCCCCAGTGTGTAGGATTCGTGGCGCATAGGTGGATGGTGCTATTGCACTTTCTGTTATAGCTACAGCAGACCTCGAGGGTCACCCGCGCGCGCGCACGAGCCGCTACTGTATAAATAAAACGCGGTCCCGTTTTTTGTTTTTTTTTCTCTCATGAAAACACACATTCCCGATCATGTACCATGACACTCTACACATCAAATGAAACCTTACAGTCTCCTCTTTTTGACTATGCAATTCATTGCCCTGCACAATAATCAGTCCCCGAGCACATGGGGCTTTTATACGGAAAAGCACAAAACGAGGTTAGCTGACCTTAGAATGCTTTGCACAGGTCAAACTCTGTATTTCACCATAAACTTGCTCTCAATTTGTCCGTAAGGATCCAGCGAATAAAATCCAGTGAAACAATTTAGTCCAAAACACATGTTAGATCCATTACGACGTCTGATCCGGCAGCATGCTTGTGTTGTTTACCCAAAACCACGAGCCTTGCCGAAGGCGGAGCCCAAATGTCCTTCTGCGGCTCTCGTATTCAAAAAGGGGATCAAAAAGGGGATCTTTTTGATCTTCCCCATGCAGAGGATCCCCTTTTTATGTGACTATATCTAAGTCCAAAAGAATACTTTGATTTCATGATGGAAGTGAAAAGGCTTGGAAAACAATGTATTTTTGAATGGGTATCTTCAATTTCAGTAATTAACGGGTAAAAATTTTACACCCTGTCCCTTTAAAGTAAAACCAGGTCATTTTTTTACCCACCATTTGTTTATCTCCATGGAGATGCTTTTGTTCAGCGGTATGAGTGATTTAGCTTACATTTATTCAACTGTGTTTTAATTACTCAAAATTAACTTATGCATTCTTGCTGAGAGTGAGGTTGCCTTTCCACAGGCTCTGCTTGTCTCCATAGAAATGGATAGGTTTAATGCCATATTGAGCAACATTCCAGGCAAAACAGTAACCTCTCCATGGAGACAATCAGGTGGTGAACCCACCACCTTAAAAACTTACATAGTTCACCTTGCATCACTTTATCTTTCAAACTTCAATTGACTTTTAATTATTATCAATTATCATCACAATTATCTTGACATTCCTAGTGATTAGGGATGGACATTGTGGCAATAAATACTTGCATGTTACCATAATGGACAGACAGCTCCAAAGGTTGTCTGTTCAGGAAGCAAATAAATGTGCCTTCTGTGTGATTTTGTCATCAAAAGTTATCCAACTGGTAGCTACTGAATCCAACAGACCAGGCAAAGTTTTCCCATTTTTACCCAATTTCAATGTACATAGGCTGATTTATTAGTAAGTAGTGGCAACCATTCTTCTCAAAAGTTATGCCTTTTTTGTAATTTAAATTCTGTTTTATTGCCACAGATTGATTAGACATTTCCATTCAAGGGCAATGGAACAAGTCTTAACTAATAACCTAATCTGTAAGTGTGAGCTTTATCCAAACTCTACCTCACCCACTTTTTCATTGATTTAAAAAAAAAAAGTTAGTGTTTCAAAACAGTTTGGGGATGCTAGCAGTTTATTTTTTTCCTTTTGTATTCTTCAGGGTCACATATCCGGTACAGAGTCTGATTAATGCGACACGTTCAAGTGGAATTCAAACAAGTTTAACCTTAGCTCCTTTGCCAGTAGCCAAAGTCTTTATTAGCATGGCCTTTGTTGGCTGTCTCAGATGTGCTAGCCTCCACAGGATTCGGCACACTCACTAATTGACTTTTGAGTGCCATCCGATTTGCATCACTCTCTTTGTAGGTGTTCTGTGACAGCCAATTAAAGCTAAGGTTGCCACAAGTGCATCAAGGTGTGCATAAAATGAAACGTTACTTTGCATTTGATTTTAGAGCCTCACCGTGAAACATTATATAATTTGGATATTTATTTGAACTTCATAAATCACACAGGGCTGCAGTCAACTAAAGAAATTCTTGGACAGGTCGATTAGTCAGCTAAAAGGGGGGCAAAATCTCTCAAAAGTTTTGTCTATCTCATTGTATCTGACTCAAACTGCACTCACAAGATTACACCTGCATGGGAGGTCATGCAAAAATAACTATTTATGCAGAAAATATAATATATTTATAGAAGACAGATTAAACTTGTGAATCATGAGTTTAATTTGCCTTATTACTTATTTGCATCAACAATACCAAATCTTCAGTTAACATATTCCCTAACTTCTCTTTTATGCTTGTCTCATATAAATAATGTAATAATAAATAATAAAATAAATTAAATGATTAGTCGACTTGTATTGAATTGACGAAAAGATAAAAAGCCTACAGCCCTAGTTTATTATGTAGACTTTCAAAAAACTGTTTTTTTTTTTTTTTTTTTACATGTCCTTGTTTTGGGTTGCCCATTTTCCCTTGATACAGCTTTAGTTTTTTGCTTGATTAAAATTGCTTCACTTACCCTCCCACTCCTCTGAAATAAGTTTTTAATTATCTTTACATGCTGTTTATATACATAATTTTAAATTTAACTTGAAAAATCATTCCTGAGGTCTCTAAAATACTTTAAGATGCTGTACCTTATTTTTCTATAGCATTCTTAACTTCTTATTTCTTCACCATAAAAGGTTTAAAAGCACGTTTCACAATTTTCAGAGGCCAGAGAAGAGTTTGGTTATTACGCCACTGTTAAAGGAAAAGTTATGTTTTTTTTACAATTTGAGCCTTATTTCGGTAATAAAACAAGTTGTTTTACTCACCCATAGCACTTTGATGTCATTTGGAGCAGTTTCGTAGAAGTTGTGTTGTAGCGGTATCCGTGAACGTGAGTTCTCGGGGCATAGCTTTGCGGTCTCCAAATAACACAAACTTTAGCACTTTTCAAATCACAGAAGAACGCTGTGTCAGCGTAGACTTTAAGTGGATTCCAAAGCGGCCTGAAACCCGATATCCAGCTATAGTTTCATTTGATGACGTCATCAGAGAGGACAGCGCGCATGCGTAAACTCAGCTGTTTAGAAGATAAACACCGCTGTCAGCTCTCGGGGTACAGTCCGTAAGAAGCTTAGAAGACGAAAACATCTCCGCTTGAGAAAATGGTGCGAACATGCATTTATCCCGGTTGCGAAAACAAAATGACATCTTGGACGAAGTTGAGCTTTCACAGGCTTCCTCATCAGAATCCTGACTTATTGAAAATGTGGCTACTTGCTTTGAGAATGGACCCAAACATGACAGGGAAAGCTGTAAGACGTCTGGACCCTCGTGTTTGCAGTACTCACAGTTAGTATTATCAAAATATGACTATACTGTATAGGCATAACAAACCAATTCAATGCAAACAAATAATTGTGTGTTGGCGACTTACTCAACTGAAAGTTGCCCGTGTGGTCCGGCAGGCTTTGGCTGGCTCCTCCAATTCAACTTCGGAACACGAAAAAATGTTTTTATTACACCACGGTTCATCATGGCACGAATATCCTCCAGAGTTGACAGACACAGATTTCTGTTATCATCACCCAGACGTTCATCTCCTGGCCGCAAATCCCACTCGACACAGCAAAGGCATTCTTCCTCTGTTGCCATTGACATACAATGTCCACATAAACACCACAAGGTACTGTCTTTTCGTAGACGGGCCGTCTCTTGCTGTTCTCTTGTGCGCTGCTCCTCAAGCTCTCTTCGCTTCCTTCTTTCAAATATCTCTTCCTCCGTAAACTCGAGCTCAAAAAGGTAGGGACGGCCATCATACTCAAATAAGTCTCAAAGTCCAAATCTTCAGTCATGTCTCGCAACAGAAAAGTAAAGTTCAGAGCGGTGTTAGCTTCTTTTGGACTAGCGGTGTTTACCTGCTAAACAGTTGAGTTCACGCATGCGCGCTGTCCTCTCTGATGACGTCATCAAAAGAAACTATAGCTGGATATCGGGTTTCAGGCCGCTTTGGAATCCACTAAAAGTCTACGCTGACACAGCGATCTTCTGTGATTTGAAAAGTGCTAAAATTTGTGTTATTTGGAGACCGCAAAGTAATGCCCCGAGCACTCACGCTAACGGATACTGCTACAACACAACTTCTACGAAACTGCTCCAAATGACACCAAAGTGCTATGGGTGAGTAAAACAACTTGTTTTATTACCGAAATAAGGCTCAGATTGTAAAAAAACGTTACTTTTCCTTTAACAACAACTACCATGCTAACATTATTTCCTGGTGATTTACCCTAAGAAAAGAAATTGTAATTTAAGTAATTCACTTTTTTTTTTTCTTTTTTTTTTTACAAAAAGTAGTTTCATTTGTCAGTCTGTCTTTCTTTCAAAACCTACCAGCTCAAAAATACATAAAATGGCACACATTTGATTATATATTTATTTAGTTTTTTTCTTGTGTTTCAGGCGTATCGATGATGACATGGGCAGGACTCATGAGCTGGAGCACTCTGCTATCAAATGCATGCGAGGGATTCTCTACTGTTACATGAGGCAGTCCGATAAGGTGAGCCTGCTCTCTCTTCTCTACATGGGATATTTACATAAAAACCCAGCACAATTACCACATTGTGTTAGTGATCAAAGGTGCTGCTATTAATCAGAGCCTCTCCACTCTGAAGCACCGGACACATCTGTGATCATCATAACCAATCATAGGAGGAGCTGCTCCTTCTGACATAAGGGCTTAATAACTGGCAACCTGTTAACTGCTGCCTGCTTTGAGGAGGCACATTACATGCTAGTTGTGTCATTTGAACCATGTTCAGCTGGATGTAGTACAATGGGTTCTCTTTCATCCCTCCTCGAGTTGTAACAACAATGGCCCATAGCCATAGCTCAGGTGCATTAGTGCAGTACAGGGCTGGTTCAGTTCAGGGTTAGTTGTTACTGTACTGTGTTGGCCTAACTCAAGATCTTGGGCCCTTAAAGGTCCCATATTACACATAATGAGTAATGTGAGTTTTGAGTATGTGAGTTTTTTCTGCTAATGAATATAATATAATAACACTGTGATATTAATGAAACATTACATACATTACAGTACATCTACATCTACTGTTTCACGCATCTACTGTTGTAGTTTATATGTAAACTGTTTAAGTTCATTTGGTTCAATTAATTTTTACAGACTTTACAGAATTTTTATTCAATGAAAATAAGACTAGTGCTTTCTCAGGCTATTTTATAGTTTATAATATGGGTACTCTACTCTTGATATAGACTGCTAGGGGAGTTAAACTATCAGCCTTTTCCTTTTTTGATGATGATTTGATGATTTCTTTTCTGTTGCTCCCGAGTCTGTCTCTTCTCCCACTGCATTCACACAGGCTTCTGTGTCGGCGCTGCTCTGCCCCGTCTCCAGCAGCAGAGACAGACAGTAGCTCGTCCCACACTGCGCTGCTCTTTTTACACACACTGCGCTCTCCCATCTTCTTTTTGAACAGTAAAAATATGTTATATTACATAGAAATATCTCAATAGACCATGCGTGTGTGTATACGAGCCAGGCTTGGACTGGCAGCCTGGGCCAGTCCACCTCAGAGCACACTTGGCCCCCCTGGTTCTCAATTTCCACTATTCCTAATTGAGCTGGTTGGCCGGTCCAGAGGAAAAATGCCAGGGCAGAATTTTGTTCCCAGTCTGACCCTGATACAAGCGCATTTGATTAAAGCTAATGTAAAGCCAAAAGCGATTCTGAAGTATTTTAAAGTTAATATCTTTGTCATTCCTGGGTCTATTAACGTAAAATAAAAAGGGACTGGATGATAAAACCCACCTCTGTTAGAATATTCCAGCTGTAATTCCTCATGGAGCTGTTTTCTTGCTGCATCTGAGGAGGACGCAGCGATAACTGTTTTCCTTTCGGACACAGGCCGCATGGAGGGACACGTACATCGATCAAACACGTGTATCAAATTGTGACACCAGTATCGAACAATTCAATATTATATAGAATATTGTTGCATCCCTAGTAGATAAGCTGTATGACATATTGTGAAACATTCTATAGGCAATGAAAAAACAGCTCTATGAAGATCAGAAGGCATTGGAACCTCCTCCAGAAAACCAAATAAATGTTGTCCAGTTGACAAATTGAATTTCTCCTTTTGCCATGAATTATACCTGGACGACTGAGGGATTCTACTCAAAATGTTATGATCTCATACTCCCAGATGGGGGCAAGAGGCAGTTTTTCCTAGTGATCCAAAAGCTAAAAGGTTGAGCCTGATCATTTCTATTAGTCACTAGACCGAATAACTCACTGTATTACAACAGACACTGCTTTTTAACAACATTAATTTGATTTGTGATAAATAACATTGGCCTATAGAATGTTGTAATGTCATCTGAAAACCAGCAATATTGGCTATATTTTGCTGGAAGCTAAGCACACCTGCAGGCAGTGTATGAGGTTCAGTAGATGCAGCAGAAATGTACAATCAATAGTTTCCACAGTAACAGCACAGTTCCAGGAGCAGTGATGAGTATCAGGGTGAGGGCTGACATACACTGGAGTTTATGGAGATAACACCTTGCAGTGTAATGAATTGCAGACATGCAAATACTGTGCGCCTACATTTTTATACTGTAGCTAACAAGATCATTTTTTATTGCATTGTAAGATTTGTTACAGTTGATCTTTTGTACAAATACCTATTTCAGTGTATTTTCTTTGGCCAACTTTTTTACTAGAGGTGGATATTGCCAACACCCGCTACTATATACTATGTCCCAATACTCTATAATACATCATGATAGATGGATATCCCTTAAAGGGATATGCTACCCCCAGGTCAAACTTGGGCATCTCCCCACAGTCCAGAGACTAAAATAAGTGGTGGAAAGCGTATTTCTGGTGACGCAGCCATTGTCCAGGTCTGTCAGCACTGACCGCCGCGGTATCTGCAGCTACTCCGCGTTAGACTGGAGTCTAACGTCGCCAGAGAAATCACACACCACGCTGACAGGGAAATCCCAGTTACGCACCAGGAAGGCAGTTCCCCTGTTACGCAGCGTGGTGTGTGCTTCGTCTGTCTTTTTCCGCACTGAAAAATAGTTCCCACCCAAAATGACCAAGTCAAGCTCTCCGTGTTGATTTGCACATTTATTTGCACTCGATATGAATGCGCACTACACAGAAAGTAATTGGGAAACGCATCGAGCAAATTAATTCCTTTTGGCCGAAATCTTTCTCTGGCGACGTTAGACTCCAGTCTAAGGCGGAGGAGCTGCAGATACCGCGGCGGTCAGTGCTGACAGACCTGGACAATGGCTGGGTCACCAGAAAAACACTTTCCACCACTTATTTTAGTCTCTGGACTGTGGGGAGATGCCCAAGTTTGACCTGGGGGTGGCATATCCCTTTAAAACTGATGCTTTTCATATTTTGCTTATGTTGAATAACAAAAGGCGTAGGACTCTCATGTTCACAATAGTCTTAGTATCAGAATACAATTGTCCTATGAATAAGTCACCTATTCAGCCTTAATGCATTAGTGAGTAGATAGTGTAGTGAATGTGAATTTATGTTATAAAAAGTATCATGATATGCATCTCTGTATTGATACACATACAACCAAGAAGTGGTTCACAATATGTTACAATAAGTGTCAGTATTTGGCGTATAGTTCTTATCTTGGTGTTGATATACTAGGGGTGGGACAAGATGCAATTTCCACAAGATGAGATGAGTCATGAGATTGGGTACACAAAAACGAAACAAGACAAGAATATAACGAGATTTAGAATAAATAAATTGTGCGGTTCACAAGTTTGGTCTCCCCTGTGTTTATCTACTTTATTTCATATTGTTGTTGTCATTGTAGCGCTACAGCTTTTTAAAGGTCCAGTGTGTAGGATTCGTGGCGCATAGGTGGATAGTGGCTATGGCACTTCCTGTTTTAGCTACGGCAAACCTTGAGGGTCACCCGGACGCGCCGTAGCGGACAGCTCGCGTACCCGCGCGCACCCGGCGCGCACCCGGCCGACAACAACGGTATTAATAAAACGCGGTCTCCCGTTCACTGTTTTTTTAATTCTTTTCGCATGAAAACACACATTCCCGATCGTGTACCATGATCTACATATCAAATGAAACTTTACAGTCTCCTCTTTTTGACTATGCAAGTCATTTCCCGGCACAACAATCACTCCCTGAGCACATGGGGCTTTTATACGAAAAAGCACAAAACGAGGTTTGTTACTTAGCTTACCTTTGAAGCCTCTGCACAGGTCAAACTCTGTATTTCACCATAAACTTGGTCTCAATCTGTCCGTAAGGATCCAGCGAATAAAGCCTCTCTTGCGCAGCGCGCGCCGAGCGCTCCGCCTGCTTTGCCTCCGGTTCTACCACGAGCCTTGCCGAAGGCGGAGCCCAAATGTCCTTCTGCGGCTCTCATATTCAAAATGGCTGCCTCTATATGGGGAAGATCCCCCTTTTATATGACTATATCTAAGTTCAAAAGAATACTTTGATTTCATGATGGAAGTGAAAAGGCTTGGAAAACAATGTATTTTTGAATGGGTATCTTCAATTTCTGTAATTAACGGGTAAAAATCTTACACACTGTCCCTTTAACTATCTTCTCAAGAGGTGTAACGCACCAGCACTTAACCCCTTTTTTATCCAATCCAAATGTAAACACAAGAACAAATATAGCTGCAAGCAGCCAAGCACCAAAGGTGCATGTAGGCCTCAGCATGTAGGCCGCATGCAGGGTCTGACAGGGTCTAACAGAGTCCGACAGGGTCTAACAGGGTAGTTAGACCCTGTCAGACTCAGAAACAGGGTTTAACAGGGTCTAACAAGGTTTAACAGTGTCTGACAGGGTCTAACAGAGTCTGACAGGGTCTAACAAGGTCTGACAGGGTCTAACAGCGTCTGACAGGGTCTAACAGCGTCTGACAGGGTCTGACAGGGTTTAACAGAGTCTGACAGGGTCTAACAGAATCTGACAGGGTCTAACAGAGTCTGACAGTTTTCATAAACTATAATAACCTTGTTGCAGGTGCTGAGGTTTAGATAGACAGAGTCTGACAGGGTTTAACAGGGTCTAACAGGGTCTGACAAGGTTTAACAGATCAAAGACACATCAAAGACAGATCGGTTGCTAGGTTCGTTGCTAGGCAATTCCTGAAAATTCCTGCAAATTTCACCTGCTGCTGGCACTAGACGGTTGGGGCTGGGGGCCTATAAATCGCTGTGGGTAATGAGGAGACTGGCTGGAATGTGCATGCAAAATTTCACAACTTTTTACCAGACGGTTCTAGGGGTTGCCATAGACTCCCATGGTGAAAAGAATATAAAATAATAAAGAATCAGGAGACCAGACACATCAAAGGAAAGATCAAAGGGTTGCTAGGCAACGTCGCTAGGCAACACAGTACAAACACTATTTTTTTTAATCTTTTAATATTACAAGCACCTACGGTGCTTGGCCCCTAAAAATCACACACAAGATCATTTTTCTCATGTGTCTACTAGAGTTGCCATGATACTAACATTTCAAACTCTATTTTGATACTGATACTCTATTCTCTGTACTTGTTTGACATATACAGCAACAACACAGCACAACAAACACCAACACATTACAACAGACATTACATTTGTTAAAAAATGTGATGGCTGAATGGGTTTTGGCTTCTGTCAAAGTGGGTCCTCCTGCACCTGAGTGCCCTGTACCTCCGTCATGAGGGCTGAGGGGTGAGGTGCTCCTGTAGTGGGTGAGTGGGGTTCTGTTCTATGGAAAGCGCAATGCGTTCAATGGCCCTGTTGTTAAGATCTGCAAGGTTGGGTGTGTGGAGTCCTGTGATTTTAGCAGCTGTATGTGTTGTGAGTTTAGACCGGTTTTTAACAGTGACCATATTGAAAAAGCAGGTGGAACAATACAACATATGATGGACTGGATGAAGAATTGGTACAGCAGTAATATAATAATACAATGACAACCATAGTGTGGGCAATCCTTTAGCTATATTGTCTTGCGAGATCTTGTGGCACGAAATCTTGTCCCATCCTCACCATGTACAGTTGCTAGGTTTTGAGAGAAATGAAGTACCTTTTGCACACTGACATTAGACTACAGAGTATGAAGATTAAAACACCCACTAGTCAACCTTCTCGCTGTCATTTTCTCCCACACCAGTGCCATCTTGTAATGGAAAGCCCTGCTGTGTGGCTGTGAGCATGCTGGGCAGAGCGAGCCTTCCAGCACCATTATGTTTCATCTTGGCTCGACCTTGACGACCTAATTTCGGGGAAAGCGTTCCTATGTCTTAATTGCAAAGTACGTTTACACAGTTAATTACATCGGGCACTTGTTCTCTGAGCCCCGTCCTCTACACTTACAAGGAACAAGGCATTTTTAATGGAGACATGACATGGGCCAACTGCAGGGCAAGCCTCAGTGAACAAGAGACACGGCAGGGTCATTTTGCATTACAATGATTCAAAAGGGATTAAAAGTCGTGACCCCCAAAACATTTTCTGATTAAAAGAATAAATGGGCTGAAACAACTGTTCATTTTTCAATGTCTTGTCAATACTCTTGGCTTTGGTAATATGGCTAAGTACGTTTGGTAATTCCTATCTCTTTAATGATGTTTGACAATTTATAATGCAAAAAATGCATATGTTAAAGGGATATGCCACCCCCAGGGCAAATTTGGGCATCTTCCCACAGTCCAGAGACTAAAATAAGTGGTGGAAAGCGTTTTCCTGCTCACCCAGCCATTGTCCGAGTCTGTCGCCACTGACCGCCGCGGTATCTGCAGCTCCTCCGCCTTAGACTGGAGTCTAACGTCGCCAGAGAAAGATTTCGGCCAAAAGGAATTAATTTGCTCGATGCGTTTCCCAATTACTTTCTGTGTAGTGCGCATTCATATCGAGTGCAAATAAATGTGCAAATCAACACGGAGAGCTTGCCTTGGTCATTTTGGGTGGGAACTATTTTCCAGTGCGGAAGAATACAGTCGAATCACGCAGCAGGCTGCCAGGGGAATCCCAGTTACGCACCGGGAAGGGAGTTCCCCTGTTGCACAACGTGGTGCGTGATTCGACTGTATTCTTCCGCACTGGAAATGGCTGGGTGAGCAGGAAAACGCTTTCCACCACTTATTTTACTCTCTGGACTGTGGGGAGATGCCCAAATTTGACCTGGGGGTGGCATATCCCTTTAAAGGCATAGTGCGTTATTTTTTTATTTTTTTATTTTAATGTGAATCTGTATGGCGTCCCCTTCAGCAGTGTCGTCCATTAACACTGACTTACCTCTGACCGTGTCCTGTGAGCCGAGTCCTGCTTTGGTCCTGGAGCTGACGAAAGTAGTTCCGGTAAGTTAGCCGGGACATTTAATAAAGCTTGTTTTTCTTCTCAAAACAATATTTGTCCAAAAAGTGATATATTGATATATTTGCGTCACAAACGGTTGTGAAAAATTCAGCAGTCGGAATCGCTTGGTGCTATTTTCTCTAGAGTTGTATCACTGCGCGCCTATTAGTATTATTAGCTTGTTCACTTGCAGGGCTCTCAAGTCTCACGCATTGAGAGTGTGACACACGCAATTCGACGTGTTCACACGCTCACATGCCACACATGGCATTTCTCACGCTGAATTTGTTTTTTTTTGTGTGTTTTTTTTGTGCCCAGAAAATCGGTCTGTGTGGCTCAGTTTATGCAGGCACCGTGCGCTTTCAGCGAAAAAAACTCCCCCCCCCCCCGCCCCGCTCCCCGGAAAAAAATCTCAGATATCAGGCGCTTTTCAGCCAATCAGAAAATAGATTGTTCTGTTGTTGGGCAGACTGTTGACAGTGCAGTGCGCGCTCAGTGATAAGGACAGCGACTGAACAGGAGGAGATGATAAAACAAACTGAGAACCATGAGGTAATAACTTCATTTATATAACTCTCATTAGTTGCTTTGTAGTTTAAAGGGATATGCCACCCCCAGGTCAAATTTGGGCATCTCCCCACAGTCCAGAGACTAAAATAAGTGGTGGAAAGCGTTTTCCTGCTCACCCAGCCATTGTCCGAGCCTGTCGCCACTGACCGCCGCGGTATCTGCAGCTCCTCCGCGTTGTGCAACAGGGGAACTCCCTTCCCGGTGCGTAACAGGGATTCCCCTGGCAGCGTACTGCGTGATTCGACTGTATTCTTCCGCACTGAAAAATAGTTCCCACCCAAAATGACCAAGGCAAGCTCTCCGTGTTGATTTGCACATTTATTTGCACTCGATATGAATGCGCACTACACATAAAGTAATTGGGAAACGCATCAAGCAAATTAATTCCTTTTGGCCGAAATCTTTCTCTGGCGATGTTAGACTCCAGTCTAAGGCGGAGGAGCTGCAGATACCGCGGCGGTCAGTGGCGACAGACTCGGACAATGGCTGGGTGAGCAGGAAAACGCTTTCCACCACTTATTTTAGTCTCTGGACTGTGGGGAGATGCCCAAATTTGACCTGGGGGTGGCATATCCCTTTAAGTTTGCTCTTTAGACAAACATTTACACAGGGCTTTCAAGTCTCACGCATTGACACGGCATTTCGCACGCAATTGAAGCGCCCCCCCCCCCCCCCCCCCCCCCCTCCCGCTCCTCGGAAATTACGCAGTCTCACGCACGACCCCGCTCAAAACTTGAGAGCCCTGCACTTGTAAGTGGATGTTTACAAGTGAACAGGCTAATAATACTAATAGGCGCGCAGTGATACGACTCGAGAGAAAATAGCACCAAGCGATTATGACTTCTGATTGTTTCGCGGGCAACTGTTTTGTGACGCAAGTATATCACTTTTTGGACAAATATTGCTTTGAGAAGAAAAACATGCTTTATTTAATGTCCCGGCTAACTTGCTGGACCTACTTTCGTCAGCTCCAGAACCGGGCAGAAACTCGGCTCAGAGTACACTGTCAGGGGTAAGTCAGTGTTAATGCATGACACTGCTGAAGGGGATGCCATACAGATTCACATCTAAAAACCCGAACTATCCCTTTAACATGTTGTCAATGACATCCACCTGCAGCTCCCTGTTAACTGCCTTATCTTTAAATATTTGTCCATTTTACAACATCTCAGCAAAAACCTCAGAGATCAAATTGGACAGGAAGTAGTGAGGCTAACTGTGAGGGTGTCAAGCTCTACTGTGCACAGAGTCTATTGTAAACTATTGTAATTATTATAAACCACAACAGACAACAACATTTGTTCATGCTTTGCTCCATTCACAATTCTTCACTTTAAATAATGTAAGTAAGAAAGAAGCAATAACTATTAATTTAATACAGTTTTAGCCTGCTCACTGTTTGAATTTTATGGTTACCAGCCTGTGTACTTATTGTCCCCAGCCCAGTGCCAGATCAAGAGTACAGTATATTGAAGTGGCTTATCACTAAAAACTGCCATTAATTATTAATATTAATTATAAAATTGTTCTAAAGTGACTAAAATTGACTGTGCCCATGTTGTGTCAGGCTGTTTAAAGTAGCACTTCTCTATGTGAGCATATCTGAATCCAGCCAATATTGTTGTATAGGATTTCTTTGACCCTTACAGCCTTGTATTGACCACAACAATGAGAGTATCTATAATGATTAGAAGCATTGAACTGCCAATAGCTGGAACACACTATACCCTTCAAACAGTAGTGCATTAGAGGACAGAACAAATTATTATTATTATTATTATTATTATTATTATTATTATTATTATTATTATTATTATTATTATTATTATTATTATTATTATTATTATTATTATTATTATTATTATTATTATTATTATTTTATTGTGTGATTATGTTTGCAATTTATGTTTTAAAGGTGCATTGTCTAGCTTTTCTGCTTATTATCCTTGCTTGTTTCCATGGAGATGTTAGTGATGTGCCTGGAATGTTCCACAGTATGACATTAACTATATCTACCATCATGGAAGCAAACAGGTGATGCCACTAGGCCAAGTTAAGTCAGATCTGTGGAGTACCAACCCCTCTGACAGTAGGAATACATGTGCTTTAAGACGTCTTTCTCAGCAAATAAATACACCTGTAATTGATTAATTGCAAGTTATTAACATTTAATGTCACAGTGAGGAACATTCCAGCGGACCCGCTCTGGAAAGTTACATACTGCACCTTTTAATAGCAGCATTCTATTCAACATTCACATTTAGCTGGCCACAGTAATTGAGAATAAGCCTGAAATATGAACTTACAAACTAACACAAGAATCACATTTCGGATCTAAACTACAGCATTAGCAGTTTGTGTTCTTTGTGGAGGAAACGTTTATAATTCAAAAACTGCCTTTGTGATTTGCTAACTGGGTCCATTCACATTGCAAGTTCAATAAATCTCACAGCCTTTTTTGCTCATTTTCACACTGTTTGAGGATACACAAAGGCTAGAGCAGAGAAAATGGTGCCCCCCTCATACAATAACATGAGTCGCAATGGGACAGCAGAAAGTGGAGCAGTGCTAGCAAAAATGGGACAAAAGGTCTTGGCTATGACCTGACTAGAAGAGAAAGAGGAACTGCAGGGGAGCATGGCACACAGAGGTTATGCCAGAGGAAAGCTAGAACAACAAAGTAATACTACTTTTTTCCCATATTGTAATTTGTATCATGTAAAGTATAATGTAAGGAATATACACTCTTATTTAAGGCTTGCAGTTTTCATGAATTCTGTATGAAAACTGCTTTCCCTGTAGTTTATAAAGATCTCTGCTTAGAATTTAGAACATGTCCTGAAATTCTTGTATTAGTTCATATTTCAGTGTTTTTGTCATGTCTTCTGTTTAAAATGTGAACTTTGAACAGAATACAAATAAAACATATTTGATTTTTTTCTGAAAATGTTCAGCCCTACTCCTCTTAGATGGGCTTTTACATTGTCCGTAAATTCCCGAAAAAGCAAACAAGCTAAAAATGTGGCAGTAGGGCAATTATTTATAATTGAGCGTTAAAATTCAATGTGCAACCAATGGGAATAATATTGCATCTACACATACACAAAACCTCTACTGGCCAGTGAACATGATGGCTATAACAGTAAACTCAAGTCATACATTTTCTTGACCCTTACGCACTTGGAGGCTGAATGTTTTTTACTGGGCAATATAATAGTTGTCAAAAAGAAAAACAAAGCCGCGATTCGAAATGAAAATGGCATTGTGAGTGCAGTAAAAGTGTGGCTGGGAATCATAGAAGGTGGGGTGAATTTCTTAGAGGTGAAACGCTTTAAGTCAGTGAAGTAAATATGAAAGTACAAATCAGCCTGGATAAAAGTGAAAAATGATACCCAGTCAGATTAAATGTATTTTGTGTTTTCTTCACTAAAACGTTTTCTGACTCATCTCACATTGGTCATCATTTCAAACCTGTTTTATTTTATATTCTTAATGCACAATAAGTAAATGTATTTACACGTTACACTAGATAAGCTTGCAAAATTGCCTGTTTTTGTGTACACCTAGTTAGAATTTAGAACCTTTTTTTAGACTAGAGTGGCCAATTTGGCGGTTTAATCTCTGGGTGGTAGCTAACATAAAATAATGCTAACCCATAATCTTTTTGGATGATAATATGTAATTATGTACTTATACTAACAACATGCCATCTTGCTTGATTTGAAACCTTACCCGATTTGGTCCTGCCTGCCCAGATACTTTGACACAAGTGCAGAAGTTGCTATAGTAACGATACTTTGGACAAAGCTCATGTGTGAGATTTGTCCAGTTAAATTTACTTTTAGAATATAAACAGTTTGATTGTTACATACTTGCTTAAAGTCTGTGAAAATTATGTATATAAATGTTAAAATTTAGTAAAGTCTGACTTTATAAGTAAAACAACCCATTCTGATGATTTGATTATGGTCAAATCAACAATTTGTTTAGAATAAAGTCTGTGAAAGAGTCAAATTTTGACATGTGGCTACAGCAGACAGAACACATACTTTAATGTTTTTTTGTATGTTTAAAGGTCTTATATTAAGCAATTAAGCCATGTTATAATGTCGTTTCCTCCCCAAAAACCCATTGTTGTGTTTGGTTTCAGTCACACATGTTTGAATAACCCTTTGTGATTTATTTGTCTACATCTCCAAAGCTCAAAATGCTCTGTTCTACCTTGTGATGTCATGAAATGGTAGTTTTCAAGTTAACTACCTGAGATTGGTAATTCCAAGTCTGAAATTATCCAAATGATTCCGGTGAAGGTGTATGGACCTTAAAAACACAGTGGCGCATTTTCTGTATTACCACATGACATCACAAGGTGGAAGAGAGCGTTCTCTTTTGAGAAAAGAACACAGCCAAAATATGCAGGGTTTGTGTGTGAATGAAACAAAACACAACTCCGGGTATGTTTGGTATGTTTGTGATGAGGAAACAACATTACAACATAGAGCATCCATCCGTCCATCCATTTTTTTCCTCTTATCTGGGGCCGGGTCGCAGGGTAGCAGTCTAAGCAGGGACTCCCAGACTTCCTTCACCCCGGGCACTTCCTCCAGCTCCTCCGGGGGGACCCCAAGCTGTTCCCAGGGAAGCCGGGAGACATAGTCCCTCCAGCGTGTCCTGGGTCTTCCCCGGGGCCTCCTCCCTCCCTCAGGAGGTGTTCTGGGCATGTCAACAGATGCCTGAGTCACCTCAGCTGGCTTCTCTCGACTTGGAGGAGCAGCGGCTCTACTCCGAGCCCCTTCCGTGTGACTGAGCTACTAACCTTATCTCTAAGGGTGTGCCCAGCCACCCTGCGGAGGAAACTCATTTCAGCTGCTTGTATCCGCGATCTTGTCCTTTCGGTCATTACGCAAAACTCATGACCATAGGTGAGAGTAGGAAAGCAGATTCACCGGCAAATCGAGAGTTTTGCCTTTCAGCTCAGCTCCCTCTTCACCACAATGGTCCGATACAGCACATCACTGCTGATGCTCTGCCTGTCAATCTTGCGCTCCATCCTCCCCTCACTCGTGGGGGAAGGCCCGGCCACCAGACACTCGCTGTCGAGCACCCACCCCAGGCCTAGCTCCAGGGTGGGCCCCCGGTAACGCCAATTCAGGCAACGTAACTGACCTTGTTATACTTCTTATCATAAGGTCTTCTGAACCACTCTTAGTCTGACCCGTCCTCCAGGACCTTTTTGCCTTGGGTGACCCTACCAGGAGCATGAAGCCCCTGGCAACATAGCTGCCAAGATCATCTCAGAGGCTATCTCATGCACTGAGGCTTGATTTTGAAGGATTCATTTACAGTATTAGAGAACCATTAAGGCGCCATATAAAAGCATCAAGAAGTACCATGTCATGGGATCTTTAAGATTTAATTAGATTAAAAAGGTGCCAAATTGGCTGGGCGATTGCAGTAGACTTATTCATCATTTTTGCGGTAAATGCTATTTCATAAATTCCATTGTGCAGTAGAATATAGTAAAAATAATCCTGATAAATTTGTTGAAGTGCCATCAAAATCCTACCATTTAAATTCAAATGCCAGCAGGTCAGCATCGACAACTCTTCACAGTTTCTCATTTCATTTGCATGACTAGTGTGCTTTCCTCTGACTTGCTTCTCGCTTTGACCTTTCCCTCCTCTGTGTCTGTGTATATTTGCAGGTGGAGGAGTTTAAACAGGACCCCAGCCCCTCCAAATGTCTGCACTCAGTCTTCAATGTGGACACCGGAGATGAGGTCTACACCTATGACAATTACCACCACCTACAGGTCAGTCATAATAAAGGCGCACCAGCTAACTTTTCTGATGAAGCTTCTGCAGATTTGGTTGCTTTGCCTGGAATGGTCCACAGTATAGCCCAAAAATATAGCTAAATATAGCTTTTGTGTTTACAGTAATCCCCCGTTTATCGCGGGGGTTAGGTTCCAGAAATAACCCGCAATACGGGAAATCCGCGAAGTAGGACAACTTTATATTTTACAATTATTATACATGTTTTAAGGCTGTAAACGCCTCATCACACACATTATACACTTTTCTAAGAGTGGAATTAACATTTTCTCACATTTCTCTCTTGTTTAAACACTCAAACTTCCGTAGATTTTCAACAAAATCTATTAATAGTGACGCGTGGGACCTGGTCTAGTTCTGGTCTAGACCTGGTTTAGTCCACGTTTAGTCCTGGTCTACTCTCTTAGCCAATCAGGACACAGAATACAATGTTACACTATAAAAAAAAAGTTACACTATAAAAAAAAAAAATAAAAAAAAAATCTGCGAAACAGCGAGGGCGCGAACAGTGAACCGCGATAGAGCGAGGGATTACTGTATTTCTTTTTGGTTAAGGTTTATACTGCTCCAAAATACTTTGAAAAACATGCATTCTTACTGTGGTTGGGCTTGCCTTTCCATAGATCTGGTTATGGCATCTTCTCATCAAGTTTGCTACTGTGGAATATTCTAGGCTAACTAATGCTATCTCTATGTGGGCAAACGGGCGACTTACTCTCCAAGGGGAAAAGTGAAAGAGTGTATCTTTAAGATACTGGATACAAAATTCAGACACAGTAGAAATGGTTTGGAATGAGCAGCTGAAATTGTGGTTAGTCATAGACTAGACAAGATAAAGAAATTAGTTTATCGACTTAGGCTTGACAATTTTGATTTTTAAGTGCCATCCTTTAAATTGCCTTCTATTTTTCCTCCTCATCTTGACATGTGAATATGCTGGAAAATTAACTTGTCAGAGCCAAAAGTGCAATGAAGAACCTTTGAGAAGGTGTATAATTTGTGACACGTGACATCTAATATACTGTGTTTTAAATGGCAGAAAAGAGTTGGCCACAAAGTTACTGATACCTTTTGCAGTAAGAGTAATGTACACGCCTCACTTTACTTTAAAGGATCCATATTATGCTATTTCCTGATCTATGATGTATTATATAGTATATCATATTCCTCCTCAAAAACATATGCCTGGAGTTGTGTTTTGTTTCAATTACACTGCATATTTAGAGTTCTTCTCTCAAGCAGAAAACGCTCCACCTTGTAATGTCATGTGGTGATACAGGAAGTGCTCCATTGTGTTTTTTAAACTCCAAACACCTTCACTAGAATAATTTTGATCATTTCAACCCTGGAATTGCCAATCTCTATAAAACAAAAGGTAACGCAACACAACTCCAGTTATGCTTTTCCATTATACAGATTTAAGCATATTATTCATTATAATATGGCTTAAATCTCACAAGAGTCCATTTTGTGTATTTAGGGCCTTTAATTCATAATGAACAAATACTTTATTAAGACTTATTCAGTCTTAGCAACTGCTTAATTAAGAGGTGAAATTAGAAGTAAAGTTTTATTCAGGCTTAGTTTCTAAGCCTGAATCTTTTTTTTTTTCCTTTTATGTACGTATTTATTTTTTACTCTGAATCAACCTTGAACTTTTAATCATAATTAATCATAATCATAATTTGTGATGGCACACACATTTCATTCTCAAATTCAGCTTTCAATCTCAATCTTTTTTCCATCACATGAATTTCCTCTATTGTATCCATCCATTGTTCATGTTTTACTGAGGTTATTATTAAAAGTGTAATTATTATTTAAAAAATAAATACATAAAAATCGTATTGACCAACTTCTAAACGCATGTGTAATCATTCTTTTCCTCATCTTCTGTCTGTGGTCCAGATTGATGCGGTGTCCCTGTTCCTTCTCTACCTGGTGGAGATGATATGCTCGGGTCTGCAGATCATTTACAACACTGATGAGGTAAACAACACCCCCAGAATGTCGGCCAGAGAAATCAATGGTGCGCTCAGGGATTAGCGCCTAGCCTGACTTATTGGTTTGATATTTTCTGCTTGATTGGTAAACATCACTCCAGAGTTCAACATGGGGTTTTGAAGTTTAACAGACAGAGTAATAAAGTGGTAATAGAGGAGTAATAGAGGCTGGTGACTGGAGCAATAAGTTAAAATGACCAGTTAAGAACATTTTACTTGATTTGAGTAGATTTAACTTGACAATGATCTACCAATGGAATAAGTGTTTTTTTTTTCTTAATTCAAGCATTCGAGCAACATTAGATTTTGTTTCTTATTTTAAGTGCAGAGACTTGTTTTTCTTAAGTGTAGCAAGTATGTATGTATTTTCATATTTTAAGTACAAAAGTCTTAGATAATTTTACTTTTCAAGTGAAATCTACTAAAATCATGATAAAACTTTCTTAATTTAAGTAATCATAACTTGGCTGGATTTTAGTTTATGCAGTGTAGGATTTAGCTCTCGGAGGGAGTAGCAGAAGGCTGTTTGCTTTTGGTTTGGTACCATATACACTCAACAAAAATATAAACGCAACACTTTTGTTTTTGCTCCCATTTTTCCTGAGATGGACCCAAAGATCCAAAATTCACTCCAGATACACAACACTACCATTTCTCTCAAACATTGTTCACAAATCTGTCCAAATGTGTGACAGCGAGCACCTCTGCACCGCCGAGACAATCCACCCCACCTCACAGGTGCGCCACATCAAGATGCCGATCCGACATCATGACCAGTGCACAGGTGCGCCCCAGACTGCCCACAATAAAAGGCCACCCTGAAATGTGCTTTTTTTTAATTTATTTTTTGCTTTATTGGGGGTCTGGGGACTCAGAACCAGTCAGTATCTGGTGTGACCACCATTTGCCTCATGCAGTGCAACACATCTTCTTCACATAGAGTTTATCAGATTGTCAGTTGTGGCCTGTGGAATGTTGGTCCACTCCTCTTCAAAGGCTGTTATGGACGAAGAACACAGGTGCATTTTATTGATGGCATTTTGAATGCACAGAGATACTGTGATGAGATCCTGAGGCCCATTGTTGTGCCATACATCCATGAACATCACCTCATGTTTCAGCAAGATAATGCACGGCCCCATGTTGCAAGGATCTGTACACAATTCTTGGAAGCTGAAAATGTCCCAGTTCTTGCATGGCCAGCATACTCACCGGACATGTCACCCATTGAGCATGTTTGGGATGTGCTTGACCGGCGTATACGACAGCGTGTACCAGCTCCCACTAATATCCAGCAACTTCGCACAGCCATTGAAGAGGAGTGGACCAACATTCCACAGGCCACGATTGACAATCTGATAAACTCTATGCGAAGAAGATGTGTTGCACTGCATGAGGCAAATGGTGGTCACACCAGATACTGACTGGTTCTGAGTCCCCAGACCCCCAATAAAGCAAAAAAAAGCACATTTCGGGGTGGCCTTTTATTGTGGGCAGTCTGGGGCGCACCTGTGCACTGGTCATGATGTCGGATCGGCATCTTGATGTGGCGCACCTGTGAGGTGGGGTGGATTGTCTCGGCGGGGCAGAGGTGCTCGCTGTCACACATTTGGACAGATTTGTGAACAATGTTTGAGAGAAATGGTAGTGTTGTGTATCTGGGGTGAATTTTGGATCTTTGGGTCCATCTCAGAAAAAATGGGAGCAAAAACAAAAGTGTTGCGTTTATATTTTTGTTGAGTATATTATTATACAGAAAACTATAGGCTCAGGTCAGATTTGTGGAGTTGCAGCCTTATTCACAGAAAGAATTACTGTAGTTTTGAGCAGTAGACACCTACGTAATAAATAAATGCTAGATAGATGTGTTTTATGTCATGCCATGGAGCGTTCAGGCAAAGAAATAATATTGTCATGGAGGCAAGCAGGTGATCCTCCAGAAAAGTTGAGCAATGCACCTTTAATCCCAACTTGGAAAGACAATTTGCGGGTTGGAGAAGTACTATGTAATCCTTCTTTCTTGTGTTAAGAACCCACATGATTCAACCATAGTGGTTTTTAAGTGATACAGGTGCAATGTAGGGTATCTTATTGCATATAAAAATAGCAATCATTTTCAGGTATTACATTTTTTGTCTTTTTCAGTTCATCCTATTTATTATTTACTTTTCATTATTTTAATTTTGGGATTTGATTGTACTGAAAAAGGTAAATACAGTAAATTAGGCTTGGAAAAACAGAAGTTGCTTTAAACACAGGAAGTGCTCCATTGTGTTTTTAAACTCCATACACCTTCACTAGAATCATTTGCATAATTTCACCCTTGGAATTTCCAATCGCTACTGAACAAAAGTTAAATGGTAGCTGTTAACTGAAAAACTACCACTTCATGACATCACATAGTGGAACAGAGCATTTTGAGCTTTGAGTATGTAGACAGACTAATAATAAGGCTTACTCAAACATCTGAGTGAAACAAAACATAACTCCGGGTATGTTTTTGAGGAGGTAACAACATTAACATATCTTAAAGCCAGTGTTGTATAAAGTACTGGAAAATCAAACTCAAGTAAAAGTATAGGTACCCCTCCCAAAAATGACTTTGGTAAAAGTCGAAGTCACTGACTGAAATGTTACTTGAGTAAAAGTCTTAAAGTATCTGGAACTTCTTGTACTTAAGTATGACAAGTAATGTAAAAATAAATGTACTCAAGTAATGTAATTAAAAGTAATGTAATGCAAGTAAAAGTATCAAGCAAAGGCAGTCTGAATTTATATCTGAACAGCCTACAGCTATGCCTTCCCTTGAGCCGAAAAAGCTAGGTAGCCTGTTAGCTCCAACATCATCAAATACGCTTTTGTGCAACCGAAACAATGTCACACAAAGTTAATTTCTACATGTTATGCTCAAGGTTTCACAACGGTGTCTAGAATGTCCATGCTATGGTTACTGAAATTGGAATATAGACGCTAATAATTTCATTAATCTAGAACTTACCTCGATGTGTTTCTTGAGGATGGACGGGGAGTTTCTGTAAGATAGGATTTCCACGTTTCTTGGAAGGCACAAGAGGCACTTCATTCGATAGGACGAATCCTTCATATCAGCGTAAGAGAACATTGTGTTTAAGTATGGCCAGGGATGCTCATCGTCAGGTCCCCCTTCATTTGTAGCCGACGTGGATGCTGTCTCCTCTTCCATCAGGGATGTTGATTGATTAAACTAGCTGCATGAAACCAACAGGTGTAGGCTGATTGTCATGCGCAAGTAGCGAACAAGCCCAGGCACGTCCTGACTTCCTTCAGTCAGTAGAGGGTTTTTTTGTAACGAGTAACTAAACGACACATTGAAAATGTAACGGAGTAAAAGTGTGCAATTAAATTCGGAAATGTAGTGAAGTAAAAGTAATCAATTTTTTAAAAACTCAAGTAAAATACAAAGTCTCCCAAAATGTACTTAAGTACAGTAGTGAAGTATTATTACTTCGTTACTATACAACACTGCTCAAAGTCAATTTTTCGTAATTAATAGTAGTTAGGCTGTATCTATAATGAGATAGACGTTATTTATTCAACCTTCTATAGCTCAAATCCAACCGTAGCACAGAAAAATAACAAAAAAAAATCCCCTCTAGTAAAAAGCCCCCCCCCCACCAAAAAAAAAAAAAAAAATTCTCCCATCTTTCATATATTGAATGATGACTCGATTTTGTAATTATTTTGACAGGCGTAGTAGTTGTAAATTCCCATCCTCCCTTTATGTTCACAGCTTGTCTTTGGCTTGCGCTTTACGCTTGCAGCTGTTTTTATGAGAAGCACAGATGCAGTTAAGCATATTTGGGCTGTCAGACACAAGGGCAGAGAGACAAACCGACAAATGCGCCTGATCATATTACCTCCTTGGCAGAAGTAATGATGTGACGCTACTCGCTCAAAATCCAGGTGTCAGACTGGAGTGCTTCGAAAAGCCATTAAAACATCACCCAAATCCCCTTCAGTCATCCCAGAACAGCCCGAACGAAATCTCTCTGCACCTTTACCTCTAAACTTCTACTTATTTTGGCTCATAAAATGTTTAAATTTCCTCGTAGGAGTCAAACTAATATAATTTTTACAATATTTGACAAGCTGGCTTCGAAGGTTGAGCGTTAGAATTCATTTTTTCTCTTTATGTACGCGCTATTATAAAACAAGGCTGTGTGGCTGTTTCGCTTGTTTTTACTGCGCAGCCCTGAGGAGCAGTTCAACTTCATTAATTCTGTTGGTTTTTATGGTCAACTCATTCACAGCAGCTCTCAGGGACATGGAAAAACTAGTGCCGTCGGTAAACCTAGACCGTTTATTTATTTACTAGATGGGGCTTACCTAAGGAATGGGGGCACATGGTAAGACATTATACCAGCTATCAATTAGTCAGTGCAGGCTGGATTTTGATTACTGCAAAAAGTCTTCCTAATAACTAGTCATTTTTCTCAATTTCTCAACCCCCAATAGCAGAACAAATGACAGGGTAACTTTTCATGAGGGCAGGGCTGTTTGTGCTCCAGGCTTAATTTGCATATTAAAACCCTGATTATTACATTGCATAATTAAAACTGAAGTGGTTTCTTTGCATTCCTCCCACTCCCATCGCCTACTGTACATGCGGCGACTTGTGATTGGAAATGACTGTTGAAATGCCAAACTAATCGCATTATTACGGCCTGGTTTATTAGCGCGTTGTTAGCTGTCACTGCTTGTGAAGTCGGACAGCGTGTGCGGGGCCAAGCTGGAAGCTGCATTGCAGTATTTTCTGGAGGTGCAATAGGAAGGCTGTTTGTCCTCCGAGAAGATGCACTATCGACCTCCTTCCAGATGCCATTTGCAGTTCTGTGCAGCATAAAATGAAGAGTCTCATTAGGCAGGGTGTCTCTGCATGTGTTTTCTCACTGTGTACATCAGATAAATAGAATAATCGGATAACTCAATAATTAGATCTGATTTGGGTGTGTGTTTACATGCACAAAATAAATCTGACACTCAAAAGCACATGTGCCAGTTTTTAGAGTAAGTGCAGTTGAAAGTGACCGTACACTGCATTTGAAACATTTTCTTTGATTTTTTTTATCTTTGTCACATTAGTTTATCATTTTTTTGCATAATTTTCCTTGTCAAAATGTGTACGCGTTTACAATCATAAATTAGATTACTCACATCAGCTGACATTTCAATAATCTGATAACTCTGGAAATCAGATAATGGTCAGATGTATACTCGGCCAGTGTTACACAGGTTTGTACTTTGGACCACTCCAGCATCATGCACTGTAAAGTCCTTTCACTGAAGAACAATGGTGTAGTTATTCAATTCCAAAAGTGAGAGTATCAAATCTATACTTTATTTAATTAATTCAGATTATATTTCATCTCCATTTTCCTTTTCTTCTTTCCAAATTTGGAGAAAATTTTGCTAGTAAGGGCATTTGGCGTAAAAAAATGTAAGTCATAATAAAAAGCAAATGACTGCAAACCAGGAACGCTGGAAATCCTGACACAACCAAGACAACCTGACAAACTATGCCATACTACATACAGTATTGGTTTATAACTGATGACGTCATATCTTTTATTATCTTTAATCTGTCCTGATTAAAAGGGATCTATACTTTATATTTTCATTATTATTAGTTATTTGGCACTGTATTGTGCATGGCATTATTCTTCAGCTAATAAACCCACACCTCGGCTGGGAGAGTCTCCAAGTAGTGCAGAGAAAGATGGATCTGTTTAGCCAGTGGGAAGTCACATTCATTAAGATACCATTAAGATACTAAAAAGTTCCCCTCATTAATCACTGTTCTCATAAAGTCCCAAAATGGAGCTGAGGCAAACACCTTGCTCTCCCTCTCTCCCTGTCCTCTTTCTCACTGGCCTATTTACTTCCCCACAATCTCTCTTTCTCTCTCTCTCTCTCTGTGTGTCTCTGTCTCTCTATTTCTCCCTATATTCTCCCTATATCTCCTTCTCCCCCCCCTCTCCCTCTGTCTCTCTCTCTTCTCTCTCTCCCTGCCTCTCTCTCTCTCTCTCTCTCTCTCTCTCTCTCTCTGTCCTTCTCTCCCTCTCTCTCTCTCTGTCCCCCCTCTCTCTCCATCATTCTCTCCCTCTCTCTCCTCTCCCTCTCTCCCTCTCTCTCTCTCTCCCCCTCTCTCTCCCTCTGTCTCTCTCTCTCCCTCTGTCTTTCTCCCTCTCTTTCTCTCTTTCCATCCTTCTCTCCCACACTCTCTCCCTCTCTCTCTCCCTCTCTCTCTCTCTCACCATCTTCATCTTGGACCTTTCCTTTTTCCTCCCTCATCTCTCATTTCATCGCTCCCTCCTGCTTTGTCATTTTAGATTAAATTACCCATCAGTCAGAGACACACACACTCACACGCACGCACACGCACACACACACACACACACACACACACACACACACACGCACACACACACACACACACTTCCAGGTCTTTTTTAATCATTCAAGGCCTTTAAGTCATACATTCACAGTCTCTCCCCTTCAGCTTGTTTCCCGGCCTCCCTATTGATTTGGACATGTCTCCAAGGTCCTGTTCAGACCAGGCATTTCAATCGGTCCTCGAGCTGTTGAGGTTGTTGGTTAGATTTTTGGCTTGTCCGAATTATTGTGCAATAATTGTGCAATAATTGTTCTGTGCATTATCCATTGTGGACTAGGGCTGGTGCAATATTTTGGCACTTTACATGTATCCTGTGATGAGTTCTGACTGTTATCTGTCTGTACTGTATGTGTGTGTATAACTATGTTTTTAAGCTGCGGCCAGTGAGCCCAAGACAAATTTCCCCTCGGGGACAATAAAGTTTATCTTATCTTATCTTATGATGTTTTCATTATAGCACCTGCAAAAATACGATATTAAGCTTATTTTACAATATTTGAATGAAATGTTGTATTTATTGTGGAGTTTGCAAGTCAGTACTTCTTGTAAATGCTGTTATAAGCAGTACTTTTCTCATTTGTCTTGTTTATAAAATATGCTATACAGTGAACCCTCGTTTATCGCGGGGGTTAGGTTCCAGAAATAGCCCGCAATAAGTGAAATCCGCGAAGTAGGACAATTTTATATTTTACAATTATTCTACATGTTTTAAGGCTGGAAACGCTTCACCAGACACATTATACACCTTTCTGAGACTGGTATTAACATTTTTCTCTTGTTTAAACACTCAAACTTTTGTAGATTTTCATTAAAATATATTAATAGTGGGGGGGGGGGGCACGTGACACGCGGACACGTGCGCGCGGACACGTGTGCGCGCTGACACGTGCGCGCGGACACGTGTGTTTGTTTTGGTACCACATATCCATGCCATGTGCGAAAGTCGAGTGGAAAGCGACCTGGATATCATTTTGGGCAAGACTCAAGCCACTGCTAACAGTGCCGAACCGCTAACAGACGCCTCTGAGCACCACAAGACCAGGTAAGACTAACCTGCGCTCACAAGAGTTGGTTGCATTTCACCCCGGCTCCAAAATCAGACCGCTATCAATGCGTCGCCAATACTCCACAGCTCTCTAGGACAGGGTCGGGTTCGTGAGGGGAAAAGACCCACTGTCTCCTCTGTGCGCGCGAGTGTCCTCCCCCCGCTGCGGCTCCCCCGGACGCCGCGCGGCGTCCGGGCCAGGCCCGTCCATGTTCTTGGCTCTTCCATGGTCCGGCTCGCACTCTCTTCCATGGCTCGTGCAAGTAAACAAAGGCCACACCTCCTGTCACCCAGGCGCTCTCGTGAAGGACATCAGAGACTCTGTCCCTGGTCTAGACCTGGTTTAGTCCTGGTTTAGACCTGGTTTAGTCCTGGTTTAGACCTGCTTTAGACCTGGTTTAGTCCTGGTCTAGTCTCTTAGCTAATCAGGGCGCAGGACAGAATGTTACACTGTAAAAAAAAGTTACACTATAAAAAAAATTGGAAAAAAAAAAAAAAAAAAAATTGGAAAAAAAAATCCGCGAAACAGCGAGGCCGCGAAGAGTGAACCGCGATACAGCGAGGGTTCACTGTACAAATAAGCTTGGATTGATTGGATGGAGTGCTTTGTGAATTACAGTGACTACATTAAAGGGTCAATAATAATAATAATAATAATAATAATATTATTGTTGTTATTATTATTATTATTATTATTATTATTATTATTATTATTTGTAGTAGTAGTAGTAGTAGTATAAACTTATAATAGACTTACAGTATAAAAGCAAGGCTGTCAATCTGTAATCTGGCAATCCAACCACTACCAATCATGAATACACAGCATATAGTCAATGTGAGCATCTTGCCCAAGGGTACAACATTAGTGGGACCAGGTTTGAACCACCATAGGTTGGGTTGGTGGATTGTCACCCATTATTATTAATAATTGTTTGCTCATTTAACATTATATATTTCATTGCACTACTTTAGAAAGTCTCTGCATAGAAACTTGGTTGCCTGTAGCATTTTTTGATGTTTTCCAAAATCTAGTCCTGGCACATTCAAAGGTTTGATCACTGTAGGATACTCACACTGTGCATCAAAGACAAAGTTCTACTTTTTTTTGCCATTCTAGCTACAAAACAATCATCCCTGGAGTCAGCATAGCAAGCCTATATTCTTCTGTAGTATAAAGAAAACAGAACCACTACCACTACCAATAAACACTGTCCTGGTAAAATTATTACCAGGTCAAATATTATATTTGGAAGTTGCTGTACACTTTTGCCAGACACAGGTAGCACAGTCAGCTCCACTAACCCACAGATGATGCCCTTGGGCAAGATACATAACCCGTATCCCCCCCAGAGGCCAGTGGTGTGTAAATGTGTGTGGATGGAGTGCCTTGAAGGTTGAAAAGCACTAATGTGACAATTTACCATTTATGTTCTTAGCAGAATCATTCCACCACACTCAGTGAAAATTAATTTATTTAAAAAAAAACTCAATCTTTTATCATAAAGGTGAAAGATAAAAACTCTCCTAAAGCATTTTACAGGCTATACTATAAAACATGGGGTCAATTTGATCTAAAACTGTGAAAATGCAAGTTAAAGGCGCCGTACCAGATTTTGACTTTCATCCTTAAAAATGTCTCTTTGATCGATTTGGAGTCAAGAGTGCCGCTGACGTTCTTTGAAAAGGTGATGGTGCGCCTCAATCCAAACAGACTCCTTCAAACAGGTCATTAATTAAAGTGTTGTTTTTGTTCGTTTTGCCCTTCAGCTGATGAGGACTGTGCTGCTGTGTCTACTTTGCTAACCTCTGTAATGAGACTGTGGATACCAGCCTCACCACTGATCAATATCAAAGGTCACCCATTACGCTTGATTATTGTAGAGATGTGACTGGGTGACATTAAGGGGACAACCGGACAGCTTACATCCTAATGGTGCGAGTGAAGTACTGTTTTATTAGTGACTTGTAATATAGTATCATTTTAAAGGTTCTATATTACACAAAATTCTCAAAACTCTCATTAGCTTTAAGCCATGTTAGAATGTTGTTACTAAATCAGAAACATACTTGTGTTTTCTTTCATTCATACATTTGAATAACCCTTTGTTATTAGTCTGGCTACATTTCCAAAGCTCAAAATGCTCTGTTCTACTTTGTGATGTCATGTGATTTCAAGTCTAACCTTTACCTTTTGTTCAGTAGAGATTGTCAATTCCAGGGCTGAAATTATCCAAATGATTCTATTTTTAAAAACACAGTGGAGCAGTTCCTGTGTAACCCCATGACATCACAATGTGGAACAGAGTGTTTTCTGTTTGAAAGAAGAACTCAAGCCTGAATATGCAGAAATTGTCTGTTAAACACACAACTCTGGGTATGTTTTTGATAGGATACAGTATTATAATAAAATTGAGTATATTGGCCATATAAAGGTTCACTATGTAAATTCTCTTCTTGTCTCCATGGAGATGTTATTGCTTTGCCGGGAACGTTCCAAACAATTAGGGTATTAAACATATTAGCTATGATTACCCAATTACCGGTGCTCAAAAATATCCTTTTCTCACTGTGAGTGGGTTTGCCTTTCCACAAATATATTCAGAAGATTCTGTCAAAAAAAATAGCATTTCCAAGGACACAAGCAAGTGGCAGACTCTCCACCAGAAAAGTTACATAATGCACCTTTACGTTTTGCTTGTTTGATATCAGATTGAACATTTTGACCTCTAGCCTTTGACATTCCTGTATGTTAGAATCAGCAATAGAAGATACATTAGCCTGTCCTTAGAATTGTACCCAACTGGAATTCCTTGAGCCACCTTGGATTTTTCACTATACTTTTTTTTTTTTCCATGAAAATATAAAAAAAATTATTCGTAACCCGTTTCTTGTCCCAACAATGAGGAAAATACTCTAGTTAATGAAGTGTTTTTTACAACTTTCAGAGCCCAGAGCGGAGTTTTGCAGTCACAGTGATGCTTACACCAACAAGCATGCTACCGCGCACTTCCTGAATGTACTAAGTTCCTACAAATCAAATAAAGAAATAAAAGATTTGCATTACAGTGCTTTCTCAAAGTTAGTAATTTTGTGCAATTTAAAATAAGCAATTTCTCATACAGCACAGTTTTAATAGAGGGTGTATGTCATGAGCTACTGTCATAACATTATGCCTAATTTTGTCCAAAAAGAGAATCCGTCGTTAAACAGAAATGGGGGAGTTAGACATAACTTGTCTCCCATTTATAATTCGATTCTCAAACCAAGTCAAAAACAGACAAAGAAACATTAGGGCAGACAATCCAGGGCAGAGGGGTGGAGAGGGTCGTTAGGCTTGAATAGGGAGGCTAAACTAGTTGCCAGAGTAATTTGAAAAACAAAGAGACAGATTAGTGGGGATAGTTTCAGAGCTATTTCAGTGTAGTGAGCTCCTCCCTGCAGCTAGATATAAACAGGGTCTAACCAGCACTAGAACCAGAACTGACGAAGCCTCTCGGATGAGCGGCGAAACGTTTTCGACCAAACAAACTTTGTCCAGTTGACAAATTGAATTTCTCCTTTTATCATTATGCCTAATCTCTTTCTGTTTTCTGTATGCAGGTATCTTTTATCCAAAACCTGGTGTTCTGTGTGGAGAGGGCGTACCGTGTTCCAGACTTCGGCATGTGGGAGCGGGGCAGCAAGTACAACAATGGCAGCACCGAGCTTCATTCCAGGTGACTCTAATGTGTTCAGTTTATACTATATTTTAGTCTTGTCACGATACCAACATTTCAAACTCAATTTCGATGCTAAGGAATAGACTCGATACTCAACACTCATACCATGATGATAATAAATACACTCTTTCTTTAAACAATAGAATGTGATTTTCAACATTAAACTGTAGTGTAGGTCCATGGGCGTATACTATGTGGTCTTGTTCTGATACAACTCAAGATCATTCTAAAGCTAGTCAGAAAAGGTTCATTTCTGTTGTGTGAATGTAAATTTTTAGTATCAATTCTTGCTCAAATGAGTATTTCGTTTCGATACTTACGTTTGACAACCCTAGTATATCTGCAGATTAAATCTATATGCTTAAACTGCATTCGCAAACCATTTCTATTAGTAGTCAGCGCTACGGTACATCTACTCCATTCTTATCGCTTTACCAATGTTCTTTCACAAAACAACTTCTGTAAACTGATACTTACTGCGATAGATTGCAGAAAAACTACTGACAGAGTTTTGCGTGGTTCATTTTTCTGCCTTGGGGCTGACAGGGACCACGATGCTGGAGAAGAAATGGATTTTAGCTTCTTATAACGCAAAAGGTCCACTACTGTGTTTTAAGCTATTTATTACCAGCAACATTTGAGGATTGGATCTTGCTTTTTGCTGCAATTGAAGCAACAAATATGTGCACTTATTTGGATGTGCACTTACTTGGCACATTATAGTGATGGATATTTTTTCCATGTATTTGAGCAAAATTTGTCCTGCCCACTACAGATGTATTGTATAAAGAGCTCTTGAGGTCAAATAAGTCATACGTTTTATTGCACAAGAAACTGAAAACACTCTGTTCCACCTTGTGATGTCATGTTGTAATACAGGAAGTGCTCCACTGTGTCATACACCTTCCCTAGAATCATTTGGATAATTTCAGATGAGAAATTGCTAATCTCTACTGAACAAAAGCTAAACAGTAGCTGTAAAGTTGAAACCTACCCCTACATGATATCAGAAGGTGGAACGGAGCATTTTGAGCTTTTGAGATGTAGACAGACTAATAATAAAGGGCATATTTTTTCCAGGTATGTTTTTGATGAGGTAATAGAATTATAACATGGCTTAAAGCTCACAAGAGTGTGCGTAATGTAGAACATTTAGATTGAAGTAGACGTTTTAAAGATCCCATGACATGGTACTTCTTGATGCTTTTATATGGCTCCTTAATGGTTCACTAATACTGTAAATGAATCCTTCTTCAAAATCAACACTCGGTGCATGAGAAACAGAGATAAGATGAGAAAGAGTAATTTTTCTCTCTCTGAACAGTCCATAATGGGTGTTGTTGCTTGAATGCAAATGAGGAGAAAAGAGCTGGCCTATAGTAGAGGGTGGGGGCATGGCCAAACTCTCCGCTCTAGCTCTCAGCTGATCCATTTCCGTGTTTTTGCACGGGGGGAGAGATTTGAAGCGTTCCATTGAAAAATAAACACATTTCTACAGAAAATAAAATTAAACCACTGCTGTTCAAAGGTCCAGAGGCTCAGATAAAGGACTTCCGAGCCTAGAAACACTCGGACGTGCCTCCAGGCAAATAAAAAAACGCATTTCGCATTGCCTAGCGCATTCGCAGTCCAAACTCTCTGGGCGTGATTTACAGAGACGCTGAGTTCAGACAGACGGGGGTGGAACTACATTTGCATTTCTTTTTTCGATCTGACGTCAATAAGGTGCCTTGTTCAAAATTGCCCGTTCAAAATTGCCCGTTTGAGCTCCGATTTTTTGTAACGCAGAAAAGGATCGCAAATGCTCAGTTTAGACATTTCGCAACTTTTAACCATGGGGGAGGGGGAGGGGGGGGCTAAACAGGGTAGGGGAGCTCACATTAACGTTCAAAAACCTCAGAAAGTGAAAATTTCATGCCATGGGACCTTTAAGACTATAAATATCTGGTATAGTGCCTTTAAAAAGCTAGCAAACTGGGTGGTAGCCTTGTTGCCATGCCATTGCTCTGCTTGGAATGTTCCACAGTATGACATTAAACAGATCAAAATCAAGATCAAGATCAGAAGAAAAATACCTAGAAAAACAGGCATTCTGCAGTATTAATATTATGCAGCATTTTAAAATTTTCAATAATTACAAAAAGTGAGCCTATCTGGACAAATCTCTTTGATTAAGATCACCTTGATTTTTATTTGATGCATAAAAGCCTATTATATTCCCATCATTTTTTAGGCATCAAATAGAGCTATGGTTTTAAAAAAAGATCAATTTGTGTATTCACCTGTTCTTTCTCATATCGATATCTTTCTGTCACTTAAATCAAGGCACTTACAAACATGGCAACTTAATCTGGCACTAATTTACTGTAATGTTTAGCAGCAAACCTGGGAGCAATTGGGCACCACAGTGGAGAAAACTAGAAGATTTCTAATTAAAATGTGTTTCTTAGATGCTTAAATTGAACATTGTTTTGTTTGTTTTTTTTCCTCAGAGAATAATAGTGCAGCCTCACAATTTTCAGAAAGGGAATTTTGGAAAAACAATTTCTTTTTCAAAAAATCCTTTTAAGTATCACCATCAGCCGTGGGTGGAATGGACTCGATATAAACATTGTTAAAAAGAAATCTACCACTCAAAAGATAAACATGCATTGTCATAGTAGTATTCTGATACTTTCAAACAATAAATACTAAATACACTGTCAAAAAAGCATTAAAGATCCCATGACATGGTACTGTCTTGATGCTTTTATATGGCTCCTTAATGGTTCCCTAATACTGTAAATGAATCTTTCTTCAAAATCAACACTCAGTGCATGAGAAACAGAGATAAGATGAGAAAGAGTCATAAATATCTCTCTCAAACACTTTATTCTGGGCGTTGTTGCTTGAATGCAAATGAGGAGAAAAGAGCTGGCCTATAGTAGAGTGTGGAGGCGTGGCCAAACTCTCCGCTCTCGGCTCTGAGCGCTCAGCTGATCCATTTCCTTGTTTTTGCAGGGGGGAGAGATTTGAAGCGTTCCATTGAAAAATAAACACATTTCCACAGAAAATAAAATTAAACCACTGCTGTTCAAAGGTCCAGAGGCTCAGATAAAGGACTTCTGAGCCTAGAAACACTCGGACGTGCCTCCAGGCAAATAAAAAAACGCATTTCGCATTGCCTAGCGCATTCGCAGTCCAAACTCTCTGGGCGTGATTTACAGAGACGCTGAGTTCAGACAGACGGGGGTGGAACTGCATTTGCATTTCTTTTTTCGATCTGACGTCAATAAGGTGCCTTGTTCAAAATCGCCCGTTTGAGCTCAGATTTTTTGTAACGCAGAAAAGGATCGCAAATGCTCAGTTTAGACATTTCGTAACTTTTAACCATGGGGGGGGGGGGGGGGGGCTAAACAGGGTAGGGGAGCTCACATTAACGTTCAAAAATCTCAGAAAGTGAAAATTTCATGCCATGGGACCTTTAAATATTTGATTTTTACTATCTTAAAAAATCTGAAATGGTTTGCAGTGGTCCACAGTTACTCCTCATTTACCTAATGCATTCCGAGCATCCTAATTATTCACCGAGATTAATTTATAAGCTCTTTTTACTAGTTTTGCTGTTACGGAAATGCTAACAACAACTAGCATGCTAACACCCACTTGCACTGATTATCGGACAGTAAAATGAAGTGACTTTATTGATCTCACACTGGAGAATGCATTATAATTAGATGCAGACAGTGCATAGCTTATTTTGATCTCAAGAGCTGCTTGTACAATTACATTATAATATATTGGGGAAGACAATTTTTGCTCAAATATGTGGAAAAAAATCAGGTACATGGCCTATAATGTGCAATATAACTTTCCCAAATGCTTAGAAGTACTTTTAGATGTAAATATGTGATGTATATAAAGCCTATTCAAAGGCTATTCCTGTATCAAATGAAAATGTCAAATCCAAACAACCTCCCATCAAAGAAAGGGTCAGCCATGTTTGAAAAGATAACGACTGAGTTAAAATCACTGTCCCAAAGTACTACCTGCCACTGATTAATGGCTCAAGGTCAAATGTTCCTCTTCTCATCTCTCAGTTTTGTAGATAAAGATCCTCTATTTCTCCCAATGCTTATCTCACAAGTATGTTTTTTCCCAATTCAGAGCTACTGGCAGCTGTACGCTAAGATACCCCTGAAGAAAAGATGGCAATCACGGTGCCTTTCTCAGTGGGGCATATTCAAAAATCAAATTATTACAAAAAGTTTTACAATTCAAATTAACAAGCCTATGCAATTGTGAACTAGGCTGAAGGGATTTTAAAGATCCCATGACATGGTACTTCTTGATGCTTTTATATGGCTCCTTAATGGTTCCCTAATACTGTAAATGAATCCTTCTTCAAAATCAACACTCAGTGCATGAGAAACAGAGTAATTTTTCTCTCTCTGAACACTCCATAATGGGCATTGTTGCTTGAATGCAAATGAGGAGAAAAGAGCTGGCCAATAGTAGAGGGTGGGGGCGTGGCCAAACTCTCCGCTCTCGCTCTGAGCGCTCAGCTGATCCATTTCCTTGTTTTTGCACGGGGGGAGAGATTTGTAGCGTTCCATTGAAAAATAAACACATTTCCACAGAAAATAAAATTAAACCACTGCTGTTCAAAGGTCCAGAGGCTCAGATAAAGGACTTCCGAGCCTAGAAACACTCGGACGTGCCTCCAGGCAAATAAAAAAATGCATTTCGCATTGCCTAGCGCATTCGCAGTCCAAACTCTCTGGGCGTGATTTACAGAGACGCTGAGTACAGACAGACGGGGGTGGAACTGAATTTGCATTTCTTTTTTCGATCTGACGTCAATAAGTTGCCTTGTTCAAAATCGCCCGTTTGAGCTCCGATTTTTTGTAACGCAGAAAAGGATTGCAAATGCTCAGTTTAGACATTTCGCAACTTTTAACCATGGGGGGGCCTAAACAGGGTAGGGGAGCTCACATTAACGTTCAAAAACCTCAGAAATTGAAAATTTCATGCCATGGGACCTTTAAGGGGGTGTATGTAAACAAGATCTACACAAATGATTAAATAGTCATTTTTGGTCTGAGAATGCCACAATATGTCAAATTCATTGAAACGAGGAAGGAAGGAAGGAAGGAATGTGCTTAATTATGCTGCTTACTCATTTGTCCATATCATATTAAGCAATTAATTAATTCAGTGTCTTATTTATTAACTAAGAAGCAAGTGAAGCAAGAGTGGCGCCCTTTTTTTGGCAAACAGCTATACTGGAACTTTATCTGCTAGGGTTGTCAAAAGTATTGAAAATCAGTTACTAAATCTATTATCAAAACTCAATACTCGTTTGTGCAAGTACTAAAAAAAAAGTCACATTCACAGGACAGAAATGAACCTTTTCTGAATAGCTTTAGATCTTGAGCTGTATCAGAAAAAGTACAAGACGACATAGACTAGTATAGACTTCGACTTCGACTTAAACAAACTTTATTGACCCTCAAGGGAAATTGTTTCAGGTACGATAGCTCACTCATCAAATATAATATATAATATATAACCGAGGGTAAAAAAGGAAAAAAAAAAAAAGATGGAAATAGCAACCAAGGAGCAATAAACCAGTGTCAGATGAGACATAATTATACAAATAAAAATAATGATAGTAAATAAATGTATATGTACAAATCAGATTTAAATAGAAAAGTAGTAATAAAATATAGAATACACTATCAAATAAGATGTAAAATCCCAACTATATACAGTTGTAGGGAGCATTATCTCCTATTATCTGCTAATACTCCCATGGATCAAAATGGAACCTACCTGGACGACTGAAGGATTACACAGAAATATGGCCACAAGGTAATATAAATTAAAGTACCGTATTTTCCGCACTATAAGGTGCACCTAAAAGCCTTCAATTTTCTCAAAAGCCGACAGTGCGCCTTATAATCCAATGCGCCTTATATATGGATCAGTATTGGTTAGTCATGGCTACCGTAGTCACCACTACTGTAGCTTCTATTCTATGTGCCTTATAATGCGGTGCGCCTTATATATGAAAACAGTTTTAAAATAGGCCATTCATTGAAGGTGCGCCTTATAAGCCGGTGCGCCTTATAGTGCGGAAAATACGGTATTACAATTTAATGTTGAAAATGAGATTCTGTTGTCTAAATCTGTATTGAAATCTGTACTGAGTATCGAGTCAATTCCTTAGTATCAAAGTAAAGTTAGAAATTTTAGTATTATTTTAGTAGTATTCTAGGGTCATATAGGCATAACATTGAGCACCATAATTATAGACTGCTACCCAACTAATTCACGGCATATATGAAAAGATAATGTGTGTTATTTATGTTACTGACTGGTGTACGTTTTTGAAGAGCATCGGTTTGTGTTCATAACTGTACAGGAGACCGCATTTGAATGGCTAGAGATAGTTAATTACTATTGTCAGTGTTATGAGTGCTGCAGTCTTGTTTATTCATCCCTTACCAAACTGAATCAATTGGCAGTTAATTATAAGCCTCACTGGGATAACAGACAGGTGGCCATATCCCCAGATGTCCATTCACAAGGCATATAAAGCATTTTATTAAATAAGGCCTATGCAATTTCTTCAGCTAGAGTTATTTATTAAATTTCACCTTACCTGTATTGTTTTCTATATAGACTGTACAGTATCCTGTATAGGCATTGCATAATTAGTAACTGGCAATAAGAATTAATTTATCCATTCATTCAACCTTGGCGTTTTTTTTTTCTTTTCTTTTCTCCATTAATTTAAATAGAGGCCAGATGTGTTTGTAGTTGGGAAACAGGAGCGATGATGACCAAAAGGATGCACATCTGTTCATTTTCTCTTATCTGGCATTTCCTCAGTTGCAAGTGATTTTATTGTTAAAAAAAAAAAAGAAAGAAAGAAAAGGAAGGAATAAGAACAAAAGAAAAAAAGGGGGGAAAACAAAACAAAAACAAAAAAAACATGCATTCTTTTTGTTAGCTACTTATCTCCATGGAGGTTGATGAGTTTTATGTCATGCTGTGGAACATTGCAAACAATGTATTAATCTGGGGTATAGTCATTTGTTACATGATTTTGTAAACATACAGCCATACTTTTAGCCTAATTGCTTGTCTATTGCCGTTTTTATTAATTAGTCTGTTAATAAAGACAAATCTGATGCACAGAACAATCTGGGAATGACTCATAGGGTACATAGACTGGGATAATGGTGAGAACATTTTTGCAAATATGGATACACTAGAAAGCCCTCCAATATCCACCGATACTGATATTGTTAGCAATATATCGCCCAGTTTTAATTGAAACTTTTGACCACCAGTTTGACTCTTTTTCTGTTTCGACCTTAATAGTTTTATAACCCTCGTTTGTGGATACCTTTACAGATACCGAGGCTGATAATTTGACTTTAAGCCAGTACCCAATATCCAATGTTAGGGCAGACACTTAAAATATTATTTATTTATTTATTTATTGAACAAAAATGGCTTGTGGTTAAAGCCCCAGTGTGTAGGATTCGTGGCGCATAGGTGGATGGTGCTATTGCACTTTCTGTTTTAGCTACTGCAGACCTCGAGGGTCACCCGGGCACGCCGTAACGCGGTCCCGTTTTTTTTTTTTTTTTTTTCTCATGAAAAAACACATTCCCGATCATGTACCATGACACTCTACACAATTGAAACCTTACAGTCTCCTCTTTTTGACTATGCAATTCATTTCCCTGCACAACAATCACTCCCCGAGCACATGGGGCTTTTATACGGAAAAGCACAATACGAGGTTAGCTTACCTTAGAATGCTTTGCACAGGTCAAACTCTGTATTTCACCATAAACTTGCTCTCAATTTGTCCATAAGGATCGAGCGAATAAAATCCAGTAAAACAATTTAGTCCAAAACACGTGTTAGATCCATTACGACGTCTGATCCGGCAGCATGCTTGTGTTGTTTACCCAAAACCACGAGCCTTGCCGAAGGCGAAGGAGGAGCCCAAATGTCCTTCTGCGGCTCTCGTATTCAAAATGGCTGCCTCTGCATGGAGAAGATCCCCCTTTTATGTGACTATATCTAAGTCCAAAAGAATACTTTGATTTCATGATGGAAGTGAAAAGGCTTGGAAAACAATGTATTTTTGAATGGGTATCTTCAATTTCAGTAATTAACGGGTAAAAATCTTACACACTGTCCCTTTAAAGGTGCAGTGTGTAACTTTTCTGGTAAATGCTTTTTCTCTGTGGAAATGGTTTTGCTTTGTCTGGAATGTTTCACAGTAAGGTATTAAACCTTTCTATGAAGATCGAAAGGTCAGATCTGTTGAGAGGCAACCCTGCTCACAGTCAGAATGCTTGTAACTTGTAACTGAATATATGTAAGGTAGAGGTGTTTAATGTCATACTGTGGAACATTCCAGGCAGAATGATGACATATCCATAGAAACAAGCAGACCCTCCACCAGAAAAGTTATACAATGCACCTTTAATGTGTTTTGTAAGAAAAAAATACAAGTTTATTATAACACAATGTGTTTTGGGCCAACATTGGTCAGTAAATCATCTTTTCTTATTACACAAATTCAGACCAAAATGAGATATCAACTAAACGGCTATCTTGGAACCGATATCAGAACCATCAAAATGTTCAATATCTGTGTGATATCCAATACTAGTATCATATTGGTGTATCCCTAGGTAGATTATACTATTTTATTTTAGGAAAAAGAACATACTCTGGGTAAAACTATTAGTGCCGAGCCTCCAGTCTAAATTCAGGGATAAACATTCTCCAGCAACATTTTCATCATGCCCTTCTCTCTCTCCTGTCAACTCCAACTATTGCATCACGACACTGTTTTGCTCCAGTTTCCTATTTTTTAACCTTCTGTCTCCTCACTCCACAGTATATCCTCTGCTTTCTGTGAGCGGCTGACAGTTCTGCCCACTACTACCGTCTACGTGCAGCTTTTCCTACATTGAATTAGCTCATGCCTCCGTATTTAAGAATCAATTTTTTATCCGCTAATGGTATTGAACCATTTCCGATACGTCAGCATAGCCCTTCTCTGCTTCCTCTTTTTTTGCTAAGTAGGGACATCTTGCTCATCTCAAAATGGAAAGCGAAATGACATGAAAATTCTCATCTTGTCTAGACTGCAATCACAGTAGTTATAGCCATCGTGGATCCTTTGCCTTTTTTGGTTTAAATCGACATTATCTGCGCTACCGCAATTTACAAGAAATGCTATCCGGACAAGAAGCTATTTCCCATTCAAGTAATACTCAGTCTAAAGATACCCACTAGCCTATTCCCGTCTTCATCTACCAAGCGTATTATGTCGCAATAAATCACTGAAGTTCTTTGTGTCATTTTTCTTTCCGCAGCTCTGTGGGACTGGCTAAAGCTGCTCTGGAGGCCATCAATGGATTCAACTTGTTTGGCAACCAGGTACTTAAATAATTCACCTACTTCTAAAGGGGTCCCAAGATGCTCGTATATTCTCAGCTTGTCTAATTTTGTCATCCTTTGTGTGATCGCTGTGCAGATAGAAGGCCTAGTTTGTATTGCGGAGTCCTCGGAGATTTATTGTTTCCCTGCACATTAGTCAACAGTTTTGCTTCTTAAATTAATATTACCGTAAATGTGTTGTATTTATAGGTTTGTTCTATAATTCATAAACATCAGGGCTCTCAAGTTTTGAGCGGGGCCGTGCGTGAGAAATGCCGTGTCGAATTGCGTGTTGAGAGCCCTGTTTATCTAAAGAGCAAACTTAAACTACAAAGCAACTAATGAGAGTTATATAAATGAAGTTATTACCTGATGGTTCTCAGTTTGTTTTATCATCACCGCACTTTGTCAGTGCGCGCTGAGAGGGGCGGGGAGGAGGGAGCGGGGCGGGGGGGAGCGGGACATTTTTAACGGATTCATGTAAGAGTCTGGTTAATGCACCGGGCCCGCGTCTCACCGCGGCTCACCACGGCTCACCGCGGCTCACCATGGGCAATTCGGCTCTGGGCCGCGCGTATTCCGCGCGTAAGCCGTCGGGGGGGACACCGGGACCGGAGTCGGTGCGTCTCAGAGGAGACGGGACCGGGACTGAGGCTCAGGACGTGCCCGGGGGACGGCGCATCTGCTCCGGCCTCCGCTTGGACCGTGCGCCCGGAGCAGGGGGAGTTTTTTTCGCTGAAAACGCGCGGAGCCTGCATAAACTAAGCCACACAGACCGATTTTCTGGGCACACACACACACAAAAAAAGAAATCAGCGTGAGAAATGCCATGTGTGGCGTGTGAGCGTGTGAACACGTCGAATTGCGTGTGTCACACTCTCAATGCGTGAGACTTGAGAGCCCTGTAAACATAGATATATAGTATAAGATAGTTTAAGGTGCACAATGTAATGTAATTTTCAACATTATATCGTTGTGCTTTCTTTTATATTACCATGTGACCTTATAGCTTTCGTCCATAATATTATATAGGTTCAGTTGCGATTGTTATGCTGTATTTATACGAGTAGGAACACATGTTACAGCTATTGCCTTTAAGTAGATTTGTTGTTGTATGCAAGCATAGCAATTGTATACCCAATTGTATACTATATTACTGCCCAATTTGGTGTCACCAATGTACTATAAGGTCACTGATGTCTGGCTAATGCTCCTATAAACTTTAAAACGCCATGTAGCAATTCATTCAACACTTTCTTCTTGATTTTGGGCTTTGTCACACTGTGATTGATGGTAGTTCTTGATTCACAGTTTGTCTCAGAATATTTTACATTCTATCTCCGCTGCTTGCATTACAGAGTCTTTTTTATTTCTTTCTATTATTCCATCTTTCCGAGAGACTAGGATATTCATTACATCTCCTAATGGATTGGAAAATGAATCCCACCACTTGTACCAACTTCTATCTTATTATTTCTCCTTCACTTCACCTGGAATAGCTTTCTCATCCCATAGAACGCATTTGACGCTGGAGTGTTTTTCACCAGCTTGTATGATGTGGTTTCGTTAAGTGTATATTGGAAGTCTGGGCTACTTTGATCATCTCTGAAATGAGGCCTGTAACTGTGCAAGCTGATAGATTTTGTTATCTCCTCAGCCCTGTCGAAAGAAGCACTTAGTAAAAGGTGTCTGCTTTATGATCCATGTTGTCCCTTTATGAGAATAAGACCATGGCAAGCCATTCACTTAGACTTAGACTTAGACTTAGACAAACTTTATTGATCCACAAGGGAAATTATTTGGACACAGTAGCTCACACAGCACATTATAATATAAAAACAAAGAGTAAAAAAAAAAAAAAAAGGTAACTTCTAAATAAGTAGCAAAAAAGATGGCAAGAGACGAGTTTCACAAAATAAGTTATAACATAAAATCTCAGCTATATACATAGGAATACAGTGATAGCAATGATAGGATGATTGACAGAACATAAGGTTATCCGTTACATAAGGGTGAGTTGTTGTACAGGTGTATGGAGTACGGTATGAGTGTAGTCCTGTATTTCTCACTGTTTGAGCGGAGCTGTTGGAGAATGAGCTCCTCTGTGCCTCTATGGTCTGGTGCAGTGGGTGAGCAGGAGTGTCCATGATGGAGAGCAGTTTGTCCAGTGTCCTCCTGTCCCTCACTATGACAAATGTCTCCAGCTCACGGCCGATCACGTGACCAGCTTGATGAATCAGTTTGTCAGCTTGCCGCCCAATGTCCCTTTTACGCTGCCCCTCCAGACCACAGCGAAGTACAGGGCACTGGCCTCCGCAGACTGGTAGAAGATCTCCAGTAACTTGCTCCACACATTGAAAGACCTGAGCTTTCTCATGAAGTAGAGTCTGCTCATGTTCTTCTTGTACACAGCATTACAGTTGTCCCTCCAGTCCTGTTGTTCACATGGATGCCAAGGTACTTGCAGCAGTCCACTATTTCCACATCATGACCTTGGATGGTAATGGGCTCCACTGGTATCCTCTTTCTCCTGAAGTCAATCATCAGTTCCTTGGGCTTGTCCACGTTCAGGAGCAGATGGTTTGCCTGGGAACCCTCCAAAAAATTTGCAATCCGTGTCCTGTACTCCAGCTCCTGTCCATCCCAGATACACCCGACCACTGCAGAATCATCAGAGAACTTCTGCAGATGGCAGGACCACTTGCTCATTCTTTGTATTCCTTCTGATAGCTATTTTGCTTCCAACGTCGAATTCCCAGAAGTCTTGAAAGGAGAAAAAATGGCCTTTTCAGGGTGTTTAACCATGTTGCCATTGTGTTACCTTCTCCTTTACCTTCTCAAAGTTTTATTTAGAGTAAGCTTTATTTTCCTGCATTCAAGACATCATTACTGCAATCTACCCCGTTTCCCCCGGCACTGATACACGCTCACTGCTCTGTACTTACCATGTACCGCAATTTTATTTTCTTAATTGGTGATACATATAAGGGTTGGCAGGATTGCATAACCATTTTGGCTTAAAAAAAAAGATGTTGCCTGCTACCATGATCTGCAGCTAAACATAGGAGGGGCTGACAGCATGCAGCACTTTGTTGTGAATCGTCAGGAATCATCTCCTAATATTGGGCACTGCAGTTTTCTAAACCAGAATATGTAATATGTCAGTATATCTGATATAAACTGAAGCATTCGGCATATTCTGGAGCCTGCAATCACATCTCACATTGTCTACAGTGAAAGCCTATTGGTCTGTGTGCTGCTTGAATGGAAACTGCATCAGTCATGTGGACACAAGATTTGGTATCCATGATCTCTTGGCTTCACTGCACTGCATCGCCCTTGCTCCCCCCCAGACCCCCTTTCTGCACCTGGAATGAGCTCTTTGGTCCTCTGCACTCCCCGTCCCCTGATGTGTCTTCTGAGTGTTTTCCAAATGTTATTGTGGAGTTAAGTGTTTTGCGAATGTTATTGTGATGTTAAAATAAGTACCTCATAATAATAAAAGATTAAAAAAAAAAAAAATCTCTTGGCTTCACCCTGTGACAGATTTAGCGCGGCTGGTTAGATTGATCTTGCAAGCAAAAGAATCCTTGAGCTTTTAAAGCCCGTCATTAAATTCACAGGGCTGTGTAAACATGGCTGAACAATCAACTCCAAATAGGTTCCTCTGTCTCTGCAGGGACTTGTCGTCTAATTCACACCCAGCTGGAGGAGGGATACAGTAGAGTGCAGTAGAGAGTACAGTACACTCTTCCAATCTTATACATTTTGCGTTTACTTTTTATAGGCAGCTTTTGTAAGATTGTATTGGCACCAAAATAGAAGAAAAAAAAAGGTTATTAACAAAATTGCTGTTTAAAAATATCAAACGTCCCCTCCATAATAAAAAGCTATTTAAAAAGTCTGAAAAACAAGCATATTTGAGCCCATTTTGGATAGACTGCCAAACATCTGATTATCATCATTAAAATATAAAAAAATATGGAGATTTTCATGTTGGGGTTATTCTTATTTTACTCCATAATTGTGCCAATCCTATTACACTATCTTCTGATCTATATAAACAATGTAATGTAGTTTCCTAATCACATACCGTTCATTCACATGTGTTTAGTTCACAAGCCCTGCATATTTAGGAGTTTTTCTTTCAAAATGAAAACACTCCATCGTTCCACTGTGTGATTTCATGTGGTACTAGACGTGCTCGTTACACCTTCACTAGAATTGTTTGAATGATTTCCACCCTGGATTTGACAATCTCTACAGAACAATGGGTAAAAGGTTGAAAAACTACCATAAGGTGGGACAGAGCATTTTGAGTTTGGGAGATTTAGGCTTACTCAAACATGTGTGAATGAAACAAAACACAACTCCAGGTCTGTTTTTGAGAAGGTACCAGCAATATAACATGGATTAAAGCTCACAAGAATACATTTTGAGTAATATAGAACCTTTAAGAAGAATGTTATCCCAACCTTAACGCTAACTACTGTGCTGTTAAATGTTAGTACATGTTACAACAGTTACAAGTACTGTACTCACTCTCCACTGAAGCAGCCAAAAGCTTCTTCCATGCCATGATATCATCACACCTTTCCTATTGCATAACCAGCTGGTCCCAAGCAAACAAAACAAATCTAAAACCACTCGAGGCTATATACAAGCATGCTCTGAAAATACTGGATAAAAAAGCCAACGATACCATCACTGTAACATACTTGATACCTACAATATGCTTAAAGGTCCCATGACATGGTACTTCTTGATGCTTTTATATGGCTCCTTAATAGTTCCCTAATACTGTAAATGAATCCTTCTCCAAAATCAAGACTCAGTGCATGAGAAAGAGAGATAAGATGAGAAAGAGTCATAAATGTCACTCTAGATCAGTCCATAATGGGCGTTGTTGCTTGAATGCAAATGAGGACGACAGAGATGGCCTATAGTAGCGGGTGCGGGCGTGGCCAAACTCTCCACTCTTTCCTTTTCAGCTGTGCCCTGTGCGCTCTGACCCACTTCCGTGTTTTTGCACGGAGGGAGAGATGAGAAGCCTTCCATTGAAAAATAAACACATTTCCACCGAAAATAAAATTAAACCACTGCTGTTTCAGATATCTACAGGCTCAGATAAAGGACTTCCGAGCCTAGAAACACTCGCAAGTTCCTCCAGGCAAATAAAAAATGCATTTCGCATTGCGTAGCTCCTCCGCAGTCCAAACTCTCTGGGTGTGATTTACAGAGATGCTGAGTACAGACAGACGGGGGTGGAACTGCATTTGCATTTCTTTTTTCGAGCTGACGTCAATAAGTTTCCTTGTTCAAAATCGCCCGTTTGAGCTTTGATTTTTTCTAACGCAGAAAAGGATCGCAAATGCTCAGTTTAGACATTTCGCAACTTTTAACCATGGGGGGGGCCTAAACAGGGTAGGGGAGCTCACATTAACGTTCAAAAACCTCAGAAAGTGAAAATTTCATGCCATGGGACCTTTAACTTTGATAGCTTTGTTTCCTTCTCCCATGTCCAATTGGTATTCAAAATTGTCCACAACCTGGCTCCGCCTTTACTCAAAGAATTCATCCAACTGTCAGCTGATACGGCTACAAGAGTAACAAGAGGTACTATTAGAGGGCAGTGTAACGTGCCTAAATGTAGAACAGCCTTTGCTCAATCAGCTTTTTCCTTTAGGGCTGTTCAACAGTGGAATAAGCTCCCATCTGAGTTATTGAGCTTAAATAACCTCTCTGCTTTTAATCGAGAGGTGAAAGCATGGTTTTTAGAAAACCAGACATGTATGCACTTTTAACTCATTGACTGCCGGAGACGGATAAATACGTCCCCTCAAATCCAAACGTAGACTGCCGGAGACGGATAAATACGTCAATTGCGTTTTTTAGCGGGGGTTGCTAGGTTACGACCTGGAGCAACTTTTAAGGTGTAATTCGTACATCCCAACCTGTAGATAGCGATCGTGTGCCCATCGGAGACGCGGAAGACAGGAAAAGATCAGCACATGTGTAGTGTAGTGTAGTGAGAGAGAGTCAAGATGGCGAGGAGAGCGAACGAGGGAAAACGGTTCACTGTCGTCGTCCTCCTCCCTCCTCCCTGATATACCCGCGCCTCGGTCTGCCTTGGGCAGAGACACTTGCGCACCTCCATCGCCCTGCTCAGACACATGTGCACCTCCATCGCCCTGCTCCGAAACATGCGCGCCTCCATCGCCCTGCTCCGAAACATGCGCGCCTCCATCGCCCTGCTCCGAAACATGCGCGCCCGCACCTCCCTGCTCCGAAACATGTGCGCCCGCACCGCCGCCCCGGGCAGACGAGACCGCTGCTCCGACCTACCCGCACCCGGATCGCTCGCCTCAGGCAGACCTAACTGATCCGGCGTGTATCTGCAGCCTGTCTCCGCGGTGTCTCTGCAGCCTGTCTCCGCGGTATCCCGCATCACAGGTCTGCTCCGGAGGCACTCATTTCGTGAGCCAGACCCCGATTCATCTGATGAGCCGTCAGGATCAAGTGGAAGCAGGAGATCTTCGCCTCCAGAGAGGCATGGGATGGGTAAGAAGAACTAACTAACTAACTAACATGATGCTGCTGTTGTGTGGTAATTGTGAAGGAATTTTCTATTTACAGAGCCTTCAACCAGCAGAGGACCAACCCCCCCTCCTGCTCGCAAAGCGAAGAAAGGTAAAAAAAATATATTATATATATAAATAAATAAATTGTGTGTGTGTATATATGTATAAAAAAGTGTCTATTCTCCACATCACACTGCAGCAATACAAAATAAAAATACAATTAGGTCATGTATATTTCTATCATTTACAGGTGGTGCATCTGGAGTGGCAAGAACAACCACACATGCCACACATCTACTGTCTGCATATTATCATGGTGGCAGGTGGTCACCATGTCATGCCAGGCTAACACCGTGACCTTCTTGTTGTGCCTCATAACTTTTCCCCCTGCCCCCAGGTCACTCTTTTTTTGTCCCTGATCCCATTTGGTTCCCCCTGGTTCTTCCCCCCTGTTTCCCCCCTGGTTCCCCCCTGTGTGTCCCACAGACTCACACACACTGACACAGAATTATAAAAATTGTCCATATACATGGTGTAGCCATGACAGTGACAGTGTCAAGATGCCGGGGACAATCTCTACTTGCCGGGGACAAGCAGAGATTGTTTTTGATCTAGGAGATCAAAAACAATCTCTGCTTCATACCATCTATGCAAATGTTTTGCCCAGGTTGGTACGTGTTTTTAAATTTTTATAATATAGTCCAACACTGGGCGGATTTTATAGAGATTGTCCCCGGCATCTTCTAATGACCTGTCACTATCAGCTGAAACCTGTTTCTTGGCATTGTTTTTGAAAAGTTTTTTTTTTTTTTATTGTGTGAAGAATCCCTCAGTCGTCCAGGTAGAATCCATGGCAAAAGGAGAAATTCAATTTGTCAACTGGACCCAGTACCTGTCCAGTTGACAAATTGAATTTCTCCTTTATTTATTTATTTATTTATTTTATTTTTTTTATTGTTGTATATTGTATTGTTTTATGTATGTTGTATACTTATGTATGTTGTTCTGATCTCAAATTTTGTTCTCAAATTTTGTTTTGTTGATTGTTGTCAATTTGTATATAGTTATATTTCTTATATTTGTAAATAAAAGTGTACTTTGTCATCAAAAATATCTTTCTCTGTTGTTTTAGATGTTTGAGATGTCACTAAATCAATAAGTATTGATGTCAAAGTCACTGATCTGCTCGAAATCCTTCTTTTCACAAAATGCTCCATTTCTCCAGTTTTTGTCAAAAACCAGTGTTTTTGCTGAAACTTCCCTATGTTCTACTATCAATTACTTGAGAACCGAAAAGGTTAGAAGCATAATTTTTTTTCCAGGTGAAAGAAGAGAGTCAACACTTTATTTTGATGTGTATCATGTTTATATAGTCAAAGAACTCAGTATTCTGTGAGTCTTGAAAAATCAGTGAAAATGACCAAAAAGCTCTGGCAGTCAAAGGGTTGACATTGTGAAAACAGGCCGGCAGTGAATGAGTTTTTTAACTGTAAGAATGAACTGTGTATGTTTATTGGGATGTATGTGTCCTTTGGTAGACAAGGAGTACTTGATAATTGATGTAATGACTGTGAGTATGTGAAGGTTGGGGAAATTGTATGAATGATGTTACATGGGTTGCAAGTTTAAATGCACTGTAAATATGGCACTCTGACCCCTCCCCCAGAGGACTACAGATGGAAATTAGCTGTAAAGCTAGAATCTGGTACAAGCATCTCTGCCTATGTGCTTAATGTAACTGTACATTCTGTTCTGATCGTGAGAGAGAGCGGACGTGTTTTCTTTTCCTCTCCTTATCTATTGCTCCGTTGTCTGCGTGCCTCTCTTGTTTTCGTCATTTTCTCGCTTTTTGGAGCAGATTTTCCAAATTCCTAAAATATGGATGTGATCAGCTGGACCCTCAGCATGATTGATACTCTTTTTTTTCACGGAGGAGTGCCGCTCCGGGAGAAGCGGTGTGTCCGGATGGTACTTTTGCTGCTGGATATGCGAGGGACTCGTATCGTGCGTGGCAAGTCGTATGTTTGGCACCAGTGTACCTGGAGGATGTGGAGGATATTTACGTATTCGGATTTCTGATAGCTGGACATCTGTTAATTGGCCTGGGATTGTCCATGATCTATCGCAAAATTTGTAAGTTGGCAGCAAGTAAAGAGTCCCCCAAGCTGTCTGCAGCAATTTCGAGCCACTGCGAAGCCGTGGGAGATCTCGTGAAAGGATTACATCAGAAAGTGGGAAAGGTTGAGGACCTTTTGGAAGGATTTCAACCGAAGGAAACATCTCGACGTTTGGATATCATCACGGGCATGATGACAGAACTGTGTAAAGCCAACACAGCGCAGTCTGTGCGCCAAGAGGAACTAATGAGATCTCTCATGAATCTTCATGGCGATATGAAGATGGGGGTCTGGCAAAACCCAAGCTCAATCTAAATTCTTCACCTGGGTCTCTAAAAATGTATTTCATCATGCTAAATTAATCCCTTTGCAAATTATGTCTCCCTGTGGAAATCTGGCTCCACTGGTTATCTGTGTTTTGACTTCGCCTCCCTGCAAGAAACACTCCAAGGCCACAGATGTGGTTTGTTATCATGGACTCTACATAAACATGGCACACACTATGAGTAAAATGTTCCCTGTCTTTTAGAAAGGTCTGATCTCTGCTCTCGGTTCAATCAATTTCATTGATTTCCAATCTGATCCCCCCACACCCCTTCCTTATGTTGCCAAAGAAAAAGATCACCGTATGTTATATCTCCAATTGTTTTTCTGTCGTTACATGTTGTTAAATTGTCACTGATTGTATGTATTGCATCTTTTCTACTCTGCATCTCCCAGTCGGCGGCGCGCGCATGCGCAGCGGCCCCTCCCCTAGCCACTCTATCACTGTCCTGCCTGGTTAGTGGGGAAACGAAATTTCGAATTCACTCTATGTACATGTACATGATTGTTTTCGACAATAAAGCAAACTATGACTATGACTATGACTATGACTACATTGTCCTTATAAATAAAGAAACAAAACGAATGTAAAACAAAGTGTGCCCTTTTTGTCAGTACTGGCCACCTCTACTCTCAAGTTGCATGTTTTCGAGATTCTTTTCTTTAAGAAACTTGGGTCATAAGCTTCTTCAGTTGCCACAGGAGCTGATTGTGGGGAGAACCATTCAACAGGGTTTCAAAGTTTGCTATGATGTGAGCCATATTGATGGAGGACAGAGATGTGTCACTTGTCCCCATATATGTTAATCTGTTGCCATGAGAACAGTTGATTATATCAATCAATCAATCAATCAAACATTTATAAGGCGCTTTTCATACAAAATTGTAGCACAAAGCGCCTTACAGTGGTCAAGGATTAGAAGATTGACCTTTATTGATCTCGCACAGGAGAAGTTGTTTCTATATTTGACCCGGGGACCATCCCCATGATTTGTTCCCATTTAGAACATATGAAGCTGTTCCTATAGTTCATGATCTCCATTAAAAGATTATGTTTGACTGTTCTGACACTAGCTGGTCTGGTCTTTACACAGGTACATGTATGCTATGTTCATTCCAACTTCTATAGTCTATCCTCCTCCTATATTTGTGACCTCCACTGCAGACCTTCTCTTTATAATTCTTATTCTAATATTTTTTTTTTACATCATTGCAAAAGCATAATGTGGAGAGGCTGACATTTGCCACCTTAGGGACGCATCTCTTCTTTCTCAAGCTTATTCAAGGCAACTAATCCTGAACGAATGCAAGGTAAAATTACTCCCCCTCATGTTTTTTTTTCTCTCCACTGCTGACGCAACATTGTAAAAGGTGGAAGTGAAACATCCAGTACTCTGACAGCTGCCTACACCGGTGACTTACAATCCACTGAACTGTACGATAAAAGGTTGCTGATTTGGCTAAAACCTCTGACTAACCTGACCTGTTTTTTGGTTTAAAAATTCTTTGGTTATGCATAATACATTTGAGTTGCATTAAAAAGTGCTTAGAAGGTGGTCGGAGTGACAAGGCTGGTGGATAAAAGTGGACTAGAGCTAGAAATGTTATGACCACTTTCTGAGTTAAGTATGCTGAAAAAATGTTGGCCCACCCACTGCTGGAAGGGTAGCATTGTTGGTGCCACTTCAGTTTTGTACAAGTGACTCTCGATTCTGTGCTTGTCAAACCCTCCTACACTGTATACCAAAATAAAATGTTAGCCTGTGTCGACAGCATAACAAATATTTTGCTAATAGAGGGCTTTGCTAAGAAGCATGTTGATTGCCCTCAAGTCATAGCAATTTTATGACAGTGATGTTCAAATTGCGGTAATGTATACGTGATAATTAGTCCTCCTTTGTTTGTGTGTTTTGCTCTGCAGGGCTGCTCGTGGTCAGTAATATTTGTGGATTTGGACGCCCACAACAGGAACCGGCAAACACTCTGCTCCCTGTTACCCCGGGAGTCTCGCTCACATGTAAGTTCTGTTCTTTTATTTTTGAGGTGGGAGACAACAAATGGAGGAAAAGAATTTTGGACCATTTGGTTTTGGACCAACATCAACATCTGTCACAGGACTGCAAATAAAAATAGCCTTCTTGGTTAATTCTGGCATATTTAACTAAATGTTAATTAATATGCACTGTTCCCAATAAAAATAAATATAAATATGGCTGACTTTTCCTGTCATAGATGACATTTTGACTATTCTATTAGATAGAATAGTTTTTAAAATGTTTAGTTTTGTTATAGCAAGTTTCCCAATTTTTCATCATTCTGAAACCTACATTTTTCTCTCTCACTTTTTAATGATTTCCATAGAGTATTCACTGTGACTAAGGGACAGTGACTACTCCATGGAAACCTAGTCGAGCAATATATTGTAAATGTGTTTGCTAATGATGTCCAACATTTGACTTTGGCACCGAACATACATTTCAGGATTATTTATATCACAATATAACGAAACCATTTGCAATCAGTGGTGGAAGGAAATTCAGTACTTACTTATGTACATTTTAGGTATCTGCCCTTTACTTTACTGCACTTCACAACATTTTTGAACAGGAGGGAAAAGTAGGTGTACTTTTCATATGATTTTAGGGGTTATTTTGACCATGTTTGTGGTAGGTTTCGAGTTCAAGCTCTGCATCTGTACTTAAAGGAATTTTTTTTTTTTTTACAATCTGAGCCTTCTTTCGGCAATAAAACAAGTAGTTTTACTCACCCATAGCAGTTTGGTGTCAATTGGAGCAGTATCGCAGAACTTATGTTGAGCCGTTCTGTTCTTCTATGATCCCGTATCCGTTAGCGTGAGTGCTCAGGGCACTGATTTGCGGTGTCCAAATAACACAAACTTTAGCACTTTTCAAATCACAGAAGATCGCTGTGTCAGGGTAGACTTTTAGTAGACTCCAAAACGGCCTGAAACCCGATATTGCAACAGAAAAGTAAAGTTCAGAGCGGTGTTAGCTTCTTTCGGACTAGCGGTGTTTACAAAACAGCTGAGTTCACGCATGCGCACTGTCCTCTCTGATGACGTCATCAAATGAAACTATAGCTGGATATCGGGTTTCAGGCTGTTTTGGAATCCACTAAAAGTCTACCCTGACACAGCGATCTTCTGTGATTTGAAAAGTGCTAAAGTTTGTTCTATTTGGAGAGCGCAAAGTAATGCCCCGAGCATATGATACGAGCATCATGTTAACGGATACGGGATCATTAGTAGAACAGAACGGCTCCAACATAACTTCTGCGATACTGCTCCAATTGACACCAAACTGCTATGGGTGAGTAAAACTACTTGTTTTATTGCTGAAAGAAGGCTCAGATAGTAAAAAAAAACTTACTTTTCCTTTAAGTAACAAAACTGAGTACTTTATCCACCACTGATTACAATAAGCTATCTTTTAGAAATACATCGTGCAAATGCTGCACACAAAGATAAGATAAGATAAGTTATGCCTTTATTAGTCCCACAGTGGGGAAATTCCAGTGTTGCAACGCACAGATCAAGAACAGCAGGAAAAAGTAGCATGCAATAAAACAAGATAATAAATAATGGCTTAAATAATTTAAAAATAGACCTGTCTCCCTTTAAATTTGTCCACCTTATTTATTCCCCTCTTGAATCACTTTTCAGTGTTCTTGATGAGAAATGTTAAAAGCAAGTGGTGTCTGCAGATATGTGGGCGGTGTGGCTGGAGTGAACCAGTCCAAAGTGTGTAACTTTCTGTGTAACTCCCAGCAGCACTTAAATGATCACATCTCTGAGCTGAATGCGCCAGGCAGAACAGCAGCCATCAGCCGCAGAGGAAATGAGTGTAATTAGGCCAACCGAGTGACGTTATAGCCATGGGAGATGGACGTTAAAGGCCCACCAGTGCAGGAGAACTAATAAAGTTCAGGATAATCATAAAATGTCAGTGTAATATCTCCCCTTCTTATGGTGCAATATTGGATGTAGACATGTGCAGTACTGCCAGGGAATATGTCTCCGAGCTGATGTCACATCTGTTTTTAACCTGTGAAGACATTAACAAGGAAATTAGAGCTGTAGTTAAGTTTTTAGTCATGTTAGAATGTTCTTACCTCCTCAAAATGATGTCTGGAGTTGTGTTTTGTTTCATTCACATATGATTGAGTAACCATTTATTATTAGTGTGTCTACATTTCCAAAGCTCAAAATGCTCTGGTCCACCTTGTGATGTCATGTAGTGGTTTTCAAGTTACAGCCACCTTTACATTTAGTTCAGTAGAGATTGGCAATTTCAGGGCTGAGAGCATCCAAATGATTCTAGTGAAGGTGTACACAGTGGAGCACTTACTATTTTACCACATGACGTCACAAGGTGGAACTGTGTGATTTCTGTTTGAGAGAACATCTCAGCCTAAATGTGCAGTGGTTTGTGTGTTAAACATGTCTGAATGAAACAAAACTCAAAACAAAACTCTGGATCTTTTTGATGACGAAACAACACTGTAACTTAGGCTACGTTCACACTGCAGGGCTTAATGCTCAATTCCGATTTTTTTGTGAAATCCGATTTTTTTGCGAGGCCGTTCACATTTCCAGTTAAATGCGAATTGTATGTGATCTCCAGTGTGAACGCTAAACTCCCCAAAAGTGTCCCGCATGCGCCTTGGAGGACACGATGACGTCACACGCAGCGAACGCGCTCAATGTTTACGGAAGTAGCCTAAAGTTGCTTTCGTGCCGGAGCCAAAACATGTACAGCTTATTTGTTTTAAGGAGGAGACGGAGAAGGAGAAGGACGAGGTTTTTGGCCACAGCGTTTTGCGGGGCAGTGGCAGCAACGTCTGCAGAAAGGAACATGTGAGTGCGGAGTCACAGGCAGGAGGGGTGAGATTGCTACGTGCTTCGCCGCTTCACTACGAGTTTATATACTATTTTCGCATGACGAGAAGAACATTTGTGCACATTTGTGAACGCCTACTTGTACCACTCTCATTGGAGGAAACACACTCAGGTCGGATGAATGCGACCTGGCCGTTCAGACTGCAGTCGCATGTCAAAAGATCGGATATGTATCGGATTTAGGACCACATATCCAAGTGGCCTGGATCGCATTTGAAAAAATCGGATCTGTGTCGTTCACACTGTCATTAGAAGATCAGATATAGGTCGCATAGAGGCAAAAAAATCGGATTTGGGTCGTTTCAGGCTGCAGTGTGAACGTAGCCTTAGATCCGCAAAAAGTGTAATATAGGCCCTTTAAAGATCCCATGACATGGTACTTCTTGATGCTTTTATATGGCTCCTTAATGGTTCCCTAATACTGTAAATGAATCCTTCTTCAAAATCAACACTCAGTGCATGAGAAACAGATAAGATGAGAAATAGTATTTTTTTTCTCTCTGGAACACTCCATAATGGGCGTTGTTGCTTAAATGCAAATGAGGAGAAAAGAGCTGGCCAGTAGTAGAGGGTGGGGGCGTGGCCAAACTCTCCGCTTTCGGCTCTGAGCCCTCAGCTGATCCATTTCCTTGTTTTTGCACGGGGGGAGACATTTGAAGCGTTCCATTGAAAAATAAACACATTTCCACATAAAATAAAATTAAAACACTGCTGTTCAAAGGGCCAGAGGCTCAGATAAAGGACTTCCGAGCCTAGAAACACTCGGACGTGCCTCCAGGCAAATAAAAAAACGCATTTTGCATTGCCTAGCGCATTCGCAGTCCAAACTCTCTGGGCGTGATTTACAGAGACGCTGAGTTCAGACAGACGGGGGTGGAACTGCATTTGCATTTCTTTTTTCGATCTGACGTCAATAAGGTGCCTTGTTCAAAATCGCCCGTTTGAGCTCCGATTTTTTGTAACGCAGAAAAGGATCGCAAATGCTCAGTTTAGACATTTCACAACTTTTAACCATGGGGGAGGGGGGGCTAAACAGGGTAGGGGAGCTCACATTAATGTTCAAAAACCTCAGAAAGTGAAAATTTCATGCCATGGGACCTTTAAATATGGTTCCTGACAATTGACATCTGATTCTTGCCGAGAATGCACTAAAGTTCAGTTTTACTGGTGCTCAGAATTAGATCCAAAATAGTGCTGCAGATTCCCAAAAATATTCCAAATATTGCATCCTAAATTGACTAAACAGTTTTGACCATTACAGTTCCCATTAATTATGTAATCAAATGAATGCAGGCAGGCTATAATGTTGGATGTTATAATTACCATATAACAAATAGTTTTACCCTTTTCAAGGGACTATTTTGCTTTTTGTTATACGCTGGTGGTTACTGGACAGTTTTAAAGTTTGAATTTGCATGTCTTTGGCTAGAAGTGCATACAATTTCTCATTCAAGATTATGTTTAACAAGGGAGGCCAACAAGATCTAGATCACAGGTCTTTCACAGCAATTTAATCCTGTGAAAAGCTATATTATATATTAAACTTATATTTTCCAGCACACAGTAAATGGTTCTTTAACATTCTAAAAAAAACACAGTCGTTGAAAACACATTGCATGAACTGGAGATAGAGCTTTATATTAGAGATAGATAACTGCTTGGGGTGGGACGAGAAGTAATTTCCACAAGACTTGATTGATGAGAACGAGACAAGATGAGATTTGTACTTTATAATTAATAAATTGTGCAATCCAGTTCTCAATTTTAGCCTCACCATTTTTGATTTACTTTATTTAATATTTCTGCTGTCACTGTAGCACTGATTTGCGGGACTGCAATCTCAAAAATGTTACCCGCCAGTACTTGGCTCCATTTTTTATCCAATCCAAACATAAAAACTCACAAAATCATTTTCAGGATGTGTGCACAATCTTGTGGCAGGTTTGTCTTGAGAGATCTTGTAGCACAAGATCTTGCCCCATCCCAATAACTGCACAAAAATGTGACTACACACTTCTCTTATAGGTTTGTGTTTTTTTGTTTTTTTTTTAAAAGGGCTGTGGGTGAGTTTGTAGTAAATTAAAATTACATAATTTGGGGAAAATAATCAAGACCGGTCAAAATATCGGCCCAAAAATATCGGCAGAGCTCACTGACCATCAGTTCCTCTGTATTCTAAACAATCAGTATGGACCATGAATAAACCCATATCAGTCGATCTCTATTAGGAACTCATATCAAGATGATGAAGACATACTTTTTTTAGCATATTTCTTTTTTTATATTAAACACTATTATACATTTTTTTAATATTAAACATTATTATATGTTTTTTTCTTTTCCAGAACACAGATGCAGCTCTGCTTTCGACGATCAGCTACCCCGCCTTTGCTGTAGACGATGATGCACTTTACAGCCAAACACTGGACAAGATAGTTCGAAAGCTACGAGGCAAGTATGGTTTTAAGCGATTCCTCCGAGACGGCTACCGCACTGCCAACGAGGACAAGAACCGTCGCTACTACAAACCTGCTGAGATGAAGGTTGGTATCTTGAAAGCTTACAGTTTTCATTGTGGATATAAAGGAATAGAAACAGCTCTATTACTTTAGTGCTGATGATGCTTAAAGGTCCTATATTACACAAAATTGACTCTTGTGAGCATGAAGCCATGTTATAATGCTGTTGCCTTAACAACAACACACTTGGAGTTGTGTTTTGTATCATTCAAACATGTTTGAGTAATTTATTTTTAGACTGTCTATATCTCCAAGGCTCAAAATGCTCTGTTCCACCTTGTGAGGTTATGAACCTGTCATTTTCAGCAGCTAACTAGTTCAGGTGAGATTGGCAATTCCAGGTCTGAAATCATCCAACTGATGTGTCAAGTGTATGGAGTTGATAAACATAGTATTGTTTATTACCACATGACGTCATGAGGTGTTTTCTGTTTGAGAGAAAAACTAGAGCCAAAATATCCAGGATTTGTGTGTTAAACATGCGTAAATGAAACAGAACACAGGTAGGTAGCTCCAGGTAGGTTTTTGATGAGGAGCCAACATTATAACATTGTAGCTAAACTGTGTATGTGTTTTGATAGTGCTGTCTATTATTACTAGTTATTCAGACTTGCATTATAAACTGTCCAAAATCTGAGTGTGTGATGCCTCTAGTGGCCACAGCTATTTCAAGTACTACCCCTTCCTCCTCCCACTCTCCCCTTTAGTCTTCCAGGCACTGCCGAGTTTACCAGGTCTATTTAAAATGTGGTTGTGAGCGGAGTTTAGGGGTTTCAATCCAATCCACTTTATTTGTATAGAGCATTTTATAAACAGGACAGTTTCCAAAGTGCTGCACATAATGGTAACGTAAAAAGCAAAACTGTGGATGTAAAAGTCAGCAGAAATACCTTTCAGACAAATTGAACTAATACAATCAATCAGAGCAATAAAACTAATAAAAGCAACAAATTAAATAAATACAAATACAAGATACAGAGGACACAACACAACTTATGCGGTGTTAAAGGCCAGTGTAAAAGACGATCTTAAGACAAGACTTAAAACACAGATGACTTGGTCCCCCATGGGTTTAAGTCTTATCTTAGGCGCTGCAAATTGCTTTAAAGGTCCCCATTCCACCTTGTGATGTCATGTGGTAATACAGGATGTGCTTCACTGTGTTTTTAAACTCCATTGAGCCTTCACTAGAATCATTTGGATGCTTTCAGCCCAGGAATTGCCACTCTCTCTACTGAACTAAAGTTAAAAGGTAGCTGTGAACCTGGAAACTACCACTTCATGAGTGGAACAGGGCATTTTCATCTGTGGATGTTTGAGCTTTACTCAAACATTTGTGAATGAAACAAAACATGCCAGGTACATTTCTGAAAAAGTAACAGCATTTTAACATGGATTAAAGCTCACAAGAATCCATTTTGTGTAATATAAGATCTTTAACAGCCAAAATACTAGATACTAATACAACACAATATACTCATTTGAAGACAAGGATTTATCCCTCTGGCTTTTCAGTCATTGTTAAGTGTTTGTGTGTGTTCCAAGAGTAAGCTGCTTGTATTGGATGTATTTGTGTGACCATGCATTCATTGGCCTTTCTCTGAATCCCCTGTGAACCTAGCAAAATAGCACTTCACAGCCGAACTGAAGAGTACATACAGTGAGTGAGTTCAAGGCCGGGTGCTTAATGCAATACAAGTCAGTGCTTTAGCCTCTGCGCTAACCCTGCAGCATTAATGAGCTAAGGGAGCAAGTGTTGGAAGCCACACAAGAAGTGGGCTTTAGGGTATTTTATGAAAAACAGATTGTTGGAAAAATCGCATTTTGATGACCTTTCAAGCTATTCAAATTTGCACAGTATTACAGCTCTATCGGTGTCAATACAGCATCTTAATGGGGACAATTTTTCCATTATAAGGCAATATATGACCTGAAATAATGGGATTTCTGCAGTTGAAAGCAAGACTAAGTGGTATAAAATACCGGGGATCCTTGCCTGTTTACTGCCTAGACAGGCTAGAAAGCACAGGTCATGCTTTAGCTCCCTCCCGAGCCAACTTTGCCTTCTATTCCACTTCTTTTTCCAACTGTTTTGCCAGATAGTATCTCTTTCAGAACAGCATGCAAAGCCATAGAGAGCAGATTTTATCACATTTGCCAAATAAGAAAGGAGCTGTAATTGTAGCAGTGTATATCATTTAGTGCCCTATTTTGTTTGCCTGACCAGCCAGTCCCTTCTGCATTCTGAAATGGTCTGGAATCGGACCAAACTTGAGAGCCACAGCTGCTGTGGCTTGTAGCGCATGTCTCTTAATGCACAATTCTTGTTACATTCAAATGGTTGATTGTGAGAAAATCCACGCTGTTTCTCAGTTTTTTCAATTATAAGGCAATATATGACCTGAAATAATGGGCTTTCTGCAGTTGAAAGCAAAACAAAGTGGTACAAAGTATTATGCAAAGTCGACTTTTTGCTTTCTAGTATGTTATAACGTTGTTACCTCGTTAAGCATTTTTCATAAACATACAAGAGCATGATAGAAAATAACATAACACAACTTCCCAAACCTGATATGATGTGCAGTAGTTTCTTAAGGGAATGCACACTGATTGTTTTGTGATAGCACTGTGGATGGGGGGGTGACTTAGCATGGGGAGCACTCATATAGCATTTTTAAAACAATAAAAGATAACATGCCGATCAAAATAGAAGAGTAATACTCACTCATTGGACTGATATATATATAAAATCTATTCGCACATCTTGCCTAATACAAGCTTATTGCATTTAAAGAATTTCTACAATAAAACAGCGTCCCACACCTGTGCTATATAAAGCCTTTGTAGCCAGTGGGGAGCAGTTCTCAATGTGCTTTAGCAGGACTTGACAGATTGCTGCTTGTGGCATGCACAGCTGCAGTGTGCCTTTGAATAATGCTCGAAACAATATCCCCCTTTTAGCAAATGAGATCGCTTAGGGCTGTTGTAGATTTGCAAAATTGTCAGAAAAGAAAGTTGAGCTAAGGCAAGAGTTGTGGAAAACGTTGTGGAAAAAGATCTGTTCTCCTGTGATGTCCTTATACACATTTGCAGCCAACTTTATTTTATCCTATCAAGCTAAAAAGTTGAAAGATTCATGACCGTTAGTTCTGTCATGTTACTAAAATTTCAAACTCGATGTTGATGCTAATGAAAATTATTTTTTCACAATCTCATGTAATTTTCAAGACGTTATAATACTAGTCATAGTCATAGTTTGCTTTATTGTCGAAAACAATCATGTACTGTACATGTACATAGAGTGAATTTGAAATTTAGTTTCCCCACTAACCAGGCAGGACAGTGATAGAGTGGCTAGGGGAGGGGCCGCTGCGCATGCGCGCGCCGCCGACTGGGAGATGCAGAGTAGAATAGATGCAATACATACAATCAGTGACAATTTAACAACATGTAATGACAGAAAAACAATTGGAGATATAACATACGGTGATCTTTTTCGTTGGTAACAGAAGGAAGGGTGTGGGGGATCAGATTGGAAATCAATGAAATTGATTGAACCGAGAGCAGAGATCAGACCTTAAGTAAAGACAGGGAACATTTTCTACTCATTCATTTCTAGTGTCAGTGAGTGTGTGCCATGTTTATGTAGAGTCCAGATAACAAACCACATTCTGTGGCCTTGGAAGTGTTCATGCTGGGAGGTGAAGTCAAAACACAGATAACCATTGGACCCACAGATTTTCACAGGAAGACATAATTATCCAGAGGGATTAATTAATTTAGCATTGATGAAATACATTTTTAGAGACCCAGGTAAACAATTTAGATTGAGCTTGGGTTTTGCCAGACCCCCATCTTCATATCGCCATGAAGATTCATGAGAGATCTCATTAGTTCCTCTTGGCGCACAGACTGCGCTGCGTTGGGTTTTACACAGTTCTGTAACCATGCCCGTGATGATATCCAAACGTCGAGATGTTTCCTTCGGTTGAAATCCTTCCAAAAGGTCCTCAACCTGTCCCACTTTCTGATGTAATCCTTTCACGAGATCCCCAACGGCTTCACAATGGCTCGAAATTGCTGCAGACAGCTTGGGGGACTCTTTTCTTGCTGCCAGCTTACACATTTTGCGATAGATCATGGACAATCCCAGGCCAATTAACAGATGTCCAGCTATCAGAAATCCAAATACGTAAATATCCTCCACATCCTCCAGGTACATTGGTGCCAAACATACGACTTGCCACGCACGATACGAGTCCCTCGCATATCCAGCAGCAAAAGTACCATCCGGACACACCACTTCTCCCGGAGCAGCACTCCTCCGTGAAAAAAGAGTATCAATCGTGCTGAGGGTCCAGCTGATCACATCCATATTTTAGGAATTTGGAAATTTGGAAAATCTGCTCCAAAAAGCGAGAAAATGACGAAAACAAGAGAGGCACGCAGACAACAGGAGCAATAGATAAGAGAGGAAAGAGAGAGACGTCTGCTCGCTCTGACGGTCAGGATGACTAGTTTCTTTAAAGTGCACCTATCATGCAAAATCGATTTTTCAAAGCTTTTAACCGTTATAGTTTTTAGCCCTCATTATCTACTGTATTTTCAAGACGCCATTTTGACAATCATCCCTGTTTTCACTGCTACCAGCATACATCTACTCCTCTGTGCTTACTCCCTTCTCCAATTTTATTTTCTTAATCGGTGATCCGCGTAGGATATAGCAGCGCCGTGTAGTCATTTTGGTAGCTTGATGTGTAGCTATTCAGTATCCCACTTCACTGCTCTTCTCTAGTGATGGCGTTTACGACGACGTCAGCTCCCCTTGGGCACTGCAGTTTTCTAACGAGGAAGCCAGTCGTCATGTTTCTTTTATTAAGTTGATTTAGAAGAATATTGCGATTTAAATATTACAAAATATAACATAATGATCCACAGATGTGATAGATTATAACTATATAGCAGAAACAAGCACATTTGGTCTTTAATGCAGTCATGTGGTCCTATACTAATTCTGATATTAAGACTATTCTAAAACTGTTCTGGAAAGATCCAACTTAGTATTATTGCTGTATTTTTTAAAGTATCAGTACCTGTTTAAATAAGTACCTGCAACGCAAACTTTAGAATTGAGGTTGATTTTGTTGTTGTTGTTGTTGTTGTTGTTTTGACAGCTCTTGGGACACTTCTTTGCAGAGTTGTCCGTGCAAGCAGCAGTCCGCGCAATTTATTAAAGGATAAATTGATGCCAGTTTCATAACTTATTGTAGACTTACAATCCCACTGATGCTATTTCCTTCCTGTCTACTTACTGTAATATATTTACTCCTACATCAGCACATACTGCAAATGAAACTACTTGTAAGGGGAGACTGTGCCAGATAAATGCATTGCACTTTCTCATAAATATCAAGATGGTTGGATTTCCAAAAGCCCTCTGTTCCTGCGCAGTGATCAGTAGTGTTTAGTAGTTGTGTGGAAAACTAACAAAGACTAAACCAGGACAACAAAATCTTTTGTTAAATCCAAATCAAAGGTGCACTATGTAACTTTTCTTTTGTGGTCTGTCACCATGGGAATCTCATTATGTCATTATATTATGTTATTGCCTTGCCTGGAATGTTCCACAGTCATTTATCTAACTTGCATTTATTCAATTATAGGTGTAAATATTGCTCAAATGTGCCTTGAAAAACATACGTTCTTACTTTGAATAGGGTCGCCTTTCCATCGATATGATCTGCAGCTTGGCCCACTGCCATCACCTGCTTGTCTCCATGGAGGTAGATACGTATAATGCCATACTGTGGAACATTCTAGCAACCAGTACATACAGTACATACAGCACATAGTGCACATAGTGCAGGTGACAGCAGCTCAGTTGTTGTGTGTTTTTGTCCATTGTTCTGAAGGTTGGCGGTTCGAATCCTCCTTTTGACATAAACATCATTGGTTGAGCGGACAAATCCAATCACCCACAGGTTGGCGGTGTGATTACGGCTCCCACAGATGAATGCTGTCATTGTGTCCTTGAGCAAAACACATTACCCACCTCTCCCCCACTGTCTGTGAACATTGCTTGATGAATGGGGGAGTGGTTCCTTGATGTAAAGCGCTTTGAGTGCCTTGACATTTGGAAATGCCTCTAATCTTGTCATAAATGAGATGTTGTCTCTGCTGACTTGCAAGTGAGTTCTGGGCAGTTTCTGAAGAAGCAGTCCGTGGATGGGGGTTGATGGGGGTTGATGGGGGTCCCTGGGCGCGCAGCTCAGGGATGTTTAGGAGGAGCTCGTGGTGGGACAGATGCCCGTGCACTCTGTCTGTTTAGCAGTGAGGGTGCAGCCGCCTGTGTGATAGACAGTTTTAACAATCAGTGGAGCTGCTGAAGCACAAAGCACCAGGGATCCTTGCCTGTTTACTGCCTAGACAGGCCAGAAAGCACAGGTCATGCGGGATGACTGCTTTAGCTCCCTCCCGAGCCAACTTTGCCTTCTATTCCACCTCTTTTTCCAACTGTTTTGCCGAATAGTATCTCTTTCAGAACCGCATGCAAAAACCATAGAGAGAAGATTTTTATAACTTTTGCCAAATAAGAAGGGAGCTGTAGTTGTAGGAATGTATATCATTTAGTGCCCTATTTTGTTTGCCTGACCAGCCAGTCCCTTCTGCATTCTGAAATGGTCTGGAATTGGACCAAACTTGAGATCCACAGCTGCTAATTTGTAGCTCTTAATGCAGAATTCTTTTTACATTCAAATGGCTGATTCTGAGAAAATTGACGCTGTTTCTCAGTCTTTTATGTTGAGCCATGTTTGTTTTTGACATGAACGGAGCATGTTTCTCGGATTGGTTAATCCGCCTGTCAGTCACGCCCTCTGAAATCAAGGAGACAGGATACAGCTCCAGACCCACTCGTATTTGTTAAGTCTTTGTCAAAGTGTGTGGTTCTTGCTTGCCAGATAACTATTTTGTAATGTTTATAGGGCCTTAAAAGTGTAAGAAAGTGATAATTTAAAGTACTTAATCTTTAGTTACAACATGCATTCAAATACTAGCGCTATGCGTAACACTTAAAAGCTTCCCCTTCCTTTTTTATTAGTGGCACCATTTTGCTGTGTAAGCCTATTTAGCACTAGCATAGCCACTTTAAGACCTATAATATTGGATTGGATTTATACAGCGCCTTTCTAGACACTTATAGTACTCTGTCCACTATTTATTTACTCCACATTTACACACTGGTGACTTCTGTAGCTGTATCAAAGAGGTTTACCGTATATTGCTCAATGGCACAGTAGCAGAATGGATGGATGGAGCACTACCAGCCTTAAAGTAATTGATTAATTGTTTACAAGTAGTACTACATCAGTAACCAAAGGGACTTCCATATTCTAGGAAGAGAATAGTTGTCCCAGAACCAGATGGTCATGAATCAGTGCTAGTGCAGTCTCTGCAGCTCAGTGAGTGAAATCCAGAGGTTCTGAGCTTTCAAAATGAGGGATACTCATACTGAGAATGAGGAAAAGTTGTATTCTCAAGGCAGATTAAGGCACTGACTAGGGGTGTCATGATATCAAATTTTAGTGGTGCTATATTTGTAGGAAGAAACATCATGATTTATTGATTATTCACGGTTATTGACACATAAAAATAAAAATATAAAATTTTCTTCCTAATACATTACCACTTCTCAACTATGAGGCCAAAGTTATGAAATCAAACTTAATGCAAAAGTAAAGTTGTTGTGATATAAATAGCTACGGAAAAGCACAATATATTAGTTATATTTTTGGCATACAAATTGAATTTAAATAACTTAAATTTGCTTCTAAAATGGTCACAATTGTAATATTATAGCCCTTACGATTATTTTGTGACCTGAATTAATCACGATCATCCATTAACCTAATCATTTTGACACCCCTACTGACAACCCAGGTTCAGTTTTGATTGTAGTACCTTTAAAATACACAGGCTACATACGTATAGTTACTTTTAAGGATGATATTTTAGAGTAAGCAGACATTTTATTTTATTTACAGTTTACATATTTGAAGACATTTGCTGACTTTAATTAGAATAGATACAAAATTATGGTAGATTATAAAAAAAATAAAAAAAAATCTAATTACAAAATCGAAACAGACAGGCCGAGTCATAAGTGCTGCAGCCTGCCCTGACATGACACCGCCATGTGTGTGAACAGTGACTGAAATTTGTAATAGGATTTCTGGATGAACAAGATTCACAGATTAATGCAACAACTCATCGCATCAGTTAACGTTGTGCCAAAATTGTCTCCTTCCGCTGCCACGCGCCTCCTCGTTCTCCGGGCTCAGTCGACTGAGAAGTTTCACAATAAGACATAGGCTCCTAGTGCAGATTGATTATCCAGTCAGTCAGGCAGTGAATCAACAGCTCAGTATTTATACATGAAGGAAAGGTTTAATTAAAGGTAAAAAGTGACAACAACATAACTGATGTGCGCTCACGTAGCAGACTGCAGGGGTCAGTGAATGGCAGTAGCAATTGACTAAACTGCACAATTATTGTTCACATTCATAAAAAAACAGCATACGAGTGAGTTATATGGTTTTGTTTGTTATGCTTAAGTGCCTGCTCTTGTTTATCATCCAGTAATTATTCATTTGTTCCAGGTCAATGAAAAGACCGCTTCATTTGTCAGTTCAAGAATCTAAGGAGTTTGCGACATTGTGTGGAAGCCAAGTTGTACTTGTTTAAACACAGCTCAAGTCAGTGGTATAGATCCCTGCTAATGATTGTTTACTGTCGTCAGTAGTGTTACTTAAAGGAACTGTATGTAAGAATTAGATTTTAAATTTCATTCTTATTAACTGTGTCCCCAGATACAAGGGAGACATGGTCAAATCAAATAGGTTTTAACAATTATAATACCGGTTTGTTGTTATTTACGAAAACATTGGACATGGATATGTTATAATTTGGTGTTTTGGTTTTCAAGACGATACTCCAATCAAAAAGCAGAATGAATTTGCGTTGCCAGTTTCAATGCTGAAATTCAGTTGGTCACAACCTAAAAGGACTCTCAGATCTAAATCCTCACTACCTAAACCTTAGCAACTGTGGGCATCATTTTTCAATGCTAGTGCAACCTCTGTAGCTCAGTGAGTAAAGAAAGGTAAGGTTCACTTAATTGTCTTCATAGGGATATTTGTCCTCTGCATTTGACTCATCTTTAATCTCCTCAGGAGCAGTGAGCACTGCAGTGTAGTGCTCATGAACCCAGATCCAGATCTTGATCTATAGGCTTAGTCAGGACTACCTTACCTAGAGGATTGTACCTATAGTGTATGTTTTGAGTTGAATTCTGGAAGTTCAGAGCCTTCACATGAGGCATGGCCTGTCCATATATACTGAAAATTAGTAGATGTGCAGATTAAGGTGCTGACAACCCAAGTTCAGTTGTGTTGTTGGTACTTTTAAAAATCAGTAATGGCACAGGCCACATACAGTTCCTAATATTTGGGCACATTTTGAAATATATCAGGAATGTTTCACTGTTAATGCTTGACTTTATATTTTTGAAATTGTACACAGTTGAAAAGTTGTATATTTGTGGCTAACTTTCTTGTAGTCCTAACAAATATTCAATAACAAAACTTTGGACATTCTGAGTTTATTGACCTCCCCCTTCTACACCTCCTCGCCTTCAATGCTGCAGTGCATGCGCCTTACTGTTTTGTATTCACTGCTGTGAATAAAAAAATAAATAAATGTTCAGCCATCCATTTCTCTAAAGTCCTTGAGCTGGTCCCCTCTGGTGTAATAGAAAAGCAGTAATTCCTCTTCTCTCTGTCTCTTCACAGCTTTTTGATGGAATCGAGTGCGAGTTTCCCATATTTTTCATCTACATGATGATTGACGGTAAGTCTTGTTGAATCCACAGCCTCTGTAATGTCACCTCCAGTGTGTTATCTGGGAAGTGGAGAAACACTACTTGTTGCATTTGACAGGAAATTGCATTTTGTCATTTTCTGGAAGGATTTATAGGTGTTTGAAAAAGGTTGCAAGGTGGGAGAAATACAATGAAGGGAACATATGGGAACGGTTAGATATCACATGGGACTATGACTTCCATGCACACAAGGTTCTGCAGTTGAAGTTTATTGTACTGTAAATAATATTCACTCATTCTTTATATAAATCCCATAGAATAATATAGACAAGGCAGTGCATGCTCCCATTTACCCAGCGGTACGTGAATAGTCTTTTCAAGTATGGAAAGTATATATCATGTTTCTTACCATTTAAAATGTTCAAAAATAAACTAACTCCAACTCCAAAATGCCATATATAATTAATTACATGGAAGTGGAGTTCTTTTCACTCATTGCTATGCTTTCAGTTAAACGTGCTCTACCTGATTGTACTGTCTTAAAAATGTGATACACAGAACTAGTTTATTTTAAACTTTCCCAGTAGTCCAGAGTTATTCCTCACTTACCTAACACATTTTGAGCATCCCAATTATTCACTGACCAGACTGTACTTCACTTCCTGCTTCGTGGACAATAAAACACACATCTGTCTGATTTTCATTCTAAGAAGAAAACAGATTTTACTTTTATTATATGTAAAAATCTGGTACAGCTCTTTTAAATGCTTATAATTCAAATTACACTATAAGTGTAAGTATTTACACTTAAAGGAAAATTTACTTTTTTTTTTTTTACAATCTGAGCCTTCTTTCGGCAATAAAACAAGTAGTTTTACTCACCCATAGCAGTTTGGTGTCAATTGGAGCAGTTTTGAAGAAGTTATGTTGTAGCCGTTCTGTTCTACTAATGATCCCGTATCCGTTAACATGGTGCTCGGGGCATTACTTTGTGGTGTCCAAATAACACAAACTTTAGCACTTTTCAAATCACAGAAGATCGCTGTGTCAGGGTAGACTTTTAGTAGATTCCAAAACGGCCTGAAACCCGATATCGCAACAGAAAAGTAAAGTTCAGAGCGGTGTTGGCTTCTTTCGGACTAGCGGTGTTTACAAAACAGCTGAGTTCACGCATGCGCACTGTCCTCTCTGATGACGTCATCAAGGCACCATTGAGAGCGTCCTGACCAGCTGCATCACTGTGTGGTACGGGAGCTGCACTGAACAGAACAGGAAAGCCCTGCAGCGCATAGTGAATGCAGCTGGGAGGATCGCTGGTGTCTCTCTCCCCTCCCTCCTAGACATTTTTAACACCCGGCTCACCCGCAGAGCGTCCAACATTGTGGGTGACCCGAGCCACCCCGCACACAGCCTGTTCAGCCTCCTGCCCTCGGGGAGAAGGTACCGGAGTCTCCGGGCCCACTCCACCAGGCTTTCAAACAGCTTCATCCACCAGGCTGTCAGGAGGCTGAACTCACACCCGAACTCACACCCGAACTCCCACCTTACCCATCTCCCACCCCCCACCCCCCATATTGGCATAACCTGTATTCCATAAAAGACATATCACTCTAGACACTTTAAAAAACTGCTGCTAAGGACTACTGTTGCACTGTTGCACATTTACATTTACTACTGGATTTTACTCCTGTTGCACTGTTGTTTACTACTGTTATTGCGCATTTACATTTACTACTGGAATTTTTAGTACTGTTGTTTACTCCTGTTATTGAATTTTACCCCCGTTGCACTGTTGTTTACTACTGTTATTGCACATTTACTACTGGAATTTTAGTACTGTTGTTTACTCCTGTTACTGCACTAGAATTACTACTGTTGCACATTTATTTTTATTTTATCTTAATGCACATTCTACTGCACATGACCAAGTCACTGCTGTATCTTCCATTGCACATTTTGATGCACACTGCACACTTTGGAAATCTGTATATAGTATAGTTTATTTATTATGTTGCACTGTTTTAAGATTTTAGATCGTAGACTTTAGTTTTAACTTTAGATCTCTGTCTTAGATAGTTTTTTGTTGTGTTTTGTCTTCATATTGTATTTTGTACACTGTCTTTTGCACTACCTGGCCAGAGAGAAACAAAATTTCGATTCACTGTATGTTGAACACATATGGCAGAATTGACAATAAAGCTGACTTTGAACTTTGAAATGAAACTATAGCTGGATATCGGGTTTCAGGACGTTTTGGAATCCACTAAAAGTCTACCCTGACACAGCGATCTTCTGTGATTTGAAAAGTGCTAAAGTTTGTGTTATTTGACCACAAAGTAATGCCCCGAGCACTCACGCTAACGGATACGGGATCATTAGTAGAACAGAACGGCTCCAACATAACTTCTGCGATACCACTCCAAATGACACCAAACTGCTATGGGTGAGTAAAACTACTTGTTTTATTGCTGAAAGAGGGCTCAGATTGTAAAAAAAACGTTACTTTTCCTTTAATAAATATGATTATTAATATGATTATAAAAATATAAATATGGTATAAATATGATTGCTTAAGTTTTATTTGCAACAACCTTAGTGCAGTTTAAAGGTCTGATGTTATGCAAAATTGAATTGTGAGCTTTAAACCATGATAGAATGTTGTTACCTTCTCAAAAACAGACCTGTAGTTGTGTTTTGTTTCATTCAAACATGTTTGAATAACCATTTGTTATTAGTCTGTCTGTATCTCTAAAGCTCAAAATGCTCTGTTCCACCTTGTGATTTCATGAAGCAATAGTTTTCAGGTTACCGTCTACCCTTTACTTTTAGTTCAGTAGAGACTGGCAATTCCATGGCTGAAATCATCAATATGATTCTAGTGAAGATTCTAGTGACTTTAAAACCCAATGGAGCACTTTCTGTATTACCACATGACATCAGAAGGTGAAACAGTGTGTTTTCTCTTTGAGAGAAGAACTCCTAAAGCCTAAGCCTAAATGCTGAGGGTTTGTGAGTTAAATATGTATGAATGAAACAAAACTCCAGGTATGTTTTTGACAAGGAAGCGAAATTCACAGTAATATGAGCCCTTTAAGTATTTCTTCTCGTTTGTGTATTGCAGGTGTCTTCAGAGGCAACAAGGCCCAAGTCAAAGAGTACCAGGAGCTGCTTGAACCTATCATCTTCCACTCAAACGAGGGTGAGAAATACTATAGATCACACAATGGAGTAGAAGTTATATATATAGTTATATATAAATTATTGATATATTTCTGTTCTTCCTGTCATTCTTTAGTATTGCAAACTTTTTCTCTTATTAAAAACACACTCATCCATATTCATAGAGCTCATGCTGTGACCGAGATTCACAAAGGCATAACATCTGAATGAAGTCAGCCTTTTTCACTATTGCGTTCCACTGTAGCTGCAGGGGAGAGATAGTCAAATGATGGGGATGTCTTTGAGCTTTGAGTCCATATACAGAAGTACAGGAAGAACTGGAGAGAAGAGAGGATAATCATGTACTGATTTAAGTTGGCTCAGATGTCTTGACCGCGTCTTTGTACTGGATATGTGTGAATTAACAAAACAGCTTAAAGTTAATTGGATGGCTTTAAGTATTTTTCACTTGCTTGGAATACTACATCCACTGTGTACGCGTGGAGTAACAAACTGTGAAGTATTACACGTGAGGGGAGACACCTTGATAGAATGTGTTTCAGTGGGGTTAATTGCCTTGTTTGTTGTTAGTAAAAGGTGGTGTTTCTTGATTTTTACAGTCTTAAAAATGACGGTAGGCTAGTATATCGAGCTGATATTTGCAATTTTTAACTCACTGGCATTAAATCTCCAGCACACTGATATTTAGTTTTGGACAACCATCTGCCTATAGAATACACATAAAGTTATTCCTCACTTACTTATCAGTTATCAACCTAATTATTCCTTGTGATGAGTTTAAGCATCACAGACAGAGTGGAGTTTCACTCTGTAATGTTACAACAACAAGGGAAGGACACATTTTGCTCTAATACATAAAGTCATTGCACAAAATGGTAGAAGAGAATCCAACTTCCAAGCTAGTGGTAGTTCTGTTGTCTAGTCACAATTTTTGCAAGTAAAAAATATTAAAATGGTAAAATGAGACTGCAATCTGTGGGAAGACATGTACACATACAACACATACAATACCATACTACATAGATTTTTTCCCCATTTTTCCATTTGTTCTTTGTTAGTGTGTAAATTAATGTATGAGAGATGTATCCCTTACTTGAGCTGTATAGAATGTGTAAGTGTGTAAATGAGATTAGAAAATTAATGACATTTGGAACACATATAGACTATAGACACTATTGTAACTATCCAGAGAAGTAAAGTTGGAGCCATAACGTTATAACCAGTTATAACCAGGTTACAAGGGCATTTTTCAGTCCTCCTGTGATCACAGGCAATATATAGCTGAACCTGTCATTTCTCACATTTATGGTAATTATGCACATTTCCTATGTGATCTGAGCCTGGCTTTGTTCCAACAAAATAGATTTTAAAGTGCACATATTATGCTATTTTCTGATCTACGCTTTAATGTTGTTTCCTCATCAAAAACATACCTAGAGTTGTGTTTTGTTTTATTCACGCATGTTTAACCCACAAATACTGCATATTTAGGCTGAGTTCTTCTCTTAAATAGAAAACACTCTTTTCAACTTTGTGATATCATGTGACAATACAGGAAGTGCTCCACTGTGTTTTTAAACTTCATACACCTTTACTACAATTATTTGGATAATTTCAACTCTCGAATTGCCAATCTCTACTGAACAAAAGGTAAAGGTAGCTGTTGGCTTGAAAAATGCAGCTTTATGACATCACAAGGTGGAACAGAACATTTTGAGCTTTGGAAATGTAGCCATTTCCGCATTATAACCTGGCTTAAAGGTCCATAAAGTAAATTTTACACAATATAGGACCTCATTTTATGGATGTAATTAGCTAAAAATAGATCAGGATTGTACTGCACTATATCTCTCATTATTTTTTTTATTTTTTATTTTCCCCTCATCCTAGGCCATGTCATCATCCCCAAATACTACTATGTCCCAGCGGACTTTGTGGAGGCGGAACAAAACAAACATGGCAGCCAGAAGCGTTTCCCTAGCAACTGTGGACGTGACGGAAAGGTCTTCCTCTGGGGTCAAGCGCTGTTCAACATTGCCAAACTGCTGGGTATATGGCCTCTTTATTCTCACTATACTAATCTTATAGCTTATTAAAATGCAAATCAGATCTTTGAAACTGCAGGCTTAATAAATCTGCCCTAGAATGTAATTTATATCTGGCATTATAATGCATTCTTAACTCCAGATCTTTTTTTTATTTGCATTAAACGTAGCAATAATGTGTGGGCAATTATATTATTGTGCTGCGCTAATGATAAAGCATTGATTTCCTTTATACACAATTAGGCATGTCATGGTTGTGGATGTTCTTTGGTATCTGTGTCCATCTCTCCTCTGTTCTATATCTGACCGTGTGTGTGTGGGCGTTTTGTGTGCATTGCAGTGGACGAGCTAATTAGCCCGAAAGATATCGACCCCATTCACCGCTATGTGCCGAGGCAGGATCAGCGCAACGTCAGCATGAGATACTCCAATCAGGTATGCCCCATGCAAGGCACATGTCTGCTGTGATGTCTGACCACTTATTCCCTGTCACACATTGATTTGGGCCTCAGTTTTTTATATTTCTCCATGAATCATGCTGGGCTGAAACAGTAGACTGTATAAAGAAGTGGACTAAGGGAGTGTGACGTCATCCATAGCGTTGGGCTCCAGTCAAATGAAGCTTACTGTGGCTGGCAGTTATGGGGTGAATTTGGAGCCAACAAGCTCCATATTAGGAATAAAGAATTGATTTAAGGACAGCAGTGAAATAAAAGTCCTGGGATCATGTAGAACGAGTTAGTACAATGACCAAAATGAGAAGCCTAACAGCAGCAGTTATGGAGAAAGGGGTGATTTTTTTTTTTTTTTCCATTACAAATTGATTTGGAGCCAGAGTCGGAGCCAGAAGAGCACCCATACTAACTTCCTATTTGGAACGCGCTAGCTATTGAGTGAGCTGTGTCCAGTTATATCTACAGTCCATTCCTGAAACATGTTAAAGGTGCAGTACGTAATTTTTCTGGACAAACTGGCTAGTCTCCCTGGAGATGTTATTGCTCTGCTGATATATCAAGCAGGGTCACCGACCTTACCTGTAACTTGGCCTGATAGCTTCATTTGCTTGATTCCAAGGATTAGTTTAAATTTATGCTGTGAACTGTTCTAGGCAAAGCAATAGCAAGATGATGGTGAAGACAAACCCTTCACCAGAAAAGTTACATAGAACAACTTTAATCAATTAATCACACCTAAATGAAATTTAAATACTCATCCACTATTTTAGTAATCAAATAATCGTTATCTGGTCTTCTCTGCAAATGTGCTCCATCAGGATGTCAAGCAACATCACAAAAGCTTCACCTGGGACACATTTTGCAAAAGATCAGGGTTCGTGATCCTAACAACTAATCGATTAATCGAACAAATAATTGGCTAGATTCATTATCATCAAAATAGGCAAGGCAACCACAATTCATACATAAAGTATTTCAGAGTGCTTCACAGATTAAAAAAGATCCGAAAATAACATTACACAATGAATAATCATGTTGACACTTTAGTTTCGGAACCACATATTAATTGCTAACTAAGTAGTAATTGATATGCTAATTAGCTGTTACTTAGCTGTTAGTTGATATTTATCAAACTTATTAACGCTTATTAAGATTTCAGTCTATGTACAGAAACAACTATTGTAATTCACACTACTTTAATGGGAAGAAAATAGTTAATGGAGTAATACAGCCTTAGACAAAAATACATTGAAAATACTTTATAAATACTAAAGATTTTGCTATTAGCTAGCTCCATCAGGATATATGTGGTCCTTAAAGCCCCAGTGTGTAGGATTCGTGGCGCATAGGTGGATGGTGCTATTGCACTTTCTGTTTTAGCTACGGCAGACCTCGAGGGTCACCCGGGCGCGCACATGAGCCGCGCGCCGCTACTGTATAAATAAAACGCGGTCCCGTTTTTTTTTGTTTTTTTTTCTCATGAAAACACACATTCCCGATCATGTACCATGACACTCTACACATCAAATGAAACCTTACAGTCTCCTCTTTTTGACTATGCAATTCATTTCCCTGCACAACAATCACTCCCCGAGCACATGGGGCTTTTATATGGAAAAGCACAAAACGAGGTTAGCTTACCTTAGAATGCTTTGCACAGGTCAAACTCTGTATTTCACCATAAACTTGCTCTCAATTTGTCCGTAAGGATCCAGCGAATAAAATCCAGTAAAGCAATTTAGTCCAAAACACGTGTTGGATCCATTACGACGTCTGATCCGGCAGCATGCTTGTGTTGTTTACCCAAAACCAAGAGCCTTGCCGAAGGTGAAGGCGGAGCCCAAATGTCCTTCTGTGGCTCTCGTATTCAAAATGGCTGCCTCTGCATGGGGAAGATCCCCCTTTTATGTGACTATATCTAAGTCCAAAAGAATACTTTGATTTCATGATGGAAGTGAAAAGGCTTGCAAAACAATGTATTTTTGAATGGGTATCTTCAATTTCAGTAATTAATGGGTAAAAATCTTACACACTGTCCCTTTAAACTAAAGTGTTACCATAATCATAATAAAATAACTTTAAAAGGAAAGAGTGCAGAGCATTGTTAGTTGCAGCCCTAGAATCATAAGTATTATTCCATAACATTTGTACACAAAATAAACTACATTGCGCCTTATAGATGTCAAGCTTATAGGATGGAGTAATTATCACCTTCTACAACAGTTAATAAAATAACCTTAAACAGTAAAGGTCCTATATTATGCAATATTGACTCTTGTGAGCTGTACTTCATGTTATCATGTTATCTCATCAAAAACATACCTGGAGTTGTGATTTGTATCATTCACATATGTTTGAGTCCTTTTATTATTAGTCTGTCTACATCTCCAAAGCTCAAAATGCTCTGATCCACCTTATGATGTCATGAAGCGGTACTGTAGTTTTCAAGTTAACAGCTACTTTTGACCTTTTGTCCAGCAGAGATTTGCAATTTGTGGGCTGAAATTATCCAAATGATTCTAGTGAAAGTGTATGGAGTTTAAAACCACAGTGGAGCATTTCCTGTATTACCACATGACATAACAAGGTGCAACAGCGTGTTTTCAGTTTTAGAGAGGCGCTCGGCCTAAGTATGTGAGAATGAAACAAAACACAATTCCAAATGTTTGTGATGAGGAAACTACATAGACATACAGTATAACATAGATCAGAAAATAGCATAATATAGGCTCTTTAAAGGAAAAGTAACGTTTTTTTTTTACAATCTGAGCCTTCTTTTGGCAATAAAACAAGTAGTTTTACTCACCCATAGCAGTTTGGTGTCAATTGGAGCAGTATCGCAGAACGTATGTTGAGCCGTTCTGTTTTACTAATGATCCCGTATCCGTTAGCGTGAGTGCTCGGGGCACTGATTTGCGGTGTCCAAATAACACAAACTTTAGCACTTTTCAAATCACAGAATCGCTGTGTCAGGGTAGACTTTTAGTAGATTCCAAAACGGCCTGAAACCCGATATCGCAACAGAAAAGTAAAGTTCAGAGCGGTGTTAGCTTCTTTCGGACTAGCGGTGTTTACAAAACAGCTGAGTTCACGCATGCGCACTGTCCTCTCTGATGACGTCATCAAATGAAACTATAGCTGGATATCGGGTTTCAGGCCGTTTTAGAATACACTAAAAGTCTACGCTGACACAGCGATCTTCTGTGATTTGAAAAATGCTAACATTTGTGTTATTTGGACACCGCAAAGTAATGCCCCGAGCACTCACGCTAACGGATACGGGATCATTAGTAGAACAGAACGGCTCAACATAAGTTCTGCGATACTGCTCCAATTGACACCAAACTGCTATGGGTGAGTAAAACTACTTGTTTTATTGCCGAAAGAAGGCTCAGAAAAACATTAATTTTCCTTAAAGGATTGTTGTTCATAATGATTAAACAAAAGACATTTATGCAAAAATAACAGACGCATAAGTCAAGGTTTCATGAGCAAATACTTGATAAGATTCGTTGGAGAGGAGACATTTTTAACAGTAAAATTACCACACCCAGCACATTAGGTAGATATCAGACATAAAAAAAGAACATAAAAATAGGGATTCTAAAAGATAGGCACACTGTGTAAGCAACAAATTCCACCATGTTTCGTTTTGGTGGGGGAATAATAATATTACATTTTCAACTTGTCATCAAAACCTTTTTTTGATATATCACCGAATGTAGCATGGTATTTTGTCGCTTGCGTTTTTCATCTTGATAACGCCTTGTAGAAAGTGGATTTGGAGCTGGTTTGACAGCTCCTTGTGAGTCTGACTTCTGATAGCAGCAGCCCCGGCACATCCACCCACAAAAGAGGAAATCTCTTTTAGTTTGACGCAACATATGGGAGTAAGTGACGAGTTTTACTCTTAGAGAAGAAGTTAGAAGTTACAGAAAGTATAATTTGTTTTTCTCTTAGAAGATTTGGGAAAACTTTATAAAAACTACACCTTGAAGCAGACTTGTTATGACTTTTCAGAGCTTTAACTGTGTTATAGTTGTTTCCTCTTGCCATGTACCCTCTTGAAGTTGTATTTGGAATGATTCGTTTGTAAATCTTTAATAGTTTATTTTCAAGATGCCATTTTGACGATCAGGTCCCATTTTCCCACCAGCATAAACACACTGCTCTATGCTAACTTTGTTCTTTAACTTTATTTTCTTAATCTGTGTGTTATGCTTAGGATTTGTCAGTGTTGCGTAGTCATTTTGGTATAAATGAAAAAAAAAATCTACAGTTAGCCAGTGTGATGTGTAGCTATCCCATAGTTCTGTGAACCACCTATTCACCTTATTTCCGAAGTTGCCGTGGACACCGCCATCGTCGTTCAGATTGGATTATTTTGTATGGGGCTGCCGATCTTTACAGCAAATAAGTTCAATACAGACTACAAAGCCGTTTTAAAGATCCCATGACATGGTACTTCTTGATGCTTTTATATGGCTCCTTAATGGTTCCCTAATACTGTAAATGAATCCTTCTTCAAAATCAACACTCAGTGCATGAGAAACAGAGATAAGATGAGAAAGAGTAATTTTTCTCTCTCTGAACACTCCATTATGGGCGTTGTTGCTTGAATGCAAATGAGGAGAAAAGAGATGGCCTATAGTAGAGGGTGGGGGCGTGGCCAAACTCTCCGCTCTCGGCTCTGAGCTCTCAGCTGATCCATTTCCGTGTTTTTGCACAGGGGGAGAGATTTGAAGCGTTCCATTGAAAAATAAACACATTTCCACAGAAAATAAAATTAAACCACTGCTGTTCAAAGGTCCAGAGGCTCAGATAAAGGACTTCCGAGCCTAGAAACACTCGGACGTGCCTCCAGGCAAATAAAAAAACGCATTTCGCATTGCCTAGCGCATTCGCAGTCCAAACTCTCTGGGCGTGATTTACAGAGACGCTGAGTACAGACAGACGGGGGTGGAACTGCATTTGCATTTCTTTTTTCGATCTGACGTCAATAAGGTGCCTTGTTCAAAATCGCCCGTTTGAGCTCCGATTTTTTGTAACGCAGAAAAGGATCGCAAATGCTCAGTTTAGACATTTCGTAACTTTTAACCATGGGGGGGGGGGCTAAACAGGGTAGTGGAGCTCACATTAACGTTCAAAAACCTCAGAAAGTGAAAATTTCATGCCATGGGACCTTTAAGATGCAAAACTTTTCCCATATTCTCCATTGACATGAATGGGTTACCCATTTAACCGGAAATGCCACGACAAAAAAAGAGCATTTAGAGACAATGTGATTAAAAGAGGCCCACAGCTACACGGCTCTTTGCTGTGATGACATTTATAGTGACGGCAGCTCCCATTGGCACCGCACTTTTCTAAAATGGAATTCAGTGGACATGTTTCTTTTATTAATTTGTTTTCGATTCATATTGCAATTTAAAATGTGCAATCATAACAAATGCTCCACAAGTGTCATTGATTCTAACTACCGTATACAGTGGTACCTCACCTTACGAAATTAATTCGTTCCAGAAGTGGTTTCGTAACGTGAAAAATTCGTAAGTTGAGTAGCTATTTCAATGGAAAAAGCCTGATTCGTTCCAAGGCCCCGATCTAAGTTTTTTTTTAATAGTGTAACTTTTTTTATAGTGTAACATTGTGTTCTGTGTGTTTCTCACATTTGTCTCTCGTTTAAACACTCAAACTTTCATAGATTTTCAACAAAATTATTAATAGTGAAGTGTGGGGGGAAGGGGGAGGGGGGGAGAAGACTGCGCTCTGACACGTGTGATAGCGCAGCATGACCCGGCGCGGAGCTGACAGCAGACCAAGGTCTAAACCAGGACTAAACCAGGACTAAACCAGGACTAAACCAGGACTAAACCAGGACTAGACCAGGACTAGACCAGGACTAGACCAGGACTAGACCAGGACTAGACCAGGACTAGACCAGGTGGATTAAAGCGCTGCGCGCGGGTCTATTTCCTGGTTTTGTTTCGAGCCACGGCTGAGGGGAGCAGCGAGGAGGGGACTGCACGCATGAACGAGACCCATGCTCTTGCATGGGTCTGGTTTAGTCCTGGTTTAGTCCTGGTTTAGTCCAGGTTTAGTCCAGGTTTAGTCCTGGTTTAGTCCTGGTTTAGACCTTGGTCTGCTGGCAGCCCCGCGCCGGGTCATGCTGCGCTATCACACGTGTCAGAGTCTTCTCCCCCCTCCCCCTTCCCCCCACACTTCACTATTAATAATTTTGTTGAAAATCTACGAAAGTTTGAGTGTTTAAACGAGAGACAAATGTGAGAAAAGTTTAAATCCAGTCTGAGAAAAGCGTATAATGTGTGTGGCTGAGTGTGCATTATTTGAATTTTTGAGATTTTGCGTTTCGTAACTTGAATTTTCTTTCGTATCTAGAGACAAAAATTTACCCTGAAGGCGTTTCGTAACTTGAAATTTTCGTTTGTTTGGTCATTCGTAAGGTGAAGAACCACTGTATAGCAGACACATGCACAGTAGGTCTTCTATAAAGACCCTTACCTGTACTTTATCCTTGTCAAGTATTGTATTGTAAAAGCTTCTAAATAAGAAAAAATATAAGAAAAAAACAAAAATGTAAAATCTAATTAATTTTACATGGCATTTTCTCAGGTAAAACTGAGATATTGTGTCAGGCCACTAACTTCTGAATGAAGAAATAGGTTCAGTTAGGTTATTAAGAAAGACTCAGGCTTTGTAACTACTTAATAAATACCCCAACTCCTAACCCTTTAATTAGGACGTTTCTAAGCCTGAACCATTCCTGGTAAATTTGTCCACATGCTTCATAGTGCTTCATGCTTAATTAAAGCTATAAACAGTGTAGTTATTTGTGGTGGTTTTAGATTTTATTCGTTCCACTGTTCCTATTATTAATTTGACTTACCTCCTCTTGTAACTAATCACCTCATACAGATCTTAACCTCATGTTCTTTATCAAGTAGCTTTCTTAATTATGTAATTAATTACAAACAAATTTAGACTTATTTTTGGCATGGCCTATTTTAGTTATAATTGCATTTTCACAGTATATATCTGTTTTGTACTTTTTAATTTTCCCAAATCCTGACCTTACCATATTTATCAAGTTTAAAAGCTATTTAACAGACTCGAACTAATAGAAGCACCTCCTAGCCCCAGACTATTCAATACTGTGTTTTGTTCTCTATCCCCAGGTTCTCTATTGATCAAAATGCATTTATCCTGCCTCTCCTGTCTATATTTGGTGCATCTCCTCTCACCTCAGAGAAGAGTGGAGTTACCTAACAGCCAGCAAATTACAGTTCCACTAATTATCCACAGCTACAAACTTGTCATACCTACAAAGCATATGACTTTATTTTGATGTTTGAAAATGGAAGTTAATTGAAAGCCATACAACCACTTTGCATAACATCTGAGTTTGTTTATTTCAGTCAGAGAATCAGTCTCTCTGCTGCATATATTAAGCATATTTGACTGTTGTGAGCTTTAAACTATGTTTTAAAGGTCCCATGGCATGAAATTTTCACTTTCTGAGGTTTTTGAACGTTAATGTGAGCTTCCCTACCCTGTTTAAGATAAGATAAGATAAGATATGCCTTTATTAGTCCCACAGTGGGGAAATTCCAGTGTTGCAACGCACAGATCAAGAACAGCAAGAAAAAGTAGCATGCAACAGAACAATACAATAGATAAATAAATAATGGCCTAGGATAATTTAAAACTTAACCCAAAAATAGACTCTGGAGTATAGTTGAATAGTGCAGATAAGTTGAATGACATAACAGTGTTCGTTGTACAGTGAACAGTGTTCGTTGTACAGTCTGACAGCAGCAGGAAGGAAAGACCTGCGAAACCTCTCCTTCACACAGCGAGGGTGAATCAGTCTGTCACTGATGCTGCTCTCCAGAGCAGACAGAGCGTCCTGTAGGGGGTGAGACTCATGGTCCAGCATAGAGGTGACCTTAGCCAGGACCCTCTTGTCCCCCACCTTCTGCACTGAGTCCAGAGGACAGCCCAGGACTGAGCTGGACTTCTTGATGACCTTGTCCAGCCTCTTCTTCTCCCTCTCTGTGATGCTGCTGCTCCAGCAGACCACACCGTACAGGATGGCTGATGCCACCACAGAGTCATAGAAGGTCTTCAGGAGTGGCCCTCTCACTCCAAAAGACCTGAGTCTCCTCAGGAGATAGAGCCGACTCTGGCCCTTCCTGTACAGTGCATCTGTATTATGAGTCCAGTCCAGTTTATTGTTCAGAGGAACACCCAGGTACCTGTAAGAGTCCACTCTCTCAATGTCCCTTCCCTGGATGTTCACTGAGGGGGCAGTAGAGTGGCGTCTGCGGAAGTCCACCACCATCTCCTTGGTCTTCCCTGCATTGATGATGAGGTGGTTCCGCTGACTCCAGTCCACAAAGTCCTGTATTAGTCCTCTGTAGTCCCCATCATCGTCATCCTTGATGAGACCAATGATGGCAGAGTCATCAGAGAACTTCTGCAGGACGCACCTGTCCGTGTTGTGTCTGAAGTCTGCAGTGTAGAGGGTGAAAAGAAAGGGCGCGAGGACAGTGCCCTGGGGCGCCCCCACACTGCAGGTCAGGAGGTCAGACACACAGTTCTTGGCTCTCACAAACTGGGGCCGGTTTGTGAGGTAGTCCAGGATCCAGTCTGCCAGGTCACAGTCCACACCGGCGGTCTCCAGTTTGTCCCTGAGGAGCAGTGGTTGGATGGTGTTGAAAGCACTGGAGAAGTCAAAGAAGAGAATCCTCACAGTGCTGCCGGGGTTCTCCAGGTGAGACAGTGAGCGATGCAGCAGGTAGATGACGGCATCCTCCACTCCGATGCCAGGCTGGTACGCAAACTGCAGCGGGTCCATCGCTGAGCTCACGGTGGAGCGGAGGTGGCCAAGGACCAGTCTCTCCAGTGTCTTCATCAGGTGGGATGTTAGAGCCACCGGCCTGAAGCTGCTGAGGTCTTTAGCGTGCGGTGTCTTAGGCCCCCTTCCCCCATGGCTAAAAGTTGCGAAATGTCTAAACTGAGCATTTGCGGTCCTTTTCTGCGTTACACAAAACCAGTGTTCAAACGGGCGAGTTCGGACAAGGCACCTTTTTGACGTCAGATCGGCAAATGCAGCTCCAGCCCCTCCATCTGTCTCCGCTCAGAGTCCCTGTATATCCCGCCCATAGAGTTTGGACTGTGAATGCGCTACGCAATGCGAAATGCGTTTTTTTATTTGCCTGGAGGCACGTCCGAGTGTTTCTAGGCTCGCAAGTCCCTTACCCGACCCTCTGGACCTCTGAAATACCAGTGGTTTAATTTTATTTTCTGTGTAAATATGCTTTTTTTCATTGCAAAGTCTCTCATCTGTCTTCCTGTGTTAAACACGGAAGCGAGCAGACAGCGGTGCCGAGCTGCGGGGGAAACCCGCCCCCCCGCTCCTTAGCCAATCTCTCTGTCCTTCTCATTTGCACTGAAGCAGCAACACTCAGAATAAAGCATTTTAGACACATATCTAGCCTCATGAAGACTGTCAGAGTCATATCTCATGCAGTGAGTGTTGATTTTGAAGAAGGATTCATTTACAGTATTAGGGAACCATTAAGGAGCCATATAAAAGCATCAAGAAGTACCATGTCATGGGACCTGACATGGTACTTCTTGATGCTTTTATATGGCTCCTTAATGGTTCCCTAATACTGTAAATGAATCCTTCTTCAAAATCAACACTCAGTGCATGAGAAACAGAGATAAGATGAGAAAGAGTATTTTTTCTCCCTCAGAACAGGTCATAATGGGCGTTGTTGCTTGAATGCAAATGAGGAGAAAAGAGCTGGCCAATAGTAGAGGGTGGGGGTGTGGCCAAACTCTCCGCTCAGAGCTGTCAGCTGTGCCCTCTGATCCATTTCCTTGTTTTTGCACGGGGGAGAGATTTGAAGCGTTCCATTGAAAAATAAACACATTTCCACAGAAAATAAAATTAAACCACTGCTGTTCAAAGGTCCAGAGGCTCAGATAAAGGACTTCCGAGCCTAGAAACACTCGGACGTGCCTCCAGGCAAATAAAAAAACGCATTTTGCATTGCCTAGCGCATTCGCAGTCCAAACTCTCTGGGCGTGATTTAAAGAGACGCTGAGTACAGACAGACGGGGGTGGAACTGCATTTGCATTTCTTTTTTCGATCTGACGTCAATAAAGTGCCTTGTTCAAAATCGCCCGTTTGAGCTCCGAATTTTTGTAGCACAGAAAAGGATCTCAAATGCTCAGTTTAGACATTTCGCAACTTTTAACCATGGGGGGGGGGGGCCCTAAACAGGGTAGGGGAGCTCACATTAACGTTCAAAAACCTCAGAAAGTGAAAATTTCATGCCATGGGACCTTCAATGCTTTTGTCCAAAACATACCCGGTGTTGTGTTTTGTTTCATTCACACATGTTTAAGCATTATTAGTTTGTCTACATCTCCAAAGCGCACAATTCTCTGTTCCACACTTGTGATGTCAATATGCAGGATTTGTGTGTTAAATATGTGTGAATGAAACAAAACAAAATTCCAGGTATGTTTGTCCTGAGGAAACAGTATTATAATATAGACCAGAAAATAGCATAATATGGGCATTTTAATTTTTTATTTGCTAATTATCTTATTTTTGTACACTTTGCTTGACTAAATTCTCGTAAATATAAAATTACCTTGACCTTTGAGATGTTATCAGTGGTTTGAAAAGCTTTTTGTAAAGCTTAGCAGATTGAATTTTGTGTATGACAAAAACACAGCAAATCCTCACACTACTAACAATGTTGGAGCCAAGGGAAATTAGGGCGCTTTGTTTATTCATGTAGCTGATGCTAAGTGTTTAAGCTGCCAGGGTCAAATGGCCACACAGCCTGAAGACCCCTCATTGTGTATTCCATCTGTGGCTCCACGCTCTACTGGCCTGTTCGGTTTTGCTTTTCTAACCTTTCTCCTTAATTTCTACAGCTTTTTCTCATGCTTCTTTCCAATTATCAGAGGTCACGATTTATTATTTTAAGTTACAAATTATGACAGTGAGGTGGCAGTGGCTCAATTGGTGGAATGTAATTTCATCCATCTTGCCTCTATATTTGTGAGGGAGTGACTGAGAGGAAAATATTTGTAAGAATAAAATAAATAGACTATGCCACTATGCCACATATAATTACAAAGAAATGTAATGTGCATGCATTAATTTATGTCTAATTGAAGATCTGTGTTCCTTTTTTTTCACTAATATTGTGCATTTCAAAGACAAAATTGCATGATCAAGTTCTGCTATGTATTCCTTTTAATTTAGGAAAGTAATTGTATTCTGAATACCACCAAATGAAAACGAACCTGTACAGGAATGCATGTACTGAAAATTAGTATTTTCAGTTCATGTATTCAGTTGCTTTTCAACCCTGCTGTGCAATACATTAAATCATCCAAAATTAAATAAACGTGCTATTTAGTTTGATCTATTGTTTAGCTAAAAAGGTACATGGTGGGGTTTGAAGGTCCTATATGACTCAAAATTGACTATTGTGAGCTTTAAGTTACGTTTGAATGTTGTTACCTCTTCAAAAACACACACGGCGTTGTGTTTTGTTAATTTCCCAAATGTTTGAGTAACCCTTTATTATTAGTCTGTCTACATCCCCAAAGCTCAAAATGCTTTGTTCCACCTTGTGATGTGATAAAGCAGTAGTTTTCAGAGTAACCACTACCTTTTACCTTTTGTTTCATAGAGAATGACATTTTCAGGGTTGAAATTATCCAAATCATTCTAGCGAGTTTAAAAAAAACAGTGGAGCACTTCCTGTATGATATCACAAAATAAAACTGTGTTTTCTGTTTGAGAGAACTAACTATGCAGGATTTGTGTCTTAAATAAGGGTGAATAAAACAAAACACAACTCCAGGTATGTTTTTGATGAGGAAACGACATTATAACAAATGTAAATCAGAAAATAGCATGATATGGGTCATTTCATTAAATTAATTCACTTAGTTTGCATTGTGGACTCCTATAATTGTACTTTGCCTTTCAGTTTTCATTGCCTACATTTCACACACATCTTCTTGCAGAGCTGGAGTTGTATTTTCCCTTTAGCCACAGATAAGGGCCTGACTATAACAGACGAGTGCTAGTTTACCGCTGTGTCTTGGAGAACATGCGTGTGATGTCAGAGAATCAGTGTCTCTACTGCATAATTTCAAACTTAAATAGAGATCCTACATTACACAAAATTGACTCTTGTGACATTCAAGCCATGTTGGAATGTTGTTACCTCATCGAAAACATACCTGGAGTTGTTTTGTTTCATTCACACATTTGAGTAATCCTGCATTATTAGTCAATCTACATCTCTAAAGCTCAAAATACCTTTCAGTTTTCATTGCCTACATTTCACACTTAACTTCACGCAGAGCTGGAGTTGTATTTTCCCTTTAGCCACACTTTCCCAATCACAGTTAGGGGCCTGACTGTAAAAGAAGAGTGGTAGTTTACTGCTGTGACTTGGAGAACATGCGTGTGATGCGTGCGTGTGTGTGTGTTTGTGTGTGTGTATGTGTGTGTACAGTAGCAGCTGTCTCACTGCCTCTGCATCACTGAGTGTTTTGGTCTGAGGCAGGAGAGCCACATGGGCGTGCTGAGCCTTCACATGCTGTTAGGCGTGATGGGTCCACCCCCCCCACCGACTCGCCCGCTCTGTGAATTATTTTTACTAACATATGGAACACGTGCAGAGAAGAATATTATCTTATCTGTGTGTGCTCTAGACTTAGATTAAATTATTTTTGCGTTAGAGCGTGGTAATGGTAAAGGTCCTTTATGATGCAACATTGACTCCTGTGAGCTTTTAGCCATGTTAGAATGTTGTTACCTCCTCAAAAACATACCTGGAGGTCTGTTTTATTTAATCACACATTTTAGTTACCCTGGATTATTAGCCTGTCTACATCCCTAAAGCTCATAATGCTCTGTTCTACCTTGTGATGTCATGAAGCAGTAGTTTTCAAGTTAATACCTACCTTTTACCTTTTGTTTAGTAGAGTTTGGCTATTCCAGGGCTAAAATTATCCAAACGATTCTAGTGAAGGTGTATGGAGTTTAAAAACACAGTGGAGCACTTCCTGATGAAAAGATATGTAGGGTTTTTGTGTTAAACATGTGTGAATGAAACAAAACACAACTCCAGGTATGTTTTTGATGAAGCAACAACATTATAACATCAAAAATGACTCATATTTCCACAAATTAAATACAGTAGTTGGTTATGTAGACCTTGACATTTCATTTTTTTGTGCGGAACTCATCATTTTTGTATTTTTTTTCCCCCCTGTCATTAACCTTCATCTATCAAGGATCATCACATACTGTAGCTTAGTCAACAGAAGCAGAAGCAAGTAACCTTTTTTTCAGATGTTTGGACCTGTCTAACTGCACATTGAAATAGTTATGTCTTCACCTTCACTTTTCAGTGCTATTATTTCAAAATATGTTGTCTCTTTTTTGGCTTCTTGATTCAAATTTAAATGTATTTGAAATTATACCTTTTCCTTTGCAAAAACCTCAGCGACTGCTGGATTTTTGTTGTTTTGGTGCATCGTCTGCAGTTAGCATGCTAGTTAAACACATTTTTTATGACAGTAAAAAACAGGTTGAGCACCCTTAAATGTTCTATATTACTATATTAATTCTTGTGACCTTTAAAGGAAAATTAAAGTTTTTTTTTTTAACAATCTGAGCCTTCTTTCGGCAATAAAACAAGTAGTTTTACTCACATATGTTTGATCAGTCCTGTTAATTCTGTAGCAGTCTCGCAAAGCTCATGTTGAGCCGTTCTGTTCTACTCCCGTATCCGTTGTGAGTGTCATGGCAGTGATATTGTCCAAGTTAACAGCTACCACTTTAGCACCTTTATTTCAGTCAGGGCTCTCAAGTCTCAGGGTAGACTTTTAGTAGATTCCAAAACAGCCTGAAACCCGATATCGCAACAGAAAAGTAAAGTTCAGAGCGGTGTTAGCTTCTTTCGGACTAGCTGTGTTTACAAAACAGCTGAGTTCACGCATGCGCACTGTCCTCTCTGATGACGTCATCAAATGAAACTATAGCTGGATATCGGGTTTCAGGCCATTTTGGAATCCACTAAAAGTCTACCCTGACACAGCGATCTTCTGTGATTTGAAAAATGCTAAAATTTGTGTTATTTGGACACCGCAAAGTAATGCCCCGAGCACTCACGCTAACGGATACGGGATCATTGGTAAAACAGAACGGCTCAACATAAGTTCTGCGATACTGCTCCAATTGACACCAAACTGCTATGGGTGAGTAAAACTACTTGTTTTATTGCCGAAAGAAGGCTCAGATTGTAAAAAAACGTTAATTTTCCTTTAAGCCATGTTATGTTACCAAATCAAAAACATACCTGGAGTTGTGGTTTGTTTCTCTCACATATGTTTGATCAGTCCTGTTAATTCTGTACATCTCCAAAGCTCAAAATGCTCTGTTCCTCCTTGTGATGTCATGCAGTGATATTTTTCAAGTTAACAGCTACCACTTACCTTTATTTCAGTTGAGATGGGCTTAAATTATTTAAATGATTCTAGCGAGTTTAAAAACACAATACAGCACTTCCTGTATTGCCACATGACATCACAAGGTGGAACAGAGTGTTTTCTGTTTGAGAAAAGAACTCAGGATAACTAGAGCTGTAGTCGACTAAAGAAATCTTTGGTTGACTCAAAAGTGGGCTATATACTGTATGTAACTGACCCAGTCTGCGCTCACAAAACTACACAGAAGTCCATCAAAAATCCGCCTTTTTAGATATAAATGCCTACGAATACCAAATCCTCAGCAACATCTCTTTTCTGCTGTTGTCCCATATAAATCCTTATAAAACAAATTTTGGTCAACCAAGACATCGTCAGCCATTTCATCGACTAAACTACTAAACCTGATTCATCTAAACCAATTCATCGACTAATCTACTAAAGGCCTACAGCCCTAGTAATAACAGAATAATAGTTATATAAACCAAATCCAGGTATGTTTGTGATGAGGAAACAACATTAAAGCCCTTTAATTCCCACAGAACACTGAATCTCTTCTACTTATCTATCTCAAATTTGATGTGATTTAGAGCATTTCCTCATGTATTGTGCAAGCGCCGCATAATGCATTAAAGTTACATTACGACTGTACGTTGACATTAGAGCCGACGCGTCAGCTGGAAATTTAGCTCTCCGGGCCGGTGGAAGTTGCGATTAAACTGCTGAATGGAGCATTTAATTTTAATGTGTATCGGGACCTGATTCTATGCAAACCTTTCTACAAACCGTAATGAACTGTGAGCAGGATAAATGGAACATGACGCTATAAAAATCAAACTAGCTGCTGTCAGCACCTCCACACTCTAAATGGCATCTGAAAGGCGAATTATTTTATAAGATGGACCCTCTGGATAGGCATGCTTTTCCTTAATGTTTAGCAGCTACCAAAGTGTACTGGGCATTTTCTGCATGAGAGAGACACTCCCAGGGCTGTGAGGGTGAGTCGGCTTAATCGCACTCCGGGCCAGAGGCGTGACTTTGCACCCACTATAATGCACAGCGGGCTTAGCGAGCTGGGATGCCACGGAAGTCATGAATAGCCGTAAAAGTGAATAATATGCCTGCCTTAATCTACTTACACTGTCAACTGTTCACCCTATGCTTTCATTCAGCCCTTTCCCCCTGTGCTGTTTGGCTTTTATTCTGTACAATTACATCAGAGAGCCAATCTTGTCCCTTGTAATGCAGAGAATAACAGTCAAATCGACCTACCTCTAGACTGTGTCATTGTAAAACTCTTCAGAAAACCCTATAGGCTCCTTGACAGATTTCTCAGTTCATACACACCCACAAACATATATTCTGAACTCTGCAAGAACAAGGTTAATGGAAAAGTTGAGGAAGTGGCTTGGCGGCAGCGGCCCGTCAGGCATCAATCAGAGATAAGACGTGGGTCAGGAGAGGCCTCTGATTGGGTAGGAGAACATGGTGAGCAAACACTCCCAGGCAGGAAGGATGAGGAAGGGGATGAGGACAGGGGAAATAGTGGACAAAATACTTTTTATTCTTGTAAAATTGTTTCACTTAATGGTAATACTGTAAGTTGATCTGGATGAACCGTCTAACTTTCTGAGTTCTGATACTGATAAAGATACTTTTCCTTTGCTTAAGCTTGTGTAGAACTAAACTTTACATCAGCTTTTTTTTCTAAACAGTGTATATGGTGTTTTAATAACATTGACTACTGTTCTAGTCTTTTTGGCAAACTAGGTACAACACAACACAAATTTCAGATTTGAAATTATCCAAATTATTCAGTGAAGGTGTATGAAGTTTAAAAATACAGTGGAGCACTTCCTGTATGACCGCATGACATCACAAGGTGGAACAGATTGTGTTTTCTGTTTGAAAGAAGGACTCAGCCTAAATATACAGGGCATGTGTGTTAAACGTGTGTGAATGAAACAAAACACACCCTGGTTATATTTTTTTTAGTGTTGTCAATCAATTAAAATATTTAATCACAATTAATCTCATGAATGTCATAATAAACTTGCCATTAATCACAAATTAATTGCACATTTTTGTCCCTTGAATTATAATTTTAATACTCTTATCAACATAGAAAAGTGGATAGGCTTTCTTTGTGCAAATGTGTTTTTATTGCAAACTATAAGTCAGTAACACAACTTTGTGTTTGATGTTCCACTCTCATGTTCCACTTTCATGAAGTGCTCTACATCAGTGTCGGTGAAGTGCTTCTCTTGTGTCTTCATAAGAGTCAAAGAGACTGAAGTTCCCGCTGTGGGTGAAATAATGTGCTGTGACCCTGAGGTAGTTCCTATTACAGAGGGACTTCCACTAATCTCCAGTTAGCACGACTGTGTTTGTCTGCCCCAACACCTGCTGTACTAAGGACGCACATGTGCTGGGACTTTTGCATCATCACACAGCACTGTTTGTTTGCATGTCGCACGGCGGAGCTGGAGCTTTTGGTGGAGAGAGTGGGTCCAGCGGCATGGGGTGTCTATTGAGTGGTGGAACCGATGTGGGTCCTGCTGTGGTGCGCAGTCCTCCGTGGGTTTGTGGATGTCAGGGGAGTGAGGGCTTCTGTCGCTGTCCACGGTCCTTGTCGGGGGTGGCCGCGGTTTCGCTGTATGTTTTAGAGCCGGCATTGTTCCTCCAACTGGGTCTTCTCAGTTTCGTACAAATTGTTTTCCTGTTTACAGCAGTGGCTACAGCTTATGAAAATAATAGTTCACTAGGTCTCAAAGAGCATTAATCTTGCGATTAAAAAAAAGAAAAGCATTTAAATTGTTTTGCGTTAACTTGTTAATAGTGAGATATTTTTGACAGCACAATTTTTTTATTTTTTTTTTCTGAGGAAACATTATAACATAGATCTGAAAATAACATAATATAAGCCCTTAAATGTTCAAGTAAATATACAGTATATGAGTGGGAAAAAAACGTTTTATAAGCCACATTGTTCATGTTCATGCTCATTTTACTCAATCACTCTGTCCATTAGAGTAAACCCTTTGTAAAGTGAGTGTTCTGGCTGGTCTTTTGCCCCTTCCAACCCTCTGTATGTTCACATTCATGCCCCGCTGTGTGCCAAATGGCCCGGTGGCAGGAGCAAATGTCTGCCCAGCGGTCCGCCACAGTGACAGCCCCATAGAGACGCTCACTGCTGCCCTCCACCTGCCGCTAAAGGAACATCGCTCACGCTCACTTAGCATACGTTCGATTGCATTAACACTCAGCTCAGCTCTACTTATGCTTAACATTTGTCACATGAAGTGCATATGGATGGAGAGACTTGAAAAACGTAGTGTGACATGTAGTATGGTATGATTTGTATTTGTACAGGGGTAGTGCACAGCAATACATTAACCAAGACCAAAGTCATACTAAATACAAATACTGAAAACATCTCAGACGCTCAAAATACTCTGTTCCATCTTTTAATGTCATGAAGCGGTAGTTGTCAAGTTAACAGCTACTACCTTTTGCCATTTGTTCAGTAGAGTAATATGGGCCCTTTAATGTCTTACATTTTATCTTCACATTGTGTAAACTTTCAAAGTTACAAGTTCCGGAGTACTGCCAGAGATCCCATTAGCTCAGCCTTTCCTGTTAGACTAACTGTCTTCCCATGTTATTGTCTGTCTTATGAGTTTTTATAGGTCACTGACAAGAACAAAAATATAAAGTGCATTGCCAGGAAACAACCTCGGAGATAGACAACACTATTAGCCCAACCAGGATCCGATATATAGAACCGCTTGGCCCAATTCTTCCCAATCTTCTGTATAACACGGGGCTGCCACATTGCTCATAGAGTAAGGAGGATGGGGGCAGACTGCTGGTGAATTCACTACATGTGTTTGGGCTTAAGAGTGAAGCCAGGTGTGCGAAGAGTAGGCTCACAGCTGCTGTTAGGGGCTTGTTGGTTGGTTACTGCTGACAGCGTACAAGCACAGATTCTCACCTGAGGGGGCTTTCACACCTGCATTCACTAGTGTTATCCACTGTTCAGAATGCAGCAAGTATACGCGAGGAGATTGAGTTTTCGGATACATCTGAAAGAATAAAAGAAAGTCATGAATAAGGAATATGGCCCCGTAGCGCTCACATAGGATACTGTTTTTAAGTAGCGAGGGGTTGTGCTTTATATAGTAAAGTATGTTATTGACAATACCAAAACCTGCAGCTTGTGGTTTAGTACACTCTTAAACTGGAATTGGAGCTTTTCTAGGGAAGAGTCTGCACTTTGCTTGACTGCATGGAGATGTTATTGCTTTGACCGGAATGTTCCACAGTACAGGGGGTCCTCGGGTTACGACGGTCTCGACTTACGACGTTTCGTGGTTACGAACGCGCCCCCATTAAAAAAAATTAATAATATTACGCGTCATTCCGTCTTACGCGGTTTAGCGTGGTAAGCGACGTAAACAAACGCGAACGGCGCGCGGCGCACGGCGGAAGAATACGCTCTGTTGTGGTTGTAGGGAGAAGAAGACGGCCTCGTGTGCGTGCCCAATGTGGGCGGAAGTACCTGATGTGGGCTCTGATCTGCTCCTATGAAAGCGACAGTGATAAACAAGCAGCGTAGTGGTCTAATTATTGAGATGGAAAGGTTATTGGTGCTTTGGTTGAAAGATTAAAGTCAAAATCCGACTTATGACGAAATTCGGGTTACGACTCGTCTTAAGAACGGATCAACGTCGTAACCCGAGGACCCCCTGTATAACATTATTTCCCCCTCTAATAGACTTAAAGGGGTTCTCAGGTTTTCGACCCTGAGAACCTCCATATGGGCCGCTAAACGATTTCAGAGGGACCCCAGATGATATGGGAAGTCTTAAACTTGACCTATCTACATCTCCAGATAACATGTTCAAATCAAATATAGATTTTACTAATAACAATGGAAATACTGATTTATTCTTGATTACAAAATGAGCTGATTCTTGATTAACAAAAATATTATGTTTTGTTATTTGTCATAATTTGGTGTGTCAAGACCAATAAGAAAGCAGAATGAGTCTCACATTAGTTGAGGTGCCAGTTTCAATGTCGAAATCCAGTTGGTTAAAACCTAAAAGTATTAATACTATTAATGATAATATTGAAACTAATTTATGCCACTGGCACAAATTATCTCCAAAAAATTCCATTAATATACAGTATTTTTCTCTTTGTTATTAAATTACATTGTGATATGTGAGGAGTATGTCCAAATAATTTCCCTTTTGGATCAATAAAGTTTGTCTAAGTCCAAGACTGGCAACACAAGTTCAGTTGTGATTGTAGTACTTTTTTAAAACAGTAAGAGGACAGAATACATACAGTTCCTTTACCAGCTTCAAATGCATTGGTAAATGTAAGTTTCTATGCGTTGGCCTACCAAATAAAAGTATATAGATATATGTCGTGAAAATAAAATCATTAGAAATAAAGCTAGACTTGGTCTAGACTTAAGCTAGACTTGGACTTAGACTTGGACTTTATTGATCCAAAAGGGAAATGAACAGTAGCTCATACAGTACAATATAATATAATAACAAAGACCAACAATAGAAATGATCATAATAAATTATAAATAAGTAGCAAAAATAGCAAGAGACTGGTGTCAAATATCGCAAAATTATATGATTGATTGATAGATAGATAGATAGATAGATAGATAGATAGATAGATAGATAGATTTTATTTATCCTAAATGAAATTAATTTTTATGTAAAAGTGTATGTACAAGTAAAAATAAAATATAGAAATATAGCAATGCAAATACATCCCTACAAGAGGTCGAAAGGAAAAACAGATAGACAAGACATGGGGTTATCTGTTACATAAAGGTGAGTTATTGTACAGTTGTATGGAGTATGTTATAAATATAGTCCTGCATCTCTCACTGTTTGAGCGGAGCTGCAGGAGCCTTTACCATTTTCACTTTGGGGGTCTCAAATACCATAAATTAGAACCACTGCTGTAAAAATGCTACAATAATACAATAATCCGTTACCCACTTCAACTGTCAGTATTCGTTATGTTCTTTCTGATCAGCGTCTCCATGTAAAGATTGTCTTTTTACCCTCACTGCTATCTGACAGTATAAATCAAGCAACTGCCAAGCCCCATATCTCCTCACATACAAGTGTTTACCATAAACCTTCTCACAACATAAACATCACCTACATGCTGCCTGTTGGTTCATTTCCATACCTCTCTGTATTTATTCTCTGCCGCAGTACCGTCATTATGTTTTCACGTCACACCCCTCCCGCACGCAGAGCCCCCAGTAATCAGGCCACTTATCTCCCCCCGTGCTATCAACTCTCCAGGCATAATATCAAACAGGGCTGCACTGACAGGCCCCGCTCCTGTGGCTAACTCTGTGCCTCTCTATAATATCAATCGATTTCTTTTTTTTTTTTTTTCTTTTGCTCGTAGGGATTCCAGTATGGGGAATAGTGTTTCTGAGGAGGTGTCTTGGTCTTTGTACAATTACATCACACAGTTCAATTCTCTCAGTCAGGTTTTTATCTCCAGTATGTGGTCTGTCGTGTTATTTCCCCATGAGATTATAATCTGTACTAAAATTTGCTATGCTTAAGTAGAGGAATGGTGAAAGTATTGTATGTGATGTTAATACAACAAAAATGCAGTAGTATGATTGCTATACCATGCAATCATACTTGCCACTGCCATTTACTGTAAGGTGTAAAATGCAATGATGTGGCTACTTTTACTACTACTACTACTACTACTACTAGTTTGACTACTAGTTTGCATTAAAGCTGTGAAAAATCATCAAGCACTGTGTAACTTTTCTGGTGGAGGGTCAGTCAAATGCTTTTCTCCATGGAGACGTTATTGCTTTGTCTGGATTGTTTCACAGTATGGTATTAAACCTTTCTACCTTCATGTAGCCCAAACCAGACAGATCTGTGGAGAGACAACCCCGCTCACAGTCAGAATGCCTGTTTTTCTATTTTTTTTAAGCTATAAAACCACCTGTAATTGAAAAAGTTGTAAGTTAGACCTGTTTGATGTCATGCTATGGAACATTCCAGACAGAGCATTGATATATGTGTCCCACCACGTGGGAAAAAAAAGCTACAACTCTGCATTTGTGAAATTGAGAAAATCACGTAAATTTTTTATTTTTATTTTTTTCAAAATTTGTGATTTTTGTTTTTTTGCAGAATGTGCTAGTTTAGATCATGAAGAAGCCACTCCATGTTTCAGATAACAGCATTAGTTGCGTTAAAAACATACATTTTTTTTATTTCAAATTGGCTTGTTTTTTTGGAAAGAAAAGAGGCGTACATAAATCACCATAATTTCCCACACTCGCACTCCAGGCAATCATGTTGCGAGTAGCGCCGTTGTGTTTTCACCTGTTCTATCAGCTGTGAGGAGCTCGTGAATATTTACGCTTCATTTCAAGAGAATAAGGACAGGGGAAATGGACTTTTAACTTCTACTTGGACACATGACACGTTCGGGACACGTCCATTTCTCCGGAGCTCATGTACAAAGTGCAGTCGGATACTTTAGCTGCTGAAAGTCCGTGGATATACGTGATACATGACATAGACACAAGCAGGTGACAGATCCCCAACCAAAACATTACACAGTGCATCTTTAAAGCTATAGCTTATAAGTGGAACTAAACACTAATTCATTTTTTTTTATTACTAAACTATGTATATGGTGTTTTAATAGCATTGTCTACTGTTCTTAGGCCTTTTTGGTGCATTTTTAGTGCAAACTAGGTACATTTATTCTTTTTTATCTTTGTGGACAAAAATATAGAAAAATGGGTTTGTCCTGGCTCCAGCGGGCCAATTTCAGGTACATCATGCAGAACTTCCCTGATTATAGCCTGCTGTTTGTGATTACAAATATTTGGCTGCAGGAGTGGAGTTTGAAGCAGTATTTGTTTGAACGTTATGTATTTTTCCAATTTCTTTCCACAGGAGGCTACCTAGATATATATAACTATCCTCTAAAGTCAATGCTATATCAATGGCAGGGTTAGAAATGTACTAGAAACAAGTTGGGTACCCCAGCTTTGAGTACATTACACACTTATTTATTTATTCAAGATTCAAGATTCAAGATTCAAGTGAACTTCCCACTTTTAAATTCAAAATTTATTGATTGAATGCACCCAGCATTATATATTTCAGTTCCTTGTTGACCTTCCAAACATCGCACAAACCATTGACTTTCCCCCGATAAGAACCACTAAGCATTCCTTTCATTTCCATTGCGTCTAAACTCCTGACACTTTCAAAAAATATGCTAATCAAAATCTAAATCTCTGAGACTTTCCTTTTGGGGTCGATATGGAGCCTAAATTTATTCTTCTGTGCTGCACCATAAAAAGATTATACTTGATTGAAACCACTTTTTTGGTGGCGTATGAATTCTAGTCTGTAAAAAGTCTTTGGATGTGTGATTCCTTTGTGTGGCCCACTCACTGGAGGCCGAGCCCCTGAAGCCATTCTTTGCAAGCGCCACATCGGGACACTTCTGACCTTGAAATACTAAACCAGGCAAGATAAAACATCGCCCTCTATGTCGCTATTCAATGATTTATTTTAAACTCCTCGCTGAGACGATATTATTTCTACTTTCTTCAACAGTGGATTTCACATGACGGTTATCTGCTATTATTCAGTGGGTAGATAAATGTGTTTTTGACATTTCTAATTTACCTTATTTTACAGTCTTAAAAACAACACAACTTAAAAACAGAACTAATTAATTTTAAATGCCTTGTAGAAGTCTAAATGTATGCATTACAAGCATTACAATGAGTTTATTTCACACCTTCATCAGAAGTTAGTTTGGTTTCTATTTCTAAGACGGCAAGCAAAATTTTGTAACATGTTTTAAAAAAGAATGTGTACAGTCACTTTAATTGCACATTAAAGGGATATGCCACCCCCAGGTCAAACTTGGGCATCTCCCCACAGTCCAGAGACTAAAATAAGTGGTGGAAAGTGTTTTTCTGGTGACGCAGCCATTGTCCGAGTCTGTCAGCACTGACCGCCGCGGTATCTGCAGCTACTCCGCGTTAGACTGGAGTCTAACGGCTCCAGACGCTGCGCAACAGGGGAACTCCCTTCCTGGTGCGTAACAGGGATTCCCCTGGCAGTGTGCTGTGTGTTTCGGCTTTCTTTTTCCGCACTGAAAAATAGTTCCCACCCAAAATGACCAAGTCAAGCTCTCCGTGTTGATTTGCACATTTATTTGCACTCGATATGAATGCGCACTACACAGAAAGTAATTGGGAAAAGCATCGAGCAAATTAATTCCTTTTGGCCGAAATCTTTCGTTGGCGACGTTAGACTCCAGTCTAACGCGGAGGAGCAGCAGATACCGCGGCGGTCAGTGCTGACAGACCTGGACAATGGCTGCGTCACCAGAAAAACGCTTTCCACCACTTATTTTAGTCTCTGGACTGTGGGGAGATGCCCAAGTTTGACCTGGGGGTGGCATATCCCTTTAATCAAACCAGTGTGCATTCAGTTTAGCTCGTTTTTCTGTCTGGATGTGAGTATAAGTCAAAGCAAAGTTATGGAACCAAAGTCTCTGTGACTTTACATGGTTGGACAGTAGCCAGCTTTAAAAGTCAGTGCCTGGTCAAGTGTTGCAGGAAAGTGAACACAATCAACTCTGTCAAGTAGAGGTGAATTCAGGACACATTTTCCAAAGTTATTTTTTGGTTCTTTCTCTTTTTTTTTCTATGTTTTTTCACATGTTTATAGGAGCAATAAAAGTTTGTATGTTCACATAGTGCAAATAAGAAAATTTAGATATAAAGGTGTATAATCTTATACTTTTATCTTATAATTCTTATGCTATATAATCTTATAAGGCATAAACTTGTAAACCTGAATTGGCTTAGGCCTATAATGTGTTTGTTAGTTATGCTCTTACATTTGTTTAGCTTAAATCTTAAAGTGATACTCCGGGATTTTTGACATAGGGTCCAATTTTCTAGTTAGCCAGCGTGTAGGATATGTGTAGAGAAAGTTATTTTGCGATTTCATGCAGTCTTTGTAAAATCTGAGTTGGCTGTTGCTAAGCTAGCGAAAGTGAACGTCCTGCAGCTAGCCAGCCACTAAAATAGACATACCCAGTACAAAACAAACACCCAAACAAATCAGTTATTATGCCAGGGTATCGATTTAAATATCTGTGTTGATATAATAAGATTTTGAACGAAACGGACCTTGCTTCAAACGACTTAATTGACGCATATTGGGGGACTAGTTTCTAAGCAGCGGCGGAATTTTACTTCTCCCTCGTCAATTCATCAGCAGCAGTTGTCATTATTACAAAGAGTAGAGACTGGAGGCATGCATTACACACGTTGGTGAGTAACAGAAACAGGAGGCCTAACTTAGAAGATGTGAGTATAATCATCTCACTGATTTTGCAACTGGCCAAACGCTCCTACATTCAACATTTTTTTCTGGCACACCACTTACCGCATTGATAACTGGCCATTAGGTCCAGCAGGTCTAGGTCGTTTCTTCCAATTTATCTTTTCGACGCAGAAGAATGTCTCCAGTACGCCACGATTGAGATGGGGCAAGAAGTCCTGGTGCTCTGTTATGCAGACATCATTGGAAGTGCTATGGCCACCAGACACATCTAGACTTCGAAACGAAGTATCTAGCTCCAGCTCTTGCATTTGTGGGATAACAGTCCCACTCCCTGCAGCAAAAACATTCATCCTCGTTCTCCATAACTTCGCAATTTCGGCACTGACACCACCAATCCCCGGTTCTTCTGTCCCGGCTTTCTGCTGCAGCTTCGGCGGCGGCTGCATTTGCAGACGCGCTCTCTTGTTTTCTTGCTCTTTGTAAATCCATCTCTTTCAATTCTTCGTCCGTATACTCCGGCTCATACAAGTATGGTTCACTGGAAAAATGCAACTGCTCTTCCTCCTCATCAAAATAATCGGGCTCGCCAAACATTGCCATACTTTGAACAGGCTCCGTGTGCTCACTTTTACAGTTGCGAGGTTGCTAGTAAACAAACTATTAGAGCCGGTCGGATTGGGACATGCGGGTGATATCAATCCGCGGCTGTCAAGCTTTCAATGAGGAAGTACGAATTGCTGATGATGATCAAAGGAATACATGCTTGGTTTACTTCCTTAATCATTCTATCAACACAGATATGTACATCGATACCCTGGCATAATAACTGATTTGTTTGGGTGTTTGTTTTGTACTGGGTATGTCTATTTTAGTGGCTGGCTAGCTGCAGGACGTTCACTTTCGCTAGCTTAGCAACAGCCAACTCAGATTTTACAAAGACTGCATGAAATCGCAAAATAACTTTCTCTACACATATCCTACACGCTGGCTAACTAGAAAATTGGACCCTATGTCAAAAATCCCGGAGTATCACTTTAATGCCACTGACTATGTCTCAATTTCACCTTGTTCATTGAAGGAATGAAGCATTAGTTAAAGGAACTGTATCTAAGATTGTAAAAGTGTATGTCATTTTAAATTCCATTAACAGGACATAAGTGTGTCCTCAGATATGAGGCAGACATATTCAGATCAAATCTAGCTTTTACTGATAACAGCTGTAATTACAAAAACATTGGCCATGATGGTCGTGTTGATTGTTATTTGGTTCTCAAGATGATGACCTAATTATACAGCAGAATGAGCCTCACATGAACCTCTCGTTTGACAGGTGGCACTTTCAGTGCTGAAATCCAGTTGGTTTAAACCTAAAATGCCTCACTCTGAATCTGATCTGAATCAATCAATCAATCAATCAATCAAACATTATTTATAAAGCACTTTTCATACAAATGGTCACTACCTAAACCCCAGTACAGGCAACCGATCACTAATCGGTGTCAGTGCAGCCTCTGCATCTCAGTGAGTGAATTCTGGTGTTTCTGAGCTTTCACATGAGCCATGGGCTGTCTATCAACTTCCATGCATCATACATCTGAAGTTAAGCTACTGGCAACACAGACTGTGATTGTAGCATCCTTTTTATATTGTAAGAGAACAGGCTATGTACAGTCCCTTTCTATTTTGACACTAGCTCTTTTTTTCTAATTTTTGTATTTGTCGCAGTACTTAAGCTGCATCAGAAAATAATGTCAACTTTTAAATGTTTGTGCCTAATAGTTTGTTTGTTTTTTCCTAATTAATACGAAACTACAGTAATCCTCTGCTCAGTCCTCACCTCCATTTAGAACCTGTCATGTACGCTGCCATCTCAACCTGTACGTAACAAAAGCCGAGTTTATGCATCTTGTCAAAACAGTGCGGTCATTAGTTACCATTTTGCATTTTTCATCTTTGTGCTCATATGCAGTCTTGACAGTGTAATACATTGTTCTGACGTTCAGACTCCAAAACAAATGTTCTTTGCATTTTGGGATATACACAATGACTCACCATGCATCACTGTAGTTAGTTGATGCTTTGTCAGCACCCTGCTCCAGACCTGCTGCTGTGTGCGTCAAGTGTTCAAATCTGTCTCCTTCTTATATACTTAGCCTTGGCTTGTGTCATCCTGAGACACTTGATGACAGATAAAAAAAAAAAAAGAACGAGCATGGTAAGAGAAGAATTTGAAGGTCAAACAGGCTGAAAAACTATCTTGAAACTGAAGGCGCTGTACCTGGAAACACTGTGAAAAACAGAACTAGTTAATTTGAAACAGTTAGCAGTGGTCTAAGGTTATTCTTCACTTACCTAAGCATCCTAATTATTCACCGTAATGAGTTTATAAGTACTTTTTCTATCAGAGGAGAGTTTTGCCTAACAAAGCAAGCACTTTCTGATTTTTGGACAAGAAAACCCCAGACAGTGCCACCAGACCAGTATCATTTTGACCATTATTTTATATATATTATATATATATTATTTTATATATTACATTATTTTCTGATCTTTGTTATAATGTTGTTTCCTCAACAAAAACATACCTGGAGTGTTATTTGTTTCATTCACACGTTTCACACACAAACCTTGCATATTTAGGAGTTCTTCTCTCAAACTAAAAACACTAAAAAGTTCCAACTTGTGATGTCTTGTGATAATACAGGAAATGCTCCACTGTGTTACCTCCACGCATCTTCAGTAGAATCATTTGAATGATTTCAGCCATGGAATTGCCAATCTCTGTTGAACTAAAGATAAAACGTAGCTGTTAACTTTGAAACTACCACTTCATGACATCACAAGGTAGAAAAGCATTTTGATCTTTGGAGATGTAGACAGAGTCCAGGACAGACAGAATCCTGTGAATGAAACAAAACACAACTCCGGCTATGTTTTTGATGAAGTAACACGGCATGGTGGCCATAAGCGGCACAGTGGCTGAGTGGCTAGCACTCACACCTCACAGCAAGAAGGTTCCGGGTTCGATCCTTTCTGTGTGGAGTTTGCATGTTCTTCCTGTGTCTGGGTGGGTTTCCTCCGGGCACTCCGGTTTCCCCCACCAACCCAAAAACACAGGTAAAATCCTCCAACTGAGGTCCTGACCAAAGCTTTGTAATAAGATCATGGAGATGGGTCCTCGAGCGCCTGAAAGATGTGCTGCCCACTGTTCCTGAAAGGGTGGGTCAAATGCAGAGAAATAATTTCCCTACAGCACGGGTGTCCAAACTTTTTTCATCAAGGGCCACATATCTAAACACAGACGAAGCAGAGGGCCAATCGAGGGCCAGAGACTGGTGCTCAGTACAGTCAATAATTTAAATATATGCATGTTTAACACGTTACTTCAAAGTTCAAAGTCAGCTTTATTGTCAAAAACCATATGTACAGGTTGCACACACAGGATTTGAAATTGCAGTGCCCCCTAGGCCCACAGTGAACATAAAACATGTGATAAACAAGATAATAAACACCATGACTAAAACGTCACATATACCCGTAGCAAAAGTACAAAAGGCTTGTATATAATACAGTGGTACCTCACCTTACGAAAGACCCAACAAACGAAAATTCCAAGTTACGAAATGCCTTCACGTTAAATTTTGGTTTCTAGATACGAAAGAAAATTCAAGTTACGAAACGCGAAATCTCAAAAATTCAAATAATGCGCGCTCAGCCACACACATTTTATGCTTTTCTCGGACTGGATTTAAACTTTTCTCACATTTGTTTCTCGTTTAAACTTTCAAACTTTCATAGATTTTCAACAAAATGTATTAATAGTGAAGCGTGGGGGGAGGGGGGAGAAGACTGCACGCGGACACGTGTGATAGCGCAGCATGACCCGGCGCGGGGCTGCGAGCACCCTCCTCCAGACCAGGTGTAAATCAGGTCTAAACCAGGATTAAACCAGGATTAAACCACCGCGGCTCTTGCATGCATTCGTTCATGCGCTCGGACTGCGTGCCGTCCCGAAGGGAGCACATCTCCTCCCCTCCTCGCTGCTCGCCTCAGCCGTGACTCGTGAGGTACACCGGTGCTGCTGCTAATAGCAGAGTTAGCACGAAACCAGAAAATAGACCCGCACGCGCCGCTTTAATCCTGGTGTCCAGTCCTGGTTTAGTCCAGGTTTAGTCCTGGTCCAGTCCAGGTATAGACCTTGTTTAGACCCGGTTTATTCCACGTTTAGTCCTGGGTCTACAGTCTCTTAGCCAATCAGGACGCAGAACACAATGTTACACTATAAAAAAAAGTTACACTATAAAAAAAAACTTGGAACAGGGCCTTGGAACGAATCAGGCTTTTTCCATTGAAATAGCTACTCAACTTACGAAAAATTAATGTTACGAAACTTCTGGAACGAATTAATTTCATAAGGTGAGGTACCACTGTACAAATAAGTAAAACACACAATGTGGAGCGGAATAAAGCTCAAATGTGTCATTTAAGCAGCAGTCTCAGTGTCATTAGAATGAGCTGTCGAGTGTCGTTAGAATGAGCTATCAGTCTTTGATTCATGCGAAAATCCTCAAAACCGCACAATAAATATATTAAATATTGTCTTATCAAGGTATCAAGGATTTTCAAAAAACTTGCAGTCAAAAGTTCTGCTCAAGGTAATTTTGGCCAATTCACCTGGAAGCCTGTGGGCCGCATTTGGCCCAAGGGCCATAGTTTGGACATGCCTGCCCTACAGGGATAAATCAAGGATAATAATTTAAAAAATAAATAAAAGAAAGAAAGAAAGAAAAAAAGTTGAACGTTCACACGAGTCAATTTTGTGCAACATAGAAAAACAATAAACAATATCTGTGCTGGGGCAAGACAAATTTTGCTCAATTACATTGTAAAAATAGGTCTAGACTCTTTAAAAACAAAAATGGAATAAAACATGGTGAGATAAAAATGTAAAGGTCGAACAGGCATAAAAACAGAGTTAGAATGAAATGACAAAAATGAGGAAGTGGAATATCTCCTGCTTGCTTCTCATCTTTGTGTCACAACTCAGTGCTTTTAATTTGGGGAGGAAAAGTGAAATGGAGCGGAGCTGGAATTCATTTAAGTTTCTGTCGGGACACACCACACCGTTCGCTATCACTATCACTTTCCACTTTTGTCAAACTTAGGTTGGGTGGATCTCTCAAGGGCAGGTTGACCCCAAGGAAAAAAGTAATGCTGTTTGTTATTACTGTAAAAATATTGAACTATTGACAATATCACATCTCAATTTGAGCCACTGTCCATGTACTTGAGATCTTAGATGGGACAAAAACTTGAAGGTACCTGTCAGGAAATCGTTTTAGACAAGAATTCATTGCAATTCTGACATATTTCACATATCATATTTGCCATATTTGTTTTTTTTTTATCTTTTTAATACTAAAGGTGCATTGTGTAACTTTTCTGGTGGACCGGCTGTCAATTGGTTTTCTCCATGGAGATGTTGTTGCTTTGTCTGGAATGTTTCACAATACAATATTAAACTTTTTTATCTTCAAATCTGTGGAGAGGCAAACCCGCAGTCAGAATCCTTATTTATACCTTTTTCCTACATACAGAAGGCATCAAATATATGAAGTACAGTTGTCTGAAAAAGTTTGGGCACCCCTCTGCGGTTGCATAATACAGTGGTACCTCACCTTACGAAAGACCCTACATACGAAAAATCCAAGTTACGAAACGCCTTCACGTAAAATTTTGGTCTCTAGATACGAAAGAAAATTCAAGTTACGAAAGGCGAAATCTAAAAAATTCAATTAACGCGCGCTCAGATACATGCCCCGAAACGTAAATACACTTTATCAACACACACGGGGTTAGGTTCCAGAGGTGGCCCGCGGTGGGAGAGGTCCACGAGGTAGGACAACTTTGTATTTTGCAATTGTTCTACATGTTTTAGGGCTGTAAATGCCTCACCACACACATTCTACGCTTTTCTCAGACTGGAGTTGGGCTTTTCTCGCATTTCTCTCTCGTTTGAACACTCGAACTTTCATAGATTTTCAACGGAATGTGTCGATAGTGAAGCGTGGGGGTAGACACGGCTCAATATAGCGCCGAACGTGCAAGGGGAGCGGAGGGACACAGGATTACTATCAACAACACATCATCAGTAGGGTAAAACTAACCTGTGTCACGACGGTCTAAACCCCGCTCACGTTCCCTTAGTGAGTGAACAATCCAACGCTTGGTGAATTCTGCTTCACAATGATAGGAAGAGCCGACATCGAAGGATTAAAAAGCAACGACGTCGTCACAGCGCAAGGCCCACGCTACACCGGGGCTGCGGGCGCGGGATGGAGCCGTGGCGCCCAGGCCCTGCCTCCCCCTCGGGGCCGAGCACGCGCGGGCGAGCACGGGGTGATTTAATCCTGGTCTGGTCCCGGTTTGGTCCGGGTCTGGACCTGGGCCGGTCCTGGTTTAGTCCAGGTCCAGTTCAGGTCTAGACCTGGTTTAGTTCTGGTCTAGACCTGGTTTATTTCTGGTCTAGACCTAGAAGTCAGAGCCCGCCCCGCTCTTATTCCCGCTGAAAGAGCGTCTTTCTCGGCCTCTTAGCTCTAGCGCGGAACACACAAGGTGCACGGAGACGCGAGCAACGCGCTCATCCAACGGCACTGCCATGTTATAATAATAACAGGGATAACAGTCTCTTAGCCAATCAGGACGCAGAACACAACGTTACACTATTAAAAAAATGTTACACTATAAAAAAAAACTTGGAACGGATCAGGCCTTTTCCATTGAAATAGCTACTCAACTTACGAAAAATTCACGTGACGAAACCACTTCTGGAACGAATTAATTTCGTAAGGTGAGGTACCACTGTAATTGACTCTCAGAAAATGATCACAGTGGCATGTAATTCATTTTCCCATAAAAGCCGAGGACTGGGTGGTTTTCCAGACACAGATTTTAAATGTAGTCATATTCATTTGTATGAAATTAAATTAAATATGAAAAATAGGCTGTGCAAAAATGTCATTTTGTTGCTTTGAATGTCTGTAACTAATCAACACAGAGTAATTGGAACACAAAACTAGTTTGATGAGCTCTTTAAGCCTTGAACTTAATAAACAGGAGCATCCAGTCATGACAAAATGTATTGAAGACAGCCAAATGCAAGTTGCTCTTCTTCTCTTTGACTCTCCTCTGAAGAGTGGCAACATGGCGGCCTCAAAACAACTCAAATGACCTGAAAACAAAGATTGTTCAGCATTATGGTTTAGGGGAAGGCTACAAAAAGCTATTTCAAAGATTTCAGCTGTCAGTCTCCACTGTGAGGAACATAGTGAGGAAATGGAAGGCCACAGGCACAGTTCTTGTTAAGGCCAGAAGTGGCAGGCCAAGAAAAATATCAGAGAGGCAAAGATGAAGGATGATCGGAATGGTCAAAAACAACCCACAGACCACCTCCACAGACCTGCAAGGTCATCTTCTGCAGATGGTCTCACTGTGCATAGGTCAACAATACAGCGCAATTTGCACAAGGAAAGGCTGTACGGGAGAGTGATGTGGAAGAAGTCTTTTCTTCGCAAATGCCACAAACTGAGTCGCTTGAGGTAGGCAAAAGCACATTTGGACAAGCCAGCTTCATTTTGGAATAAGGTGCTGTGGACTGAAACAAAAATTTACTTATTTGGTCATAACAAGAGGTGATATGGCATGGCAAAAGAACACAGCATTCCAAGAAAAACACTTACTACCACCCAGTGCTACTGGGAATTTTGTTAAAGTTGAGGGGTTCATGGATTCCACTCAATATCAGTGGTGTCCATTAGTTATTTGATAGATCAAAAATGACGTTGTGGACCCAAACACCCAATGATTTATAAATGAAAATAATGGCAATTGTCAAGGGTGCCCAAATTTTTCATACAACTGTAAGATACATGGAATTATGTAACAAATAAAAAAGTAATTCTACTAATTCTTTTTATGTATATCCTCAAAGTAGCCACCCTTTGCTTTGTCAACTTTTTTTCTTTATTAAATAATTTCATTTATCTTCTGTCTTCTCCATGTGTCTAAATGTAGTAAAAATAAATAATAGAAAAACCTTAAATGAGAGGGTATGTCCATACTTTTGACTAGTGGTTTCAAAAGTTTGGACATACCCTTCCACTCAATATTTTTCCTTTATTTTTACTACTTTGTACTTTTTATATACAAACAGAAGACATCAAATATATGAAGCAATATATATGGAATTCTGTAGCAAAGGAAAAAAGTTTAACTATTTTTCAATAAAGCAAAGGGTTTTGAGGATTTCTTTTTTCTCTGTCTTATAGTTGATGTCTTCTGTGTGTATATAAAATGTAGAAAGTAGTACAAATGAAGAAAAACGCATTGAATGAGAGGGTGTGTCCAAAGTTTTGACTGGTACTGTATAATATTTCTCTTTTATACCTATAGGCTGTGTCTATTTACAAAGGCTGTGTTTACTGCAGTCGTTTACACTCATTTGGATCTATGCATACATCTCAAAACTCATTTAGTTTTTTGGCATCCACACAATAACAACAACAACAACAACAACAAAATCTGTCTGATCTACGAAGAGTTTTGGATGTTTTTGCTGTCCCATACTCCCTAAGCCAATGGCATGTATATCTGTTGTCCATGCCACAATGCTCTCACCACCTGCCAAAGCTACTTTACAGCATATGTTTTCCTGGAAGCGCTCACGTTAATATTAAATATGCCAAGAGATGATTTTAGCTCAGTTTGCTCATAATTCTTGAATAAATGAATTATATTTCCATACCAACACTGGATGTGTAAATGACAATCTGTTTGTTGGTATAAAAATTATGCAAAGATGTGTAACTGTAAGAGAGTCACAGTGGCCTGCTTGGGTTCTGCTGGTCATTAGCCTGTAAAAAGGCAGTGGGGTCATGGCCAACACTTGGAACTTGAATGTTCATGCAAGGAATAAAATGTCTACCTATTTTTGTGAAAAGTAAAAAATTGAACACATTGCTTTTAGAATCAGAAACTGAAATCTGAAAGTGTATTGGTATTGTCATTTTAAGTTGACAAACTTCACACACTAGGAATTAGCTTCAGCAGTGTGGTGCAACATAAATCAACAATTTATAAGTATATTATATATACTCAACAAAAATATAAACGCAACACTTTTGTTTTTGCTCCCATTTTTCATGAGATGGACCCAAAGATCCAAAATTGACTCCAGATACACAATATTACCATTTCTCTCAAACATTGTTCACAAATCTGTTCAAATGTGTGACAGCGAGCACCTCTGCCCCGCCGAGACAATCCACCCCACCTCACAGGTGCGCCACATCAAGATGCCGATCCAACATCATGACCAGTCCACAGGTGCGCCCCAGACTGCCCACAATAAAAGGCCACCCCGAAATGTGCATTTTTTTTTTTGCTTTATTGGGGGTCTGGGGACTCAGAACCAGTCAGTATCTGGTGTGACCACCATCTGCCTCATGCAGTGCAACACATCTTCTTCACATAGAGTTTATCAGATTGTCAATTGTGGCCTGTGGAATGTTGGTCCACTCCTCTTCAATGGCTGTGCGAAGTTGCTGGATATTAGTGGGAGCTGGTACACGCTGTCGTATACGCCGGTCAAGCACATCCCAAACATGCTCAATGGGTGACATGTCCGGTGAGTATGCTGGCCATGCAAGAACTGGCACATTTTCAGCTTCCAAGAATTGTGTACAGATCCTTGCAACATGGGGCCGTGCATTATGGCACAACAATGGGCCTCAGGATCTCATCACGGTATCTCTGTGCATTCAAAATGCCATCAATAAAATGCACCTGTGTTCTTCGTCCATAACAGCCTTTGAAGAGGAGTGGACCAACATTCCACAGGCCACAATTGACAATCTGATAAACTCTATGCGAAGAAGATGTGTTGCACTGCATGAGGCAAATGGTGGTCATACCAGATACTGACTGCTTCTGAGTTCCCAGACCCACAATAAAGGAAAAAAAAAATGCACATTTCGGGGTGGCCTTTTATTGTGGGCAGTCTGGGGTACACCTGTGCACTGGTCATGATGTCGGATCGGCATCTTGATGTGGCACACCTGTGAGGTGGGGTGGATTGTCTCGGCGGGGCAGAGGTGCTCGCTGTCACACATTTGGACAGATTTGTGAACAATGTTTGAGAGAAATGGTAGTGTTGTGTATCTGGAGTGAATTTTGGATCTTTGGGTCCATCTCAGGAAAAATGGGAGCAAAAACAAAAGTGTTGCGTTTATATTTTTGTTGAGTTTATATATATATATATATAAGTGTAGATTATAGTATCTAGCAATATTCTTATGCTTTAACTGAATATGAATAGAAAACTACTTTTATATGGACAGGATAATGGTGCAACTCAATATAATATATTAATAATGAAAGGGACTGTATGCAGCCTACAGTGCAATAGATACTCTATAATCAGAATTAAACGTGTTGCCAGAGCAACCTTACAAAGTCTCAGGTCTCATTCTCAGTCCTCATCATGTCAAGGCTACAGGAATTATAGGAATAACACCTTTTTTTTTTTAACAACAACTGTCATTATTAGCCTGTAAAATTGTGTTGTTGTCATGGAAATCACTGTTGCAAGGGGACTTTCTAGCAGTATGCTTTATTCTTGCTAGTTTGATTGGTCATTCTGTCTTTGATTTCAGTCTGTTTTTCCACAGCACCCCACATGACTGATACCGTCTTTTCTCAACACACTTTAGAAAACCAAAACGATGCAGTTCATTTTTGTTTATCCCACTCAACACGTTTTCTATCACTGCCTGTATTGATTTCCGTTATTTTCTTCAACTTTCCTAAAGAAGCTTGAATGTAGTTGTGTAGTATGTTTTTGAGTGGGAGCAAAAGATCAGGTTTTTAGATTATTATTAACATTTGTTCACATTTGTTCACAATAGATGAGGTTAAACGCTAGGGTTGCATTTTTACTTATCACTGCAGATTAAATGTTCAAACATTTTGTCAGTGTAGTGACTCATTTCTGTATTAAAAGCATTGTAAAGTGAAATTGTGAAAAGTCAAATGCATTTTTTCACATTGTGTTTTGAATTAGGACTCTCTAGGAGTTACAATTACATCTCACTTTTTTATGCAAAATTGACTTTTTGGAGCTTTCTAGCATGTTATAACGTTCTCTGCCTGAAGTGCTTTTATATGTCATCCATGCATGTTTGAGTAATTTAGCAATCTCTCCCGCGCCCTATCCAAACCCACCTTGTGCTTACCTGTAAGATTTGTCCAGTGCTCTGCTCACAAGGCTACGTCTTCCATGCTCCCACACAACAGTTCTCCATATTTCTACAAAAGTATGATACAAAATGAAACATTACAGCTTTGCAAACCTGATGTGATCTGCAGTAGTTTTATTAGCGGAACACACGACAATTATAAGACTTTAGAAAGAGCATCAAAAATGAAAGTGAATGTTTACGTTGTTTCAGCAAATTTAGCATTTTATAAAAGGTAACATGGTGATCTAAGTATGTTATGTATTAATACCCCATAAAAGTAAAACTTAAAGAACATTTATTTATTTATTTTTACTTTTAACCATGTTATGACATTCTTATCTCATCAAAACATGCCTGGTGTTTAGTTTGATTAAGGCTTGATTGATGAATTTTATGCAGTAAGTCCACGCTCCCGGAGTTGCCACGAAACACTTCCCAGGATTGTTGCGTCACATTTATAACCTTGCGCAATTTTTTAGCCTAGACTTTTTTAGCCTAGACTTGTTCTAAGCATTTCTGCCATCAAATCGAGTTCATTACTAAAGGATGCTTATTTTTACACGTCGAGGCAAGTTAATTTTATTAGATAACAAGTTCTTCCCCATGGTAATTTTCAGTGCTGAAATTAAATAGAGCTCTGACATCAGATTCCAGTATAGGGAGCGCCCAAGCTGCAAAATAATGTGTGGTTCTTTACACAGCCTATATTCTAAGTTCCAAAACATGAGATACCAAAGAAAGGGTACTCAGGAGCATGTTTAAAGGCTTTTGACACTTATAATAAATAATACGTCTCCACACTGTTTTCTGGATTTTATTGGCCAGTGCCCATTGCACTTTTTTTAATGTGTAAAGCTCTATGTGGCCAATAGGTTGCATTTACTCACATAAACTTACTACCTCCCTTAACCTGTATCTATACTAGACTGTACATGATGACAATCTCGCTATAGCACCAATTACTCAGTACCACCATTATGTTTAAACATGTTTATAGTATTGTTAACTGGCTACAATTTGAGAATAAAGCTTCATTTAGCTTGTTTTCCCTTAGAATTATCACATTTATGTCCCTTGTTTACTACCACTATCATTGTTACTCGCTGTCTTTAGTGGCCATTCTCCATTTCTGCTATTTCGGATCAGGCTAAAAGTATCCCATTACGACCAAATAAAATGGCTCCCAATACTCTCGCTATTTTCACCTGCAAGTTTCTTGTCTTAACTGTTGAGCTGTGCATTCTGTCACTGCTTATACACAAAAGCATCTGTGCACAGTGGTACTATGGGCCCTTTTAGCAGAGACATAAAGCAGTTGGTGTATGTGATTAGATGTTTTGGCATGAGAATGCTGACAATGAAGCAATGAAAGCCTATGAATTATCCACCTGCGTTGATATGAATAAAAAAACTGCTCAGTCTAATGAAGGAAAAGTATAAAGTATGCATTTAGAACATACATACACATGCAGGTGAAATGCATTTGTATTATTACTGTGCCCAAGAAAATGGGTGCATACAAATGAATAGCAATATATATAACAAAGCAGGCTTTGATATGGAAACAAAAATGAAATACTAACTTAATTTTGTGTTTCTTTGCCATTGCATAATGTAGCAGCTCTGTGCACATGAATTAAACATCCTATATTATGGATGTGAGCTTGTGGATCATTTAAGCCATGCTATACTGGTGTTACTTCATCAAGAACATACCTGGAGTTGTGTTTTGTTTCGTTCACACACATGAGTAACTCTTTATTATTAGTCTGTCTACATCTACAAAGCTCAAAATGCTCTGTGATGTCATGTATTGGCAGTGTTCAAGTTAACGTCTACAGTTTATCATTTGTTCAGTAGAGAATTCCAGGCTTGAAATTATCCAAATAATTGTAGTGAAGGTGTATGGAGTTTAAAAACACAGTGAGGTACTTCCTGTATTACCGTATGACATCACAAGATGTGTTTTCACTACATTTGTTTCTTAATGCTAATGTTAAGACTTTCAATTTTTACCAGATTTTATACATTTGCTATCGTTGACAATCTTATGATCTTAATTATAGATACATTAATTTTTCCCTATTGCTCTTTGTGATAGTTGTAGCCAGCAAATTTTCACTCTTCAACAACTTCTTAAAAGCACAGTACCTGATTTTTTGTGACTTAAAAAGGTAAAAACTAGTTCATTTTAAGTGGTTTCTATTGGCCAAAAGTTATTCCTCACTTATGCATTCCGATCATCCTAATTATTCACCATGATAATCACTGATTATTCACCATTTATAATCACTTTTTACAACTTTCAGAGTTGAAAACTAATGTTCTAACAGGGCTCTTCCTGATTTGATTTTCAAACAATTATCACCTTATAATAAGATGCAGACCATACACAGCAATTTAATTTTTACCTTAAGAGCTGCTTATACAATAAAAAAAGACTTAATATCTCTGCTGGAGCAAGACACATTTTGCTCAAATACATAGAAAAAAATCAGGTAGAGCCCCTTTAAATTAATGATCTGAAATACAATCCATTCCTTATTTTCTCCACCCCTTCTTCCCTTCAGACATAAGAATGATTGTGGTGTACTTCATCTTACCTTCCTCTCTTTCACAGGGTCCTATAGAAAATGATACAGTGATTCATGTCGCCCTGATCGCCGAGAGCCAGAGGTACAGTATATCTACTCCTGTGTGTGTGTGGTTTTGAATGTGCTGTGGTCCATACACAATCATACAACGATCCCCACCATTATCAAAGTTTAAAGTCAGCTTTATTGTCAAAAACCATATGTACAAGTTGCACACACAGGATTTGAAAGTGCAGTGCTCCCTAGGCCCACAGTGAACATAAAACATCTGATAAACAAGGCAATAAACTAAAAGTAGGGCTATCAGTTTAACGCGTTAATTAGAATAAAAAATTAACGCAATTAATTATGAGCGGCAATTCAGTGTGCGTGCATTTTAAATTTGGCGTGCAGGGCCTTTGAACGGGAAGTTTATTTATAAAAATGTGATGGAGCAGGCCCGTCCCTAAGAGCGTTGTCCTCGGGGAGAATGCGCGCACTCGTTTCCTTATCTGCTGTGCTCCATGCGCCAAACCCTTTTCATTGTCAACCATAAACTGTGTTCTGCCGCGACTAAGGGTGCACACTTAGAAGCGCCAGTTTTGCCCATCCAAATCACGCTAAAATCGATTGTTAACTTCCCCTTGTGCTGCACCTTCTCCCTCCTCCCGTGGTGCATTCTGGCCAACCCAGGAACATCCGCCCCGGTAGTTTAAATCCTCCAGTTTTGCGGGTTCCGGGGGTCATGTGAACCATGAGTAATTTGCACAGGCAATTATTTGTATTGTCTGTATATTTGAAGCTTTGTATATTATTTATTGACGTTGCATGAAAGCTACTGTATGTGCTCACCTTTGGCACCAGAAATATTTGCCATTTAATAGTGGAATGGTGTAAATGAGCTTTTGAATGAATGTTATGTAATGTGGGAAGGGGAATGGGGGTATATAGGTGCACTCTGCAGGTCTGCCAGCAGTCTTGTCTTGGTTACAGTGGAGGTAACGTGCACGGAGAGAAAGAGAGCGAGTCAAAGACTGAAAGACTGAAAGGGGAAGTCTGCACTCTCTCGATTAAAATGTGATTAATTAGATTAATTAATTACAAATCCTTTTTTTTTAAATCACCTAACAGCACTAACTAAAATAAACTATAATAAAATAAATAATAATAAAACGTTTTTTGATGTGTGCCGTTATTGGCACTTTTAAAAGTATTATGAAAGCAGGTTATTTTGCTTACCTAACACTAGCGGTACTTGAGCTCCTTCAGGTGGTACTTGGACAGCTCTTCAGTTTATGACTTTGCCTAATTTAGTGTTCATTTTTATCCAATTTTCTGTCCTCTTTTTGATATTTTACTACATTACACTACAGTGGAAATGAGGCATTACATTTTTAGCCCTAGAGTAGACCTTGGATAGTACTTTTATATACTTAAAGGAATGCTAACCTTATTTCGGTAATAAAACAAGTTGTTTTACTCACCCATAGCACTTTGGTGTCACTTGGAGCAGTTTCGTAGATGTTGTGGTGTTGCGATATGTGTTAACATGAGTGCTTGGGGCAGGCGATTGCAGTCACCAAATAACACAAACTTTATCACTTTTCAAATTACAGAAGCTCAATGTCTTAGTCTACACTTTCGTTTGAGTCAAAAGTGGCCTCTAATCCCAGATTTAGCCATAGTTTCGAGTAGATGAGGAGGCCAGTGCGCATACACTTTTTCACAGCTGTTTTGCAGATAAGAAGACGCTAATAACTTTTCTGTGGAAGCGGAGAGACAGTTTTAGGGGCAGCGCACCAGAGAACAGCCATCGGTATCACATTACTTCTCAGAATCGTGCGCTGAATCCGCTGGCCTTCTTTGTTTTCCTTTGCTGGTAAAAAATCGTCCTAAGTGAAGTGGGTTCTGCAAACACGATGGTCCAAACATCTTACAGCTTTGCCTTTCATGTTTGGGTCCCGAGAGCTGAGAGCGCAATCAGCTGTGACTGAGCACATGCGCACTGGCCTCCTCATCTACTCGAAACTATGGCTAAATATCGGATTAGAGGCCACTTTTATTTTATTTATTTATTTATTTATTTATTTATTTATAACGGACAGTGCATATTGACCAACAATTACTGTATAACATGCCAGAATTAGCCAAAAGGCTAGTTTTCATCTGTTGTCCGATGCCTGGTGGACACATGGCTCCCTGGAAAAAGTGCAATAATTGTTATACATCAATAAAATACATATTAATTAACACATAATCACAAATTTTGACTCAAACGAATGTATAGACTAAGACATTGAGCTTCTGTAATTTGAAAAGTGATAAAATTTGTGTTATTTGTGATAAAAGGAGAAATTCAATTTGTCAACTGGATAAAATTTGTTTGGTCGAAAACGTTTCGCAACTCATCTGAGAGGCTTCGTCAGTTCTGGTTCTAGTGCTGGTTCAAGACTGCTTTTATCTAGCTGCAGGGAGGAGCTCACTACACTGAAATAGTTCTGAAACTATCTCAACTAATTTGTTTCTTTTATTTTTCAAATTTCTCTGGCGTCTAGTTTAGCATACCTATTCACCCTAACGACCGTCTCCACACCTCTGGCCCTGACTTGTCTGCCCTAATGTTTCTTTTGTCTGTTTTGACTTGGTTTGAGAATCGAATTATAAATGGGAGACAAGTTATGTCTAACTCCCCCATTTCTGTTTAACGAAGGATTATCTTTTTTGACAAAATTGCCTCTTTAACTCCCCCTCTCAAACCAGTTCTTTTCCCTGGCTAAGATCTGAACCTCACTGTCCTCAAAAGAATGGCTCGTGGCTTCCAGGTGAAGATGTACGGAAGATGACGGTCCACTCTGGCACGCCCGTCTGTGTTGGTACATCCTCTTGTGAAGTGGCTGTTTTGTTTCTCCAATGTAGCGCTCACTGCAGTCTTCACTACACTGAATAGAGTAGACCACATTGCTTTGTTTGTGGCTCGGTGTTTTGTCCTTTGGGTGGACGAGTTTTTGTCTTAAAGTGTTTGTGGGTTTGAAATAAACTGGGATTTCATATTGTCTGAAAATCCTCTGTAGTTTTTCCGAAACGCCGGCCAGGTAAGGAATCGCTACCCCTTTCCTCCTGGGTTCTGATTCTCTGTTGTCTTGTTTCTTGCCCTTGTCTCTCTTGGTTTTGTTGACAGCCCATTTAGGATATCCACAAACAGAGAGGGCTTCCTGCACATGTTGTTCTTCTTTCTCCTTACCCTCTGTGCTTGTGGGAACCACTTGGGCCCTGTGTTGTAATGTCCGAATAACACCTAGTTTGTGCTGCAGTGGGTGGTGTGAATCAAAAAGCAGGTATTGGTCTGTGTGTGTGGGCTTCCTGAAGACTTCTACTTGGAGTGTTATTTGGTGACTGCAATTGCCTGCCCCAAGCACTCACGTTAACAGATATTGCAACAGCACAACATCTACGAAACTTCTCCAAATGACACCAATGTACTATGGGGGAGTAAAACAACTTGTTTATTACAGAAATAAGGTTCAGATTGTAAAAAACGTTAATACAGTGGTACCTCACCTTACGAAATTAGTTCGTTCCAGAAGTGGTTTCGTAACGTGAATTTTTCGTAAATTGAGTAGCTATTTCAATGGAAAAAGCCTGATTCGTTCCAAAGCCCCGTTCCAAGTTTTTTTTTATAGTGTAACTTTTTTTATAGTGTAACACTGTGCTCTGTGTCCTGATTGGCTAAGAGACTGTAGACCCAGGACTAAACGTGGACTAAACCAGGTCTAAACAAGGTCTATACCTGGACTGGACCAGGACTAAACCTGGACTAAACCAGGACTGGACACCAGGATTAAAGCGCCGCGTGCGGGTCTATTTCCTGGTTTTGTGCTAGCTCTGCTATTAGCAGCAGCATCGGTGTACCTCACGAGTCCCGGCTGAGGCGAGCAGCGAGGAGGGGAGGAGATGTGCCTCCCCTCGGGACGGCACGCAGTCCGAGCGCATGAACGAACGCAGGCAAGAGCCGCGGTGGCTGGCGCGGGGCTGCGAGCACGAGACCCATGCTCAAACCGTGCCTCCTCTAGACCAGATCTAAACCCGGTCTAAACCAGGATTAAACCACCGCGTGCGGGTCTATTTCCTGGTTTCGTGCTAGCTCTGCCGGTGTACCTCATGAGTCACGGCTGAGGCGAGCAGCGAGGAGGGGAGGCGATGTGCCTCCCCTCGGGATGGCATGCAGTCCGAGCGCATGAACGAACGCAGGCAAGAGCCGCGGTGGTTTAATCCTGGTTTAGACCTGGTTTAGAGATAGGCATGGTTTGAGCATGGGTCTCGTGCTTGCAGCCCCGCGCCGGGTCATGCTGCGCTATCACACACGTGTCCGCGCAGTCTTCTCCCCCCTCCCCCTTTTCCCCCACACTTCACTATTAATACATTTTGTTGAAAATCTATGAAAGTTTGAGTGTTTAAACGAGAGACAAATGTGAGAAAAGTTTAAATCCAGTCTGAGAAAAGCGTATAATGTGTGTGGCTGAGCGCGCATTATTTGAATTTTTGAGATTTTGCGTTTCGTAACTTGAATTTTCTTTCGTATCTAGAGACCAAAATTTAACGTGAAGGCGTTTCGTAACTTGGAATTTTCGTTTGTTGGGTCTTTCGTAAGGTGAGGTACCACTGTATTCCTTTAAATACGCAGAAGGCCAAATCTTTTCTTTAGTGGTACTTGGTGTAAAAAGTTGGAGAGCCACTCAACTTGAGTAAACATAATTCAATAATTACATATGGTTGTTGGTCCAGTTGGGTAAATTCACCAATTCTGAACCTGATAATTTCTCTGTTCTTATCGTCATTTCATAGTGTGCATTTGTGTGTAATTGCTTATACATTATACTTTGTGCTACATGTTATGGATAAAAAGCACTTTTTAATACTAGTATCCATATTGGTGCTGGATGGATATATACTACAATATAATACAAATACAAATGATGATGTTTTATAAATTATGTATAATTTAAAGGTCCTATATTATGATGCGTGAAAAGTCCCTCAGTCGTCCAGGTAGAATCCATGATAACAGGAGAAGTTCAATTTGTCAACTGGACAAAGTTTGTTTGGTTGAAAACGTTTCGCCGCTCATCCGAGAGGCTTCGTCAGCTCTGAGCTCTGAGCTGACGAAGCCTCTCGGATGAGCGGCGAAACGTTTTCAACCAAACAAACTTTGTCCAGTTGACAAATTGAACTTCTCCTGTTATCACGTCCTATATTATGCAAAATTGACAATTGTGAGCTATAAGCCATGTTATAACGCCTCTTTAAAATCATACCTGGACTTGGGTTTTGTTTCATTTACACATTTTAGTTATGCTGTATTATTAGTCTTTCTGCATCTCAAAAGCTCAAAATGTTCTATTCCACCTTATGATGAACCAGCAGTGTTCAAGTTAACAGCTTCTTTTACCTTTTGTTCAGTAGATTGACAATTCCGAGGCTGAAATTATCAAAATGATTCTAGTGAAGGTGTTTATTTAAAAACACTATGGAACACTTCCTGTATTATCACATGGCATCACAATTGTTTTCTGTTTGAGCCTAAATATGCAGCCTAAATATGCAGAATTAGATGTTAAACATGTGTGAATGAAACAAAACAAAACTACACATCTCCAGGTATGTTTTTGAAGATGAAACAACATAAAGGCTCCTAACGGCTCCTTTGATGATTCTTACTCGATTGGTTTGTCTGCCTCATTTATCTGTACCTAGCCTTATTTATTTTAGCATATGTGTGTGCATGTGGGTGAGACTGTTCATATATCATAAAATAATCTAATATAGGCCCTTAAAACGTGTTTTTTTTTTCTTTGTGTTTTTGCAGGCTCCAGGTATTTCTGAACACTTACGGCATCCAGACACAGACGCCGCAACAGGTGGAACCCATACAGATCTGGCCCCAGAAAGAACTGGTCAAGGTGAGGCATTGTTCCAAAAAGAAATCACTAAATCACTTCAAGCTATTTCCTGTTTAAACTTTTTTTCTAGTCACTCCAATTTCACAACGCACCATTCATCACTGAACTATATAATACCTGGTACATCTTATCGGGATGGAAATGTGATGGGTTATTGATGGCGACCCTCCTTTTCAGATCAATCTTCCTTTCATTGCTTAAGTATCAATATCCTTGTCTCTTGGGGTCTCCTTGTCTTCCTGCTTTTAAGATGTCCCTCATTACTGTCCCATCACTTAGAGCTGTTCCTCAGTTTGTTTGCGGAGATCGATTAGCTAATAGCTGATTGCCGGGTGTGATTGATCAGGAAAATCGGCAGGCCCTGTCACGATGTCACTCTGGGAAATGGAAGACGCTCCATTGCTGTGTAGATCTGGAATTGGTTTATGCCTGGATTTGTTATTTTTAAAGGTCCTATGTTACACAAAATGGACTCTTGAGAGATTTAAGCCGTGTTATAATGCTGTTGCTTCATCAAAAACATACCTGCAGTTGTGTTTTGTTTCACACATTGCATGTTTGAGTAATCCTGGTTTATTAAAGATCCCATGACATGGTACTTCTTGATGCTTTTTAATGGTTCCCTAGTACTGTAAATGAATCCTTCTTCAAAATCAAGACTCAGTGCATGAGAAAGCCTCGTGAACACAATCAGAGTCATAAATTTCTCTCTCAAACACTTTATTATGGGCGTTGTTGCTTGAATGCAAATGAGGAGGACAGAGACAGGCCAGCGCAGCGAGTGGGGGTGTGGCCAAACTCTCTGCTGTTTCCTCTTCAGCGGTGCGATGTGCGCTGGCCCCACTTCCGCGTTTTAAGAGGGGAGGAAGATATGAGACGATTTCCATTGAAAAATAAACACATTTCCACAGAAAATAAAATTAAACCACTGCTATTTCAGAGGTTTGGAGGCTCGGATAAAGGACATCCGAGCCTGGAAACATTCTCACGTGCCTCCAGGCAAGTAAAAAACCGCATCTCGCATTGCTTTGCTCGTTTGCAGTCCAAGCTCTCTGGGCGGGATTTACAGAGACGGTGGGTAGATATACAGACGGGCGGTGGAACTGCATTTGCATTTTTTCTTGAATGTGATGTCAGAAAGTTTCCTTGTTCAGAATCGCCCGTTTTGGCCGTCTTTTTTTCAAACGCGGAAAAGGATCGCAAATGCTCAGTTTACACGTTTCGCAACTTTTAGCCATGAGGGCGTGGGGTGCCTAAACAGGGTAGGGGAGCTCACAATAACGTTCAAAAACCTCAATTTCATGCCATGGGACCTTTAAGATGTCTACCTCTCCAAAACTCAAAATGCTCTGTTCCACCTTGTGATGTCACAACGCAGTAGTTTTCAGGTTAACAGCTACCTTTTACCTTTAGATCACCTGCTTGTGTGGTTGGTGGTGTTATATTGCTTTGCCTACAATGTTCCACAATATGGCATTAAACTTGTCTACCTCCATGGACAAATCAAAGGAGATGCCACTGGGTCAAATTATGGGACAGATCTGTGGAGAGGCAACCCGGCTCAGTATTTCAATGTATTTTTTAACAATAAAACGATAATGTAATGTAAGCATGTGGAATTGAATTGAAATGATAAACAGGTTTGGTGTTTTTGAATATCCTTCCTATCCTGGTGGTTAAAATATTTTGAAATACAAACAAGTTGCAAGATTTTTTACAAGCATTACAAAAATACTAAAAGCACGGGGGAATTGGATAATATCCCAGTTTCAGCCAATATTGTGCCGAAGAAAGCATATGATGGATGTTTTGTGAAATAAAGAGGCCTGAATGTTATTTACTCCCCGCAGATTACACCTCGGCCTCTTTGTCTTTCTCTTTAAAACAGTTCCATGTTCTATTAACCTACACTCAGCAAAAATCTCTGCCTGTTGAAAGTGTATTTACAGAGACCGAGCATTTCATCTCACACCAATGAATAATGGTCGAAGTTGGAGTTAACAAAACAGCAAGGCCATGTTTTGATCAGTTTTAAAGAGTGAGTGGTGAATGTGCTAAAATGTAAAATAAAATATAAAAACATGCATGGTTTTTCTTAAGATTGTCAAAAATGGTCAAAATGTAAAATACCAGAGATAGGTGATGTCATGAAGCTGTAGTTTTCAAATTAACGTTTTACCTTTTGTTCAGTAGAGTTTGAGTTGAATTATTTTCAGTTTTGTTTCGCTCACTCCCCTTGCCCCTCTTGCTAAGTCACTCCCCCTTCAGAACGCTATCTCAACACTATCAGCGTACATTCCGCTAATGAAAATACTGCGCATCACGTCAAGTTTGTGAAGTTATAGTGTATTGTTTTATATTCTGCTCATGTACATTTATGATTTGTACGTATGAAAAAGGGCCGTGCGGGAGCATGAGTTACATAGACCTGTGAACTGAGCCTTGTGCAAGAGGCATGACTCGGTGTAGGGAGGATTCAAATAGTGCCCAGGAGAGATTGCAAGGTTACTCAAACATGCACAGATGACATATACATTTAAGTGTTTTGCCCAAGGACACAACAGTATGGACAGCTGGGAGTGTAGAGTTAGTGGACAAAAACTACAAACTTGCTAATGCTACAGTGATAATGCGTTCCTGTGATACACGTCCGAGTACAAGGCTGTTTAAAGCTTCTATTTTTTCTGTGTTTTCTGTCACCATATCTATCATTGATGTCCCTCATCTGAATTGGTTATTTGAAGTCTTGTGTCTCCCTTGGGCAGCATCCATCACTCAAGCCTGGATCCTGTCCTACATCCGTATAGCCTCCATAAATCAAGTCTTTAATGTGTATTCTCCTTTCAGCTCCATCCAAACAAATACTATCTTTTATGGCACCGTCCCTTTGGGCCTTTTCTATTTTGAACACACCCACGAGGGAGAGCAGCTAGGCAGAGCATTATGGCCATCTCATTCGGACCATACACAACAAACACAGCTCAGGTGCACTATGGAACTTTTCTGGTGGAGGGTTTGGCACATGCTTGTCTCTATTAAAGGTCCCATGGCATGAAATTTTCACTTTCTGAGGTTTTTGAACATTAATGTGAGCTCCCCCTACCCTAACTGAGCATTTGCGATCCTTTTCTGCGTTAGAAAAAATCGGAGCTCAAACGGGCGATTTTGAACAAGGCACCTTATTGACGTCAGATCGAAAAAAGAAATGCAAATGCAGTTCCACCCCCGTCTGTCTGTACTCAGCGTCTCTGTAAATCACGCCCAGAGAGTTTGGACTGCGAATGCGCTAGGCAATGCGAAATGCATTTTTTTATTTGCCTGGAGGCACGTCCGAGTGTTTCTAGGCTCGGAAGTCCTTTATCTGAGCCTCTGGACCTTTGAACAGCAGTGGTTTAATTTTATTTTATGTGGAAATGTGTTTATTTTTCAATGGAACGCTTCCCATCTCTCCCCCCGTGCAAAAACACGGAAATGGATCAGCTGAGAGCTGACAGCGGAGAGCGGAGAGTTTGGCCACGCCCCCACCCTCTACTATAGGCCATCTCTTTTCTCCTCATTTGCATTCAAGCAACAACGCCCATAATAGCCTGTTCAGAGAGAGAAAAAATACTCTTTCTCATCTTATCTCTGTTTCTCATGCACTGAGTGTTGATTTTGAAGAAGGATTCATTTACAGTATTAGGGAACCATTAAGGAGCCATATAAAAGCATCAAGAAGTACCATGTCATGGGATCTTTAAGATATTAATGTTTTTTCCTGTAATACTCCAGAGTATTAAACTTATCTATCTTGTATTCATTCAACTGTAGATGTTTTTATTGCTCAAAACAGAACTGACCTGTAACTTGACCTCATGGCCCCACTTCCTTGTCTTCATGAAGATAGATAAGTTTAATTTTATTCTATGAAACATTCCTAGCAAAGCAATATCATTACCCGAAAGACAAACAAATGGCAGACCTTCCACCAGAAAAGTTACAAAGTGAACCTTTAATTTCCCACATACCTCACCTATCACCCATTCACCAGTGTTCCTTTGCACCCTTTAGACAGATACCGAACACTTTAGACTGACAGCACCCAACAAGAGCTGCAATTTTTGAGATACTTTAACCTGGTGGTGTAGTCACAAAGCCAGCACAAACATTGCTTAAAACTAGATTATATATGATATTCAACCAAATAACTTTTTTTTTATGTTTCATGTTTTATGCTTATGTGTACGTTTCTAGGACTAGTTGCTAGTTTATTTTGTTTATTTATTGAGGACAATGCACAAAAACACACTTTTCTACAAAAGAAATATACTTTTGGCAAGTATATATCAAAATTGCCATTTAATATTGGCTGTCTCTAAACAGGTTGACACAAAGGGAAAAAAAGTACAAAAAATATCAAGTCAATCCATTTAGTAACACTAGTCCTACTCCAGTCACAAACATCCATGCACTTTTTTATGTATAAAATTTGTTGTTAAATGTGTTGTTACACAAGGCAGTTTTGTTTGGATAGAACTCAAAGAGATGTTTTAGTCATACTGGCTGCGGAATTATTATTGGTACACTTATTATTTGGTGTTGTGGAGTAAATTTTTTCCAGATAATGGACTATGTTTGAAGTGAAAAATGATTTGCTTCAACATTTGCAGATACTTCTTTTGGATAAAAAAATCTGAAAATCATAATAAACACCGTCCCATTACAAATTAGCCCACCCATTCCCTCTTAACCTCGATGAAGACATCTGTTTTCCACTTTACCTGTCACTGACCATAATGCTATGCCAAGTTGTGTACTACTCGTATACTTCCACCTCCACAGGCCTGCATCCTGCCCTCACCCCTGTTGTTTTGCCCCCCGGTTCACCGTCTACCTTTGAACTGCCATTCCTGTTACTTCTCCTCCTCCTCCTCTCTCTCTCTCTCTCTTTCTCTCCCTCCATCGCAGCATCCTCTCCCCTTTTGAGTCAGTGCGAGGATGCCGAGCAGAATATTAAATCTACAGTTCAGACAGACATGGCTTCCCTCTACGGAATCGGTTTATCTCGGAGCTACCCGCGTCTCTGGTGCTTGAGGTGTACGTTCGTTTACCTCGCCAATGCACCCCTCCCCCCTCCCACGCACTAGTTTGATTTTGTTGCCGACAGCTGCCCGACAAAAGGGTGGTGGCAATTACATTTTGCGCTATTCTCAACAGTGCAGGCCAAAGCAAACCCAGTTGTTAGAAATCTTCTAGAATGCTTTTTGTGGCCCAAAATGGCTTTCACTTGTTACCAAATCTGGATAATGTGGATGTTTGGTATAAAGACCAACTGATATGTTTTTGTTTTTTGTTTTTTTCTTTTTCATGACGATATAGATTGTTTAGAACATGAACAAGAACAAGAACATGCCAAAAAGCTACAAATTTTAACGGTCACAAGAAACTGAGCAATGGAATGCCATAGACGTGGAACAGTTAGATACCTATAAAACATAAACCTTTATCCATTTATTAGTGCATGTATCAAAATGATACATTTACAATGGTTCATCAAATTTGAGTCATTCAGCACAATATGTATACAGTGAACCCTCGTTTATCGCGGGGGTTAGGTTCCAGAAATAGCCCGCAATAAGTGAAATCCGCGAAGTAGGACAATTTTATATTTTACAATTATTCTACATGTTTTAAGGCTGAAAACGCTTCACCAGACACATTATACACCTTTCTGAGACTGGTATTAACATTTTCTCACATTTTTCTCTTGTTTAAACACTCAAACTTTTGTAGATTTTCATTAAAATATATTAATAGTGGGGGGGGGGCACGTGACACGCGGACACGTGCGCGCGGACACGTGTGCGCGGACACGTGCGCGCGGACACGTGTGTTTGTTTTGGTACCACATATCCATGCCATGTGCGAAAGTCGAGTGGAAAGCGACCTGGATATCATTTTGGGCAAGACTCAAGCCAATGCTAACAGTGCCGAACCGCTAACAGACGCCTCTGAGCACCAGTCCACACCACAAGACCAGGTAAGACTAACCTGCGCTCACAAGAGTTGGTTGCATTTCACCCCGGCTCCAAAATCAGACCGCTATCAATGCGTCGCCAATACTCCACAGCTCTCTAGGACGGGGTCGGGTTCGTGAGGGGAAAAGACCCACTGTCTCCTCTGTGCGCGCGAGTGTCCTCCCCCCGCTGCGGCTCCCCCGGACGCCGCACGGCCAGGCGCCAGGCCCGTCCATGTTGATTCTTGGCTCTTCCATTTGTCCGGCTCACACTCAGTCTCTTCCATGGTCCGGCTCGCACTCAGTCTCTTCCATGGTCCGGCTCGCACTCAGTCTCTTCCATTTGTCCGGCTCGCACTCAGTCTCTTCCATTTGTCCGGCTCGCACTCAGTCTCTTCCATGGTCCGGCTCGCACTCAGTCTCTTCCATGGTCCGGCTCGCACTCAGTCTCTTCCATTTGTCCGGCTCGCACTCAGTCTCTTCCATTTGTCCGGCTCGCACTCAGTCTCTTCCATGGCTCGTGCAAGTAAACAAAGGCCACACCTCCTGTCACCCAGGCGCTCTCGTGAAGGACATCTGAGACTCTGTCCCTACCATCCCTGGTCTAGACCTGGTTTAGTCCTGGTTTAGACCTGGTTTAGTCCTGGTTTAGACCTGCTTTAGACCTGGTTTAGTCCTGGTCTAGTCTCTTAGCTAATCAGGGCGCAGGACAGAATGTTACACTGTAAAAAAAGTTACACTATAAAAAAAATAAAAAAAAATAAAAATTGGAAAAAAAAATTGGAAAAAAAAATCCGCGAAACAGCGAGGCCGCGACGAGTGAACCGCGATACAGCGAGGGTTCACTGTAATTCAGAAATCCCTCATAAGGGGGTGGAGAGCTACTGGTAGCTCCCAAGCTACAGGTTGAAGACCCCTGATCTAGAGCAACCTATTGTATAGCCGATAAGCTCTGCCAATATTTTTGAGCTATTATGCAGGATTGATTTTGAATATTTTTGCAAGATTATGTCATTTTAAATGATGACAAACACAGCTACAGTTCTTTTTGACCACAAACCTTCAGGAGAGCAGTGTAGTCCGTTTTGAGCAGTTTGCTCAAAACTGACTACACTGTGTTCAACTTTATGCAGCAGGTCTCCCCAAAAAAAATCTTGGCCCTATCTCTAGTTTGGTATTCTGTCTTCGAGAAGCTTGTCTTCATAAATCTTACAATATTTTTGACTTCTTTGCCTGCATAGATATCTTTTTTTTTTTTTAAACTTAGAATAGTTGTTAGTTGTTGCATTCTGCGCGAATCGCAAGTGGTTAGACCTCCTGCTCCATGTTCAAACTATTTTGCTTCTAGTTATTATCAGATACAAACTAATTCATATAATCGGCAAATTTACAATAGTTATCCCACACATATTACGTAAAATAAACTTTTATGAGCATGTAACAGTGTTCCTTCATAATTGCCTTACTCAAAGTTATAGTTAGATTAATTAATGCATGTTGGAGCTTTAAAGTTGTTTCCTCATCACACATGTTTTACACACAAACCCTGCAAATTTAGGCTGAGTTCTTCTCTGTTCCACCTTGTGGTGTTAATGCAGGACATGCTCTACTGTTTTCATACACTTTCACTAAAATAATTTGGGTAATTGCCCTGGGATTGTCAATTTCTACTGAACAAAAGGTAAAAGGTAGCTTGAAAACTACCGCTTCATGACATCACAAGCAGGACAGCATTTTGAGCTTTGGGGATGTAGGCAGACTATTAATAAAGATAACGCAAAAATGTGAGAATGAAACAACCTCCCTGCCTGCATGCACTTTTTCCCTCTTGTCCAAATGTCCTGGAGCTACTGTGGCGAGTAAATTTCTCCTGTGTGAGATAAATAAAGGCTTATCTTATCTTAACTCCAGGTATGTGAGATACATGGCGTTAAGTTCACAAGAATCCATTTTGTGTAATATAGGCCTTTAAAGGGACAGTGTGTAAGATTTTTACCCGTTAATTACTGAAATTGAAGATACCCATTAAAAACTACATTGTTTTCCAAGCCTTTTCACTTCCATCATGAAATCAAAGTATTCTTTTGGACTTAGATATAGTCACATAAAAGGGGGATCTTCCCCATGCAGAGGCAGCCATTTTGAATACGAGAGCGGCAGAAGGACATTTGGGCTCCGCCTTCGCTTTCGGCAAGGCTCGTGGTTTTGAGTAAACAACACAAGCATGCTGCCGGATCAGACGTCGTAATGGATCCAACACGTGTTTTGGACTAAATTGTTTTACTGGATTTTATTCGCTGGATCCTTACGGACAAATTGAGAGCAAGTTTATGGTGAAATACAGAGTTTGACCTGTGCAAAGCATTCTAAGGTAAGCTAACCTCGTTTTGTGATTTTCCGTATAAAAGCCCCATGTGCTCGGGGAGTGATTGTTTTGCAGGGCAATGAATTGCATAGTCAAAAAGAGGAGACTGTAAGGTTTCATTTGATGTGTAGAGTGTCATGGTACATGATCGAGAATGTGTGTTTTCATGAGAAAAGAAAGAAAAAAAAAAACGGGACCGCGCGGCTTGTGCGCGCGCCCGGGTGACCCTCGAGGTCTGCCGTAGCTAAAACAGAAAGTGCAATAGCACCATCCACCTATGCGCCACGAATCCTACACACTGGGGCTTTAAGGCTGTCTCTTTGTATATACCAACTGTCTGTTATAAAAATGCGTGACTGAATAAAACATGAGTATATTTAGTAACATGGTTTGTTTTGAGAAGTAGCATCTGAAAACAGGATCTTATCTGTTGTTGCTTATTAATTCATTGCCCCTGGAGACTATTTGCATGCACCCCTTTTGTGTTAGCATCATTCCCTTATCCTTTGCACTTAACTCAGCTTTTCTTATTTAAATACTAAATTGGTTCTGAACAGCTATATCTCACCACCACAGTGTAGTTTAATTAGTGTGAATGGGAGTCCTAATAGGGCCATATTAAGTACCTTAGGCTTAATAAAGTTTAATGGATAAGAACTCTCTGTTAAGAATATGACGTCAATTTCAAAGATCAGTCCTTAATTTTCTGTGTGTGGTGTCTTGCTGTTTAATAAAAGTTAATAAAAAGTGAACAGATGCTTTACCATGTATATAGCTTGGTTTGCATGTAATGTTCTATGGTATAGCTATAAAGATGGATGATTATGTACAACCCGACTACAGTCAGTACTACTAACAGTACTAATAATTATGGTACTTGTGTCCACCAGCATCTGACCAGAACTGAAAAATCAGCTTGGATGAGCTGCGAAACGTATTCGACCAAATAAACTTTTATCCAGTTGAACAAATTGAGTTTCCTTTTGCCATGGATTCTACCTGACAATGACCTGACAATTGACAATGGGAATTATTTCTTAAGTATATTCATTGACCTACAAAAAGCCTTTGATGTAATAAATCATTCAATATTACTTAAGAAAATGAACAAGTATGGCATTCGAGGGGTGGCTCATCAATGGATAGCGAGTTATTTAGAAAACAGAAAACAATATGTACAAATTAATGACACAGAATCAGAAAGATATAATATCAAATGTGGTGTTCCCCAAGGCTCGATTCTTGGGCCCAAATTATTTAATTTATATATGAATGATTTTGTTAATGTATCTGAACTTGGGAAAATTTTATTTGCTGATGATACAACATTATTTTACCATGGAAAAGATATGAAAGAGGTCATAATTAGAGTAAACGAAGAGCTAAAAAAGTAAAATATTGGTTTGATTTAAATGGATTGATTCTTAATATTAAAAAAACTAATTTCATTTTATTTAATGATAAAAATAAAAAAGACGACATATCATTAGAAATAGATGGGATACAGATTAAGAGAGTAAGTGAAACAAAATGTTTAGGAGTCATGATTGATGAAGGACTAAACTGGAGATCTCATATAAATTACACTAAAAGCAAAATAGCTAAAGCAATTGCGGTGATGCATAAAGTAAAGTTCTCACTAAACAGTGCAGCATTATTAATCTTGTATAACTCCATAATCGCACCATATCTGATGTACTGTGTGGAAATTTGGGGGCCGACATGTAAAACTTACCTACAGCCATTATTTATTTTACAGAAAAAGGCTTTGAGAATTATCACCAACAGTCATTATAGAGAGCCATCCAACCCATTATTTGTCAAACTTAAAGTGTTGAAAATGTGTGATATTGTTGAATTAAGTATCCTCAAAGTCATGTATAAAGCAAAGTGCAGAGTGTTACCTGTAAATATTCAAAGACTGTTTGAGATGAGAACAAGCCAATACAATTTAAAGGGAACCTACATGTTTAAAAAACCTAAATTCAGAATCAAGGTTATGGAGCGAAGCGTCGCTGTGAAAGGAGTTAATTTATGGAATAATCTTGACAAAGAAATCAAAGAATCAAGTACAATAATGGCATTGCAAAATACATAAAATCCAATGTAATGTGTATGTATGAAAAAGAAAACTAAATTGTTACACTTGAAAATGAAGCTTTATGTTTACAATTGATTAATAATTGTGATTGAAATGGAATGTAATGAGGAAAGGTTTTACAGTCACCATCGGTGTTGGTGTTTGGAAAAGGGAAGAGGGGGCAGATAACATAAGATAACTCTTCTTTCTGCTCCCTTTCATTCAATATTTTGTATTGTTATCACAAATGTTGATGTCTTTTTATACTTTATGAATGAAATAAACAAATAAATTACCTGGACGACTGAGGGATTCTACACATAACAGTAATTTAGCAAAATACTATTGCAGGAACAGATTTACCTATAGTCCCTAAAGTGTAGCTCTCCAGATGACGGCACTTAACTGTTAACTTTTTGTTGCTTCCGTGATACGCACCACTCCATTTTATAGCATTGCAAGCTGTAACGTTTCAGCTATAAACTGCGTGCCAAAACCCGGATCATTGAAGAAAAATCCCCTCAGTAGATTTGTACATCTGCACCCATACAGCTTGTGAAATAGAACTTTTATCATTTACACCATTTGGCCAGTGCAGCAAATATAATACACGCTTTGATAGTCCTGTCCCTCCTCATTGGTATTCTGCACACAAGAGGTATTGGGTGCCTGTCTCCTCCAATCTCACTCCTCCTCTGCACCTTTGGGTCCCCTGTCGTGCTCTTATAGGCCAGAGAAATGGACTGTGCCTAATCCCTCAATCTACATTTATTTGCTTGCAATTGGTATTCTTGTGTTCTAATTACTCTGAAAGGCTTTGTGTGTGGAGCTCATTCTGTTCCCTTAACCCGATGAGTATCACAGGAGTAGCAGAGCACCACCTTTTGGTCAAATGTGGGTATTGCACAAGGCAGATGAGTGCCGGAAAATGGATGGGTACATTTCTAACAAAGCATCTTGAGGTGTTGTATTGTGACAGAACACACTGGAATGAATTATGTACTAAGATTTAGAATTCATATATTTTGCTCAGGTAAAATCATCTTTCTTACTTACTGGGGCTAGGAAAATAGAAATAGAAAATAGAAAAAAAAGATATAAATTCAGTGTCCATGATAAATTGCCATGACAAATTTCAATCTCAATTTAATCCTAAGGAATAGGCCTTAATTGATACTTTGCGGTGACATTGCACTGGGGGTGTTCTAATTTATGGTGGAATGTTCAACAGTTACCATGGTGACACAATGCACACGTTAGAAAACATTGTCCAAAAAGTTTTAAGATGTGTCTGAAACCCCCCCAAAAAATCCAAAATGGATTTAAACTGAATATTTTCAGGAGTCTGTGATCAATGCGAGACAGATTATGTTAAAATAAAGATCGGATTAAAGGCTGACAAGCTTCAGATAGTAGCTCTTACAGTTGGCATCACACATCTAGGGAATTTTGATGATATCAGCTGCAAAGTATCAATACTAATTTCAATCCCCAATAATCATTTTAAAAACGCTATATAAAACACAAAAAATAGACACATTACATAAAATGTTAACAGTTTCTTTATGGTACCATGTGGTTCTAAAAAGCTCTTGAGGAAATTTTGTCCAGTTTTGTCCTGTTTAAGTGATTAGTTTTAGTATCGATACTTGGTCAAACATTCAGTACCTATTCCATGGATTTGCAAAGATGGGAAATTAAGACCATTACCATAGCAATTACCAAATTTTAAAGATCCCATGACATGGTACTTCTTGATGCTTTTATATGGCTCCTTAATGGTTCCCTAATACTGCAAATGAATCCTTCTTCAAAATCAACACTCAGTGCATGAGAAACAGAGATAAGATGAGAAAGAGTATTTTTTCTCTCTCTGAACAGGCCATAATGGGCGTTGTTGCTTGAATGCAAATGAGGAGAAAAGAGCTGGCCAATAGTTGAGGGTGGGGGCGTGGCCAAACTCTCCGCTCTCACTCTCAGCTCTCAGCTGATCCATTTCCGTGTTTTTGCACGGGGGAAGAGATTTGAAGCGTTCCATTGAAAAATAAACACATTTCCACAGAAAATAAAATTAAACCACTGCTGTTCAAAGGTCCAGAGGCTCAGATAAAGGACTTCCGAGCCTAGAAACACTCGGACGTGCCTCCAGGCAAATACAAAAACGCATTTCGCATTGCCTAGCGCATTCGCAGTCCAAACTCTCTGGGCGTGATTTACAGAGACGCTGAGTACAGACAGACGGGGGTGGAACTGCATTTGCATTTCTTTTTTCGATCTGACGTCAATAAGGTGCCTTGTTCAAAATCGCCCGTTTGAGCTCCGATTTTTTGTAACGCAGAAAAGGATCGCAAATGCTCAGTTTAGACATTTCACAACTTTTAACCATGGGGGGGGGGGCTAAACAGGGTAGGGGAGCTCACATTAACATTCAGAAACCTCAGAAAGTGAAAATTTCATGCCATGGGACCTTTAAAGAAAATATTTAATAATATAATGTGAAAGTCCTCCGAATGTTGCATATTTGTGGTTTTCAACTTCCTATTATATGCAACATTAGAGGACTTTTTCCCTATTTTGTTTGTTGTTTATCACTATGGCAACAGATTGTTCATCATTCTGAAACCAAATGAACCTAAAACCCATGCATTGATTAATATCCGATTTGACAACCTTAGTGTCCATTGTCTCTTGCCATAGAGACACATTTTTGTATTACAGCAGCGAGCTCAAAGTGTACAGAAATCTCTGTCCATCTCGGTTCCTTTTTGCTTCCTTGAAACAGGTGTGTCTGACAGCAGGGGGTGCCGTGGTAGAAGGCTTTTATCTCCAGTTCAACTACTGCTGTGTATTGGGCCATTTTGAAAGGCTTTATAGAACACTGTGGCTCTAAACTCTAGCCATCATTTGGGTTAATAAAATCCAAATTGGATACTAACATTTTGTCCAATAATTTCTAATTTAGCTGTCCCTCTATGTGTTGTCTTTCTGTCTGAGTGCAATGATCTTCAGCATAGTACCATCACTAACACCAGATTGTTGTATAGTAACAGTATTTTATCATTACACAGAATTTACTCTTGTGAGCTTTAAGCCATGTTATAATGTTACCTCATCAATAACATACCTGGAGTTGTGTATTGTTTCATTCACACATGTTTGAGTAATCCTTTAATATTAGTTTGTCTAAGTGCAGTAAAGAGTGTCAATTCCAGGGCTGAAAGGATTCAGATGATTCTATTCAAGGTATATGGAGTTTTATAACACAGTGCAGCATTTCCTGTATTATCATATGATATCACAAAGTGGAACAGAGTCAGGCCTGGACTGGTAATTGGGCATACCGGGCATTTTCCCGGTGGGCCGACAGTCCTTGGGGCCGATGCCCTTCTTTTTTTCTTTTTTTTTTTACTTAGAGACCGGCCCACAATTTAGGTTGAACCAGGACTAAACCAGGACTAATCAGGTCTAAATCAGGACTAAATCAGGTCTGAACCAGGACTAAACCAGGACTAAATCAGGATTGAACCAGGACTAAACCAGGACTAAATCAGGACTAAATCAGGTTTGAACCAGGACTAAATCAGGTTTGAACCAGGACTAAACCAGGACTAATCAGGTCTAAATCAGGACTAAATCAGGACTAAATCAGGTCTGAACCAGGACTAAATCAGGATGGAACCAGGACTAAACCAGGACTAATCAGGTCTAAATCAGGACTAAATCAGGTCTGAACCAGGACTAAATCAGGATTGAACCAGGACTAAACCAGGACTAATCAGGTCTAAATCAGGACTAAATCAGGTCTGAACCAGGACTAAACCAGGACTAATTATGAGGGGCCGGTCTAAGCCAAAAATGCCAGGGCCATTTTTTTGTCCCAGTCCAGACCTGAACAGTGTTTCTTTTCGTTTGATAGAAGAACTCGGCCTGAATTTGCAGGGTTTGTGTGTTAAACGTGTGAATGAAACAAAACAAAACTCCAGGTGAGGAAACATTTTAACAGATGGGCCCTTTAAACATGATTAGATATTCACCTGAAATGGCCTACAGTTTATAGTCAATGAATTCCATTAAAAAGCCATCATTCTAAATTGGGCAGCTAAATCATGCATTTCTGAACTATGGCCAAGCTCCAAATGCAATGAATTAGCCCAAATGACTGTAAGTAGTACTTTTTACTGCAATTTGTGAAATCCTGTCCCACCATAATATCATTAAAAACATTTTTGTATGAGACAGACTGTTCAAAGACTTAATGCACTTATGGTGACACTGTCTAACCTAAAAGCACCAAATTGAATTATTGAATTTTTGAAGATCCTATAGTACACAAAATGGATTCTTGTGAGCTTTAACCCGTCTTACAATGTCATTCTCCTCAAGACCCAGAGTTGGCTTTTGTTTCATTCACATGTTTGAATACTCCTTTGTTATTAGTCTTACTTGTTCTACCATAAGATGTCATGAAGCAATAGTTTCAAGTTAACAGGAACAAAATTCCTGGTATGTTTTGATGAGGAACATTCAGAAAATAGCTCAATTTAGGCCCTTTAATAAATACTTATTGAGTTATATTGTATTATTGATTGATACACTTTCAATAAAATATATATTTGTAAATGTTTGAAATCATTTTTTGTAAATCAGTACTGGTTTCACTGTTGTCTGATCCACTTATAGGGTGTAACAGCCTAGACACTGATCATAAAACTCTAAAGCAAATGGTATTGAGGCAACTTTAACTCCCATGAATGCACTTTCTTGTAGTTCTGTCAAGGCTCCTTTTGAATTTTAATCCCAGTTTTGAGAAATCTGAATTGCACAAAAAAGTGTAGAATTTCACTTTGCAATTAATCTGCAAATATGACCTCAGTCTGCCTCTGTATCTTCAGTCAACCCTATTGGATGTCACATCTCCCTATGCACTGTGCTGATGTGCTGATGCTAACAGTTTTCAGCTAATAAACTCCGCTTTCTTCACAATATTAAATTTGACTTTTGTTTCACCTTCACATTGGAGTCCTTCAAACAGTTCCAACTTCAAACTGCTATGCCTCGGCTGCATAACAAGATAAAGTTGTCAAACTTTTGCTACAATTTCACAGTTCATATATAGTGCATCGCTTCAAATAATAAAGGTAAATTATTTAAAGTTATGCTTCAGTGGTTAGCATTCCACACACCATGCAAAGATGTACTTTCAGGGTGAATATAAGCTGCCCTTAGTGTGTGCCTTTAGTGTGTGAAAGCTTGTCATGTATAGAAACTCAAAGAAACTTCAGTACATTGTCCTTGATCATTTCCATTTGATTTACATAAGCCTCTCAAGGTCCCTACAATCACCAATTCAGTGCTCAAATTGCTGTTACTATGAAGCTAGCCACCTTTTAGAGCTGTTGTTTGGACATAGTTTATTGAGCTGCAGGATAAATGCATCTGAATGGAAATTGCAATTTGAACACAAATTAGCTGACTACAATTATATTTAAAAATCCCATGACATGGTACTTCTTGATGCTTTTATATGGCTCCTTAATGGTTCCCTAATACTGTAAATGAATCCTTCTTCAAAATCAACACTCAGTGCATGAGAAACAGAGATAAGATGAGAAAGAGTATTTTTTCTCTCTCTGAACAGGCCATAATGGGTGTTGTTGCTTGAATGCAAATGAGGAGAAAAGAGCTGGCCAATAGTAGAGGGTGGGGGCGTGGCCAAACTCTCCCTCTCGCTCTGAGCTCTCAGCTGATCCATTTCCTTGTTTTTGCACGGGGGGAGAGATTTGAAGCGTTCCATTGAAAAATAAACACATTTCCACATAAAATAAAATTAAACCACTGCTGTTCAAAGGTCCAGAGGCTCAGATAAAGGACTTCTGAGCCTAGAAACACTCGGACGTGCCTCCAGGCAAATAAAAAAAACGCATTTCGCATTGCCTAGCGCATTCGCAGTCCAAACTCTCTGGGCGTGATTTACAGAGACGCTGAGTTCAGACAGACGGGGGTGGAACTGCATTTGCATTTCTTTTTTCGATCTGACGTCAATAAGGTGCCTTGTTCAAAATCGCCCGTTTGAGCTCCGATTTTTTGTAACGCAGAAAAGGATCTCAAATGCTCAGTTTAGACATTTCGCAACTTTTAACCATGGGGGGGGGGGCTAAACAGGGTAGGGGAGCTCACATTAACGTTCAAAAACCTCAGAAAGTGAAAATTTCATGCCATGGGACCTTTAATTTTCCAGTGCAAACACCTAAACATCTGCCTCACTGTTTTATGATGTATAAAATCAGTTAACCCAGTGATTTAGATCTCTATGTTGCTCTATTCACATCTGGCAAAGAGACCCTAATTTTTTTATTTTTTTTATTTTTTGCTGAAATCAGCTCTGTTTGCATTTTGCCTGGATTGTCACAGATAAAATCCTAACTTCACCTGTGCTGTTTTTAAGCCCTTAAGCCATCACTGAACGTGTTCTGTGTTCAGCGCCTCAGTGGAAACGGAGGTGTATTTTATAACGTGTGTATAGACATTGTTTTAATGCATAATATGTCTTCTTTAAATAATGCATAACTTTAGTAAGATTAGAGTGGCACTGTTACTCTACTAATGCGTAGATTCAAAGCAAAGTTATTACATATTACCCCCATACCCCATTAGGGTTTTGAATGGGTATGCTAAACTAGACGCCAGAGAGAAACTGAAAAACAAAAACAGAAAGCTGAAAACAAAGAGGTGGGATAGTTTCAGAATAATTTCATTGTAGTTAGCTCCTCCCTGCAGCTAGATATAAGCAGTGTCCATCAGCACTCTAACCAGAACTGACGAAGCAACTCGGATGAGCTGTGAAACGTTTTCGACCAAATAAACTTTTTCCAGTTGACAAATTGAATTTCTCCTTTTACCATTACATATTTGCTTTAAAAATCACAGTAAATACAAGAGCATGTGTGTATGTCATTATTTTAGACTTTGTTGGTGGTGTCCTCGTTATATTGATTGCAACTTTGACTCGCAGTAGTGCCATCTCTTCTTTGCCCACGGGGGTCTGCTTAGCTCACCTCCAATGGCAGCATGGGGGCCTTTCATTATGGCTGTGTCCCATAAGTTTACGCTGGGCTAATATAAGGAGAGGTCCTGCCGTGTGGAGGTAATTTCACTTTATGAGCTGCAACAACACAAATGCTTCAGTGGGGCAGACACATAACGGGGCCCCTCTTTTATTACGCTCTGAAATGGAACTGTGCTTCGTGACATTTTCAAATCAAAAGAATATTTTTTAATCTAAACCTGACACGCCGCCAGTGAAAGTGCAGTATTTATTTTTGGGAAAGGTTAGGAATCTAATCTATACAGTGCTGTGTTCAGATGCAGATAAAGTTGCCTGGTGCTGCTTGTTTATCTGATTTCTCTCCATATGTCTGCAGGCGTATCGTTTCCTGGCGGTCAATAACAAGCTGGGGCTGAGTGGGCGTCCTGAAAGGCCTGTGGGCTGCATAGGTACCTGCAAGGTATTTCCACACAAACATGCATGTACAACTTTGTGTACTTGTGTTGGGTAAGGTGTACACGCTACAGGGCAACTGGGTTACTAGTGATGTGCATTCACCTTTAGACCTGCATACATTTTTCACACTTAGACAGGAATTCTTTCTTGAGAATCTAGTTTGTAGTGAAAGGATATCTGCAGAAGTCAAGGACATTGAATGTAAGTGTAGTGTTAGGTACTGATTTCGAATTGAAAGGCCATCTCAAAATAACTTAAATGTGCACTATGTAGCTTGAGTGGAATGTTCCACAGTTTTTTTTTATTTCCATGGAGACAAGTGAAACCACCAGGTTGCAGGTCAGATCTCATTCACAGTAAGAATCTCCCAACCTTTTTCTCTCAACAACCCTTATTTTATCTGTGGATTCACAAGTTCACAACCTGCCTGATAAGCTGTCTTAAGGAAAATATAATTATTTTGCTGGTAAATGGAGATGTTATATCAGCAATTGTTTAAAAATACATTACATAAAAGCATTTAACATGCTACCCCTACATTAAAATGATCATAATCTTGTTTGGACCCCTGGAGATCCCCTGAAAATCTTTTGGTTGGTATTCTTTAGCAATAAAACCTCTGAAATTGAATAAATGCAAGATAGACACATTTACTGCCATACTGCTGAAAATTGCAGACAAAGCGAAATATCTCCATAGAGACGAGCAGATGATGAACCCACACCAGAAAAGTGCCTTTGAAGTAGAGAATAGCCAGGTTCAGGGTAATGTTTGAATGCCAGACCAGCTGGGCCCTTTCCATTTGTAAAGTTTAAATATTCACTACTCTACTGGAATTTTATCATGCCAATTAAAGCTGCACTATATAACCTTTTGCTTGTTTCTATGGATAGGTCATTGCTCTGCCTGGAATGCTCCACAGTATGACATTAAACAGCTCTACCTTACATTTATTCAGTTACAGATGTTTCAAAAATACAAAGAAAAACGGGCATTCTGAGTGAGGTGGGGTTGCCTCTCCACAGATCTGACCTGTCTGGTTTGGTGTCCATGAAGATAGAAAGGTTTAATGCCATTCTATGAAACAAAGACAAAGCAATAACATCTCCAGGGAGCAAAGCATTTGATGGATCCTCCACCAGAAAAGTTACACAATGCACCTTTAAATAAAAAACATAAAACCATGAATAAACATATACAGAAGTAACGGATCAAGCAGAGTATTTACAGAATATACTTCCAATTATACTTGCAACTACAGCCACACTACCCTTTTCCACTTATGTAGTTATTTTTCTCATTTTCACTGGTAAATAAGTACAAGATTTAGTTTGCGCTCAGTGTTAATATGCTAAGCTTGTGGTGCGGGCTTACCCAGTGCTTTTTGTATTTTAAATATCTAAGCCCTGACGCTACTCTTGAAGGTCACAGCAACCCTGAAAGTTTATAATCCTTAATTAAAGACGTTCCCCAACAAGTCAAATTTTCTGTGCCACTGCTAGGACAACGTTTAAGAGAACAATGGCTGACTGCCAGAGGACATCATCATCCGTTTGTCTATATGCACATCCCTAAGCCGTATACTGTGCTATCGGCAGCTAGCTCAGAACTGATAGCTTTCTTTATACTCTGCCCATAATAATGCATACGTGGCTGTCGGTGAACCTCTCTGCCATCACTCTTGTAATGCGTTTCTGTCTTGCTGTGTGCTTGTCCTTTCAGATTTATCGCATCCTGGGCAAGACGGTGGTGTGCTACCCAATAGTCTTTGATCTGAGTGACTTCTACTTGTCCCAGGATGTTATGCTCCTGATTGATGACATTAAGGCAAGTCCTGAGTGCGTTCACGGTGTTATGCTCCTCCATTCATCTTTATTAGGATAGAAAACACACATAACATTTCAAATTAGCTCACAGCAATTGCGTGTACTTTGTTAAGAGTCATTCACATATTTAAAAGTCCTATATTATGCAAAATTGACTTTTGTGAGTTTTAAACCTTGTTATAATGTTGTTACCTCATCAAAAACATACCTAGAGTTGTGTTTTATTTCTTTCACACATGATTCAGTAATTCTGTTTTATTACAGCGTTCATATCTCTAAAGCTCAAAATGCCCTGTTCCACTTTGTGATGTCATGAAATGATAGTTGTCAAGTTATCAGCTCCTTTTTTCCTTTAGTTCAGTATAGACTAATTGCATGACTGAAATTATCCAAATGATTCTAGTGAAGGTGTATCAAGTTTTAAAAGGCAGTGGAGCACTTCCTGTATTACCACATGACATCACGAGGTGGAACAGAGTATTTTCTCTTTGGGAGAAGAACTCAGCCTAAATATGCAGGATTTGTATGTTAAATGTGAATGAAACAAAACACAACTCCAGGTATGTTTGTGATGAGAAAACTACATAAAGTTTAGTGGTTAAAGGTGATATTCATATACTGTACGTAGCACTTTTCAAACTTTCAAGGCACTCAAAGCGCTTTACATCAAGGGAAGACTCATTCGCACACACATTCATACGCCAGTGTACGCAGACACTGGAGGCGAAGGGGGTTAAATGTGGCCACTCAACAATGTTTTGTTTTTATGTTAAAAGTGGAATTAAGGGCCTGTTTACACGAGAACGCTTATGGGTAAAAATGACAAAATATTTTATCGGAAGTGCCTTTCGTTTACACAGTGATGGCGTTTTTGGGGCCTAAAAACGCAAAAATCTGAAACCACCCTCCAGAGTGGAAAAGTTAAATACGCTCCGCTGTAGCGTTTCCGTGTAAACTGCCCAAGACGCAAAACTGGTCAGATCTGCTCACGTCGCGTACGCGTTTACGTCACATAGATGCGGCATACCTTGATACACGGATGTTCATGCGCTAGCAGCTCTAGTCAACATACAAGAGTCATTTCAACAATTGTATAAATCGCACCCGCACACGTCTACGGTCTTTTCTCTTCTTCCCGTACAAGTCTTTCTCACACTCTCACAGCCACACAGACGGCCAAGACAAGCGACTTCCGCATGAGGCACTTCAAATGTAAAACCCGATGTGATTTTATATTTTCTAATTCACTGTAATCCTCCTGTAATGTCACTATTTTCAGTACAATATTCAAAAACATGTCAACAAAAATACAAGTCACTGAAATGTTTGGAGCGGAACTTAACAACTCGTTTAAAACGCAACTAGAACATTTTATTTTGAAGTTTTACCTTTCTCTTTTCCGGTACAGTCGTGGTTAGAAATGTAACTTGACGCTGTTGTGATGGTTTTTTTTTGTTTTTTTCAGTCCAGTTATTTACAGCGCCTCCCTACGCTGGCTTTTGCTTCCACTTTTGCGTCTTCGTATAAACAAACATTTCCTGTTGAGAACGCTCGTCTAAACGCGGATAAAAAATTGAAGACGAGACGCCACTTTTGCGTCTTCTGTTTTGATCGTCGCCGTATAAACGTAGCCTCAAACTGAGCTACTAAGCCTGAATTATTCTTAATAAGCAATTTGCTCATTAGGAAAAAGTCTTTCTTCATGCTCCATTAAGGCTAATTAAACTGTAGTTATTACCGTTATTTAAAAATAAAATCAAACAAACTCTAGAAATATTTTTTCAAGAAAATGATGAAATGACACCAGATATATTGTGGGAAGCTGCAAAAGTTACTATACAAGGGGAAGTAATATCTTACGCTTCTTGGAAAAAGTACATGTGTGCAAGAGATTAATTTAATAAAAGGGGAAGTAGAACAATTACAAAAAGAATATGAAGTGACGGGAAAATATCAAGTTAAGGAAAAACTCATAGAAACAAAATAAATTAAACAACATTTTGACATTTTTACAAAGCAACAATATTATGACAACAGTCCCAAATCTTTACAACTATTGGCTTTCAAATTAAAAAAACAAAAGATAATAACAAAATAATTAAATGTTTTCAGCAATATTATACAAATCTATATAAAGAAATGGAAAACCACCATAATAATGAAAGCCAAATTATCTGAAATCATTACAATTACAACAAGTGAACAAAATTCACAATTGATAAAACCAGTGACTGTCCAAGAAATTTTAATGGTGATACAGAACAGCAAGGAGGATAAAAGTCCAGGAAGCGACGGATATACAGATGAGTTTTATAAAACCTTTAAAGAGTTGTTAGCACCATTTCTTTGCAAATTATTTAACTGGTTTAGTGAAGCCTGGCCGCTCACATGGAATGATTCAGTTATTAGTGTACTCCCAAAAGACGACAAAGATTCCACAAAATGCAGCTCATATCGACCAGTTTCTCTACTAAATATGGACCAAAAATGATTTACGGCTGTTTTGGGTAATAGACTTTCAAATATTGTGCCACATTTGGTAAATAAAGATCAGACAGGATTTGTACAGGGAAGACTTTTATCAGATAACGTGAGGAGGACCCTGAATTTAATTGACTGGGCAAAAAGATCTAAACAACAGGCTCTAATGCTAACATTGGATGCCAAAAATGCTTTTGACCGGCTGTCAGGGGAATTCATTTTTGACACATTTAAAGCCTTTGGATTCCATGACCAAATAATGAACATTCTGAGAATAATGTATAAGAACTGCAGGAGGAGTTTAAGTAAATGGGTCCATATCTAATACATTTAGTTTGCATCGTGGTGTGAAGCAGGGAGATGGTCTTTCACCTTTGGTCTTTGTTTTGTTTATGGAACCTTTAGAAGAAAGCATTAGACAAAATGTAAATATACATGGGATTATGGTGGGGGATTGTGAGTATAAATTAGCACTTTATGCAGATGATGTACTAGTAACAGTGATAAATGTCAGAAAATCTCTGGAAAATTTGATGGTGGAAATACAAAAATACAGTAAATATTCTGGGTATAAGATAAATGTACACAAAACAGAGGCTATGATGATTGGAGAATTGGATAGGGAAGTTAGAGGTTAATACAATTTTAAATGGGACTGTGAACATCTAAAATACTTGGGTATAGATACCAAAATACATTGAAAAATTATTTGATATAAATTATCCATCCATCCATCCATTTTCTTCCGCTTATCCGGGGCCGGGTCGCGGGGGCAACAGTCTAAGCAGGGACGCCCAGACCTCCATCACCCCGGACACTTCCTCCAGCTCCTCCGGGGGGACCCCAAGGCGTTCCCAGGCCAGCCGGGACACATAGTCCCGCCAGCGCGTCCTGGGTCTTCCCCGGGGCCTCCTCCTGGTGGGACATGCCCGGAACACCTCCCGAGGGAGGCGTCCAGGAGGCATCCGGAACAGATGTCCGAGCCACCTCAGCTGGCTCCTCTCGACATGGAGAAGCAGCGGCTCTACTCCGAGCTCCTCCCATGTGACTGAGCTCCTCACCCTATCTCTAAGGGAGCGCCCAGCCACTCTACGGAGGAAACTCATTTCGGCCGCTTGTATCCGCGATCCGTGATATAAATTATACCAAATTAATAGACCTGGTTAGGGGGGAATTTAATAGGTGGAAAATATTAAACTTATCAATATGTGAAAAAATTAAATGTATTAAAATGATAACTCTTCCGATTCCTGTTCTTGTTTCAAATTTTGCCAAGCTATATACCACCCAAGTATTTTAGAGAGAGGGACAACCTGTTCAGAAAATGTATATGGGATGAGAAAAAACATTGTGTGAAGAATTGTGTGAAGAATCTGAAAGTACCAAAATCAGGAGAAAGACTTGCTTTGCCAGATTTAGAGACATACTTTAAAGCTGCCCATATTAAGTCAATAATATCTTGGATAAGCAAAACCAATATTCCAGCATGGCAAGAAATTGAGACAAACAGGGCACATCTGATTAAATCTGGTATATTTAAAGCTCACATTAGAGAATTCAATGAAGAAATAAATAACAATTATTGTATAGGAAACACTGTAAGGGTTTGGCAAAGAATTATCAAAGAGTTGAAAATTAATATCAATGAGCTGGTTTATTTTAAAGAAATTTCCAGAGATGCGGATTTGAGAGCAAATTTAACAGAAAAGATATTTGAGAGCTCGGCAGAAAAAGGGCTTGTGCGATTTTATCACTTGTTCAAAAATGGGGAATTGGAATAATTGGAAAATATCTCAAAAACATATAATATACTGAGAAATAATTTCTATAAATACTTATATAAAAGGTAAAATAAAAAATGAAGGCAATGTACACTTGACATGGTAACAATATCTTAAATACATAAATCTAAAAGTGTTCTGAGTTAACTATGAAATTCTGTCCAGCAATAGGGATAAAATAACGGTTAATGTTAAACAAAAATGGGAGGAAGAATTGCTTATTGAAATAACTGAGAAGGAGTGGGAACAGATATGCATAGGAGTCCACAAAACAACTAGCTCATTATTTTGGAAAGCGTTCACATGGAAAACAACAATGAAGTACTTCTTAACCCCTGACAGCATGAAAAAGTATAAGAATAACACTAACTGTTGGAGGAATTGTGGGGAGAATAATGCAAACTATTTAAATATTTTATATACCTGCAAAATAATAGAAGCATATTGCAAAAAAGTTAAGCTAGAAGAAAACAAATGCTTAAAGGGCCCACATTACACTAATATCTGATTTATGTTATAATCTTGCATCCTTATTTAAAAAAAAAAAAGTTAACTTGAAAACATGACATCACAGTGTGGAAGAGAGCATTTTGTTTAAGCTTTGGAGATGTAGACATACTAATAATAAATGATTACTTAAATAATATGGGACCTTTAACACATTGATCCTTCAGTCATGTATTATTTGAACTGCTGCTACTCTATCTGGCATGAGCACGAGCCATACAGAGTTATATATGGTGGACTTTGTGTTTGTGTTATCCTTTAACTTGATATTTCTTTGTGTGCCTAGAATGCCTTACAGTTCATCAAACAGTGCTGGAAGATGCAGGGACGTCCCTTGTTTCTGGTCCTCATCCGCGAAGATAACATCAAGTAATACACCGCACACATTATAATGGCTTTATTTCCACTTTCTTTCACTGATAACGTTCTTAGTGGCCTCTGTCTTCTCACACCTTCCTTTTCATGAGCCTATTATTCTTTCTCTGTCTCATAATAGTCTTGTTTTGACAGCCTCAATGCAATTTAACTGTAATACTTGGCCTGGTCCTGAGATCTCTTCGCCATTGTGTGTGCTGCTTGTCACTTTAGTGTTGAGGTGGGACTGCCTGTGCTTGTTGACTGCTTGGTAATGTTTCTCATTTGTATCACTAAAGAAAAGCTGGTGGGTCCATTAGAGCACTGTAAGCCTGTATCGAGGGAGTTGTATTGATACTATGCAGTAACACCACACTGGGGGTGTTCTACGTGGATCTCTATCGGTGGAACGTTCAATATAATTCAATATAATATATAATTAGCAAAAAGTGCCAAAAATGTTTTAATGTAGTCTGAAAACACACGAAAAAACACAAAACACAGCACATTTTCAGGAACCTGTTATCAATACACGTATTCATGGTCCTGTTTAGGTGTTTTATTTTCAGCAAAAAGGTGAGAGTGACTAAATGAAAGACAGTTGGCTAATACTAGCTAGATTGTGAGTCATTTTAAATGTGAGAAAGACTTGTTTAACAGCACAAATCAGCTCACCTGGTGTAGTTCCAGCTAAGTCACTTCTTTCTGGTCAGATTGGGTTAAAATAAAGCTAAGATTAAGTCTAACATATGTAACAGAGTTTCTAACAGAGCAGTGCTTTCAGTTAGCATCACACCACCAGGGAATGTAGTATCAATAATGTGCACTTTGGTACAAGTGGCTACCATGGAAACTCCATATCCATTAGTTTGATCATTGATATTGATCACCTGCAGGATATCTGATTGATGTAAACATAAGGTCTGTGTAAATTCTGTACATGTGAATGTGTAGATGCATTTCTCAACTTCAGAGGTTTAGAATAGACTGATCATGCTTGTAGATGCATTGAATGTCAAGTTACGCTATCTAGATGCGTGAAGAGTCCATCAGTCGTCTAGGTAGAATCCATGATAAAAGGAGAAATTCAATTTGTCAACTGGACAAAGTTTGTTTGGTCGAAAACGTTTCGCCGCTCATCCGAGAGGCTTCGTCAGTTCTGGTTCTAGTGCTGGTTAGACCCTGTTTATATCTAGCTGCAGGGAGGAGCTCACTACACTGAAATCGCTCTGAAACTATCTCCACTAATCTGTCTCTTTTGTATTACGAATTCCTCTGGCGTCTGGTATTAGTTACGGTATTATTACGCTATCTAGTTTTTCACTTGAGCCCAATAAACTTTTTTTTTTTTTTTTTTTTTTTTGTTAAATTAATCTAAAAATCCTTCTAGTTTATCTAATCTATCTAATACAGTGGTCCCTCGCGGATTTTTATTTTATTTTTTTCCAATTTTTTTTATAGTGTAATTTTTTTTAAATAGTGTAACATTGTGTTCTGTGTCCTGATTGGCTAAGAGACTAGACCAGGACTAAACGTGGACTAAACCAGGTCTAGACCAGAACTAAACCAGGTCTAGACCAGAACTAAACCAGGTCTAAACCTGGACTGGCCCTGGACTAAACCAGGACTGGACCAGGTCTAGACCTGGACTAAACTGGGACTAGACCAGGTCTAAACCAGGATGAAACCACTCTTTGCTGGTTTCGTGCGGTTGGTTTGTTGCTCGGGCGGAGAGGACGCTTTCCGGGTGCCGCAGTTCTATCTCGTGCTTGCAGCCTCGGTGTACGCGCGGCGTCGCACCCATCGTGCTGCTCTGTCACGGATTTGTCCACGATGAGGGGTGCACGTGTCGCGCACTTCTCCAAGCGGTTGGTGCGCGTCGCGTCCCGGGATGTGGCAAGTGCTCCTTGCGCGTCCGGCGGGGCTTCCGGGGCCCTGTCTCCCCCCACACGTCACTATTAATACATTTTGTTGAAAATCTATGAAAGTTTGAGAGTTTAAATGAGAGGGAAATGTGAGAAAAGGTTAATTCTAGTCTGAGAAAAGCGTATAATGTGTGTGGTGAGGCATTTACAGCCTTAAAACATGTAGAATAATTGTAAAATATAAAGTTGTCCTACTTCGCAGATTTCTCTTATTGCAGGTTATTTCTGGAACCTAACCCCCTCGATAAACAAAGGATTACTGTATACAGTTTTAGCCTGACCTCCGCCCTTTTCTCACATATTCTTATTCAGCACTACTTGCAAAATAGCATCTTATTTAACCATTTGTATATACTGTATTTTTATTTTAATTGAAATGTTACATAATGCATTTTGTTGTGCAGGGGAAGCCGCTTTAATCCTGTCCTGGACATGCTGGCGTCCTTCAAGAAGGGGGTCATTGGTGGGGTCAAAGTTCATGTTGACAGACTGCAGGTATGTGTCAACTTTTCATCCATTAATACTGTATTATATGGTTTGGTTCAATTCCAGGGGTGTTTAAATTATGGCTTGGGGGTCAAATGTGGCCCTCAGACTAATTGTTTTTGGTTCTCAGGCGTCTTGCTGAATTGGCCCAAATGAACAAAAGTGGTACTTTTTATGCAAATGTGATTTGAAAAAATCTGCTCTAATCTAAATAATTAGCATTTACAGGCCTAAAATAACTGTTCAAGCTTTATTAAATGTATGGAACTCAGTTAAAGCTATGTTAAATGCAACATTTTGACTGATTCACTTCCCTGTATCTGTGGTCCTCTGTATGTTTCAATGCATTCCTCTGTGAAAAAATTTGGACACCCCTGTTCTGTTGTATTCATATTATTATTCATATTTTTGTTTTTTAATACTTTTCCGGCAAGATTTTTTTTTGGAATTTTCTAAGCAAAGATCATTGAATATTGCTCATTTTGAGTGGTAAAAACTTTAACCTAAAGATCTCATAATTACACAGAGTAGATGGACCTACGCAATTCTAAGAAACCATTTTTGCTAGAGATCGGTCTGGACTTATGATAGTAGCTGTTGAAGTGAAATATGCTCTTAACCCTGTAACACTGATACCGACAATATTGCAGACATCTTACCAAATACATTGCCTCTTAATTTTTCATATTTTTTACATCTAACTTCAAGGGTAGACATGCTCCACTGGGAACTAGTGGTACACCTCCTAATCTGTAGTCACCGCTTCTTTCAGCAGGAGAGCCACCGTTTATCTGTTGTTTGACCTTGCCACGTTAAGATTGAATTTAGAAGGCACATTGTTTTTGTTTCCTCGTGGGGAAAACAGCCTGAGCATGAAAATGGGGGCATATTATAGAAAGGCATTTTAGTGGCTTGTTAGGAATCTGCCGGTATGACTTTGAGCAACAACATTAAATTAAATGCTAAATTAAAGGACGCTAGTGATAAGTGATGTTTAAAGATATTACATTGGGCTAACAGATAGTGATGGGTGTGGTATTTTATTTTTATATTATTGTAATGAGACCTCTGTATGCTGTCTCCATCTAATTATAAAACATTTTATCCTTCGACAATCAGGAAGTGTGCTATTAACATGCTAATGTGTGTTGGAATAAGGGATGTGCTAGTTCTGTTGTTCATGTTTCATAGACATGGTATGGTGCTTTTTATTTAAGGGGTTAGGGCTTGGACCATAGGCCGTATAAAGAAGTGGACTAAGGGAGTGTGATGTCACCCATAGTGTTCGGATCCAGTCAAATGAAACTCATGAGGCTAGCAGTTAAGCCTGTCATACACTGTGTGATTTTTGGCCCTTTCTGAGATGATTTTTCACTTGTGCGATTGTTTTAGGGATCTGGCCAACTTTTGGCATGGGGTAACTGATTAATACCTCACGACCAGTTCCCAATCGGCAATCGTAGGTCGCAAGAATATCAAACCTGTTTGAAATGCAGTCGCCTCTCATGAGGTTTTTGCCCTGTTGAAGTAGTTCCACAAGCTGATTTGCCAGAATCTGCCAGACGGCACAGAAGAAGCGGAACAGAAGGATATGAAGTTGGTGGAGGACCATGGCGGGCCAGCAAGTGATTTGGACTTAAAGGGATATGCCACCCCCAGGTCAAACTTGGGCATCTCCCCACAGTCCAGAGACTAAAATAAGTGGTGGAAAGCGTTTTTCTGGTGACCCAGCCATTGTCCAGGTCTGTCAGCACTGACCGCCGCGGTATTTGCAGCTACTCCGCGTTAGACTGGAGGCTAACGTCGCCAGAGAAAGATTTCAGCCAAAAGGAATTAATTTGCTCGATGCTTTTCCCAATTACTTTCTGTGTAGTGCGCATTCATATCGAGTGCAAATAAATGTGCAAATCAACACGGAGAGCTTGACTTGGTCATTTTGGGTGGGAACTATTTTTCAGTGCGGAAAAAGAAAGCCGAAGCACACAGCACGCTGCCAGGGGAATCCCTGTTACGCACCAGGAAGGGAGTTCCCCTGTTGCGCAGCGTGGCGTGTGCTTCGGCAAGTTTGACCTGGGGGTGGCATATCCCTTTAAGCAATGGATGCTCAGCTAATTGAGCTTTGGCAGGCTCACTTGAACCTTTTCGATGTGGCCTCACAGAGCTACTGTGACCAAAACAAAATAGAGGCAGCACACCTGTTTTTTGCCAGCATTGTGCACTTCCGTGGTTTTTTACTTTATATTTCCGGAACAAGAACTTCACATGTTGTGATGTGAACATACATTGTGCACAGGCAGGTCGCTTCCGAGCATCAGATCGCATAGTGTGGGAACATGAATTGTGAGCTATGAACTTTTAAACCCTGCGATTTGGTTGTAGTTTGAGATGTGAGCTGAGTGAAACAGTTGAAAATATCGCACAGTACGCCCGGCTTTATGGGGCGAATTTGGAGCCAGTTCCATATTAGGAATAAGAATTTATTATTGGGCACAATAGTGAAATAAGAGTGTAGAGTAGGTTAATAAAACCATTTTAAGACCAAATGACGAGGCTCACTGCAGCGGTTAAAGAGAGAGGCTAGCAGGTTAGCTATGGCCATTTATATATACTGTCTATGGTTTGGAGTTAGAATATTATGTAATTAATAATAATAATAACCCTGAATCATTCTTCTAAACTATTTGTTCATAATGAAATGTTGCCAAAATTGCAGTCATACAACTAAAACTGGGATGCCCTTTCCCATATATTGAAGACCAGCACTTCATATCATAGGAAGCACTTTTAGGCTGATTTTAGTCATATGATCTGGCAACTCAAAGTGAGGATCTCACTCTGATTTCTGATTGGATAGCAGTCTTAAAAAATTTATGCAATCTTTACTGTGAAGATATTTTTGTAACTGCTAGGGTTGAAAAAAATGACTAAAAACTTGTGGAGGTGGCTTGTAAGTAGGTGATTCACGATTCCCATCTGTTTAGTTTATTCTTTTTGTCAGGGGCCATGTGCAAATTCATTAATCTGACAAAAGAAAAGATGAACTGCACCAGATTTAGCTGCTGCTATTTTCCATCTGCAGTCCCTGGGCAGGTGAACACACATCATAAATACACATTTCATTACAATTACGTTATAAGTTGCATCTAATTAGTTATACTGTATGTTACATTATAATTTACTTCCACTTTAATATTATCAATAAAATACAATAAAATGGTACTTTTTGCAATATCAAAAATGAATTTTCAGAGTAATAATACTTTAAATACTATACGTTTTGGAGTCATTACAGAAAATGTGTGTGCCTCTGATGTAAGAATACACTTTGATTCTTAGTTCTGATTATCACTTCATTCAAATTATAGCTTACTTACTCTGTTTTTTAATTGTAATCATTGTTCAAAATTATATATGATCTGACGAGATGGACCAGAGACGGTTTTAGGCATTTAGACATTTTTTCACTTCCGATCTGATCCCGATACCGATACTATTCCAATACCAAAACTGTTTTCAATATTATCATCATTATTGTTAAACTACAAATAAACTCATCTCTACAGGCAAGTAGGCCTATGATATGAACAAGTGTATGCATGCGTGTCCCAAAAGGCGACTTGAGGTAAGTATAGGTCTTGCATTGTCCCGTAGAATTACACTGCCTGACAAAAGTATTAGGACGATTGTGTATTCCTGAACTTTCATAAATAATGATAACAAGAAGTATTGGTAATGACAACAAATCAATTTATTGATATATTAAAGCAAATTTCATCATGTGTAAAGGCATATTATTGCAAAAATGGGGACTCATCGCAGTGTAGGTCTAACTCAGGTCTAAACCAGGACTAGTCTAGGACTATCGTCTTAACACTTTTGTCAGGTAGTGTACATGCACTTTTTCTAGCGAGATCTTCCCGTGGTTTAACATCTGCATTTTTTTTACCTGGAGCACCGCACAACAGAGTCTGTGTGAATCGCGGTCAGTCCAGAGCACAGTGAGGCTTATCAGTGACAATGGGCAGACATCCGATGTCCAAATATCTGTAGTAAAGCTCAGATCTGGAACTCTTTTTAGCTTCTCAGCTAACTTGTTGCCACTCGGTTGTAGAGTTTGGGTAGCGCTAGCGCAGTCTCTGATAAATAGCTTTCGCCTCTCGGTATAATGGCTTTGCAAACATCGCACGTTGCTGTCTTGCTTTGAGGTGTTTCTAGTAAAAGTATTTCCACACAGCGGACATGTTGTGATGAAAAGTTGGTTAACTGCCTTGTGCTGCTCAGGACTAGACTAGCTCAGCGTTCGGCTGCTCACTGCTGCTAGTTCGCTAGCTGGCTACAAACTGTGGAATGGATTTCCTGAACGGAGGCGTGTCTCATCATTCCTCTGTGTCTCATTGAGATACGCCTCCGTTAAGATAATCCATTCCACATTTTGCAGCAGGAGCAGAGCAGCCGACAGGGAATCAGTCGTGGAGTCATTTCAGCAGATAATGTGTATAAACAGACATGGCTCATGGATCGGAAATTTTCGCAGGTTGGATCGGAATTTCCGATCTGTGAATTACGTTGATATCGGAACCCGATACCGATACTGGATCGGATCGGCCCCATCCCTACCTATACTGTCATCATCTTTTGATGTGTTAGAAAGAATAGGCAGACCAATGTAAGCTGTGTATTGACAATAAGGCAGAAGTAGAGGTAGGAATATGTAAAAAAGATACAGTAATTGTGCTGTGAGAGTTCGCAATAAATAAATATTGCATAATAAAAATAATTAAAACAAAACGGCTAAAAGAATCACTTTCCAAACAATGATGTAATGACACTTTTGCTCTTTAGTGATTAATTTTACATTCTAGTCTGGTTTGTGCGATGCTTGGAACTCAACTATGACATTTACATGCACGTGTTGTTGCAGAATGCCATTATATTACCTGAAATTATCTGGTTGTATCCATGGAGATATGCTAGGGAGATTGCTTTCCCTGGAATTTAATCTTGCTTTATTTATTTACAGGTATTTTTTAAATTGAAAAATAAATTGAAAAACATCCATTCTACTGTTCCACAAATTAGTAAACTGATGCTTGTCTCCATGGAAATAGATAAGTTTATTATCCCCCCACCCAGAAAGTTACACAGTGCATCTTTAAGTTTAAAGATCCCATGACATGGTACTTCTTGATGCTTTTATATGGCTCCTTAATGGTTCCCTAATACTGTAAATGAATCCTTCTTCAAAATCAACACTCAGTGCATGAGAGACAGAGATAAGATGAGGAAGAGTATTTTTTCTCTCTCTGAACACTCTATAATGGGCGTTGTTGCTTGAATGCAAATGAGGAGAAAAGAGCTGGCCAATAGTAGAGGGTGGGGGCGTGGCCAAACTCTCCGCTCTCAGCTGATCCATTTCCTTGTTTTTGCACGGGGGGAGAGATTTGAAGCGTTCCATTGAAAAATAAACACATTTCCACAGAAAATAAAATTAAACCACTGCTGTTCAAAGGTCCAGAGGCTCAGATAAAGGACTTCCGAGCCTAGAAACACTCGGACGTGCCTCCAGGCAAATAAAAAAACGCATTTCGCATTGCCTAGCGCATTCGCAGTCCAAACTCTCTGGGCGTGATTTACAGAGACGCTGAGTTCAGACAGACGGGGGTGGAACTGCATTTGCATTTCTTTTTTCGATCTGACGTCAATAAGGTGCCTTGTTCAAAATCGCCCGTTTGAGCTCCGATTTTTTTGTAACGCAGAAAAGGATCGCAAATGCTCAGTTTAGACATTTCGCAACTTTTAACCATGGGGGGGGGCTAAACAGGGTAGGGGAGCTCACATTAACGTTCAAAAACCTCAGAAAGTGAAAATTTCATACCATGGGACCTTTAATGTTACTTAAAGGTGCCTTCTAGGCTTTTACATAGTCTCAATTACTACTACTACTACTACTACTACTACTACTACTTCTACTACTACTACTAATAATAACAATAGTACGTCAGACTTATCTACTTTTTGGACACTCAAAGACACGTTAAAAACAATAAGAAAACACAATGAGAAATCATGTGTTGAATGCCATATTGAACAGCTGAGTTTTTAGTCATGATTTGAAATGCTGTAATGAGTATTTCCCAATGGATTACAGGAAAGAGTTCCAGAGGGTGGCGAAGGCTAGGTCCCCATGGTCCGAGCTTAGTCCTGGGTTGGTGGAGGCAGTAAAAGGAGGTGGTGGAGGTGAGGCGGTGTCTGGGATGTGGAGCTCGCTGAGATACGTAGGCAGGGGCAGGTCCATATAGGCACTGGTCTGTGGGGAGGCACAGTTTATAGTGGATCCTGTATTGTAGCAGAGGTATTGGATATGGTTTTCAAATAATTATAAATCTCTTCTGAGAGCAGGCTCCCCTCTCCACAGGTCTTACCTGTAACTCAGCCTGGTCACCAACTCATGTAGATATGTACTGGAACCGGGATGTGAGACTGAAGTTGAAGATGGACTCTATGAGTGATTTGTAAACTATTGTGAAAATGTAGTGTACATGAAATGCTCTTTTTCCTCAGCGTTTTTTTATCGCCTCATAATGCCATCACATGTATTCTGATTTGTTATTTTAATTTTATTTTACTTACAAATTATGGCATTAGTGATTAATACATCTTTTTCCACAGTTACTTAATAGTACCGGCTGGTTAGCTCAACTGGTAAGTCATGGACTTTCCCCCTGGGGGTTGTGGGTTCAAATCCCCCCCCGGGCAATGAGCTAACCAGTGTGGGTCCTTGGGCAAGACCCTTCACGGTACTGCCCCCCGGGCGCCGAAAAAAGATGGCTGCTCACTGCTCCTGAAAAGGATGGGTCAAATGCAGAAGTCAAATTTCTCCCGTGTGTCACTGTGTGTCATTGTGTGTGAGACCAATAAAGGCTTAAGCCTAAGATTAATCTAATCTAATAGTGCATTGTGTAACTTTTTTGGTGGAGGGTCCATCAAATGCTGTTCTTCATGGAGATGTTTTTGTTTTGTCTGGAATATTTCACGCTATAGGATTAAACCTTTCTGTCTTCATGGAGACTAAACCAGACCAAGTTACAGGTCAGATCTGTGGAGAGACAGCCCCGCTCACAGTGAAAATGCCTTTTTTTCTAGATATTTCTGAGCCATAAAACCACCTGTAATTTAATCAATGTAAGGCAGAGCTGTTTAATGTCATACTGTGGAATATTCCAGGCAGAGCAATGCCATATCCATAGAAACAAGCAGGTGACAGACCATCAACCAAAAATTACATAGTGCACCTTTAAACAAGAACTTTCTCAAACTTATCCAACATGCATATCTGCTTTGTTCCCAGACCTTGCAGTGCTCCTCCAAAATCATTCCTCATCCTACCTTTTTCCCTTTTTAAACTTTCCACAACATGGCCTGTTTGTTATTCCCTTTACCACTCTCCTAAAGCTTTGAAACGGTTTTGTTCTTTATCATCTCATTGTTATGTGCGGCTGGGTTGCTGCTCCTGCTACATTTCTGTTTAAAGGTGACTTCAGTGGGAATGGGGAATACTGTATTTAGGGCACAGGAGCAGGGGGCCTTGAACTCCTCCTATACAGCTGTATTTTACAGATATTTGTATTCACATTGCTTTTAAAAAAGACTATTTTTATAACTGAAACTTTACCGCTCTTTCAAATGGTTAATAGACATTTTAAAGGTCCTAAATTACTCAAAATAAGATAAGAGTTTATTGATCTCACACAGGAGAAATTCACTTGCCACAATAGCTCCAGGCAGTTTAGTGCAAGAGAGATTTTGAGCAAGAAAGTGCATGCAGACAAAAATAAAATAAGTAATAATAAAATAAAGTAATAATAATAAAACAGTAACTGAGAGAGTATGGAAAAATATTGCACGTTTGGACTATATAGTGGAGTTATATAGTCTGATGGTGGTGGGGATGAAGGATCTGCGGTAGCGCTCCTTCTTGCACTGGGGGTGCCTCAATCGTCTGCTGAAGGAGCTGCTCAGTTCCTCTACAGTCCGGTGCAGAGGGTGAGAGGTGTCGTCCATGATGGACGTGAGTTTGTCCAGTACCCTCCTCTCAGCCACCTCCTCTACAGAGTCCAGAGGACAGCCCAGGACAGAGCTGGCCCTCCTGACCAGCTTATTAAAATTGATGCTTGTGAGCTTTTAGCCATATTAGAATATTGTTACCTGCTCAAAAACATACATGGAGTTGTTTGAATCACCCTTTATTATTATTCTGTCTACATCTCCAAAGCTCAAAATGCTCTGTTCCACCTTGTGATGTCATGTAGTGGTAGTTTTCAAGTTAACAGCTACCTTTTACAGCTACCTTTTTTCATTCAGTTGCGTTTGGCAAGTCCAGGGCTGAAATGATCCAAATGATTCTAGTGTGTTCTAAGGTGTATGGAGTTAAAAAACAAACAAACAAAAAAACAGTGAAGCACTTCCTGTATTACCACATGACATCACAAGGTGGAACAGTGTTTTCTGTTTGAGAGAAGAACTCAGCCTAAATATGCAGAGTTTGTGTGTCAAACGTGTGAATGAAAAAACAAAACTCCAGGTACGTTTTTGATGAGAAAACAACGTTATAATATAGACCAGAAAATTGCATAATATGGGCCATTTACTGAACTACATCACTGGAATATTAAGTTGTGTCTGTAGGCTGAACTTTAAGGGGTTTTATTCATAGCTCAGTTGGTATCTCAGCAAATTTATGGACTGTTTATACAATACATAATATATTGTGTTTGTATTTTGCTCTAGACCCTGATTTCCGGAGCCGTGGTGGAGCAGTTGGATTTCCTACGGGTCAATGAGGCAGAGTAAGTCTAGTTTTTTTTTATATATACAAGGCATTTATTATTCATGTGGCCATCTTAATGCCTGAGAATAGAGTCTCCAAAAATTCAGAAACAGAATGTGGAATCCATTTTGTTTGATAAAAATTCTTAAGGAATAGTATGTAGCGTGCGCGCTGAATGTTTTTAAAAAGGTCAACACCACTGAGCATGAGGTGCCAGTGCCCAGAGCTACAGATAGAGGAAACATTTTTTTCTCATTATGTGGAAGAGCATGACTCATGTGAAAGCTCAGAACCTCCAGAATTCACTCTGATTAATGGTAGGCTGCAAGTGCTGGGCTTTAGGTAGTAAGGATTTACTTCAGAGAGAGTCCTTTTAGGTTTAAACCAACTGGATTTCAGCATTGGAAGTGAGTAGAAATAAATGAAAGGGTCCATATAACTCTATTTTCTGATCTGTGTTATAAATGTCCTGTATTATGTGAATTTGACTCTTGTGAGCTTTAAACCGTGTTAGAATGCAGTTTCCTCGTCACAAACATACCTCGACTTGTGTTGTTTCATTTTCACATGTTTAAAGGAAAAGTAACGGGGTTTTTTTTACAATCTGAGCCTTCTTTCAGCAATAAAACAAGTAGTTTTACTCACCCATAGCAGTTTGGTGTCAATTGGAGCAGTTTTGAAGAAGTTATGTTGAGCCGTTCTGTTCTACTAATGATCCCGTATCCGTTAGCGTGAGTGCTCGGGGCATTACTTTGCGCTCTCCAAATAACACAAACTTTAGCACTTTTCAAATCACAGAAGATCGCTGTGTCAGGGTAGACTTTTAGTAGATTCCAAAACGGCCTGAAACCCGATATCGCAACAGAAAAGTAAAGTTCAGAGCGGTGTTAGCTTCTTTCGGACTAGCGGTGTTTACAAAACAGCTGAGTTCACGCATGCGCACTGTCCTCTCTGATGACGTCATCAAATGAAACTATAGCTGGATATCGAGTTTCAGGCTGTTTTGGAATCCACTAAAAGTCTACACTGACACAGCGATCTTCTGTGATTTGAAAAGTGCTAAAGTTTGTGTTATTTGGACACCGCAAAGTAATGCCCCGAGCACTCACGCTAACGGATACGGGATCATTAGTAGAACAGAACGGCTCAACATAAGTTCTGCGATACTGCTCCAATTGACACCAAACTGCTATGGGTGAGTAAAACTACTTGTTTTATTGCCGAAAGAAGGCTCAGATTGTAAAAAAAACGTTACTTTTCCTTTAACACACAAATCATGCATATTTAGAGTTTTCCTCTCAAACAGAATACACTCTTTTCCACCTTGTGATGTCATGTTGTAATACAGGAAGTGCGTCACTTTTTAAACTCCGTACATTTTCTTTAGAATCCTTTGACTCATTTCAGTACTTGAGTTTCCAAGCTCCACTAAACAAAAGGTAAAAGGGAGAAAACTACTATTTGATGATAATAATAAAGGATTACTCAAACGTGTGAATGAAACAAATCCCAACTCATGGCATGTTTTTGATGAAGTAACAGCATTTTAACATGGCTTAAAGCTCAAAAGAGACAAATTTGTGTAATATATTAAAAATGTGCGGGGGGAAAAAAGTGTGATATCCCAATTTTAAATAGACTAATCTATTCAAAAGATGCTCTACAGAAAGATGTACATGTATGAATGAACACAACTTCATAGAAATACATCCCATTGTCCCTTCTAAGCATAAAGTGCTTAAAGGGATAGTGCGTTTTTTTTATGTTAATCTGTATGGGTTTCCTTCTAAAAGTTACGTGTGTTGACACCGGCTTACCTCTGAGACACTCAGCTGATCCCGGTTCGGCTCGCTTACTGGAGCCCATGTAAGTAGGTCCGGTAACTTCCCTGGAACATGAAATAAAGCTTGTTTTTCTTCTCAAAACAAAACATTTGTCCGAAAGGTGATATATTTGCATCCCAAACAGTTGTCCAGGAAACATCCAGCAGCGTAGTTCCCGTTCGCATATTGTTTCTCTCGATTCATATCACTGCGCGCATCTTAGCTGTATTAGCTTGTTCACTTGTAAACTTCCCCTTACGGCGGACCGCATCTGCAGTACACTTCCGCTAAAGGTTAACAGGCTAATACAGCTAATATGCGCGCAGTGATACAAATCGAGAGAGACAATACGCGACCGCGAACTACGCTGCTGGATGTTTCGTGGACAACTGTTTTGGACCCAAAAATATATCACCTTTCGGACAAATGTTTTGATTTGAGAAGAAAAACGAGCTTTATTTCATGTTCCAGGGAAGTTACCGGACCTACTTACGTGGGCTCCAGAAAGCGAGCCGAACCGGGATCAGCTGAGAGTGTCAGAGGTAAGCCGGTGTCAACACACGTAACTTTTAGAAGGAAACCCATACAGATTAACATAAAAAAACGCACTATCCCTTTAAAGGCACCAAGGCTTAGGCTGTGTGAAGAATCCCTCAGTCTTCCAGGTAGAATCCATGGCAAAAGGAGAAATTCAATTTGTCAACTGAACAAAGTTTATTTGGTCAAACTTTGTCCTGTTGACAAATTGAATTTCTCCTTTTGCCAAGGCTTAGGCTATTTTACGGTTTGCCTTTATTGTAGTACCTATAAGCAGTGTTAACAAAGGAAAAATACTTGTCTTCCTGTGTGTCTTAATGAAGGATCCCAGAGTTTAAAAGCTTTGAGGAGTTGGAGCTGCCGAAACACTCGAAGGTGAAGAGACAGACGAGTACCCCCAATGTGTCCGACTTGGAGCAGCAGCCAGAGATCAGCGTGGAAGAATGGATACACAGACCCACATATGAGATTCTGCAGAAGTTCCATGTAAGGACAGCTGAAAGTGCATATGACGGGCTTTGTTTTTCTAAATATTACTTGGTTTGGTGGGATCAAAGGCTGTATATATACATAAATGAACATGGCTAACACGCTAGCCATCGTGTTCCAGATAAAAAGTGAGCATGATCGTGCTTGTTCACTTTAGCTGAGGTTGCTCCTGCCAGCATTAGCAACAGGTTAGATTGACAGAGTGTCCGCCTCCTGCTAAACCAGTGGTGGGAACCTTCAATAGCCTCACCCCGGATTGGCTCTTTGGTTGCTATGATCGTGACCATGACTTGTGGTCGGAATTCCTAATTTGGAACTTGGTTGCAAATTCACGCCTCTTGAGCTTCATTTGACTGGATCCGACCATTATGAGCGATGTCACGCTCACCTCGTCCACTTCTTTATACAGTCTGTGGGTGGGAGCGTACCTGTGTCATAGTTTTGCATCAGTTAAGTGGCAGTTTGTGAAGAAATGTCTAGAAGAAAAAGAATAAATTACAGGAAACAGCACTTAGGAAAATGGAATACCTCTACCTATGTCATCAACACAGAAAAATCCATCTAAAGGGACAATTTATGCACAATGAAGCTTTATCTAAACCTTCATTTAACAAAATAAAGCTGTTGTTATTATTTGTATTAGTCTATTGTACAATTTAAACTGTTGTTAGCACTTGTTAACATAATGGTTGCTTGGTAACAGTATGGCATTATGATGTGTGAAGAATCCCTCAGTCGTCCAGGTATGGCATTACCTTTACCTATGTCACATCTGCTGCCCATGTCCAAGTAGGAAGTAAAATTATATAAAATGATATAATCATGTTAATTAAGTGAAATGTGTAACCTGCCATGTGCATTTTAAGGCATGATATGTAAATGTTTGCAGTCACCAGTGTCATGTTTTCTATGTAAATCATATTCAAGAGACTTTTTGGGTTCTTCAGTTGATAAACAGCTCATTTATTCATTCCTAAGCGCTCCACCTGCTGCTCCTTTGAGGATTAATATACTGCCAGTATATTGGTACTGAAAAACATAACGTAACCCACTTTCTGAAGGATACATTCATTTACTAATAGTTATGATTCACAATACATTTCTCTAGCATTTTCTTTCCATCTTCAAATGATTCCCTGGCTAAAGGAAATGGTGCTGCAATTTTGAGTTTGAGATGCTGAAAAAACAAACTGCTATTTAGCCATATATAGCCATAAGACAATATCATACATGAAACAAAAAAGTGCAATGAGACATCTTTGTGGCATAATATTTTTTGTCTTCTTCTTTTGTTAATGCCCAGGACTGTGATTGCTTAGCCAGTCAGGCTCAACTTGCTGGATTAATCCTTCAAAGAGAAGGCTCAGGCTTTCTTGCAAAAGATGGTACATTTTCTACTACTACTTTTCTTAAAGATCCCATGACATGGTACTTCTTGATGCTTTTATATGGCTCCTTAATGGTTCCCTAATACTGTAAATGAATCCTTCTTCAAAATCAACACTCAGTGCATGAGAAAATCAGAGATAAGATGAGAAAGAGTCATAAATATCTCTCTCAAACACTTTATTCTGGGCGTTGTTGCTTGAATGCAAATGAGGAGAAAAGAGCTGGCCTATAGTAGAGGGTGGGGGCGTGGCCAAACTCTCCGCTCTCGGCTCTGAGCGCTCAGCTGATCCATTTCCGTGTTTTTGCACGGGGGGAGAGATTTGAAGCGTTCCATTGAAAAATAAACACATTTCCACAGAAAATAAAATTAAACCACTGCTGTTCAAAGGTCCAGAGGCTCAGATAAAGGACTTCCGAGCCTAGAAACACGCGGACGTGCCTCCAGGCAAATAAAAAAACGCATTTCGCATTGCAGTCCAAACTCTCTGGGTGTGATTTACAGAGACGCTGAGTTCAGACAGACGGGGGTGGAACTGCATTTGCATTTCTTTTTTCGATCTGATGTCAATAAGGTGCCTTGTTCAAAATCGCCCGTTTGAGCTCTGATTTTTTGTAACGCAGAAAAGGATCGCAAATGCTCAGTTTAGACATTTCGCAACTTTTAACCCGGGGGGGGGGCCTAAACAGGGTAGGGGAGCTCACATTAACGTTCAAAAACCTCAGAAAGTGAAAATTTCATGCCATGGGACCTTTAAATATTTAAAATCAGTTCAGTGTTCATAACGTCTTCATCTTTATTCATAAAAATATATATTTCATCTAATGCAATGTCTGTTGTTTAGTGGGGCTGATGGACGAGCTGGAGAGGATCTACAGGAGGGCTGGCAGCAGGAAGCTTTGGTCAGATACACACATTCATGTACAAGTACACAAGCACATACAAAATGGTACACATAAGCAAACACAGCAGTGAATGAATGCCAGTAGTCATTTAAGTGCTCATTGTCGTAACTGGTGGGGTTGTACACATGTCTTTTTGGACACATCTGAAGTCACTGGTTTTAGTACATGTGCATACTGTTGAATAAGTACTGTATATAACTCGTATCTAATCTGGCCATACTGTAGGCTGGCAGTGCGCCTTGTTGCTGCCATTCTCAAGAAGTTTGCAGGCTCAATAGCCCCTCACATCACCACTATACTGGTGAATGGGAAACAGGTAATACAATGTACTAGTCAGCTCAGTGTTAGTTGGATAGCTAGCTGTTTAGCTTGAGAGATTAAGCCGAAAAATGCCTAGCCGCTCTGCTTATATTGCCCCTTCCCTGTTCTTCATACTGACATCAACAGAAGGCTTACTGCATAGCTCCTTAAAAACTCCCCTTTATCTTCATTACAACATAAGCTTAAAATATGGCTACCTCTCTTACACAGCTAGCTAGGCCACTCTATCGGCATGTTGTCTCTAAGGTTCACCATAACGTGTCGGCGGTTAATTTATTCCTCATTAAACATCACGTATTTCTATTTTTATTCGTCCTTTTCTGGATATGTTAAATCTTCATGTATTAATTTGCAGTTATTTGTTGTGATAATTGATCAAACATTTCACTGTGTTATATCACGTTATACTAAATCAGGGCTCTCAAGTTTTGAGCGGGGTCGTGCATGAGACTGCGTTATTTGCGAGCGAGTGAATAATTTTTCCCGTCGTGCTTTTCCCGAGTGCCTTTAAACAAATAAAACATTCTATTATTTTTACATACGTGAAAAGTCCATGAGGAACTTTAATAAATGTGTCAATTTAAACAGGAAGTATCCGTTATTGGCTACAGCTGTAGGCCAAATATCGGATACCTATTGATTATAAAAATTCATCTACATAGAATACCAAGACTAAGCCAGGACTAAACCAAGACTAAACCAAGACTAAACCAGGACTAAACCAGGACTAAACAAAGACTAAACAAAGACTAAAGCAGGACTAAACCAAGACTAAACCAGGACTAGACCAGGACTAAACCAAGACTGAACCAGGACTAAACCAAGACTGAACCAGGACTAAACCAAACCAAGACTAAACCAGGACTAAACCAAGACTAAACCAGGACTAAACCAAACCAAGACTAAACCAGGACTAAACCAAGACTAAACCAGGACTAAACCAAGACTAAACCAGGACTAAACCAAACCAAGACTAAACCAGGACTAAACCAAGACTAAACCAGGACTAAACAAGGACTAAACCAGGACTAGATCAGGACCAAACCAGGACCGGTCCGGGGAGTGACTCACCTGTTCGGAGCTGCAGGTCGCTCCGTGTGTCCGCAGCACAGCCGGTACAGTACACTGGGCTCCGAGCGCCTTTCCCGGCTCACCGCGGGCTGAGGGTCCGCTGACAGACCGGGGGAGAGGAGGAGACAGCGGGGGAGACAGAGGAGGAGACACAGGGACACCCGCTAACTGAGATTTTTTTCCGGGGAGTGGGGCGAGGAGGAGGGTGGGGAGTTTTTTTCGCTGAAAACGCGTGGTGCCTGCATAAACTGAGCCACACAGACCAATTTTCTGGGCATCAAAACAAAACAAAACAAAAAATCAGCATGAGAAATGCCATGTGTGGCGTGTGAGCGTGTGAACACGTCGAATTGCGTGTGTCACACTCTCAATGCGTGAGACTTGAGAGCCCTGTACTAAATACTAATAGCTAGTTCCAACAATGTAATTGTTTGTTCTTGAAATAAGTCACTTAAAAATAACCCAATGAACTGACTCAAACAATCCCAAATCAGCCCTTCCACTTTGTTTTAATTAAATTTAATTGTGTATGCTCCCTGTATTCCTGCCAGGTAGACAGTTATTGCCTCCTTCTCCTGATTATTCTTTGCCAGCATAAACTGATAGTCCATATGGGAAAATTAACATGGGGAATGTTTTCAACTTGGTGAGTGGTAAACCAATATTGAGTTTAATTTAGTGTCTCACGTGGGTTCCTTAACACGGATGAGGAAGTGAAGCTTGAAATAGGTTCGCCAACAATGCGTCCCTGGACTGGCGTCACGCTTCATACACAATAATATATGAGCTCATTCCCAAACTCTAGGTGCACCTCATTTGTGCAATCTCACATACTCTACCTGCATACATACCACATCTATGGGGAGCTGGGCTAAGCAAATCCACAAGAAAATGTATAGCTCTTCTGATTATAGCCATGAATCATTTAATGTGTCATTCCATTTGTCTACTGCTTCTGTGAGTAGATGGCTTCACCACTGTTTGTCTGTATTTAGTCACGTGTGAGGTTTAGTGCTTGTTCTCATAGGAAAACTGCAATACAGAGGAGGCTGCTATATGTACATGCAGCTTGAAGTGAACATTAAAATGCAATAAGGGTTTAATTTATAAGGATTACATCTATTACAGTGAATATTTATCAGTGAAATTTGAAGTATTAATGTAATGATTAAAGGACCCATATTATGCTATTCTCTGATCTATGTTTCAATGTTGTTTCCTCATCAAAAACATACCTGGAATGTGAAAACATGACATCAAAAGCTGGAACAGACAGAGTAATAATAAAGGATTACTCAAATATGTGTGAATGAAATAAGACACAACTCCAGGTATGTTTTTGATGAGGTAACAACATTATGTAACATGGCTTAAAGCTCACAAGAGTCAAGTTTGTGTAATATAGGACCTTTAAGTTTAATTTGACAAGAATGTTCTTCTTCTCGCCGCTAGGTCTGTTGTCCGCCTTGCTGCGAGTCTCTTAACTAAGCTAGTGGACAGCCTTGCCCCCAGTATTACTAGTATATTAGTGCATGGCAAGCAGGTAAGTGGACACACAGACTGAAGGCAATCTTTTGGTACAAGCTGATTTGGCTCTGATTTGGTAGTGGCATGTCAGGACTTTTATTTTAATGTTCACTGTTGGAATGAATGTTAATAATAAGCTCCTCATGCTGTGATCCTATGGGAGTTGTTGAAAATAGCTGCATGTTCTCATTCCTCGCTTCCACTGGGTGTGGATCTAAACTTTAGTTGGAGCGAGACTGCCAGTGTGACCTCCATAGAATCCTAATATGCGACTGTGTATGTTCCCATTGACATATTGTGACCCAAGAGTTTGCCTCCTGCCACCCGCTTATGCTGGATGGGCTTCAGTGCATCATTTTCTGTCAAGTCTTATTCTGAGATTAGCTTCCTCTCCCGAGTGTCAGTTATTTGAGCTCATTTTTAGCCCTCTGAACACTTTTAGGCATTTCATTATGCTGAAGGAGCTCAAGGTGTGAATCTGCATATAGATTGCCTAGCGGAGGGAATGCTCCTCGACATGATTGTGAAAGCTGATTTTAAATTTGAGTCATGCTTCTCTGCTTACAATAACAGTTCAGGTAGAAGAAAAGAGGCAGCACCTATTCAGCTCTATTTGGACTCCTTCCAATGATTATTTTTCCCCTTGGAATTGAAATTCAACATTGTGTTCCTTTCTGCATTTAAAGATAGCTGTTCCAAGCTGTTTCCAGCCTCAGACTTTTTGTGAGTTCAAATCAGTTTCGATGTGAAGATGGAATATTGATTAACGTCTTCAAAGTGCTGGATTTCATCAGTGCGAGGCGTAAAAGTGAGGTCCTCTCATCAGGAAGATTGCAGAGGTGTAATTTTCAGCAGATGGCTTTCAGGAGAAACCAAATACTTAGAGTAATCTTCTGATCTGCAATTTTGCTCACTCACTTTTATGTTTAGCTGGGAGAGGAGGCCAATTTGAAAACAATGAAGCATAGTTTTAGCTCATGTAGAGTTGCGTTGTACATACAGTGACTCCACTCTCCTGTGTCCTGTGTGCATGGGCGCATGCCTGCCTCTGTGTTATTACTAGGTGACCCTGGGCTTATTCGGGCATGAAGAGGAGGTGATTTCTAACCCATTGTCACCAGGAGTGATCCAGGGCATCATCTACAGCAAATGTGCTCCTCACGGCGGCCAGAGAGAGGCCGTTCTTCAGCAAGAGCTAGTCATACACATCGGATGGATCATTTCCAACAACCCTGAGCTATTCAGCGGCATGCTTAAGATCAGGGTCGGGTAAGGCACAGGAAAATAATACAAAACACTAAACACAGTGTGGAGGTCACACAGATTTCTAGATGTTTACAACAGGTCGTTGTGATGTGTCAAATTTAGTATGGCTTTTTGGATTATATTGTGTATTGTTGTCACATAAGGTGGTATACATTTTTATTTTTTGTTTATTCCTCTCTTTATCACACTTAACATTTTGTTTTTGCGATTGACCTTTACATAATGAAAATGTATGTCCGTGCTTTGAACTTAATACACTATATAGTTTTCTGTTGTACACACATAGAGAAGTTATAGATGGTGTTTATTCTCTCCCAGGTGGATAGTCCAGGCCATGAAACATGAGCTGAAGATCCGAGCAGGTGACATGACTTCACAGGACATCTACCAACTGTCCCCCAGTGACATCAAGCAACTGCTGCTGGATGTGCTGCAGCCAGAGCACAGGGGCAGGTGTGCTCGTACACACATACAGTACTTCCAGTGGTTATTGCATTACTTTATCAACACTTGTGCCATTTTACACACCAATAAAATACATTGTTTATAAATCTCAGTAGTAGCAGAGACCCATGAGATGGAACATTTGCAATTTCAATAGAGACACTGGTATTAACACCACTAAATATAAAAAGTTTGGCAAATGATACCCGCCCACTCAGATAGATGTGAGTGATAACAAAACAAGGTTTAAAGACACAATTACAATTTCAAATGTTCACATTATTTGTTTATTCAACAGGAGATTATGATAGACACTTGCATTTTTGATGAAGGCAAAATGATGACGCCACAGTAATGTGACATTTGATTTTCAGATATACTACTTTGGTTACCACATATTACACTCTGATTAAATAGACTTTTGAGGCTAGAAAATACACTACACATTTCTACACTAGAAAAAAAGACTTCAAATATTTCATATTTAGAGCTGATTTTGGTGAATCATTGATGTGCATTTTGATTTAGTTGCATTTTAAAGGGTCACTCTTTTGCACCCAAAAGGTATTTATTGCTTATTACTCTGCAACTCAATTTCCCTCAGTGTTTAATAATGTCATATTTTATCTGATCTAATCTCTGACACACTGACTTATAGGTAATTTCCTGTCCAGTGATCCACATAATGCTGTGTGTGTGTAAAATGAGCCTTTAGAACAGTGAGTGTGCTCTGTCCCAGGCCGTGGCTCAACAGGAGGCAGATAGATGGCTCTTTGAACAGAGTGCCCCTGGGCTTTTATGACCGCGTGTGGCAGATCCTGGAGAGGACTCCCAACGGGATCGTGGTGGCTGGGACTCACCTCCCTCAGGTACACTTTAGGTTTCACTTTATTGACACTCTAAAGCTTACCTTAAAGAAGACATATTATGCTTTATTTTTGGTATTTGGTATGAAAGGGCCTGTACCCCATTTTTTTCCCAGGTATTTGAGCAAAAAAGCTTTGAAAAAAAAAAAAACTTAGCATGGTAGTTATTGTTAGCTTTATCACAATGTGGCCTCTGAAAGTTGTGAAAAGTCCTTATAAACTGATCGCAGTGAATAATTAAGATGCTTGGAATGCATAAGGTAAGTGAAGAAGTTTGGACAACTGCAAACCATTTGAAATGAAGTAATGCTTTTCTTGCGTGAAGAGTCCCTCAGTCGTCCAGGTATTCTTTTGAGGACAGTGAGGTTCAGATCTTAGCCAGGGAAAAGAACTGGTTTGAGAGGGGAGTTAAAGAGGCAATTTTTGTCCAAAAAGAGAATCCGTTGTTAAACAGAAATGGGGGAGTTAGACATAACTTGTCTCCCATTTATAATTCGATTCTTAAACCAAGTCAAAAACAGACAAAGAAACATTAGGGCAGACAATCCAGGGCAGAGGGGTGGAGAGGGTCGTTAGGCTTGAATAGGGAGGCTAAACTAGTCGCCAGAGTAATTTGAAAAACAAAGAGACAGATTAGTGGAGATAGTTTCAGAGCTATTTCAGTGTAGTGAGCTCCTCCCTGCAGCTGGATATAAACAGGGTCTAACCAGCACTAGAACCAGAGCTGACGAAGCCTCTCGGATGAGCGGCGAAACATTTTCAACCAAACAAAGTTTGTCCAGTTGACAAATTGAATTTCTCCTTTTATCATAATGCTTTTCTTGTTTAATTTTTTTACATTTAGTTCTGGAGAACTGAAAGCCCATTCCTCTTCCTAGTAGCTGTAACAGCAGCAGATTTTCATTTGCATTTTAAATTGTTTTATTCTTTTTGTCTACACGTCTTGACTACTGTAATGCACTGTACACTAGTATCACACCCACAGTTAGTCCAAAATTCTGCATTGTGTTAATTAACTTGAGTCTAATAATTTTCTACATTTTTAGTAGTTGTATTGACTGTGATTATGCTTGTCTATTCTATGTTTGTATATAGCACGTTGGACAGCTGTAAAGTTTTTCAAGTGCTTTTTAAATAAAATTGGTATGGTATGGTATGGTAAGCCTTGAATGCAGGACAAGGCGCGATTACACAAACATGCATGACTCAGTTGTTTATGGTGAAGTAACCCCATTATAACATAGCTCACAAAAAGTCCATTTGTCCCCTGATCTATAGCAACCCACCCTGTCAGACATGACCATGTACGAGATGAACTTCTCTCTGCTGGTTGAGGACATTCTAAAGAACATCATCTTGCCCGAGTACAGACAGATAATAGTTGAGGTAATTAAGCTTATTCTGAACATTACCGTAAGTTTGTTTTTGGTCTCTGTCAGAAGAACATATTCTGTTTAAATCTTTTCTTTGCAGCTTCTGATGGTAGTTTCATTGCTACTGGAGAGAAACCCTGAGCTTGAATTCACCGACAAGGTTGATCTGGACGGTCTGGTGAAAGAAGCATTTGCAGACTTCCAGAAAGATCGCAGTCGCTTCGAAGGCATTGAAAAACAGGTACAGACTTTTTCAGTTCTTCGCCGTTTTATTTCACCAATCACACTATTTCTACCTTGTACTCTGCGTGCTCCAGGACACCATGGACGCCTTTTACAACACGCCCGCAGTGGGACAGAGAGGCACCTCCAGCTACCTGACCAAGGCTGTCATGATTCAGTTACTGCAAGGCGATGTGAAGCCCTGCAAAGATGACCCCTGCACTGTTAGCTAGATTTATCGTGCACTGACCCCTAATCCCAACCCGGCGCTGCAGTGGAGTCATCAGACAGCCCAGAGAGGATACATATATTCAGAAGATGGCCTCCAACCTCTGCTTCCCACCCTCTAGGGTTATTTTATTTCTCTGTTTCAACAGAAAGTACTAGCTATTTGTTGTTTTTGTTGTGACATTTCGTAGTCGTTTGTAATTACTTTGTTGCCTTTGTTTAAAGGGATAGTGCAGTTTTTTTTATGTTAATCTGTATGGGTTTCCTTCTAAAAATTACGTGTGTTAACACCGGCTTACCTCTGACACTCTCAGCTGATCCCGGTTCGGCTCACGTTCTGGAGTCCACGTAAGTAGGTCCGGTAACTTCCCTGGAACATGAAATAAAGCTTGTTTTTCTTTTCAAAACGAAACATTTGTTAGAAAGGTGATATATTTGCGTCCGAAACAGTTGTCCACGAAACATCCAGCAGCGTATTTCGCATTTGCGTATTGTCTCTCTCCACTCGTATCACTACGCCCATGTTAACTCTATCAGCCTGTTCACCTTCAGCGGATGTCTACGCCAAAGTTTACAAGTGAACTGTTTCGGACGCAAATATATCACCTTTCTAACAAAAGTTTTGTTTTGAGAAGAAAAACAAGCTTTATTTCATGTTCCAGGGAAGTTACCGGACCTACTTACGTGGGCTCCAGAAAGCGAGCTGAACCGGGATCAGCTGAGACTGTCAGAGGTAAGCCGGTGTCAACACACGTAACTTTTAGAAGGAAACCCATACAGATTAACATAAAAAAACGCACTATCCCTTTAAGTTTAAAAGGTTCATATTACACCATTTTCTGACCTATGTTGTAATGCTGTTTCCTGAATTGGAAGTCATGTGGTTATATAGGAAGTGCTCCATTGTGTTTTTAAACTGCATACATCTTCACTAGAATCATTTGGATAATTTCAGCCCTGGAATTGGTTATCTATACTGAACAAAAGGTAAATGTAGCTGTTAACTTGAAAACTACCACTACATGTCATCACAAAGTGGAAAAGATTGTTTTTTGAAGCTATAATAATCCAGACTTACTCAAACATGTGTGAACGAAACAAAACACAACTCCAGGGATGTTTTTTAATGAGGTAACAACTTTCTAACATGGCTCAACAAGTCAAATTTTACTTAATATAGCACCTTTAATTATGGACTACTGTTGCAAATATGTGGATACTTTAAATTCTACAATAGCAATAACAACATGCAACCACAGCATCTTTTCCAATATCAACATGTATCTAACTACTGCAAATAAGATATTGCAGTAGTTGGATACATGTTGATATTGGTTTTGTGCCAGATGCCCTTCCATATGTAATCCTCGCTATTCATCTTGACTAGCGGCCTATTACTAATAACACACTTAATTTCTCATGCTGTTTCAGTCACCCTGAATTATCAGAGGTCTGTGCTGTGTTTAGCTCATTTATTTGAGCTAAAAATGCAGACTCATTATTCAGTACTGTGGTTGCCAGGTGCAATGTTTAACACCGTACGAGGTGTACCGGCAATCAGCTATGTGGCTCAGAGGCCTCGAGCAAGCACATATTGCCTGAAATGGAAAGGTTTAATATTCGTAGCATGAGTCATTCTTGTGTTGTGTTTGGTAATGTTGGTTATGTCAGAAAATAGTTGAAAGACAAACACATGTCTACTTTAATAGTATGTATTAAAGGGTGCATTATGCAACATTTTGTCTCCACGGAGATTAGAGTACTTTGCCTGGAATCATATTTCACTCTGGGTGTTTTAATTAGTTAAAAATACCATACAAAACATGCCCTGTCACCTCTCCACAGATTTGACCTGTACCGTAGACAGGTGATGATGTCCCTTCACCTGCTTGTCTCCATGGAAATGTTGCTTTGCCTGGAATGTTCCACAGTATAGCATTAACTAATTAGGACTTATTTCATTATGGGTGTTTTAAAATACCACACAGATTTGACCTTTAACTTAGACTTCTGCAGATGTAGGGTCACTTGCTTGTCTCATGGAGATGCACAGGAAAGGTTACATAGTGCACCTTTAAAATGAATGCTGTACAAGATTTGTGGCAGTGCATGACGAAGATCTGGCTACTGTTAGAGTGAATGTACGCATCACAATATTAACGTTTCCATCCATCGCTGATTGCAACCTCATTTTGATTATTGTGTGTGAAATGAATATTTTTAACTAAAGTAATAAAGTTGCATTATGCATATAAATGGTGTCAGATCTGTTATGGTTGCCAGAATCTAGAATCTACTTAATATTCTTGGCATAAAAGCACATAATGTCAGAATCAGAATCAGAAAGGTGTTAATGCCATATGTTTGAACAAGTTCACAACGTCATTAGGAAATTGCTGCGGTACTTGGAGCAGAATGTAAACCAACACTTAACATGCAACAAATAAAATAGAATCAAATAAAATAGCAGAAGACTTACACTCTTGTATTCTTGTAAATTTGTTAAATGTAACAGTGCAGGTGCAGGTGCAGGTGCAGGTAATGGTCAGGTGCAAAAAGAAGAACCAGCACAGGGTCATGTGCCTGATACAGAGCGGGAGGGTGAGAGGGTGGGTGGGAACTTCTGCGGACCTGCTGCTCTGAGCAGCGGCAGCTGTGGTTTTGTACTACTGAAGGAAGCGAGCGAAATGCGGTCAAAATGTATCTGTTTGTAGTTGTCTTGTCGTGTGCACATTCACATGTGCAACCTGAATCTATCAGATTGGATTCCGTGTGTCAAACCAGCGCTGAGTTCAAGTTAGATTTTATTTTATGTGTTGAAAATAATTTGTTGTGCACACTGAACATCTTGGCAGTGCGCTTCACACTTGAAAAGACACAAGTTTGAAAAGGATTTTAAGCACATGCTAATATCCTAGCATGTGCTAGGATATTAGCGAGTCCTAGTCCTAGTGTTGTTACTGTTCAAAAGTCCGACAGCAGAGGGGAAGAAGCTGTTTTTTATGGCGGGAGGTTCTGGTCTGAATGGACCGTAGTCTCCTGCCTGAGGGGAGCAGGTCAAAGAGTCCATGTCCAGGGTGAGAAGGATCGGATGCAATCTGACCTGCACGTGTCCGTGTCCTGGAGGTGTACAGGTCCTGCAGAGATGGAAGGCTGCAAACAGTCACCTTCTCAGCAGAGCGCACAACATGTTGCAGTCTCTGTTTGTCCCTGGTGGTGGCTCCAGCAGACCACACAGTGATGGAGGAGGTGATGGAGGAGGTGAGGATGGACTCGGTGATGGCAGTGTAAAACTGCACCATTGTCCGTGCTGGCAGGTTGAATCTCTTCAGCTGCCTCAGGAAGTACATCCTCTGCTGGGCCTTCTTTATGACGGAGGTGATGGTGGGCTCCCATTTGAGGTCCTGGGTGATGGTGGTCCCCAGGAAGCGGAATGAGTCCACAGTGGTAATGGGGGTGTCGGTCAGGATGATGGGGGGGAGTGGGGCTGTGTGCTTCCTAAATGACACAATGTTTGTCCAATGTTTGTTATGATGCAGGTGGAACTACTTATGAATGCACACCAATGCCTGTAACTGCAGTTTGCAATGTTAAGTAGTGTGTGAGCTGCAGAGATTTGGGCCAGCGAGGAGGAAATAAATGAGCATTACTGACAATTAGGGCTGGGAATCACAGGGTCTTGATTCAATACGATACCCAGCTCATGATACGATATTATCATGATATGGCAATCCCCAGTAGACTCTGATATAAGCTACTGCTCTTTTTTAAAAATCAAATATATCTCATCAACAATATTTCTTCATGAACGTCTTCTTGTGCAAAGTTCATATGAAATGCATCTATTTTAATAACCAAAACAGTGAATATATGTCCAGTGTATTGAACAAACAAGTTTTCTTTCACTAAACAAACAACAAAATAGTATGGTTCCCAAAAAAACCCTAAAAAAAACAAAAAAAAAAACACTTGGTGATATCGATACAGCAGCCCACGATGACGATAATGTATCACCAAATTTGCTATCACGATATATCGATATTTTTATATTTTTTTCACACCCCTACTGCCAGCTCAGTACCTATAAAGCTACACTATGTAACTTTTCAGTTTGTCTCCGTAGAGAAGTATTGCTTTGCCAGAAAATTCAACAGCATGACATTAAATTTATCTAGCTCCTTCGAAATGACCAGGCCATGCTACAGGCCAGATCTGCGGAGAGGCGAGCCCATTCACAGTAAGAATGCATGTTTGTTTGTTTGTTTTCAAGGTGTTGAACAAATATCTGTAATTGAAAAAATGGTAGATTAGTTTTTGCCATAACAGTGCAAAATTCCAACTAAAGCAATGAACAAGATCTCCAGGGAAACAGAAATGTTACGCTTTAAATCAGCTATTAGCACACACTGGAAGGGACCGGAGCTTGTCGTGTGAAATGAGTCTCTTCACAGTGAAATAAAAAGAAAATATTTGCTTCGTTCATTATGAAGTATATTCAAGTGATGGTGTGTTTGGTGTGACGGGTAATTAGCTGGACTGCTGAGCTGTCAGAATCATGACAATGGGATGGGGCAGTCGAAGAAAAGATAACAAATAATGGAAAAGGGAAGTCATTCTGTGAGGACAAGCAGCTAATCGCGCTGTCAGTCTGTCTAGAAATAAATTTAAAATGTGCTTGAAAAGTGTTTGCTTTATATTGATGGAATTTGCCCCCCAAAAAAATATTTTTTTTAAACTCTTTTTAAAGGTCCTATATTACACAAAGTGGATTCTTGTGCGCTTTAAACCATGCTATAATGTTACCTGATCAAAAGTCTACCTGGATCCTTTATTATTAGTCTGTCTGCATTTCCAATATGCAAAATGCTCTGTTCCACCTTGTGATGTCATGAAGAGGTAGTTTTCAAGTTAACAGTTCCTTTTACCTTTAGTTCTGTAGAGACTGGCAATTCCAGGTCTGAAATCATCCAAGTGATTCTAGTGAAGGTGTATGGGGTACTTCCTGTACTACCACATGACATCACAAGGGGGAACAGAGTGTTGTCTGTTTGAGAGAGGAACTCAGCCTTAATATGCAGGGTTTGTGTCTTCAAGGAGAAGTAACGTTTTTTTTTTTTTTTTTTTTTTTACTACCTGAGCCTTATTTTGGTAATAAAACAAGTTGTTTTACTCACCCATAGCACTTTGGTGTCATTTGGAGCACTTCCGGAGATGTTTTAGATTTGCGATCTCCGTAACGCGAGTTCTCGGGGCACATGTTTGCGGTCTCCAAATAACACACTTTTTTTTACACTTTAGCACTTTTCAAATCATAGAAGCTCAATGTCTTAGTCTACACTTTCGTTTGAGTCAAAAGTGGCCTCTAATCTGAGATTTAGCCATAGTTTCGAGTAGATGAGGACGCCAGTGCGCATGTGCAGAGTCACAGCTGATTTCGCTCTCAGCTCCCAGGACCCGAAACGCAAAGCTGTAAATTATGGATAAATCTCGGATTAGAGGCCACTTTTGACTCAAACGAAAGTGTAGACTAAGACACTGAGCTTCTATGATTTGAAAAGTGCTAAAGTTTGTGTTATTTGGAGACTGTAAACATATGCCCCGAGAACTCACATTACAGAGATCGCAAATCTAAAACATCTCCTGAAATGCTCCGAATGACACCAAAGTGCTATGGGTGAGTAAAACAACTTGTTTTATTACCGAAATAAGGCTCAGATTGTAAAAAACGTTAATTCTCCTTTAAACATATGAATGAAACAAAACAACTCCAGGTATATTTGTGACGAGCAAACAACATTATAACCTTTGGAAAATAGCGTAATATGGAACATGTGAATTAATGGTGGGTTGTACTCAATTACATTTACTAAAGTAATTATTTAGGAGTTACTTGAAGTTTGAAGTAGCATTGCTCTTACTTGAGTAACATTGTTCGGTACTATTCCCACCACTGATGGGAAGTAAAACATTTGCTTATTTTTATTGTATAGCATAACGTTTTCAAGGTTTTCTGGAAATTACAAAAATGACCTGCCTTCCCTGGGGTGACTTGTGTATTTATGGCTGTAAAATACTCATGATTGGCCAAAGACAGAGCCAATGACGCCTACAGCTGGAGCAGAATAGGAGAGAAAACTCAATTTGGCCAAAATATTAGTTAGGTTACAAGATCAGCATTGTGAATTGTAATCAGGAAGTGGTTACATGCTAATTGGCATCTAAATGAACAACAAAAATCACCAACTCTGCATGTAAAAGAAAGATACAATATTTTGTTGGTCCACTAGAGAGCAGTACAGGTCAGAAAATGAAGTCTAGATGTGCCGCTAATGTTTATATTTAGACTGAGTTCTACTTTCAAACAGAACACCTTGTGATGTCATGTGGTAGAGGAAGTGCTCCACTGTATTTTTTAAAATCTATACGCCTTCACTAGAATCACTTGGATGATTTCAGATAAGGATAAGATAACAAATAAATAAATAAAAAAGAATCTACAGTTATCACTGCATTTGGGTGTCAAGACTTGAGACTATTGCATTCATTTAAAATTCTCCATCTGAGGACCCCTGGACCCCCTGAAATAATTTTGGAAACTCCATGAGAACCTTGACCTCCAGGCTGAGATCCAATTTTGTCTAATGTGATGTAAATCAGCTAAACACCAAGACACAAACTCAAGCAGTAGTCATGTCATGAAAAGTGGTCAGTGGTGCTGCTGCACTCTGGGACATAATGGACTAAACCACTGCAATGCATTTGTGTAGTATTTAGTGATTTGTTATGTTTTTTTAATAAAGTAATGGCTATATGGAGGACTGTTTATTCATTTGTTGATGTTAAATATTACTGATTCGTGTATATTGTTTAGTAGAACCTTAACACCCTGATGTGATCATAGGGTAGGGGCTAAAGGGGCATTTAAACTCATTCTGTCCCATTGAATTCATGTTCAACCTCCTGTTCCACAAAGTTGGAGAACCTGAGCTTTCTGGATGAACTGTGTGAATCACAGTGTTGTATAGTAACAAAGTAATAATACTTCACTACTGTACTTAAGTACATTTTGGGAGACTTTGTACTTTACTTGAGTTTTAAAAAAATGATTACTTTTACTTTTACTTCACTACATTTCCGAATTTAATTGCATACTTTTACTCCGATACATTTTCAATGTGCCGTTTAGTTACTCGTTACAAAAAAACCCTCTACTGACTGAAGGAAGTCAGGACGTGCCTGGGCTTGTTCGCTACTTGCGCATGACAATCAGCCTACACCTGTTGGTTTCATGCAGCTAGTTTAATCAATCAACATCCCTGATGGAAGAGGAGACAGCATCCACGTCGGCTACAAATGAAGGGGGAGCTGACGATGAGCATCCCTGGCCATACTTAAACACAATGTTCTCTTACGCTGATATGAAGGATTCGTCCTATCGAATGAAGTGCCTCTTGTGCCTTCCAAGAAACGTGGAAATCCTGTCTTACAGAAACTCCCCGTCCAACCTCAAGAAACACATCGAGGTAAGTTCTAGATTAATGAAATTGTTAGCGTCTATATTCCAGTTTCAGTAACCATAGACACCGTTGTGAAACCTTGAGCATAACATGTAGAAATTAACTTTGTGTGACATTGTTTCGGTTACACTAACATTAACATGTGCCTACTTTTAAAAATTTAAACAAGCGCTGTCTGTTTGTGCTATCTAAGTATACAAAGCGATGGGTTAGCTGAACTTGCTATTCTGTCTTGGCGAACTGCTAGATTTTGTCAAATTTCAGTGGATATGCTGAAATAATTAAGGGCCCAATTGCAAAAAACCCTCTTCCTCCAAAAACACTCCTTCAATGGTGTTATGTATGCCTTATTTTCAGCACTGTTATTAAAAAAAAAAACAAAGGTTGGGGGGGCGGGCGAACATTAAAAAATATTAAATTCAGACTGCCTTTGCTTGATACTTTTACTTGTACTTTTAATTGCATTACTTGAGTACATTTCTTTTTACATTACTTGTCATACTTAAGTACAAGAAGTTCCAGATACTTTTACTCAAGTAACATTTCAGTCAGTGACTTCGACTTTTACCAAAGTCATTTTTGGGAGGGGTACCTATACTTTTACTTGAGTTTGATTTTCCAGTACTTTATACAACACTGGTGAATCAGCATCACACAAAACTTAAAGATCCCATGACATGGTACTTCTTGATGCTTTTATATGGCTCCTTAATGGTTCCCTAATACTGTAAATGAATCCTTCTTCAAAATCAACACTTAGTGCATGAGAAAGACACATGTACAGAGTCAGAGTCAAAAAATAACTCTCTGAACGACTCATTCTGGGCCTTGTTGCTTGAATGCAAATGAGAAGGAGACAGATTGGTAAGAGAAGGGGGGGGGGGGGGGGGGGGCAAATGCCCCGCTGGTTCCTTGTGTTAGCGGTGCGCTGTGTGCTGGCCCCACTTCCGCGTGTGTAAGCACGAAGGAGGAAAGGACAGCCTTTTCAATGAAAAAAAACACATTTGTACAGAAAATAAAATTAAACCACTGCTGTTTCAGAGGTCCAAAGGGTCAGGTAAAGGACTTCCAAGCCTAGAAACACTCGCATGTGCTTCCAGGCAAATAAAAAAACGCATTTCGCATTGCGTAGCTCCTCCGCGGTCCAAACTCTCTGGGTGTGATTTCCAGAGACAGGGGGTGGAGATCCAGACGATGGTGGAACTGCATTTGCATTTCTTTTTTCGATCTGATGTCAATAAGGTGCCTTGTCCAGAATCGCCCATTTGAGCTGTGTTTTTTTCAAACGCAGAAAAGGATCGCAAATGCTCAGTTTAGACATTACGCAACTTTTAGCCATTGGGGGGCCCTAAACAGGGTAGGGAAGCTCACATTAACGTTCAAAAACCTCAGAAAGTGAAAATTTCATGCCATGGGACCTTTAAAGAAATTATTCAAACACAATAACAAGTTTTCATTAAATCAGGTATCTGCTCGAGGCCTGGGAGAGTCACGAGTCCAGGTATCTGCTTGACTCTTGGGAGGGTCTCGAGTCCAGGTATTTTCTCGAGTCCTGGTAGAGTCTCGAGTCCAGGTATCTTCTCGTCCTGGTAGAGTCTCGAGTCCAGGTATCTTCTCGAGTCCTGGTAGAGTCTCGAGTCCAGGTATTTTCTCGAGTCCTGGGAGGGTCTCGAGTCCTGGTAGAGTCTCGAGTCCAGGTATCTTCTCGAGTCCTGGTAGAGTCTCGAGTCCAGGTATCTTCTCGAGTCCTGGGAGGGTCTCGAGTCCAGGTATCTTCTCGAGTCCTGGTAGAGTCTCGAGTCCAGGTATCTTCTCGAGTCCTGGTAGAGTCTCGAGTCCAGGTATCTTCTCGAGTCCCGGTAGAGTCTCGAGTACAGGTATCTTCTCGAGTCCCGGTAGAGTCTCGAGTACAGGTATCTTCTCGAGTCCCGGTAGAGTCTCGAGTACAGGTATCTTCTCGAGTCCCGGTAGAGTCTCGAGTACAGGTATCTTCTCGAGTCCCGGTAGAGTCTCGAGTGCAGGGATCTGCCAGAATTCAATTTGATCTGAAAGAAATAGATTTGGAAGAAAAAGAAAAAAAGTTTAGTCACTGTCTGAACTGCATGGAAATATGATATATGATGGAAATAAAAAGTTAAAACCATACTTCAGAATATTCTCTACAGAGATACATATGTTTTAAGTCATACTGTGGAATAGTAACATTTCTATGGAACCACACAGGAGTATGCCCTACTCCAGGCCAAAGAGAAGTCAGGTTTGTGGAGATGCAAGCCAGCTCACAGAAAGGACCCATGTTTTTCTATGTTTTTCAGTGCAATAGTTCATCCATAATGAAAAATCCTGCTTTTATTTGAGTTAATTTAGCAAAAAGTCACCTACTATAGCTTTAATAAGCTAAACCGATTCACCTTTTTTGACTATAATGCATCACAAATCTTTCACCCTTTTTTTAAATCTCTGAAACGAAATAAATAGGCTAGTAGACAATGGTGGAAAGTAACAAAGTAAAATATTAGTACTATATACTATACTATATTATATTATACTATTAGTACTGTATTTTTGCATAAGTACATTTTAAAGTGGATACTTTTTACTTGTACTTCACTACATTTGCGAGCAGGTAAAAGTAGTAAAGTTCCGTACTGTAAGCATCTTTACTTAAAGGGATATGCCACCCCCAGGTCAAATTTGGGCATCTCCCCACAGTCCAGAGACTAAAACAAGTGATGAAAAGCGTTTTCCTGGTCACCCAGCCATTGTCCAGGTCTGTCAGCACTGACCGCCGCGGTATCTGCTGCTCCTCCGCCTTAGACTGGAGTCTAACGTCGCCAGAGAAAGATTTCGGCCAAAAGGAATTAATTTGCTCGATGCTTTTCCCAATTACTTTCTGTGTAGTGCGCATTCATATCGAGTGCAAATAAATGTGCAAATCAACACGGAGAGCTTGACTTGGTCATTTTGGGTGAGAACTATTTTTCAGTGCGGAAAAAGACAGACGAAGCACACACCACGCTGACAGGGGAATCCCTGTTTACGCACCAGAAAGGGAGTTTCCCCGGTGCGTGCTTCGTCTTTCTCTGGACTGTGGGGAGATGCCCAAATTTGACCTGGGGGTGGCATATCCCTTTAAGTACATTTTAAAGTGGTTACTTTGAGAGCTCACTACTTTTGAGAGCAGGTATCTGTACTGAAAGTATGTTTTATTATTGTTTGAGACTTATTTTTAACACATTTATTGATTGAGCAATGAATCAATTCAAATATTTCAGCACAAAGCAGTACATTTGAAGGTTTATTAAGATCTGGAAATTCTGCACAAAATACTGTTTATGCTTTAAGTACCTTTTTAAACGGGTACTTTAACTTAATTTGATTTTTTAATGAGATACTTTTACTGGAGTATTTGTATTTGTATTTTTATCCACCACTGCTAATACCTGCACCTTTGTACATTGTACCTTGTATTTTTATTACATTTTATTACATATTTTTATTATATTATTTACTTCTTCCCCTGCATATGACAAATAAACAATCTTGAATCTTGAATCTAATAGATATATTGGCACAAGTAGCAGGGTAGACGATGATGTGATGTGAATGTCGCCGATTTTTCCATATCAATAATAATAACCGTGTAATAATGTACGTATTTGCCTTGTGTTTGCAGGCCGGGCGGGTGTGCATACCCCAGGGAGTTATTAACGTAAAGATAACGTTTAGGAAGCGTAATTGCAGCTGACGGGCTCACTCCATTATGACCCCCAGCGGGGCCATTATTCCCCTTATCGTGCGCGCCCTCTGTTGGTGAAGAGCAACACTGCAGCTTTAATTGACTTAACTGAGAAGAACAATAAGCTTTAAACGACACATATTATTTTCTGTAAAGTTGCTGTCTGATGACGTAAAGTGATTTATATTCATCCTCCTCGGCTGTAAACTTTCCGTAGTCCATCACGAGTCATTCTCCATTCTCACCATAGCACTCACCACCACCTATTTCCTGTCTTGCCCCTGCTAAAATTCCTGGAGACGCTATTTTCTGAACTATGTTATAATGTTAGAGGTCTTATGATGTCTTAATGTCTTATATTACACAAAATTGTCCCTTTCCATTTTGTGATATCATTCATTCATTTTCTTCCGCTTTTTCCATTTTCTGGGTCGCGGGGGCAGCAGTCCAAGCAGTGTTCTGCTGCCCAGAACACAATGCACCAGCCCCCATGAATCCTCCCGCAGGTGGTGGGGCGGCAATAGCTCAATTGGTAGAGCGTTTGCCTAGTTCCCGGGGTTGGCGGTTCGAATCCCGCTCTTGACGGGTTGACCGCATGTGATCCCAGCTCCCACAGATGAGCGCTGCTGTTGTGTCCTTGGGCAAGACACTTAACCCCACCTTGCCCCCATGGCAGAAGATACTTCAAGGCCTGTTGTGACGTGAGCCGTCCTCCTGTCCCACCACCCGCAGGAGGATTCATGAGGGCTGGTGCATTGTGTATTTCGGTATTTTGTGATATCATGAAGTGGTAATTAAAGGTGCATTGTGTAACTTTTTTTTGGTTCGTCACATTCTTTTCTCCATGGCGATGTTGTTGCTTTGTCTGGAATGTTTCACAGAATTGTATTAAACCTTTCTATCTTCATGGAGACCAAACCAGACCAAGTTACAGGTCAGCTCTGTGGAAATGCAACCCTGCTCCTCAGAATTCTAGGTATTCATTCTAGATATCATTCTAGGTATTTGTGAGCAGTAAAAACATCTGTAATTGAGTAAATGTAAGGTAAATCTGTTTAGTGTCATACTGTGGAACACTCCAGGCAGAAAAATGACGTATCCGTAGAAACATGAAGTTAACAGACCCCCAACCAAAAAGTTACACAGTGCACATGTAACAGCTACCTTTTACTTTACATATCAAATCTACAAATCTATGGCTGCAATTATCCAAATGCTTTTATTGAAGGTGCAAGTTTAAAACCACAGTGGAGCAATTCCTGTAGTGTGCCCTAAATTTGCAGGGTTTGTTTGTTAAACGTGTAAATGAAACAAAACACAACTCCATGTATGTTTTGATGAGGTACCGTCATTCTAACATGGCTTAAAGCTCACAGGGGTCAATTTTGCGTAATATATGGGACGATAAAAGAAGAAATTCAATTTGTCAACTGGACAAACTTTGTCCAGTTGACAAATTGAATTTCTTCTTTTATCATGGATTCTACCTGGACGACTGAGGGACTCTTCACACATCGTAATATGGGACCTTAAACAATGACACCTTCTCACAGCAGCAACCCAGCATTTCACTAAAACAATTTGTGATGTATGATGACACCCAAGAACTAGTGCGCACCATAACTCGGCATCTGTCAGAGCCAAGGTGACACCCATCGATCAGGGGTGGCACATACGCAAGCTCTGACCTTAACTGGGAGACTGGTCACAGAGATGGTCGTGTCATTATAAAAGTATACTGTTGAGGTAAGACTTCATTACACCGGCCTATTGCATCATGGGTAGTGTAACAAAGGAAGTGTGTATAATGACAAACAAAGGACATGTGAACCAGCCAGTGTCCTTGTTTATGCTTATTAAAACAGATGACATCACAACATTTTATAAGCCAATAATATCTTAAGGTCCTATATTATGTTTCATTCACACATGTTTGAATAATCCTGGAATATTATTCTTTATTTAATAGGGACAGTGCATATTAATGAACATCTACAACATTGCAGTGTAAATAGGACAGATTATAGCAAAAATGCTAATTTCCATCTGTAGTCCCTAGGCAAAAACAATAAAAACAATGACAACTGACAATAACAGCAGTTAAACATTAGGAGTGTCCATAAGTCTGGTTTTCCTTTAGCCGCTGTTTCAAGTGTGATTTGAAAGTGTTCAGTGTTGGAGTCTCTCTTATCAATAATGGGAGAGAGTTCAGAACTTAGTGCTTCTGACTGAGAGCGCACTTTGTCCGACTGTAGTGCGTCTGTGCGGGACCTCACGGTTCCCCTGAGGTCTGTGCGGGACCTCACGGTTCCCCTGAGGTCTGTGCGGGACCTCACGGTTCCCCTGGGGTCTGTGCGGGACCTCACGGTTCCCCTGGCCCTAGTTCCCATCTCACTGACAGTCTTTGTTTTAATAAAATCCTGTAAGGGACAGTGTTGGGCATGTTACTTTGAAAAAGTAATTAGTTACAGTTACTAAGTTACTACACTATAAAAGTAACTAGTTACCTAGGAAAGTAACTAATGCGTTATTTTTTTAGTTAAAAAATGTCAAATAATTTGGATTTTTTTTGACAGTGCATTATACAGCTTTTGCTGCTTGGCTGGCGTGGCTCCGTCACCGTGGACTTCGTTGTTAACAGCACCTAACATGTGATTATCATCATGGGGCCTGCTGGGGGCCACTAGTTTAACAGAAGTGTGCACCGTCCAGAGATGCTTCATTAAATTCGAGTTGCTTATATTGGACGTGGACAAAGTCTTTGGTCTTTGACACAATGTGCACGTAACATGTACGTTTTTACCTTTTACCTCGACGAGGTTAAAATACTGCCTATACTTCTGTCTTCGACTCGGGACTCGCCATCTGACACGGGGTGTGTGTATTGTGTGTGTGCACTACTACTGTGTGCTGGGATTGTGTGTAGAACCCGCCCACCGCCCACTGGGTGTCTCTGGTTGGCTCAACATGAAATCTTACTCTGCTTTAGCCAATCATCATTACTTATCCCGCCCTTACCAAAGGGAGAAAAAAATTCCCCTGTGCCTATGTGAGTCGCGCACATGATGCCAGTTTCAAAATGAGTAGGTTCAGTAACGCACAGTAACGGCGTGTTGGTGCCGGTAACGGCGTTATAACGATAGATAAAGTAACTCGTTAGATTACCCGTTACTGAAAAAAGTAATGCCGTTAGTAACGGCGTTTATTTTAACGCCGTTATTCCCATCACTGGTAAGGGAGGGGGGCGAGCCCATGCAAAACTTTATATACATCCATATTTGAAATGTACAAAATGAATCAAATTAAGCAAGTTGTACTTGTCTAAAGTAGTGCAGTGAACTGAGAATTTCTTGTCCAATATTTTCACAGCTTTTTAAAAAAAGTGATTCAACTGGTTTGAGTGTTGTGCCCATGTGGTTCTGCAGATCTCTATATGAGACAGAATCATGGAGTGTAAAAACATTTGTGCCACATATAGAATCATAAAGGATCTTGCCTGTCTAAAATGCACTTAAAATTCAAGTTAAAATTAACAGTTTTTGTGAGGTGCTTAATGTGTTTCTTATCATCATCTTATGTCTACATCTCCAAAACTCAAACTGCTCTGTTCCACCTTGTGATGACACAAAGTGCTAGTTTTTAAGTCAACAACTTTTGGAAATTGGAAATTCCAGAGGGGAAATTATCCATATGATTCTAGGAATTGTGTATGGAGCACTTCCTGTATTACCACATGACAACACAAGGTGGAACAGACTGTTTCTGTTTGAGAGAAGAACTCAGTTGGACAAACACAACTCCAGGTATGTTTTTGACGAGGAAGCAACATTATGACATAGAAAATGGCAGCAAGATTACCATTCCCACTCACCACCTCTGCATAATTTGAGACACAGACACATGTCCAGGTTAAATCTAAACGAGAAGAACTCCTGGTTACCCCCGTACACTGTGGTCAGACCTCAACAAGACTTCGAGAATCTTTTCTACACATTGACCGAAAGGATTAAATGGGGAGGAGAGGCGACGAAAGATATGAAATGTACCCAAAGGAGAAGCCGAGTACGGGATCAGGATTTGTAATAGGAACAGGCAGAAGACCCAGAGATGATGGAGAGGGAGAAGAAGGACTAAAGGCAAGTGGGTTTGTCTCCAGAAAGAAATGATGAGAAGTGAGTGGGGAGAACGAGGGAGGAGCAGGCGTCAGAGTGGGCAGGGTTGACTTGAGTGGAGCTCAAGCTGGTACTTCTTGATGCTTTTATATGGCTCCTTAATGGTTCCCTAATACTGTAAATGAATCCTTCTTCAAAATCAACACTCAGTGAATGAGAAACAGAGATAAGATGAGAAAGAGTCATAAATATCTCTCTCAAACTCTTTATTCTGGGCGTTGTTGCTTGAATGCAAATGAGGAGAAAAGAGCTGGCCTATAGTAGAGGGTGGGAGCGTGGCCAAACTCTCCGCTCTCGCTCTGAGCCCTCAGCTGATCCATTTCTGTGTTTTTGCACGGGGGGAGAGATTTGAAGCGTTCCATTGAAACAAAAAAAACACATTTCCACAGAAAATAAAATTAAACCACTGCTGTTCAAAGGTCCAGAGGCTCAGATAAAGGACTTCCGAGCCTAGAAACACTCGGACGTGCCTCCAGGCAAATAAAAAAACGCATTTCGCATTGCGTAGCGCATTCGCAGTCTTAACTCTCTGGGCGTGATTTACAGAGACGCTGAGTACAGACAGACGGGGGTGGAACTGCATTTGCATTTCTTTTTTCGATCTGACGTCAATAAGGTGCCTTGTTCAAAATCGCCCGTTTGAGCTCTGATTTTTTGTAATGCAGAAAAGGATCGCAAATGCTCAGTTTAGACAGGGGGGGGGCAAAAGAGGGTAGGGGAGCTCACATTAGCATTCAAAAACCTCAGAAAGTGAAAATTTCATGCCATGGGACCTTTAAGCAACGGTGCACTTGTTTTCGCTATTTTCCGATCTAGGTTATAATGTCGTTTTTTTCATCGACGACATACCTGGAGGTGTTTTTGTTTCATTCACACATGTTTAACACACATACAGAAAAGGTGTAATATGGGCCCTTTAAAGGTCCTATATTACACAAAATTGACCTTGTGAGCTTTAATCCATGTTACAATGTTGTTATTTAATAAAAACTAACTTTATTATTAGTCTGTCTACATCTACAAACCTCAAAATGCTCTGTTCCAATTTGTGATGTCATGAAGCGCTACTTTTCAAATTAACACCTTCCTTTTACCTTTTGTTCAGTAGCGATTGGCAATTCCAGGGCTAAAAATATCCAAATAATACATTTTATTTTATTTTATTTGTTAGGCGCCTTTCAAGGCTCTCAAGGTCGCCGTACACCAAGCAATTAAATACAAATGATTCTAGACAAGGTGTATGGAGTTTAAAAACACAGTAGAGCAATTCCTGTATTATCACATGACATCACAAGGTGGAACTGTGTGTTTTCTGTTTAAGGAAAGAACCCAGCTTAAACATGTAGGGTTTGTGTGTTAAACATGTGTGAATGAAACAAAACACAACTCCAGGTTTGTTTTTGATGAGGAAACAACATTAGAAACAGTGTAATATGGGCCCTTTAATGAAGTAGGTAGTACAATACAGTATATATATTTTTAATTGTGCTTTGAAAGTATAAAAATACAGTTATTCTTTCGATGTAAGAAGGCAGGCAAGTTTCCTTCTTTCTTTTTTCCTCCGGTGACCATTGGGTGCACTGGGGAGAGCAGCTGTTCGTGGAGCAGAGGTCACAGAGCTGAACGCTGCGCTCCCTCGAGGTAACACGTAACCTTTGACCTTCACACTTCAACACTCACAAGTATTTTAAAGGTACGGCACGAGCGCACCGCAGGCTGTTGTTTAAATTATTATTATATTATTATGCCTTATTATCACTAGAATAAAAAAAAAAGTACAAACTAACGTCTTGAATTCAAATACTATTTCTGATTTGAGTTGTTTCGATGTCATGGAGCTGCACAATTGATCACAGTCAAATTGAAATTGCAATTAAAAACGTCAAAGGCGATCAAAACCAAATGTCCGTATATGGATACTGACTGAGCTTTTTTGCCATTGTTCTTATTTTAGTTTATCTGCGCATATATGTTACATTTTTAGATCAGTTCATGTTGAGGTGGAGCAAAAATAACAACGCCAAGGTAAAATTCCTTCAACCCATTTAAAAACAAAACTCACTGGTGTCAGATTTATATAGCGATACTTCCAAATACCATTTAGGGCAAAAATAATACTGAAACTGTTATGAAACACATGGGATTCTTGGATTAGTTTAGCGGTTTGACAGTCTCCTCTCTGTTTAAAGGGGAACTATGTAACTTTTTGGCTGGAGGTCAACCACCTGCTTGTTTCTATGAATATTACATTAAACATTAAACAATTCTACCTATGTTTATTAGATTACAGGTGGATTTATAGCTCAAAAATACCTCAAAAAACAGACATTTCTTCTCAAGATCTGACCTGTAACTTAGTCTGGTTTGAGCTACATGAAGAGAAGAGAAGAGGTTTAAAGGAAAAGTAACGTTTTTTTTACAATCTGAGCCTTCTTTCGGCAATAAAACAAGTAGTTTTACTCACCCATAGCAGTTTGGTGTCAATTGGAGCAGTTTTGAAGAAGTTATGTTGAGCCGTTCTGTTCTACTAATGATCCCGTATCCGTTAGCGTGAGTGCTCGGGGCACTGATTTGCGGTGTCCAAATAACACAAACTTTAGCACTTTTCAAATCACAGAAGATCGCTGTGTCAGGGTAGACTTTTAGTAGATTCCAAAACGGCCTGAAACCCGATATCGCAACAGAAAAGTAAAGTTCAGAGCGGTGTTAGCTTCTTTCGGACTAGCGGTGTTTACAAAACAGCTGAGTTCACGCATGCGCACTGTCCTCTCTGATGACGTCATCAAATGAAACTATAGCTGGATATCGGGTTTCAGGCCGTTTTGGAATCCACTAAAAGTCTACCCTGACACAGCGATCTTCTGTGATTTGAAAAGTGCTAAAGTTTGTGTTATTTGGACACCGCAAAGTAATGCCCCGAGCACTCATGCTAACGGATACGGGATCATTAGTAGAACAGAACGGCTCAACATAACTTCTGCGATACTGCTCCAATTGACACCAAACTGCTATGGGTGAGTAAAACTACTTGTTTTATTGCCGAAAGAATTGTTTCAGATTGTAAAAAATTACGTTACTTTTCCTTTAATGCCATCTCCATGGAGAAAAGTTACACAATGCACCTTTAAATATACAATGTGAACCGAATCCTAATTTGGAAAACATAATATACAATTCTAACACCAATAGAAATACTTCCATGTTTTGGAAGTCATTTTCAAGAAATGAAAAACAACAGCTAATGGAATAAATCTTACTGTGTTCTTTGTGTTTCAAGTTAAAGGTGCACTATGTAACTTTGCTATTTGCATGCATCTTCCTCCCATTTGTTATATGCAAAACAATCCAAGATGGCTGCATCTGTCTGAGCAGGCCCGACATCTGTCTGTCACAAACAATTATTTGGACTAATCTGCCTGGATATTGGATTATTACAATTAAAATGTAATAATAATTTCATTCAAGAATTTTCCCACTTCTTCTTGTAGTGACAGGCTTCTTGCTTTAGGTGATTTTAATATTCATATCTGCTGCCCCTCAAAGCCTTTAGTAAAAGATTTTGTAATGACAGCTGAAAGTTTCATTCTAACCCAACTCCTACAAACGCCCACTCATAAAAAAGGACACATTTTAGACCTTTACTGTTTCAAATATAGATGTTTTTGACTGTGGTGTATCAGATCACTTTATGATCACTTTTGATTGCCTGATAACATGTCCCACAGTAAAACCCTTGCCTCATAGCTCTGCCTGATTCATCCGCTCGTCCACAGCGCCACGTTTCTCTGAACTGTTCACTGCCCGTCAGCAGCTTTTAGGCCCCCAAAAAACCCAAAGACCCAAAGTTAAATGTACACCAACACCGTGGTTAAACGACTCTACTCGTACACTTAGACAAGCTCGTAAAAGAGCGGAAAGAAGATGGAAAAAGGACAAACTTCATGTGTCTTATGAAGTATTTAAATGTTCCTTAAAGTGCTATCAAAAAGCTGAACAATCTGCGAAAAGTGAGTATTTTTCCAACATCACTGAATCAAACGCTCCTAAACCTCAAATCCGTTTCCAGACTTTAAACTCCCTACTACATCCTTCATCCTCGTACACCTGCCTCACCAACTCAATGGACAGCTGTGAATTGCTCAAGGACTTTTTTAGGAGTAAAATAGTCAATATTAGAGCACAGGTCATCCCCCCCTCCAACGCTCCCAAAGTTATGCCCTGTGCTATCCACCACCTCACTGAATTTAGGCAAGTGTCTCTCCCGGAACTAACTGAGGCCCTTGCACGTCTCAAACCCATTAGCTGCCACCTGGGCACTTTACCTCCAACCTTTTTTTTAAAGATGTATGTGTGAGAGTGAGAAATATTAACTTCAATCAAATACTCTACTTCAGGATATTCTCTAAATCATATCACTTTTATTTTCATTTATTTAGTGCAGTGAAACATACTTTTCCTCTCTGCTCCCTTGTCCTATCTGATGGCCGGTACATCTCTGTCTGTCAGTGTGTCAGATTCGCCCTCAGCTTTCATCACTGTCCTTAGACCAATCTGTCCACTGTGACACCCATCGAGCCAGTGGCACCCGGTGGGAGAGCCACACAGCTGCACACACTGTCACATCTGCTGCTGTCATGTTGAAGCTTGACTGGTGGCGATAGCACTTTCCTTCACCCCAGCACAAATAAATGTACGCGTAAAAGTTTTTAAAACTCCCATATTACCCCAAACTGACTCTTGTGAACTTTATCCTCCTAGGACCTGAACTCCTGCATGACAAAGCTTTAATGATTTATCTTTGTTATTTGGGCTGATGTGGACATGATGAGTGAATAAACAAAAAAATTACCTTTATACGTGATGTAGTTTCTGAGAAAAATGATGTCCACATATGAAGATAATGCAAAAACTATTTATTAAGTGCCTGAACACAGCAATATTTTTTCCCGAGTGTAAAAACAAAATGAAAAACAACAATTGTGGTTCACTTAGATAGTTTTTGTATTGTCTTTATATTGTATTTTGTGCACTGTCTTTTTGCACTGCTTGGCCAGGAAGAAACTGAATTTCGATTCACTGTATGTTGAACACATATGGCAGAATTGACAATAAAGTTGACTTTGAACTTTTGAATTTTTATTTGAAGTGCTGCTAAGAGGAGGAGGAAGACATATGCCTTTAACAAAGTAAAAAAACACATTCTGGACATTCTAAACTCTAAATTGAACATTTTTGCTGCTCTAAACGGTCCACCTGTGTGTTAAAGTATCTGAATACATATACCGAGAATATGTATGTCATTTTAAGTATTTCAGTAGTTACTCTTTCATTTGGTGGTATTCAGAATTACTGTTCTAAAATCAAAGCACTTCCTGTATTATAACATGACCTCTCAAGAGTGTTTTCAATACACATTGTGAATAAAACAAAACACAATTCCAAATATGTTTGTGTTGTGTTACACCAGAAAATATCGTGATATATACAGTGTTGGGAGTAACTCGTTACAAAAGTAATTAATTACTGTAATGCATTACTTTTTAGTGTAACGCAGTAATGTAAGAAAATCGGTAATATATTACTCGTTACAATGCCAGTAACGCACATTACAATGCATTTTTAACCTGCTTTGTTTTTGTGGGTTTTGCGTTTTCTTCATACAAAGTTCGCGGATCACCGCGAGATCAGCTACTGAATCTGATAAGTCCGCGCAGAACATTACATTTCCTTTTACTTCGTCTCAAACTGGCAGACTGACAAAGGATGACAGAAGATTCAGTTCAATTAATACTAATATGCAAATAAGTTATGGTGCAGAATGTATAGGTAGGGCAATGAAATAAATGGGTATAAATTATGATTAATAGCTATACATATGGGCTATATTCACAGATGTGTATACCAAATGTGAAAATGCCATTTGCTACAGAATTGAAGAGGATGGCAGTGAACAGGTGCTGGAGTGCATGGTAAGGTGTGGCAAGAAGGGAAAGGACGATTTATCTTTTGGTATTGTAAGAAGCAATTACTGAACATGTTGGTTTTCAGTCTGCAGCTCCCCAAACCTCCTGGAGGCAGGTGAAAGTCATGACACATGAGAGATTTGCACTGTAGATTCCAAATCCTTATTTCCAGTCATTTTGGCGATAGTAACTAAAGTAATGCAAAAGTAGTGTAATGCTTTACTTTTTATTTAGAGTAATATTGTAATGTAAGCCATTACTTTAAAATGACAGTAAGTAGTGCATTACAGTTTTTGAGTAACTTGCCCAACACTGGATGTGTTAAGTTTTATATTTGGTCTTCTAGTACCACGATAATCCACCAGATGGCAGTGCATAATAAGGAATAGAATAAGATTAAACTTGCCAAAGCACTCATTTGGTATTTTGAATGAATATAGTCATTTTGTGGGGTATCATTTGGAAAACAGTGTACTTAAAGCAGCACTGTGTATTTTTTATTTCAAATGACTGAGACTGGAAATGAAGCAAAATTGTAAATTGTTGTAGAATGTGTATAATCCCTCAGTCGTCCAGGTAGAATCCATGCCAAAAGAAGAAATTCAATAAACCAAATAAACTTTTGTCCAGTTGACAAATTGAATTTCTCCTTTTGCCAAATAGTTGTACAGATTTTATAGTAGCAATGCACAACTTACTTTTAAGCAAAATAAGTTAAGTAAAAGTAAGTAATTAAGTCAGGCCAAGTTTGATGGTCTATCTGTCATTTACTTGAGTGAATATAAAGTCGCAAATGTAACTTTTCTGAAGGGGGCGTGACCTGCTTGAGGTGTTCCTGCTTTACCTGGAATCTTCCACAGACAAACTTACAGTATCTGGCATTTATTCAGTTACAGATGCTGTTTTGCTCATTAAATTAATTGAAAACATGCATTCATCCTGTAAGTGCCTCGCCTCTGTCCAGATCTGAGCAGTAATTTGGCCAGCTAGCATCACCGGATTGTTTCCATGGAAATTAATAGGGTTGGAGTTATGTTTAGGGTAATGTAACACATTCCCGACAAAGCAATAACTAGAAAAGTTAAAAAGTGTTGAAAAGTAACTGAATACATATACCGAGAATATGTACCTCATTTTGAGTATTCCAGTATAGTTACTCTTTCATTTGGTGGTATTCAGAATGACTTTTCTAAAATCAAAGCAATACACTGCAGTACTTTATCACACAATTTAGGCTTCAAGCTACAATATTAATAATAATTAAATACATATATAAAAATAGAAAACACTTCTCTTGTAATAAATAGTGAAAAAGACTTAAAGCGGTTTTTAATCTCATGTTCCGTCTTTACTCTTTAAAGGAAAATTAACGTTTTTTTTACAATCTGAGCCTCCTTTCGGCAATAAAACAAGTAGTTTTACTCACCCATAGCAGTTTGGTGTCAATTGGAGCAGTATCGCAGAACTTATGTTGAGCCGTTCTGTTCTACTAATGATCCCGTATCCGTTAACATGGTGCTCGTATCATATGCTCGGGGCATTACTTTGCGGTGTCCAAATAACACAAACTTTAGCACTTTTCAAATCACAGAAGATCGCTGTGTCAGGGTAGAGTTTTAGTGGATTCCAAAACGGCCTGAAACCCGATATCCAGCTATAGTTTCATTTGATGACGTCATCAGAGAGGACAGTGCGCATGCGTGAACTCAGCTGTTTTGTAAACACCGCTAGTCCGAAAGAAGCTAACACCGCTCTGAACTTTACTTTTCTGTTGCGATATCGGGTTTCAGGCTGTTTTGGAATCTACTAAAAGTCTACCCTGACACAGCGATCTTCTGTGATTTGAAAAGTGCTAAAGTTTGTGTTATTTGACCACAAAGTAATGCCCCGAGCACTCACGCTAACGGATACGGGATCATTAGTAGAACAGAACGGCTCAACATAAGTTCTGCGATACTGCTCCAATTGACACCAAACTGCTATGGGTGAGTAAAACTACTTGTTTTATTGCCGAAAGAAGGCTCAGATTGAAAAAAAAAAACGTTAATTTTCCTTTAATATAAACACAACTTGATGTAAAAGTATTCTAAGTATTCAGAATACAGTACTCTGTATAGGAATTTGTTACAAAATTGACATTTTAATGCAGGTATTCAGTATTCTGTAAGTAAATACCTTTTCAAAGGATTCTTCCCATCACTGTACATAGTGCACCTTTAAGCTATCCTAAAACAGATTTCCTCATGTCTCATAATCTTCCCAAAGTAATATAGTGTTGAACTTGCTAATATATAATACAAGTGATTACACAGAGTTTACATTTGGCCAACACAATATTTTCTACACTCCAATCCTACAACTCCCAGGCAGTTTTGTACCTGTAATCACCTTGCCAACAGCACCATGGATAGATACCATGAAATCACCACTTATGAATCATTATCTATCTCAAAAACCTTTGTCCCTTCTCATCTGTGTAAAGGCATATCACTGGGGTCAATAAACGCTGCTGGGTCCTCTTTTGATACTTTGGTCAGATCAAGTGTCATGTTTTAGCAGTTTAATTAGACAGTCATTGTGAACACAAAAACGATGAACTACTTCCACTAGAATAATGGAATAAAAGCAGGATTTAATTTGCAATGTACTCACTCAAATATTGTTAACATCATTATATTCTAGATTGTATAAGAAAGTGTTCCTAGTTTTGTCTATTTTTCTGGTGAAGTAAAGGTACTTTTTTTTGGTTGGGGTCCGTCACCTGCTTGTTTGTATGGATATGTTGTTGATCTGCTTGGAATGCTGCACAGTATGACATTAAAGATCCCATGACATGGTACTTCTTGATGCTTTTATATGGCTCCTTAATGGTTCCCTAATACTGTAAATGAATCCTTCTTCAAAATCAACACTCAGTGCATGAGAAACAGAGATAAGATGAGAAAGAGTTTTTTTTTTTCTCTCTGAACAGGCCATAATGGGCGTTGTTGCTTGAATGCAAATGAGGAGAAAAGAGATGGCCAATAGTAGAGGGTGGGGGCGTGGCCAAACTCTCCGCTCTCCGCTCTAGCTCTCAGCTGATCCATTTCCGTGTTTTTGCAAGGGGGGAGAGATTTGAAGCGTTCCATTGAAAAATAAACACATTTCCACAGAAAATAAAATTAAACCACTGCTGTTCAAAGGTCCAGAGGCTCAGATAAAGGGCTTCCGAGCCTAGAAACACTTGGCCGTGCCTCCAGGCAAATAAAAAAACGCATTTCGCATTGCCTAGCGCATTCGCAGTCCAAACTCTCTGGGCGTGATTTACAGAGACGCTGAGTACAGACAGACGGGGGTGGAACTGCATTCGCCGATCTGACGTCAATAAGGTGCCTTGTTCAAAATCGCCCGTTTCAACACTGGTTTTGTGTAACGCAGAAAAGGATCGCAAATGCTCAGTTTAGACATTTCGCAACTTTTAGCCATGGGGGGGGGGGCTAAACAGGGTAGGGGAGCTCACATTAACGTTCAAAAACCTCAGAAAGTGAAAATTTCATGCCATGGAACCTTTAAATTACAGGTGGTCTTATAGCTCCAAAATAGAAAAACAGGCGTTTTGACAGTGAGCGGGGTTGCCACTCTGCAGATCTGACCTGTCACTTGATCTGGTTGGGTCTCCATGAAAATAGAAAGCTCTAATACCATACATGAAGCATTCCAGACAAAGCAATAACATCTTCATGCAGAAAAGTATTTGACAGACCCTCCACCTCAAAATTTACACAACGCGCCTTTAAATTTTACATGCTGCGTTCCAGTTGTCCTCAGCGGTCAGATTTTCGGATTTTCATTACATCTTGGAATTCTTCCTCGGAAACATTTCAGAACCCAGAGCTGTTTCCGAGTTAGAAAATCCAACATCCACCCATAAAGTTTGATCTGACAGTTAAAATATTGATAGTACTTGTGTTATTTTATTGTGTTATTTTCCATGAGTTTTATTTCGGTTTTATGTCAGTATTGTACAAAAACTGTAATGTCCTTGTCATTGTTTTTCCGACATGGCCACCAGAACACGATAACTCAGAGAAAACAGTTACAACCTCAGAGAGTAAATAATAATGATCATTCCAGTTCAAAAGGGTCAAAACTTGCCGAGGTTACAAAATAGTTGAAATCTGACAAAAGGTGCATTGTGCAACTTTTCTGGTCGAGGTATTTCTGGTATTTCACGGTATAAACCTTTCTATCATCATGGAGACCAAATCAGAACAAGTTACAGGTCAGATCTGTGGAGAGGCGACCCCATTCACAATAAGAATGGCTTTTTTTCCCTACGTATTTGAGCTATAAAACCACCTGTAATTCAACAAATGTGAAGTGGAGCTGTTTAATGCCATACTGTGGAACATTCCAGACAAAGCAAAGACATATCCACAGAACCAAGCAGGTGATGGACCCTCAACCAAAAAGTTACACAATGTACCTTTAACAGATGTGAAACTATGATGAATATTCTCTGCAAGTACTAAGCCAAGTCATAATTACAAAACACATCATGCACATTAAAACTCAGGTTTTTTTTGAATATAACATTGTCTTTATGTAGTGGTAAGGTACTGCTTATACACATTCACCGAGGCAAGGTGAGGGAGTGCGATGCTCCAGGGCACAACAACAGTATGCAAAGTGAGAAGGCATAAATATTTTTCCCCTGTCTTTGACCCGTCCTTCACTATATGAATCTGAGGTAAGTCTATTTCTCCGATTGGAAGTACTCAGTCCTCGAACATTTACATCCTGACAGTCCTGATTTAGTCCTGGTTCAGTCCTGGTTTAGTCTTGGTTTAGTCCTGGGTGAGTCCTGGTTCAGTCCTGGTTTAGTCTTGGTTTAGTCCTGGGTGAGTCCTGGTTCAGTCCTGGTTTAACCTTGGTTTAGTCCTGGTTCAGTCCTGGACACATCTACTGCTTGTCCATCCTGGTTCAGTCCTGGTTTAGTCTTGGTTTAGTCCTGATTTAGTCTTTGTATAGCCCTGGTTTAATCCTGGTTTAGACCTGGTTTAGTCTTGGTTTAGACCTGATTTAGTCCTGGACACATCTGCAGCCTGTCAGTCATGGTTCAGTCCTGGTATCATTTACAGCCTGTCCATGGGAGTGGATCCTTCACTGTGGTTCATTGAGGTTTCTCTTTTTCCTCACTGTTTTTTGTTTTCCTTACCAAGAAGGAAGGTCTATGGACAGTTAGCCATTTGGTTGTTTCCAGTTTTGACCAATGACTGTTGTATTATTTGCATTTTCTAATGTTCTGTTGGATAAATCAACCATTCTGTGGTGGAGGGTCTGTCATCTGCTTGTCTTCATGGAGAATAGACTAGAATGTTCTACAGTTCACCCAGACAAGGTGAGGGAGTGTGATGCTCCAGGGCACAACAACAGTATGCAAAGTGAGAAGGGGTAAATATTTGCCCTCTGTCTTTGACCCGTCCTTCAGTGTATGAAACTGAGGCAAGTATATTTCTGTGAATGGAACTCTACATCCGGACAGTCCTGATTTAGTCCTGGTTCATTCTTCTTTTAGCCTTGGTTTAGTCCTGGTTTACTCCTGGTTTAGTCCTGGTTTACTCCTGGTTTAGTCCTAGTTTAGACCTGATTCAGTCCTGGACACATCTACAGCCTGTCTGTCCGGATTCAGTCCGGATTCAGTCCTGATCCAGTCCTGATCCAGTCCTGATTCAGTCCTGATTCAGTCCTGATTCAGTCCTGTTTTGGTCCTGGTTTATTCTTGGTCAGCTCTTGGTTCTGTCCTGGTTTAGTCCTGGTTGAGTCCTGGTTAAGTCTTGGTTCAATCCTGGTTTAGTCTTGGTTTAGTCTTTGTACAAGGCGACTGTTGTTGTGATTTTGAGCTCCTTAGAGGTGCATTGCACAATTTTTATAGTGGAGGGTCCGTCAACTGCTTGTCTTCATGGAGAATTTTGGCTACATTGAAGGACAGATCTGTGGAGAGGCAACCTTATTCACAGAAGGCATGATTGTATTTTGAGCAATGAATAATGAATAAATGCTAGATAGATGTGCATAATGTCAAACCATGGAACATTCCAAGCAAAGCAATAACATCTCCACAGAGACAAGCAGGAGACAGACCCTCCATCAGAAAAGTTGCACAGTGTACCTTTAAATGCAACTGAACTAATTTACAGCTCTTCTACTAATCTGACTACTCATGTATTGTAGTAAGAAAAGTAATTCATAAAATGGATTTCCTGTCTGGCTCTCAATCCTCCCCAGATCCAAAAGCTTTCAAACTTGGCAGTAGTACCCTTGAACCGACTGTTTCATTAGAGCAGGATGAAACAGCCCCTCTAACTACCACATTTTGGGCTCCTGCTTGAGTGGTTTGTGTTTTTCAAGTCTTGTTGGTGTGTACCTCGAGAATAGTCTGCTGCTAATTACTTCTTTAGTGAATATCAAACATGCTGTTGCTGAATACATGCTCTAATAACAGCTTCATTACACGGGCCCTCTTTGCAGTGCCCTTGTGTTGGTTTACTGAGCCCTGTTTGCCAACCAGGCCAGCCTTGAGGCATTCACAATACAGCTCGGAAGATTTGATTAAAGGCCCATGTTTACACACAAGCTGTACGGCTGCAGAAACCAAACCAACATCGCAAAGTTTTTCAAAGAGACAAAAAAGCACAACTGTACATGCTGACCACCGAGGATGCTTTTATATCCTGGGTATAGAAATACAAAAGTGTCTGAGCTAAACTGTGACCATAGTTCAATGGCTGGTTCATAGGCTGTTATTGTGTAGTTGATTTATGACAACTGTGTTTATTTAGTTCACATATTTGCTGCTTCTTGTAGTGGCATTCAGAGACTTTGAACCAGGGATTCCAGGTAAACATGATGAATTGTAGTTTTTAATAGCAGAACGAGGCACTTGAACCTGCTCTCAGAGAAAACTGTGAAGCAGAAACATTTTCTACAGACATGAATCAGTTTCACAGTTAGAGCGCTAAAACTGTAATAAAACTGTCATGTGACTCGGAAACTTTCTGTGACATTAAAAAACAAAATGGCAGACTTATCTCAGATTTTAACTGAAAAATATAATATACTTGTCTAGTTTGTGGGCAAAACACAATTTTTATAACAGTTCTAGTAAGAAATATAAGTCTCTATGGTAAATGGTCACATCTTTATATAGCGCTTTTCCACCTTCAAGGCACCCAAAGCGCTTTACAACAAGGAACCAATCACACATTCACACACCAGTGTACGCAGACACTGGGGGCGAGGTGGGTTAAGTGTCTTGCCCAAGGACACAACGGCAGCATTCATCTGTGGGAGCTGGAATCGTACCAACCAACCTGTGGGTCAGTGGATCTAACCGCTCAACCACTGATGTTTCTTATGTCAAGAGCGGGATTTGAACCGCCAACCTTTGGATCAGTGGACAAACGCTCTACCAACTGAGCTGCTGCAGCCCCCACAATCTTTAATCTAAGTGCCACCTACCTTTATTTGTGAGTCTGAACAAAGTTTAAGCCCAATGTAGTTTTCATCGAGAACCCCAACATGGAATTGTCTGAGCCTAAACACAACAGCGCTGTAACTGATGGTCTCTAGTTGTCAGATAATAGAAAAAGAACAGAACAGAACAGGCAGAAACATGAAAGAAATCAAGGCTACTGAAGTTGTAATGGCTGGAGTGTGGACTTGACTTGAAATTAACAATTTTCTTCTAGAAGTTAGAGCCTGGTCAAAAGCTGACAGTGAAGTTACATCGCTGTATGTAAATGACAACGAGGTCCAAAGATATAAGGAGATGGAGACCACTGACGAGACAATGGCTGGCTTTTATTTGGTCAAGTTGGTTAGAACTACAATAAAAAGGTGGTCCAGATTTTAAACCAGCCTCACCTAAGTGTTAGGTGAGGTTCTTTGGACCACAAAGAAGAAGAGGAATTTGCGAAACTTCAAGCAGTAGAACTGTACGTGTTTAATACCACAAGAAGTCGCATGACTCTTGTAGAAACCAATAGGAAAAAATGTTGATTGTTTCAGAGCTCTGATACATTTTTTATTTATTTTTTTCTGTGAACCAACGTTTCAAATGAACAGTTTTCCGAAAGAGTGAGTTAAGGCACATACAGCTAAAATATTGTGTAGTCGTTAGTATCTCCCCAAAGTAACTCCCGAGCTACCTGGGCCTTTCTGTGTGGACTGTGCATGTTTTTTCCCTAGTTTATTTTAATTATTTATTTATTATTTATTAAAAAAAAAAAAAAAATCAAAGTATAATTTGAATCACGGAAGGCTATCTGGCTCAAAATTGGCAACTACAATTACATAGTTACGTATACTCCTTATCAAAATGGGTGTAGATGAAACACTGAGGTAAACAAATCGTATATAGATGGTTTGAGTAAAAGTGTAGCCTTATGTAAAAGGGTGTGAATGTCTTGTGCATTGGTGTAGATGTAAGAAACCCGAGCATTGTGTTTGTATGTACAACAATGAGTCCTGTTGTGTGGGAGGATGTATGTGGTGGCTGCCAGAACTGCCTGGATCCATGTAACCCTCCCCTCTGGCCCTGCACCTTTAGTGCTGCTTTACCATACCATATCCCTCCTCTTCCCTGTTTTCAGGCCAGGGACTTAGCACTACCTCATTACTGTATCCTCTCTTTGCTCGAGAAAATTAGTGCAGTACCTGGGGCTAAGGATACAAATCTAGGCGTAACACACACACCAAGAGCCATCTTTAAAATCACACCATAAACAGTCATTACCTTCGCTTCTGATTGAATCATAATTTTCACAAGGATTTTAGGGGATATTGGGTGGAAGTCTAACATATTTAAAAGCAATCCCCTGTGACAGTGAAAACAAATCAGGAGGGAGGTTGCACAAACATATTCAACAAAGTGATACAGCATCAAGACACAGCATGTGTACAGACACTTGTGAAGGTGTATGCAGGGGGATGAACACCGATTTGAGAAGAAATGCCACTTCCTCTTTAAAGGGACAGTGTGTAAGATTTTTACCTGTTAATTACTGAAATTGAAGATACCCATTCAAAAATACATTGTTTTCCAAGCCTTTTCACTTCCATCATGAAATCAAAGTATTCTTTTGGACTTAGATATAGTCACATAAAAGGGGGATCTTCCCCATATAGAGGCAGCCATTTTGAATACGAGAGCCGCAGAAGGACATTTGGGCTCATCCTTCGCCTCGGCTCCTGCTAACAGCTGCACAGCCGCGCTGCTTATGGGTCCCCCCTTCCCCCCTCCCCTTCCCCTTCTCTCCTTCGGTCCTCTGCTCTCATATGCAGCCAGGAGCGAAGGAAGGAGAGAAGGGGAAGGGGAGGGGAGGGGGGGAGCATGCTGCCGGATCACACATCGTAATGGATATAACACGTATTTTGGACTAAATTGTTTTACTGGATTTTATTCGCTGGATCCTTATGGACAGATTGAGACCAAGTTTATGATGAAATACAGAGTTTGACCTGTGCAAAGCCTTCAAAGGTAAGCTAAGTAAGCTAAGTTTTGTGCTTTTCTGTATAAAAGCCCCATGTGCTCGGGGAGTGATTGTTTTGCAGGGAAATGAATTGCATAGTCAAAAAGAGGAGACTGTAAGGTTTCATTTGATGTGTAGATTGTCATGAATCATGATCGGGATTGTGTGTTTTCATGCGAAAAGAAAAAAAAAAAGTGAACGGGGGACCGCGGTTTATGTATACAGCGGTGCGCGGTTCGTGCGCGGGCACGCGAGATTTCGGCGCTACGTCGCGCCCGGGTGACCCTCGAGGTCTGCCGTAGCCAAAAGAGGAAGTGGAATAGCTAGTAACCACCTATGCGCCACGAATCCTACACACTGTCCCTTTAATATTTTGTAAATATATTGAAGATACTGTTTTGCTTCAGGGTTGTAAATATGAACTGAATGCTAAAAGTATGTAATGTTTTCATCTGGCAATAACCACCCATCCTTTAATTCCATGTCATGCCTCACCTCACAGCAGGAAGGTTCAACTCCTTAGGTTTCTGTGTGGAGTTTGCACGTTTCTTCTGTACTTCTGTACAGGTTGCCCAGAGTCACTGAAGAATGGGTCCAATGCAGACATTAAAGGAAAAGTAAAGTTTTTTTTTTACAATTTGAGCCTTATTTCGGTAATAAAACAAGTTGTTTTACTCACCCATAGCACTTTGGTGTCATATGGTGCATTTCCGGAGATTAGCCTAGTGCGACTTATAGCCATAGCTCTGGGCATTCCCCGAGCATGTAATATGCCCCGTGCGGGCTCCAAATAACACAAACTTTAGCACTTTTCAAATCATAGAAGCTCGATGTCTTACTCTACGATTTCGTTTGAATCAAAAGTGGCCTGTAATCCGAGATTTATCCATAGTTTACAGCTTTGCGTTCCATGTTTGGGTCCCGGGAGCTGAGAGCACAGTCCGCGCATGCGCACTGGCGTCCTCATCTACTCGAAACTATGGCTAAATCTCGGATTACAGGCCACTTTTGACCAAACAAAATCGTAGACTAAAGACATCAAGCTTCTATGATTTGAAAAGTGCTAAAGTTTGTGTTATTTGGAGCCCGCACGGGGCATATTACATGCTCGGGGAATGCCCCGAGCTATGGCTATAAGTCGCGCTAGGCTAACGGCATTAGCCTAACGGCGTTAGCCTAACGCTAATCTAAAACATCTCCGGAAATGCACCATATGACACCAAAGTGCTATGGGTGAGTAAAACAACTTGTTTTATTACCGAAATAAGGCTCAAATTGTAAACAACGTTACTTTTCCTTTAAACCTACTGTAACTGTCAGGAGCAGAGCTGGCCACAGTGCCTTACCTTAGCTAGAGGATAAGCATGTTTTAGATTGATGGGGGAAACTCAGGAGGAATACTATTTGAATACTAGTTAGAGGAGGAACACAAAAAACACTGAATCTTCTTGTGGTATGACAAGAGTTCTCAGAAATACTTTACCTTTTCTATACTATAACTTTAGTGCGGCGGTCTCCAACCTTTTTTACTCATGAGGATTGGAAATAAACACAAAACATTTTACAGGGACTGATTTAGGGGGGTGGAGCTAGTACTTATTACAGCGTAAAATGAATAAAAAAACAACAACAATAGTTTATTAAAAATGGCTTTAATTCTTATGTTTGCTGTTTACCAGGCTAATTTGCACTACATTTAAAGCACAAACATATGGTAGTAGATGGTAGTAGGTATTCAAAAAGAAGTAAATGCCTTTTAAAGATATAAAATATTCCTCTGAGTGAGACCTGGGACTAAATGTAGGTTGGGGTTGGACCTCTGCTTTGATTGATTGATTGTCTTTATCAAAAATATGGCCCACATTATGCCATTTTCTAATTTATATGTTTGTATTTTCTCATCAACAGAAAACACTCCGCCTTGAACACACTTCCACCTTGTGAAGTCATGTGGCAATACACAAAGTGCTCCTCTGTGTTTTTAAGTTGAAAGACAGACTAATAATAAAGAATTACTCAAACATGTGTGAATGAAACAAAACACATTTCCAGGAGTGTTTGAGGAGGTAACAGCTTTATAACATGACTTAAAGCTCACAGGAATCCATTTTGTGTAATATAGGACCTTTAAAGGTCCCATGGCATGAAATTTTCACTTTCTGAGGTTTTTGAACGTTAATGTGAGCTCCCCTACCCTGTTTAGGCCCCCCCCCGATCCTGTTTCTGCGTTACAAAAAATCGGAGCTCAAACGGGCGATTTTGAACAAGGCACCTTATTGACGTCAGATCGAAAAAAGAAATGCAAATGCAGTTCCACCCCCGTCTGTCTGTACTCAGCGTCTCTGTAAATCACGCCCAGAGAGTTTGGACTGCGAATGCGCTAGGCAATGCGAAATGCGTTTTTTTATTTGCCTGGAGGCACGTCCGAGTGTTTCTAGGCTCGGAAGTCCTTTATCTGAGCCTCTGGACCTTTGAACAGCAGTGGTTTAATTTTATTTTCTGTGGAAATGTGTTTATTTTTCAATGGAACGCTTCAAATCTCTCCCCCCGTGCAAAAACACGGAAATGGATCAGCTGAGGGCTCAGAGCGAGAGCGGAGAGTTTGGCCACGCCCCCACCCTCTACTATAGGCCAGCTCTTTTCTCCTCATTTGCATTCAAGCAACAACGCCCAGAATAAAGTGTTTGAGAGAGATATTTATGACTCTTTCTCATCTTATCTCTGTTTCTCATGCACTGAGTGTTGATTTTGAAGAAGGATTCATTTACAGTATTAGGGAACCATTAAGGAGCCATATAAAAGCATCAAGAAGTTTGCCTGGAAGAATCCATGACTCATCGCTGTACCAGCGAGTGAGTCTGGTAACGTTTGATCCACAGAATGCGCTGCGGTTGCGCGTAGACAGACAGCTAAGTGAACCAATCAGAGATTGCGCCATCTTGATTCAAAACTGAGGCGGAACTTCCGCTGCCTAAGAGTGACTTTGCGGGCAAAGTTGGGTGCACTGACGTCACCATCTTTGAACGAATCAGAATCGCGGAGTCCGTTTGTAACCGGAGGAGCGAAGGTGGATGGAGGGTGTCCAAATGGTATCGCGCTGTATAGGAAATACAGAGAGATATCATTTGGCTGGCCAGGTAATCAAGAAGTACCATGTCATGGGATCTTTAATACAAATCACAATGGATTACTTGCACTATTTTTTGATACATCACCGATAAAATACGCTTTTTGTCAGCAGCATACATCTTGAGTATGAATATACCACCTCTTTCCCAGCGAGCGTGCCGTGCGGTGCCCTCCTCTGGCGTGTAAACCAGCCTGCGCCCAGAGATGATGTCACGTCTACTGTGGCGCGCACGTTTGCCTCCATCAAAGCAAGAGCCCGATGAAGAGATTCAGCTGCGCCACCGAAAGGCCAGCAGTGCGCATTCAATCCAATCAGGGCGGAAAATCGAGGGACAAGGGAGAGATGCATCCCCTGGCTTCACATACACCCACATTCACATGCGTACAGTGGGCGATGCTTTCCCTGTGGGCCTGGCACCAGTTGAAAGTGGTCAGTGGGCATGAGATGACCACAAGAGCCGTGTCGCAAGTACAAGGCCGGAGTGCCGATGCACCTCTCTGGTGTGGGGAGGAAGAGCAGAGAGAGGAGGAGGAGGGAGGGATGAGCTCATAAACGTGGCGTGCTGTCATTAAAGGCCAAGTCGAGTGTTGAGTCCCGGTGAAGTCTCTTTTGTGGGCAGCAACGTGGATCAAAGAGCTGGGTTTGGATGGAGTCTTTTCAAGGGCTTATTTTGTACATTATCCATGGGTTTTGGAAGGACTGTTGCCATAGTGATTGGCATTTTAAAACAAAATATTATACCTCTTGAATGTGGAAAATGCAATCAAAAATAATCAAAATGCATAACAAGAAGCTGAATGTCATGAATAGGGAGTTACAATAAATATACCACACATTTATGCAGGGCAGTAGACGGGGGCACAAAGAGGTCTGTTGTCCAGGGCCCCAGAGTTTTAGGGGCCCAGAATTGGACCCTCTTCCTATTAATTTATATTAGAGGGGGGCCCATTTGAGTCCCTAAATTTCTATCAACGGGCCTGCATTTATGTGTCAAACTTTGGAACAAAATGTCCGGACTGATATCTCTACTTTTTTTTAACAGAGATAACAGAAAAAAAACAACTGACTAGACATTTGGGGTTTTAAACGATTAAAAGTCTTGTTTATGTTCAGGAAATGCTATACAAAACTGATTAGTGTGAGCTTTTGGTGTTGAGTTTTGTATCGGCACACATGTCTGAGTAATTCGCTGTTCCACCTTATGATTAAGTTAACAGCTATCTTTTATTTTTGTTCAGTAGAAATCGGCAATTCCAGGGTTTAAATTATCCAAGTACAGTGAACCCTCGTTTATCGCGGGGGTTAGGTTCCAGAAATAGCCCGCAATAAGTGAAATCCGCGAAGTAGGACAATTTTATATTTTACAATTATTCTACATGTTTTAAGGCTGAAAACGCTTCACCAGACACATTATACACCTTTCTGAGACTGGTATTAACATTTTCTCACATTTTTCTCTTGTTTAAACACTCAAACTTTTGTAGATTTTCATTAAAATATATTAATAGTGGGGCGGGGGCACGTGACACGCGGGCACGTGCGCGCGGGCACGTGCGCGCGGACACGTGCGTTTGTTTTGGTACCACATATCCATGCCATGTGCGAAAGTCGAGTGGAAAGCGACCTGGATATCATTTAACAGACGCCTCTGAGCACCACAAGACCAGGTAAGACCAACCTGCGCTCACAAGAGTTGGTTGCATTTCACCCCGGCTCCAAAATCAGTCCGCTATCAATGCGTCGCCAATACTCCACAGAGCTGTGGAGTATTGTGGAGTATTGGGTTCGTCCTCTCGTCCTCTCACGGGGAAGAGCCACTGTCTCCTCTGTGCGCGCGAGTGTCCTCTCCCCGCTGCGGCTCCCCCGGACGCTCCATGTTGATTCTTGGCTCTTCCATTTGTCCGGCTCGCACTCTCTTCCATGGCTCGTGCAAGTAAACAAAGGCCACACCTCCTGTCACCCAGGCGCTCTCGTGAAGGAAATCTGAGACTCTGTCCCTACCATCCCTGGTCTAGACCTGGTTTAGTCCTGGTTTAGACCTGGTTTAGTCCTGGTTTAGACCTGCTTTAGACCTGGTTTAGTCCTGGTCTAGTCTCTTAGCTAATCAGGGCGCAGGACAGAATGTTACACTGTAAAAAAAAAAGTTACACTATAAAAAAAAATTGAAAAAAAAAAAAAAAAAAATTGGAAAAAAAAATCCGCGAAACAGCGAGGCCGCGAAGAGTGAACCGCGATACAGCGAGGGTTCACTGTAATTCTAGTGAAGGTTTATGGAGTTTAAAAACACAGTGGAGCACTTCCTGTATCACCACACATGATATCACAAGGTGTATTCTGTTTGAGAGATAAACTCAACCTAAATATTATGTGGTTTATGTCTTAAACAAACAAAGCACAGTCCCAGGTATGTTTGTGATGAGGAAAGAACATTACAACATACAGAAGACCACAAAATAGCATAATATTGGCAGTTTAACGAAAGCCATTTTCATTTGTTTGCAATAAACTAAAATAACACCAAATTGAACATTGTAACTGATCAATATGACAAAAATATATATTATTAGAATGTCATGGCGCCCACCACTAATCCAAGCAATCAAATGTAAAGTAACACTGAGTTTGTCACTTAATGGTGAGCATAATTCATTGAAAGCGAGGTTGCCAGATTTCTTTTTCTAATCCCTGTCTGAGAGTGTAATGAAGTCCTTATACTGTCAGCACATTTTGCAGTTGCTAACACTAATGAGATAGTTTTGTGCAAGAACCGCTGAGCTCTTATTCAGAAAAGTCTTTTAATCCTCGCATTTGCATTATTTCCTTGAGACAAATACAGGGTTTGCTTTGAGATTACCGTGTGTGGAATATATAGATTAATACATTGTTTTTCGCAGATTAGAGGCGCGGGTGTGTTTCAACATGAACAAAGTGCTATTGTCAAAGGAGTTTAGTTTTTGCCTCCATGAGAACTAAAGACGGATGGCGGTTTGTGCTCTTGTAGTAGACATGAATGGGCCTCAGTTCTCTAGACTTTGACACTGATATTAAATCACCTTGAGCTATTAGAGAAGTGAAGTCTATCGTTATGCATTAAGCCTATCCAATCTGGTAACGTTCCAAAGGAGCTGATAAGGCCTCTGTACTTTTTCTTTATTCATTTCTGTTTGTCCAGCATTTGATAAAAGGGAATTTTCACTCTCATGGATATGTAAAACTTTAATGGAAAATCTGTAACCTGCTTATTTACAGTCAGATCAACCATTCAGAGATGAATATGGACCAGTTTATACTCCAAATAACACACAAATAACACCCCCCCCCCCACACACACACACACACACACACGCACACACACACACACACACACACACACACACACACACAGACAAATGTAATCGGAAATCAATATGACTTCCACTTTTTTGGCTAATTACCGGTACATATGCTTCAATTAGATGCTGCAACTTTGACATGGAAATTGTCAAAACCCAACAAATGCTCAATCCCCAGGGACACCAGCTACACCTATTCTTAGATTTACACCAAAAATTTTAGCAGAATATGAAATTTGACTAGAATTAGAGGACATCAGAGGCCAAAACTCCAGAGCCTCAGCTTCACAAAGAGTCCAGCCATTTGTTCTGCTCCAAAGGGTTCAGAAACAGATTCTGTTTCAACTGAGGATCATCTCAGTCTGGAGTTTTAGGAAAAGTAGTTTATAACACTAAGGCAGAGGTCTTCAACAGGGGGGTCACGGAGGTACTGCAGGGGGGTCGCGAAATCTTTTGATTTCACTTTAAAATAATATAATTTTATATTTTATAGTGTAAAATACAGTATTAACCTGTGTATTATTTCCTTGTATTGGATGTACCATAACAGTGTAGCAATGTTTATACATGACACTAAGCTCAATTTAATATAAAACACAATTCTATGCCGTATATATAGTAGGGGGTCCCTGGCCCAGTTCGCCATCTGTTTGGGGGTCCCTGGCCTGAAAAACGTTGAAGACCCCTGCACTAAGGAGTTAAAGGTGCATTGAGTAACTTTTCTGTTGGAGGGTCCACCACCTGATTGACTCCATATTCTCTGCAATGTTTACAGTGTGGCATTTAACTTAACTATCTCCATGGAGACAAGCAGCCACATCACCAGGCCAAGTTACAAGTCAGATCTGTAGAGAAGTGGGCCTGCTCACAGTAAGAATGAATGTTTTGTGGTAGTATTGAGAAGAAAAACTCCTCTAATTGAATAAATACAAAATATATTTGTTTAATGTGGACTGTGGACCATCCCAGGCAAAACAATAACATCACCATAGAGACAAGCAGATGGCACACACTTCACCAGAAAACAAAATTCACAAAGGAGATTACATTTTAACAAAGATTCAGTACAGAAACATCTCTCTGCCACCTTTTAATTTATATGGAAATCTGTTGTTTTATATTTTAATTACAAATTCAACAGTTTGCTGTATACCTCTTTCAGATGTAGCTAAGCGGTGCTGACATGAGTTTGGCTGCTCTAACAGTCAAGGCTTTGTGCTGCTGCCAAAAAACACTTTAATTCAGGTTGTTCAGTTACTAGAATATACACCATGTTTACTAGTGTACAAGGCAGCTGTTGGTGCAAACTGTCTTACACCCATAGACTGTATATATATAAATTGACATAGTTAACATAGTTCATCAAGAATGACGACTATGTGGAGTACAGAGGACTAACACAGGACTTTGTGGACTGGTGTCAGCGGAACCACTTCATCATCAATACAGGGAAGACCAAGGAGATGGTGGTGGACTTCTGCAGACGCCATTCTACTGCCCCTCCACCAGTGAACATCCAGGGAAGGGACATTGAGAGAGTGGACTCTTACAAGTACCTGGGTGTTCATCTGAACAATAAACTGGACTGGACTCATAACACTGATGCACTGTACAGGAAGGGCCAGAGTCGGCTCTATCTCCTGAGGAGACTGCAGTCCTTTGGAGTGAGAGGGCCACTCCTGAGGACCTTCTATGACTCTGTGGTGGCATCAGCCATCCTGTACGGTGTGGTCTGCTGGAGCAGCAGCATCACAGAGAGGGAGAAGAAGAGGCTGGACAAGGTCATCAGGAAGTCCAGCTCTGTCCTGGACTGCCCTCTGGACTCAGTGCAGGAGGTGGGGAACAAGAGAGTCCTGGCTAAGGTCACCTCTATGCTGGACCATGAGTCTCACCCCCTGCAGGATGCTCTGTCTGCTCTGGAGAGCAGCTTCAGTGATAGACTGATTCACCCTCGCTGTGTGAGGGAGAGGTTTCGCAGGTCTTTCCTTCCTGCTGCTGTCAGACTGTACAATGAACACTGTTAACATGTCATTCAACTTTATCTACACTACAATATTCAGCTATACTCGAGAGTCTATTTTTAGGTCTATTTTTAAATTATTTTAAGCCATTATTTATTATCTTGTTTTATCGCATGCTACATTTTCCTGCTGTGGATTGCAACACTGGAATTTCCCCACTGTGGGACTAATAAAGGCATATTTTATCTTATCTTATCTTAACGCTCTAGCCGCCACGTTCCAAATAGGAAGTGATCACGGGCATGCTTCCGGCTCCATCAACTCTGGTTCCAATTGACTTTCCATTAAGAATTGTAAAATTGCTGTAACTGCTGCAGTCATTTAGTCCTAAAATGTTTTTATTAATCTGCTCAAATCCTTGTTTTATTTTGCTATTTTGTCCATAAATCAAGATATGAACATTGTGTTGTGTGATAAAAGAAGAAATTCACTTTGTCAACTGGACAAAGTTTGTTCGGTCGAAAACGTTTCGCCGCTCATCCGAGAGGCTTCGTCAGTTCTGGTTAGAGTGCTGGTAAGACACTTGCTTATATCTCGCTGCAGGGAGGAGCTAATTAGCTAACTGACCTGACTAGCCCTATTGTTTCTTTTAAAAGGAACAATAGGGCTAGCCAGGTCAGGGCCAGAGGTGTGAAAAACAGTTGTGTAGGGATGAATAGGTATGCTAATCTAGACACCAGAGAAACAAAAGACAGAAACCAATAGGCGAGATAGTTTCGGAAAGTAGTTAGCTAGTTAGCTCCTCCCTGCAGCGAGATATAAGCAAGTGTCTTACCAGCACTCTAACCAGAACTGACGAAGCCTCTCAGATGAGCGGCGAAACGTTTTCGACCAAACAAACTGTCTAGTTGACAAATTGAATTTCTTCTTTTATCATGGATTCTACCTGGACGACTGAGGGACTCTTCACGCATCATATTGTGTTGTGTGTTTTGTTTCATTCTCACATGTTTAAGACACAAACCCTGCATATTTAGGCCTAGTTTGTCTCTCAAACTAAAAACACTCTGTTCCACCTTGTGATGCCATGTGCTAATACAAGAAGTGCTCCAGTGTGTTTTTGAACTCCATACACCTTCACGAGAATCATTTGGATGATTTCAGCCCTGGAATTGCCAATATCTACTGAACAAAAGGCAAAAGTAGCTGTTAAGTTGAAAACTACCACTACATGACATCAGGAGGTGGAACAGAGCATTTTGAGCTTTGGAAAAGAATTACCGGTACTCAAACATGTGTGAATGAAACAAAACACAACTCCAGGCATGTTTATGATAAGGGTTAGGGTAAATTTTGTGTAATATTGGAACTTTAATTAACAAACAAAAAATTGTAATGTTCGATAACAGCAATATTTAAAAAAAAACAAAAAACTCTTGTAGACAACTCTGGCAGCTTTTCCTTAAAACACAACTTTAAAAAAATGGTGCACCTGCTGGTTGTGCTCATCCAAAGCTGTGCAATCTCAGTGTCAGGTGCTCTTTGCTTTCTGCTCACTCCAAAAGAACCTCCCTGTGATTGCTGACCCCAGTGGACCTTGAGCGGGGCTTTTGTTAACTCAGCGGGCTTCAGACCACAGAGTAAAAAGAGTGCATGGAGCAGCAATATCCTGCTCACTACTGCGGAGGGCGAGTCAGTGTGTGTGTGTGTGTGTGTGTGTGTGTGTGTAATCATGTTTGAAATGATCTCACCTCTCTTCAGGTCACTTCATCAGTGAGGCCCACCATCCTTTGTCCGCTCTCTTTATTTCCTTTGCTGTTTTTTTCCCTTTTCTTTTCAGAGTAAAAACAAATTGGCTTACCCGCACACATATGCATGAGGCACTGGGCTGACTGGTGAAAGGAGATTGGAAAGTCAGTGCAGCCAGCAGTAATGGTGCTGTGTCCCTTGAAGGATATTGTCCATGTGGAGGGAGGCTGGACACAGGGAAGTGAACAATGTGACCTAAAATCTGGGTCAAAAAGGTCCCTCCCAAAGAGATATGAGCCCTGAATGTTTGTGGTATAATTTGACTTCATATTCATTTGTAACATGCAATTAATATGAAGTCACTCTTAAAGGGACAGTGTGTAAGATTTTTACCCATTAATTACTGAAATTGAAGATACCCATTCAAAAATACATTGTTTTCCAAGCCTTTTCACTTCCATCATGAAATCAAAGTATTCTTTTGGACTTAGATATAGGCACATAAAAGGGGGATCTTCCCCATATAGAGGCAGCCATTTTGAATACGAGAGCCGCAGAAGGACATTTGGGCTCCGCCTTCGCCTTCGGCAAGGCTCGTGGTTTTGGGTAAACAACACAAGCATGCTGCCGGATCAGACGTCGTAATGGATCTAACACATGTTTTGGACTAAATTGTTTTACTGGATTTTATTCGCTGGATCCTTACGGACAAATTGAGAGCAAGTTAATGGTGAAATACAGAGTTTGACCTGTGCAAAGCATTCTAAGGTAAGCTAACCTCGTTTTGTGCTTTTCCGTATAAAAGCCCCATGTGCTCAGGGAGTGATTGTTGTGCAGGGAAATGAATTGCATATTCAAAAAGAGGAGACTGTAAGGTTTCATTTGATGTGTAGAGTGTCATGGTACATGATCAGGAATGTGTGTTTTCATGAGAAAAGAAAAAAAAACAACGGGACCGAGTTTTATTTATACAGTAGCGGCGCACGGACCTCGAGGTCTGCCATAGCTAAAACAGAAAGTGCAATAGCACCATCCACCTATGCGACACGAATCCTACACACTGGGGCTTTAATGGTAAAAACAAGCTACAATCACAACTGAACCTGGGTTGTTAGTGTACTAATGTGCAAATCATTCTCAGTATATGGACAGGCCATGCCTCATGTGAAAGCTCAGAACCTCCAGAATTCACTCACTGATCTGCAGAGGCTGCACTAGCACTGATCCATGATTGGCTGCTGGTACTGGGGTTTAGTAGTGACCATTCAGTCATTTTAAGATTCTAAATTGTTTATAGTTGTAGTAAGGGAGACTGGGGTAAGTTGAGCCAACCCTTAAATCTGAAAAGCTATACGATTTTATTGAAATATGCCATTATTTGAATTGAAAGAGTACACTTCAGTCATGCTCCAAAAATGAATGAACAAATGAAAAATAAGTAGCTACATTTTTGGAGAAAGACGAGCACTACAAATGAATAATGCAAATACTTTATATGGGTATTCTTTATGTAAAAAGGTAAAAATTATGTATTTTTTATAGTCTTTTAACCTTCCATCACTGCACCATCTCATGACTCTTCTGATGAAAGCTACAGGAAGCAACTTAAACATGTAAATCAGGTAAAACAAACTCCTGCCTGACTAAAAGAATCATTATAACATGGGTTTCTCTGATTGGCTGATCTGCCTGTCAATAACCCTCTCTGAAAATGGGGAGACTGGATACAGGTCCACACCTGCTCATCTTTGTAATCTGTTGTGTGGTTCCTTGACAGGCAGCATATATGTCCCCACAGCGCCATGTTCCCATTACTCCAACATAAAAGAGAACTAAATCTACAAAGCATAACATGTGTTCTTGAAGCATTTCTACACACAAAAGAGCTCTAAAATTCAATTCAGTTCAATTCAATTCAATAATGGAACTGACAGAAGAAATAACCAATGCCATGGACAATAAACAGTTTTTGGTTAGCATTTTCGTAGACCTTCAAAAAGCATTTGACACTCTGGATCATGAGATACTATTGCAAAAATTATATAAATATGGCATAAGAGGTGTAACACATCAGTGGGTCACAAGCTACTTAAAAGACCGATATCAGTATGTGGAAATCGATAACAATAAATCAGAGTATTATCTTACATTATGTGGAGTACCCCAAGGATCAGTTCTTGGACCTATACTTTTCCTTATTTATGTTAACGATATTGTCTCTGTTTCCAGTTTACTCAAATGTATTTTGTTTGCAGATGATACTACTAAAAATATAAAAGAGGTTTTACAAATAGTAGATAGTAGAGTTTCAGAAAATTCTGATATGCTTCAAAGCCAACAAACTATCTATAAATATTAGTAAGACAAAGTTTATGATTTTTAGTTACAAAAAGAAAGACATCGATGCAAGATTGGTCATATAAGGACTGGAGATTGAAAGGACAAGTGAGATCAAGTTTTTAGGTGTTGATAAGTGATGAACATTTGACATGGAAATCACACATAGAACAAGTTAAATCAAAAGTATCACAAACAATAGCTGTATTACACAAAGTGAAGGACTGTCTTAACAAAATGCCATGTTTCTTCTGTATAACTCACTGGTTGTTCCATATTTGACTTATTGTATTGAAGTGTGGGGAAGTGCCTGTAAATCATTCATTGAACCAATCTTCCTTTAACAGAAACGCGCTGTCCGTGAAATGGAAGTGGCTACAGAGCCCGCACTAACCCTATATTTGTACAATCAAAAACATTAACATTTAAAGAATTGGTAGAATATAACTTACTCAAAATTATGTACAAAGCTCATCAAATAATACTACCAATCAACTTGCAAAATAGATTCAAAAAGAGAGAAACTAGTCATAAATTAAGAGGAACTGATACTTTGTGGCAGATATCATAAGCTTATGCTTCTTTCTGTTCCCTTTTCATTCATATCTGTAATTTTTTGTTTTGTTTTAACAAATGAAATAAAGAAAGAAAAGAAAGAAAGAAAGAAAATTCAATTCAGATTTTGCCTGCAGTCATTAACAAGACTGATTTTAGTGCATTATTGTATATTGGTTTATTTTAACAGGGACCATGTACAAAAACATTCATCTCATAAAAGAAATGATGCTTTACACCACATTTAGTTAAAACCAGTTTCCATCTGCAGTCAATGGGCAGATTAACAAACAAAACATTTAAAATACATCTAAGTATCCATCCATTTACAATCAAAGCATGTGCTCTCCCATTCTTTCATTTAAAACACATCACAATCCACAGTTACACATAAATTACTCAAATACAAGTCATTTATTACCACATAAGCCTACATTACAATTTACCACATTTTAATGGCAAATGCATCAACACAATGTGAGTTTTAAACAAATCACTTCAAGCATATACTACCTTTAAATATTTGCAATTTGTTTGTCCCAAAATGTGGTCCTTACTTTGGCAGCATTTGAGATTTCACATCAAGCAAATGACATTCTTGTGGTTTAACTTCTACTCTTCTTGTACTTTGCGGTGTGTTCTACAAACAAACTATACATATTTATAAATACATGAAAGGGCAGCCATTGCACCGGTCTTGTCAGAAAACCCACAAATTGAGATCCGTGTTCCGTGCAGAAGTAGGGGCTGGAGATTATCCCTAGAAAGACAACTTCTAAATACAGAGGACAACGTGCCTAACCTCCGACACACGCCCCAGGGATGCTGCGTGTTTTCCAGTGTCTGGCCGCACAGTGTATTTTTACAGGACGAGTTTATCCTCCAAAAGTAGTTCTGCTGTAATTTTGGGTCATCCATCCGTCTGTCTGTCTGTCCTCTGCGGAAGGAGGAGGCTGTGGAGTCTGACCACTGGCACGGTCAAGCTCCTTCAATAGCCCATTCTCCTCACTCAACAGATGTAGACAAGTTAAGTACGGAAAGAGCATTTAAAGGTGCATTGTGTAACTTTTCAGGTGGATGGTCCATCAAATGCTTTTCTCCGTGGAGATGTTATCGCTTTGTCTGGAATGTTTCACAGTATGATACTAAACCTTTCTATCTTCATGGAGACCAAGCTAGACCAAGTTACAGGTCAGATCTGTGGAAAGGCAACCCAGTTCAGTCAGAATGTAAATTAGAGCTGTTTAAATTCATACTGTGGAACATTGGAAGCCATAGAAAAGAGCAGGTGCCAGACCCCCCACCCAAAAAAGTTACATAGTGCACATTTAAAGAATACTGTTACAGTGGTACCTCACCTTACGAAATTAATTCATTCCAGAAGTGGTTTCGTAACGTGAAAAATTCGTAAGTTGAGTAGCTATTTCAATGGAAAAAGCCTGATTCGTTCCAAGGCCCCGATCCAAGTTTTTTTTTTTATAGTGTAACTTTTTTTATAGTGTAACATTGTGCTCTGTGTGTTTCTCACATTTGTCTCTCATTTAAACACTCAAACTTTCATAGATTTTCAACAAAATGTATTAATAGTGAAGTGTGGGGGGAAGGGGGAGGGGGAAGAAGACTGCACTCTGACACGTGACCTGGCGCGGAGCTGACAGCAGACCAAGGTGTAAACCTGGACTGGACCAGGACTAAACCAGGACTAAACCTGGACTAAACCGGGACTAAACCAGGAGGAGCCGTGGCGGTCTGGACTAAACCAGGACTAAACCTGGACTAAACCAGGAGGAGCCGCGGTAGTCTAGACCACCACGGCTCCTCCTGGTTTAGTCCAGGTTTAGTCCTGGTTTAGTCCAGACCACCGCGGCTCCTCTAGACCTCCTCTAGACCTGGTCAGGTCTAGAGGAGGTCTAGACCACCGCGGCTCTTGCATGGGTCTCGTTCATGCGCTCAGACTGCGTGCAGTCCCCTCCTCGCTGCTCCCCTCAGCTGTGACTCGAAACGAAACCAGGAAATAGACCGCGTGCAGCGCTTTATTCCACCTGGTCTAGTCCTGGTTTAGTCCTGGTTTAGTCCTAGTTTAGTCCTGGCTTAGTCCTGGTTTAGTCCTGGTCCAGTCCAGGTTTAGACCTTGGTCTAGACCTGCTGTCAGCCCCGCGCCGGGTCATGCTGCGCTATCACACGTGTCTGTGCGCAGTCTTCTCCCCCCTCCCCCTTCCCCCCACACTTCAATATTAATAATTTAGTTGAAAATCTATGAAAGTTTGAGTGTTTAAACGAGAGACAAATGTGAGAAAAGTTTAAATCCAGTCTGAGAAAAGCGTATAATGTGTGTGGCTGAGCGCGCATTATTTGAATTTTTGAGATTTCGCGTTTCGTAACTCGAATTTTCTTTCGTATCTAGAGACAAAAATTTACCGTGAAGGCGTTTTGTAACTTGAAATTTTTGTTTGTTGGGTCATTCGTAAGGTGAGGTACCACTGTATTTCTGACATTATCCGCACCATGTCCGCACCATGTTGGATTGTTGTGGCTGTCAATCGGTTGTCAATCACTGGACCAGAGCCTGCTCCACACCCAATCCCCGTGCTTCCCCCAACCTGCTGAGCACTGCCTACTCTGGAGCATTTTTAATATTTTGCTTATGGCGGAGTAAAGCTTTGGGAGGGGTATTTAATGGCACAAACTGAAGCAATTAGTCCGTGAGGGCATGTTTCTGGACTTGTGCTCTGTCGCTGCCTGACCCAAGATGAGGGGGAATGGGGTAGGACATGGAGCCCACTGTGGAAACCCCCTCTGCACAGACCAAGGCAGTGATCCATGGCTCTGGTTGTGGCTGATGGCTGGTGGGTGGCTCTGTCTGTGGAGAGGGATGACCTGCCCACTGTCAGACTGTGTTTGGAAATCTGTGGAAGTAACACAACCACAAGTCTGGGTCTCTTCAGCTCTGGAGGTGGAGGGACTTGCACAAGCAGATGTTGTCTAAAATTTTAGCATTCTAACAGGGCAATGAAGGAAGTTTTCCTATGAGGACTATAACATTTGATACTAAAACTAATATTGGAACTACTCTACTACTTGAACAAGTATCAAAACTGAAAAAGTGTAAATCGGACTAATGTTTCCTGAGTAGTTTTAAAATAGTCTTGACTTACAGTAGTGAGTGTCCACCAATATGAAAGGTTGGTGGTTTGAATCTTGCTCTTGACGTAAACATCACTGGTTGAACTGTCAGATTCACTGACCCACAGATAAGCGGTGCGATTGTAGTTCCTACAGATTAATGCTGTGATTGTGTCCCTGGGCAAGACACTTAACTCCCCCTGAATGTGTGAATGGATGAGTGGTTCCTTGATGAAAAGTGCTTCAAAATTTAACAATATACCATTTACTGTAAATCGAAACTAATATAAGACCATATGGAACTACTTTTTTAAAGCCCCAGTGTGTAGGATTCGTGGCGCACAGGTGGATGGTGCTATTGCACTTTCTGTTTTAGCTACGGCAGACCTCGAGGGTCACCCGGGCACGAGCCGCGCGCCGCTACTGTATAAATAAAATGCGGTCCCGTTTTTTTTTTTTTTTTCTCATGAAAACACACATTCCCGATCATGTACCATGACACTCTACACATCAAATGAAACCTTACAGTCTCCTCTTTTTGACTATGCAATTCATTTCCCTGCAAAACAAACACTCCCCGAGCCCATGGGGCTTTTATACGGAAAAGCACAAAACGAGGTTAGCTTACCTTAGAATGCTTTGCACAGGTCAAACTCTGTATTTCACCATAAACTTGCTCTCAATTTGTCCGTGAGGATCCAGCAAATAAAATCCAGTAAAACAATTTAGTCCAAAACACGTGTTAGATCCATTACGATGTCTGATCCGGCAGCATGCTTGTGTTGTTTACTCAAAACCACGAGCCTTGGCGAAGGCGAAGGCGGAGCCCAAATGTCCTTCTGCGGCTCTCGTATTCAAAATGGCTGCCTCTGCATGGGGAAGATCCCCCTTTTATGTGACTATATCTAAGTCCAAAAGAATACTTTGATTTCATGATGGAAGTGAAAAGGCTTGGAAAACAATGTATTTTTGAATGGGTATCTTCAATTTCAGTAATTAACGGGTAAGAATCTTACACACTGTCCCTTTAAATGTTATTTTGACAATTATTATTACAGTGATGTGTGTAAAATCCCTCAGTCGTCCAGGTAGAACACGTGGCATGGCATGTCTAGTTGACAAATTGAATTTCTCCTTTTGCATATTACAGTGATATAGAATAATTTTTTTTATTTTAAAAGTGGCTAGTGGTATCAAAATCTGTATGGAGCCTTTTTCCTTAGCACAAAAATCTCTTTAGACTTGTATTGTGAGTACAGGGGGTCCTCGGGTTACGACGTTGATCCGTTCTTAAGACGCGTCGTAACCCGAATTTCGTCGTAAGTCGGATTTTGCCTTTGATCTTCCAACCAAAGCACCAATAACCTTTCCATCTCAATAATTAGACCACTACGCTGCTTGGTTATCACTGCCGCTTTCATAGGAGCAGATCAGAGCCCACATCAGGTACTTCCGCCCACATTGGGCACGCACACGAGGCCGTCTTCTTCTCCCTACAACCACAACAGAGCGTATTCTTCTGCCGTGCGCCGCGCGCCGTTCGCGTTTGTTTACATCTCTTGCCACGCTAAACCGCGTAAGACGGAATGACGCGTAATATATACATATTTTTTTTAATGGGGGCGCGTTCGTAACCACGAAACGTCGTAACCCGAGACCGTCGTAACCCGAGGACCCCCTGTAGTGCTATTGTGATAAATGCTATTGCACTGAGCACCACCAATTGCTAGAAAAACAGGTTAAAAGTCCTATATTACACAAAAAACAAAACAACAAAAGAGGTTTAAGCCATGTTCTAATGTTGTTATCTCATCAAAAACTTACTTGGAGTTGTGTTTTGTTTCATTCATACATATTTGAGTAATCCTGCATTATTTGACCAAAGTCCAAAGTTCAAAATGCTTTGTTGTACTTTGTGATGAATGAAGCGGCAGTTTTCAAGTTAACAGCTACCTTTTACTTACCTACTTCAGGAGAGATTGGCAATTCCAGTACTGAAATTATCCAAATGATTCTAGTGAAGGTGTATGGAGTTTAAAAACACAGTGGAACACATGCTTATCATATGACAGCACAAGGTGGAACAGAGTGCTTTCTGTTTGAGAGAAGAACTCCGCCTAAATATGCAGATTGTGAGTTAATCGTGTGAATGAAACAAAACATAACTCCAGGTATGTTTTTGATGAAGAAACAACATTATACATTATAATACACTCAACAAAAATATAAACGCAACACTTTTGTTTTTGCTCCCAATTTTCCTGAGATGGACCCAAAGATCCAAAAGTCACTCCAGATACACAACACTACCATTTCTCTCAAACATTGTTCACAAATCTGTCCAAATGTGTGACAGCGAGCACCTCTGCCCCGCCGAGACAATCCACCCCACCTCACAGGTGCGCCACATCAAGATGCCGATCCGACATCATGACCAGTGCACAGGTGCGCCCCAGACTGCCCACAATAAAAGGCCACCCCGAAATGTGCATTTTTTTTTTTGCTTTATTGGGAGTCTGGGGACTCAGAACCAGTCAGTATCTGGTGTGACCACCATTTGCCTCATGCAGTGCAACACATCTTCTTCGCATAGAGTTGATCAGATTGTCAATTGTGGCCTGTGGAATGTTGGTCCACTCCTCTTCAAAGGCTGTTATGGACGAAGAACACAGGTGCATTTTATTGATGGCATTTTGAATGCACAGAGATACCGTGATGAGATCCTGAGGCCCATTGTTGTGCCATACATCCATGAACATCACCTCATGTTTCAGCAAGATAATGCACGGCCCCATGTTGCAAGGATCTGTACACAATTCTTGGAAGCTGAAAATGTCCCAGTTCTTGCATGGCCAGCATACTCACCGGACATGTCACCCATTGAGCATGTTTGGGATGTGCTTGACCGGCGTATACAACAGCGTGTACCAGCTCCCACTAATATCCAGCAACTTCGGACAGCCATTGAAGAGGAGTGGACCAACATTCCACAGGCCACAAGTGACAATCTGATAAACTCTATGCGAAGAAGATGTGTTGCACTGCATGAGGCAAATGGTGGTCACACCAGATACTGACTGGTTCTGAGTCCCCAGACCCCCAATAAAGAAAAAAAAAAAAAAAATGCACATTTCAGGGTGGCCTTTTATTGTGGGCAGTCTGGGGTGCACCTGTGCACTTGTCATGATGTCGGATCGGCATCTTGATGTGGCACACCTGTGAGGTGGGGTGGATTGTCTCGGCGGGGCAGAGGTGCACGCTGTCACACATTTGGACAGATTTGTGAACAATGTTTGAGAGAAATGGTAGTGTTGTGTATCTGGAGTGAATTTTGGATCTTTGGGTCCATCTCAGGAAAAATGGGAGCAAAAACAAAAGTGTTGCGTTTATATTTTTGTTGAGTATAGATCAGAATATAACGTAATATAACAATTTCATAAATAAACACGCTTATGCTTTGATTAAACTGACTAAACTGGAAGTGCCCAACAGCTTTTCTCACAGTAGTCTCCAATGCACCACACACACTGACAAATACATCTGTACTTCTTCACAAAGAAAATCCAAATCCTGCCTATTGTAAATATTTGTCATGCCGAGATGCTTGTGTGGTAGCAAGTTAACCCATATTTTAAAACACTGTGTGAGTGTAGTCTAATGCCACCAGAAAACTCCTCTCTCTGATGTAGGCCTAGAGCAATGTGGAAACGAATCACCAATATTTACTAATCTGGTCTGGTGCATGGCTTCCATGTCTCACCACATGTGAGCGCTGCTCTTTTATGGAACAATATGGTGCTAAACAAGCCTCCATAAACAGTGGAAACTATTTTGTCTGTCACAAGCAGCGCTGCTCCTGGTACTACCCTCATAATGGCTCATGTGGTAGAAAATAAAGTAAAAGTAATAAAGCGCTGTACTCAAAGGTCCTTTAAAACACAAAATTGACTCTTGCCATGTTATAAAGCTGTCAAAAACATACCTGGAGCTGTGTTTGTTTCATTCACACATGATTGAGTAATGCTGGATTAATTAATCTATATAAATCTCCAAAGCTCAAAATGCTCTCTTCCACATTATGATGTAATAAAGTGGTAGTTTTCAAGTTAACAATTACCTTTTACCTTTAGTTCAGTAGAGATTGACAATTCCAGGGTTGAAATTACACAAGTCTAGTGATGGTGTATGAACTTTGAAAACACACTAGAGCACTTCCTGTATTACCCCGTGACATCACAAGCATTATAACATGGCTTAAAGGGATATGCCACCCCCAGGTCAAATTTGGGCATCTCCCCACAGTCCAGAGACTAAAATAAGTGGTGGAAAGCGTTTTCCTGGTCACCCAGCCATTGTCCGAGTCTGTCGCCACTGACCGCCGCACGAGCTGCTGCTCCTCCGCCTTAGACTGGAGTCTAACGTCGCCAGAGAAAGATTTCGGCCAAAAGGAATTAATTTGCTCGATGCTTTTCCCAATTACTTTCTGTGTAGTGCGCATTCATATCGAGTGCAAATAAATGTGCAAATCAACACGGAGAGCTTGCCTTGGTCATTTTGGGTGGGAACTATTTTTCAGTGCGGAAGGACATGGCCAAATCACGCAGCACACTGCCAGGGGAATCCCAGTTACGCACCGGGAAGGGAGTTCCCCTGTTGCACAACGTGGTGCGTGATTCGGCTGTATTCTTCCGCACTGAAAAATAGTTCCCACCCAAAATGACCAAGGCAAGCTCTCCGTGTTGATTTGCACATTTATTTGCACTCGATATGAATGCGCACTACACACAAAGTAATTGGGAAAAGCATCGAGCAAATTAATTCCTTTTGGCCGAAATCTTTCTCTGGCGACGTTAGCCTCCAGTCTAAGGCGGAGGAGCAGCAGCTCGCGCGGCGGTCAGTGGCGACAGACTCGGACAATGGCTGGGTGAGCAGGAAAACGCTTTTCATCACTTGTTTTAGTCTCTGGACTGTGGGGAGATGCCCAAATTTGACCTGGGGGTGGCATATCCCTTTAAAGATCACAAAAATCAGTTTTGTGTAATATAGAACCTTTAAGTACATTTTTAAACAGGTATTTACTAGTAAGTTGATTTTTTCATGTGATAATTTGACTTGAGTATTCTTTTGCTCCAGTATATAAACATTTACCTAAGTAACAAACCTGAGTACTTTTTCCACCAATTCACACAGATATTGTACTTGTATATGGAGGTCAGGCTTGACTTTACCTGGAGTAAAGGCCATAAGTTGACACGTGTTAACCCCGGCGTTACTTCACACCTCACATGTACAAGCACTAGCACGATTTAACTGTTATTAGTGGTGTAAGAAAACGCACCTTTGTGGAATGTCTGCTGGTCTGTAGCTCTGACCTTAGCATATCTTTGACCTGTAAGACTTATTTTTCCCTACTGCTCTGTGTACTTTTTGAACCAGGTTAAGTCATGGCTTAACTTGAATCTCTGCTGTAACAGGTAAATGTAAGTTTACTTTTCCCATAGCACTGATATTAATAATAATCCTTTGGCAAAAATGCTGAAACCGCATACAATTCTGAACTTCTCTCGGGCTTATTCGAAAACAAAATCCTAAATGGAGTTATAAGCCATGTTGATAATTTTTAAAGGTCCCATGGCAAGAAATTTTCACTTTCTGAGGTTTTTGAACGTTAATGTGAGCTCCCCTACCCTGTTTAGGGCCCCCCCCCCATGGTTAAAAGTTGCGAAATGTCTAAACTGAGCATTTGCGATCCTTTTCTGCGTTACAAAAAATCGGAGCTCAAACGGGCGATTTTGAACAAGGCACCTTATTGACGTCAGATCGAAAAAAGAAATGCAAATGCAGTTCCACCCCCGTCTGTCTGTACTCAGCGTCTCTGTAAATCACACCCAGAGAGTTTGGACTGCGAATGCGCTAGGCAATGCGAAATGCGTTTTTTTATTTGCCTGGAGGCACGTCCGAGTGTTTCTAGGCTCGGAAGTCCTTTATCTGAGCCTCTGGACCTTTGAACAGCAGTGGTTTAATTTTATTTTCTGTGGAAATGTGTTTATTTTTCAATGGAACGCTTCAAATCTCTCCCCCGTGCAAAAACACGGAAATGGATCAGCTGAGAGCTCTGAGGGAGAGCGGAGAGTTTGGCCACGCCCCCACCCTCTACTATTGGCCAGCTCTTTTCTCCTCATTTGCATTCAAGCAACAACGCCCATTATGGAGTGTTCCAGAGAGAGAAAAATTACTCTTTCTCAGCTTATCTCTGTTTCTCATGCACTGAGTGTTGATTTTGAAGAAGGATTCATTTACAGTATTAGGGAACCATTAAGGAGCCATATAAAAGCATCAAGAAGTACCATGTCATGGGATCTTTAAGGTGCAATGTGTAACTTTTCTGGCGAAATGATTTTCTCCATGGAGATATTTTTGCTTTGTCTGGAATGTTTGACAGTATGGCATTAAACTTTTTTATCTTCATGAAGACCAAACCAGACCAAATTACAGGTCAGATCTATATTGTGGAACATTCCAGGCAGAACAATGACATATCCACAAAGATAACAAGGTGACAGATCCACAACCAAAAAGTTACACAGTGCACCTTCAACGCATAAATGCATATGAAAGTAGTCATAATAATAACTTTATCCCCTTATCGTTCAGTATATGAAAGCTGGGACAATATATTTTGGGGCTGAAAATGTATCATGTATACAATTTCTTTGTAAAAGTGGGGAGAGCTTGGGTATTTTTGTTGTAATCCGATAAGATTTTTCTACCTCAGGCCTTTTGAATACTACCAGAATTTTATCAGTGACATAAAGTAATTTCAGTATTGCAAAAGGAGAAATTCAATTTGTCAACTGGACAAAGTTTAGTTTGGCAGCTCATCCAAACTGCTTCGTCAGTTCTAGTTTCAATATTATAATTTTTTGCAATATTTCTCTGTAACAATATACTGTATCATGCTTCAAAAAAATGTATTGTGAAATGAATGAAAGTACCTTAATATATGCATCTCAAAATAAATGAGCAGTTCTTGATGGTAGAATAATTTAAAGGGCCCATATTATATTATTTCCTGTTTCTGTTCTATGTTATAATGTTGTTTCCTCATCAAAAACATAGCTGGAGTTAGATTTGTTTTTACTCACACAAGTTTGACAGACAAATCCTGCATATTTAGGTTCTTGTCTCAAATGGAAAACACTGTTCTACCTTGTGATGTCTTGTGGCAATACAGGAATTGCTCCACTGTGTTTTTAAACTCCAAGTAGAGCAGGTTAGGTCTAACCTGGGAAATCCCAGGCTGCTTTCCTTCGTTCCGATCTGAAAGACAGCCTGGCAACTATGGGAGCCAATCAGAGAGACAAACGGAAGCTTGTAGTTTGAACTGACAACTGACATGATTGGCTATGGGCTACGTAAACGCCAAATGATAGACATTCGTAATGCCCAATAAACGGCTGTTGGCGATCGTAAACCGCATCTCCGCTACGAGATATTTCGAAGGTGGCTCCCAGACCATATCTCTTTCTTTATTAGTTTATTTGACAGGGACAATGTGCAAAAACATTAAAGATGCTTTACACCAGATTGTAGCTGAAGCTAGTTTCCATCTGTAGTCCCTGAGCAGGTGAGAAATACAATATAAAACGTAAACAATATAATCAATACACACTCACACACTACAAATGACCAATTATTACACAATAAAATATTACAATAAAATCTCACTCAGATTATAACATACCAGTTATCATTCTTAATGCTGACACTGCTGATTCTCTAATAATAACATTAAATGAAAAGTTTTTCATGTCAGAGGAAAGTTTCAAACTTTGTGGCAATTTATTCCATTCTTTGATGGCTTTGAAAGAAAAATATATCACTTGTGATATGGTCAGGTGTAAACCAGGCAAGGTTAGGTTTTTGTACAGTTTAATTGAGAGATTTTACACAAATCTATAAACTTTTGTCATCTTCCTGCCACACTTTCATTCCCTTTCACATCGAGAATCATATCAGAATTCCAGTGTGATCAGTCGGAACAATTTGTCAAAGAGCTACAAAATCTGACATTGTCCAAGCATGTCTATTCCACAAAGTAGGCCACATATGCTCCGCCTAAACACAAAGCTGTATAATCCAGCTTTCAGCTGTTTATCTATGTTTACAACATTCTAAACATTTAGAGGAGCACAGAGTGGTTCTGGTGACAATGTTCCTTACACCTCATCAGCAGTGCCATGTGCAGCACAGACTACAGAAGGTTCCCCATTTACTATTAAAGTACCTGTTTAAAAATGGACTTCAGGGGCCTGTACTACGCAAAACTGACCCCTGTGAGCTTTAAACCATGTTTGAATGTTGTTACCTCATCCAAAACACATCTCCAGGTTTGTTTTGGATGAGGTAACAACAAATAGGGCTGAAATTATCCAAATGATTCTAGTGAAGGTGTGTGGACACAGTGGGAGCACTTCCTGTTTTACGACATGACATCATAAGGTGGAACAGAGTGTATTTGTTTGAAAAAAGAACTCAGCCTAAATATACAGGGTTTGTGTGTTAAACATGTGAATGAAACAAATCACAACTCCAGGTTTTAACAGATTAGAAAATAATGTAATACAGGCCCTTTAAAGAGTCAAATGTAAACGCATGAAAGCAGAGGCTTCCAATGTCACAATTTCTCACCAGGAAGACAATTTTAAACCTAAAAAATGCCCACATTGGGGAAAGCAGTGTGAATGTGAATGTGAACATTAAATATAATGATCTTAAATGTATTTTAAATTAAATTATAGTACAAATACCTAAAATTTTGCACTTTATGGTGCATTGTGTAACTTTTCTAGTGGAGAGTCTGTCAGATACTGTTATCCATGGAGATGTTAATGCTTTGTCTGGAATGTTTCACAGTATATTATTAAACCTTTCTATCTTCATGGACACCAAACCAAACCAAGTTGCAGGTCAGATCTGTGGAGCGGCACCCCTGCTCATAGCCAGAATTCCTGTTTTTCAAGGTGTTTTTAAAACCATCTCTAATAAATAATAATTAATAAATGTAAGGTAATGTTTTACTGTGGAATATTCCAGGCAGAGCAATGATGTCATATACACAGAAACGAGCAGGTGATTACAAAGTGCACTTCTACTTTACAGTACTTTTACTCTGTACGCTCTACCACTGCTATTAACACAACTCCCCGCAGACCTAAGAGAGTGTGATTTCATATCCTTTGTTTTCTAATGCCCTTCTTTATTTCCCTCCACAGAAGCATCACTATGGCAACCCCCAACAACTGCCTCCGCAACCCCCAAGGCCTCCGCTGTCGTCCGTCCCTCATGGCTAACCTACTGACACACACAACTAAAGCAATCTAATGCGGAGTGAGAGAAAAGCCTCAGATATGAATGGAGTAATGCTGACTAGAGCTTTAGCTTAGACGTGAGCTCTTTACAGTACTGTATATCATCTGTCACCCGACGCTGGACCTTCTTTGTTCCAGACGAGGTTTGTGAATCTGCATGGGCGCCACTCAACACAAAACACCTTTTCTTACTCCACTCACCTGGGGAAAGAGAATGAGGTAATGCGGCTCATTTTACCTGTTGATTTTCATATGCTGGGCTAGTTTGTTTGATAACCATATTGTGTACAGGCAAACGCACAAATGCACTGCACAGATATACACAATGAAATACACGGGCTTTGTGAAGTGTTTATACACAATAGAACGTTCAGCTTGCCTGAAGTTGTCATAAAATATCCGCCTTTGAATTGATTTTGATTTAAAATGTAATTTGGTATTATAATTTACACTAGAGGCCTGTGCCATTTTTCTTTGAACTGACAGAAAGAGAACAGTGGCTTTATTCTTGCAGTGGCCCTATTTATTATGCAACATCCACCTTTTGGATTTTTGTTTTGTTTTTAACCATGTTATAAGATTCCCTCATCAAAAAAATGCCTGAAGAGTTTCAGTAATCTCGCAATATCTGCTCAGCCCTATTCGATCCGTCCTTATTGTTAGCAGTACGATTTTATGAAAAACTCAAGCCAACATCACCTATGCTCCCCCATGGCAGTTCTCCATAAATGTCCAAAAGCATGATGCAAAACAATACACTACAACTTCACAAACCTGATACAACATCATAGTTTCATTAGCTAAATGCATGCTGATTGTAATGTAGTGCTCTGAAGGGGGAGTGACAGAAGGAGGTACTCAGAGCATCAAAAACGAAAAAGAAAATCATTAAACGCATTAATATGTTTTTTGGGCAAATATAGCATTTTCATTTATAATTTATTTATTTATTTATTTATTGGTTTATTTGACAGGGACAGTGTACATTACTTAAAGGAAAAGTAACGTTTTTTTACAATCTGAGCCTTTTTTCGGCAATAAAACAAGTAGTTTTACTCACCCATAGCAGTTTGGTGTCAATTGGAGCAGTTTTGAAGAAGTTATGTTGTAGCCGTTCTGTTCTACTAATGATCCCGTATCCGTTAGCGTGAGTGCTCGGGGCACTGATTTGCGGTGTCCAAATAACACAAACTTTAGCACTTTTCAAATCACAGAAGATCGCTGTGTCAGGGTAGACTTTTAGTAGATTCCAAAACGGCCTGAAACCCGATATCGCAACAGAAAAGTAAAGTTCAGAGCGGTGTTAGCTTCTTTCGGACTAGCGGTGTTTACAAAACAGCTGAGTTCACGCATGCGCACTGTCCTCTCTGATGACGTCATCAAATGAAACTATAGCTGGATATCGGGTTTCAGGCCATTTTGGAATCCACTAAAAGTCTACCCTGACACAGCGATCTTCTGTGATTTGAAAAGTGCTAAAGTTTGTGTTATTTGGACACCGCAAAGTAATGCCCCGAGCACTCACGGTAACGGATACGGGATCATTAGTAGAACAGAACGGCTCAACATAAGTTCTGCGATACTGCTCCAATTGACACCAAACTGCTATGGGTGTGTAAAACTACTTGTTTTATTGCCGAAAGAAGGCTCAGATTGTAAAAAAAAAACACGTTAATTTTCCTTTAATATGTTGTTTGGGCAAATATAGCATTAATTTATTTATTGGTTTATTTGACAGGGGCAGTGTGCATTCATTAACATAGCTGCAAATGCTCCAGAATTAGCCAAAAGGCTATTTTTCATCTGTTGTCCCTGGACAGATCTTAAAATGGTCTCCCTAAAAACAATGATAACAAAATAACAATAAAAGGTTACATGGTTATCTACATACAGTATGTTATGTGTTAGCAACTGATACCCCACAGAAGTGTAATTCCTCCTCTTTAATATAATTTGTATTTTTTTATATTCTAAGACGGAGGTCTTCAACAGGGGGGTCGTGACCCCTAGGGGGGTCGCGGAGGTACTGCAGGGGGGTCGCAAAATCTTTTGATTTCACTTTAAAATAATATAATTTTATATTTTATAGTGTAAAATACAGTATTAACCTGTGTATTATTTCCTTGTATTGGATGTACCATAACAGAGTAGCAATGTTTATACATGACACTAAGCTCAATTTAATATAAAACACAGTTCTATGCTGTATATATAGTAGGGGGTCCCTGGCCCAGTTCGCCATCTGTTTGGGGGTCCCTGGCCTGAAAAACGTTGAAGACCCCTGCACTAAGAAGAAAAAAAAAAAAAAAAAAGAGTTTAGGATGGCTAAATACTAAAAATATGTAACTAAAAGGTATTTGCACTTTAATGTTTATGGCATTTTCATGAGTTATACAAAAGCAATCAGAACTGAAAATCATTTCAAATTCTTGCAAATCCAGCTACAGAACTTGACTACACTAGCTCAGACATGCCCTCTATCTTTTCTATATGCATTAAAATATCAAAGGATTAGCCTCATAGTCAACTTGTAAATATTTAGTCCTAAAAGCTCCAATTAAAGGCTTCCTCTGTTCGCGCAGGTGCTGACAACAACTTGGATTGTATTGCCTTGGCGGGGATATCGGCCTAAAGAGTCCCTAGACGCAGAATGGATATTATCAGACAATGCATGTAAACTGTTAATCTGATACTCAGCACATGAGCGTGTAAACAGGACATGTGGCAAAAACAAGTCAGTCAGCCTGTGGTGATGTGGTTCAGCTCAAACAAACTACACTCCCAAATGTTATATACACAGCCTGCCAGTCTATGTGTGTTCTCGTAGTAACCCAGGTAAAACATGAGAATTTGAGAAAACTAAGCTGGTTTGACTCTTCAATCGGACAAACAGTAAATGGTGTCTCAGCGAAGAGGTTTTGGGTCTGATTCTCAAGATGCATCTGGATGGTCTGATTTGAATCATAATGCAAAATAGACTTTTCAGAGCTTTTAGTCATGTTATAGTTGTTTCCCCTTCTTATTTACTCTCTTGAAGTTGTATTTGAAGTGATTTGTGCATGTTTGAGCAATCTTTAATCATATTTTTTTCAAAATATTAGTGATAGTCAACTGGACAAAGTTTGTTTGGTTGAAAACGTTTCGCCGCTCATCCGAGAGGCTTCGTCAGCTCTGGTTCTAGTGCTGGTTAGACCCTGTTTATATCTAGCTGCAGGGAGGCGCTCACTACACTGAAATAGCTCTGAAACTATCTCCACTCATCTGTCTCTTTGTTTTTCAAATTACTCTGGCGACTAGTTTCGCCTCCCTATTCAAGCCTAACGACCCTCTCCACCCCTCTGCCCTGGATTGTCTGCCCTAATGTTTCTTTGTCTGTTTTTGACTTGGTTTGAGAATCGAATTATAAATGGGAGACAAGTTATGTCTAACTCCCCCATTTCTGTTTAACGAAGGATTCTCTTTTTTGACAAAAATAGCCTCTTTAACTCCCCTCTCAAACCAGTTCTTTTCCCTGGCTAAGATCTGAACCTCATTGTCCTCAAAAGAATGGCCCATGGCTTCTAGGTGAAGATGTACGGCAGATGACGGTCCACTCTGGCACGCCCGTCTGTGTTGGTACATCCTCTTGTGAAGTGGCTGTTTGGTTTCCCCAATGTAGCGCTCACTGCAGTCTTCACTACACTGAATGGAGTAGACCACATTGCTTTGTTTGTGGCTCGGTGTTTTGTCCTTTGGGTGGACCAGTTTTTGTCTTAAAGTGTTTGTGGATTTGAAATAAGGACAGTGAGGTTCAGATCTTAGCCAGGGAAAAGAACTGGTTTGAGAGGGGAGTTAAAGAGGCTATTTTTGTCAAAAAAGAGAATCCGTCGTTAAACAGAAATGGGGGAGTTAGACTTAAAGGGATATGCCACCCCCAGGTCAAATTTGGGCATTTCCCCACAGTCCGGAGACTAAAATAAGTGGTGGAAAGCGTTTTCCTGCTCACCCAGCCATTGTCCGAGTCTGTCGCCACTGACCGCCGCGGTATCTGCTGCTCCTCCGCGTTAGACTGGAGTCTAACGTCGCCAGAGAAAGATTTCGGCCAAAAGGAATTAATTTGCTCGATGCGTTTCCCAATTACTTTCTGTGTAGTGCGCATTCATATCGAGTGCAAATAAATGTGCAAATCAACACGGAGAGCTTGCCTTGGTCATTTTGGGTGGGAACTATTTTCCAGTGCGGAAGAATAAAGCCGAATCACGCAGCACGCTGCCAGGGGAATCCCTGTTACGCACCAGGAAGGGAGTTCCCCTGTTGCACAGCGTGGTGAGTGATTCGCCAGAGAAATTTGAAAAACAAAGACAGATTAGGGGGGATCGTTTGAGAGCTATTTCAGTGTAGGGAGCTCCTCCCTGCAGCTAGATATAAACAGTGTCTTACCAGCACTAGAACCAGCGCTGACGAAGCCTCTCGGATGAGCGGCGAAACGTTTTCAACCAAACAAACTTTGTCCAGTTGACAAATTGAACTTCTCCTTTTATCATGGATTCTACCTGGACGACTGAGGGACTTTTCACGCATTTTCAAAATATTGTAGATCCGGCATACACCCACTACTCTCTATTTACTTCCTTCTCCAATTTTATTTTCTTAATCAGTGACATAAATAGAATTCAGCATTCATGTTTGTATATAAAAAAAAAATCTTGCTTTTGTGATCTGCAGCGATCCATCAGAGTTGCAGAGTTTTTGCTGTGATGACATTTACTGTGATGTCTGCTGCCAGAGGGCACCGCGGTTTTCTATGTCAGAAGTCAGCATACTTGTTTCTTTTATTCATTTGTTTTAGAATAATATTGAATCATGAATATATTTAAAATGTGCAAACTATAACATAATAATCCACAGGTGTCACCACTACAGCATATAACAGGCTCAAGCACAATAGGATTTCTTTAAAAGGAGAATTAAAAACATAGATCATTATTTAACACTTCGTTCATAAAGTATTGCTGTGTTCCAGTTGTCCTCAGTTGGAGTGATGTTTATTTTTTCTGAGTTACAGTGCTTCCAGAAAAATGGTTCCATAGTAAAGGCATAAATTACAAGAAATCAGTAGTCGGATATTAAATTGTATCCAGTCTCAGGGTGTTTCAGGGTCCGAACTCAGAGGTGTTACCCAAGTTTCCAAGTTAGAATTCCCAGTTGGAAGGCCAATCCACTTTAAATTTACAAGTCTGAAATCGGAAAATCCAACCTCTGAGAACAACTGGAACGCACCATTCTGTCTGCTGCTGTCCCCAAATGCATCATTTCAATAGTTATAGTTTCTATAAGGGGTTTGATTGGGTTACAATTGTGCTCTTTATTACCACATGCGTTCAGACAATTTCCATGCATTCATATTTACCTTCAGACGTGCACATAAAAGAGATTAAAGAGAGAAAACCAATAAGCTCTGTGCACAGCAGTATGCTAGTTCACTGTCAGTCACTTTTATTAAAACCATTAAACATAAATAGACAATACTCAGTTATTTTCATATGTAGAATACTTCGGTTTGTGGCGTTGTTTTAATATTTATTATGCCCTAGAATTAGCATTAGAGTTAGCATTGAGACACAAACATCTCAAAAACGTAGTGGCACTAACGGTGAGGTTGCTGGGCGTTACTGTGCACAGAGCCTATTGAATTTAAATTGTGCTCTTTATTATTACATGTGTTCAGACAGTTTCCATGCATTTATATTTACCACACGTCCATCCATCCATCCATTTTCTTCCGCTTATCCGGGGCCGGGTCGCGGGGGCAACAGTCTAAGCAGGGACTCCCAGACTTCCTTCACCCCGGACACTTCCTCCAGCTCCTCCGGGGGGAGCCCAAGGCGTTCCCAGGCCAGCCGGGACACATAGTCCCTCCAGCGTGTCCTGGGTCTTCCCCGGGGCCTCCTCCCGGTGGGACATGCCCGGAACACCTCCTGAGGGAGGCGTCCAGGAGGCATCCGGAACAGATGCCCGAGCCACCTCAGCTGGCTCCTCTCAATGTGGAGAAACAGCGGCTCCGAGCCCCTCCCGTGTGACTGAGCTCCTCACCCTATCTCTAAGGGTGCGCCCAGCCACTCTGCGGAGGAAACTCATTTCGGCCGCTTGTATCCGCGATCTCGTCCTTTCGGTCATTACCCAAAGCTCATGACCATAGGTGAGAGTAGGAACGAGCTCCCACCCCAGGCCTGGCTCCAGGGTGGGGCCCCGGTGACGCCAATCCGGGCGACGTAACTGGCCTCGATCTTTTACTCATCATAATGGGCTTCTGAACCGCTCTTAGTCTGACCCATTCCCCAGGACCTGTTTGCCTTGGGTGACCCTACCAAGGGCATAAAGCCCCCGACAACATAGCTCCCGGGATCATTCATGCACTCAAACCCCTCCACCACGTTAAGGTGGCGGCTCAAGGAGGGGTTTACCACACGTGCACATACATAAAAGACCCTCACCCAAACCCAAGATTTTTTGTTTTTACTTCTCCAGTTGTACACACGTGGACAAAATTGTTGGTACCCCTCAGTTAATGGAAGAAAAACCCACAATGGTCCCTGAAATCACTTTAAACTTGCAGAAGTAATAATAAATAAAAATGTATTGAAAATTAAACAATCAAAATCAGCCATCACTTTTGAATTGTTGATTAACATAATTATTTAAAAAAACAAACTAATGAAACAGGCCTGGACAAAAATGATGGTACCTCTATAAAAGATTGAAAACTATTTGACCAGAGTGACATGATTAACTCAGGTGTGTCCTTTAATTGACATCACAGGTGTTTCCAAACTCATAATCAGTCAGTCTGCCTATTTAAAGGGAGACAAGTAGTCACTCTGCTGTTTGGTGAAAAGGTATGTACCACACTGAACATGGACAACAGAAAGCGAAGGAGAGAATTGTCCCAGGACATCCGAAAAAAAATTATAGACAAACATCTTAAAGGTAAAGGCTATAAGACCATCTCTAAACAGCTTGAAGTTCCTGTGACAACAGTGGCTCATATTATTCAGAAGTTTAAGACCCATGGGACAGTAGCCAACCTCCCTGGACGTGGCCGCAAGAGGAAAATCGATGACAAATTGAAGAGACAGATCGTTCGAATTGTATCCAAAGAGCCCAGAACAACCTCCAAAGAAATTAAAGGTGAACTCCAAGGCCAAGGTACATCAGTGTCAGATCGCACCATTCGTCGTTGTTTGAGCCAAAGTGGACTTCATGGGAGACGACCAAGGAGGACACCACTGCTGAAAAAAAATCATAAAAAAGCGAGACTGGAATTTGCAAAAATGCATGTTGACAAGCCACAAAGCTTCTGGGAGAATGTCCTTTGGACAGATGAGACCAAACTGGAGCTTTTTGGTAAGGCACATCAACTCTATGTTCATAGACTCAAAAACCAAGCATACGAAGAAAAGAACACTGTCCCTACGGTGAAACATGGAGTAGGCTCAGTAATGTTTTGGGGCTGCTTTGCTGCATCTGGCACAGGGTGTCTTGAATGTGTGCAAGGTAAAATTAAATCTGAAGACTATCAAGGCATTCTGGAGAGAAATGTGCTGCCTAGTGTCAGAAAGCTTGGTCTCAGTCGCAGGTCATGGGTCTTCCAACAGGACAACGATCCAAAACACACAGCCAAAAACACCCAAAAATGGCTGAGAGAAAAGCGTTGGACTATTCTAAAGTGGCCTTCCATGAGCCCAGATCTGAATCCCATTGAACATCTGTGGAAGGAGCTGAAACATGCCATTTGGAGAAGACACCCATCAAACCTGAGACAACTGGAGCAGTTTGCTCATGAGGAGTGGGCCGAAATACCTGTTGACAGCTGCAGAACGCTCATTGACAAATACAGAAATCGTTTAATTGCAGTGATTCCCTCAAAAGGTTGTGCAACAAAATATTAAGTTATGGGTACCATCATTTTTGTCCAGCCCTATTTCATTAGTTTGTTTTTTTAAATAATTATGTTAATCAACAATTCAAAAGTAATGGCTGATTTTGATTATTTAATTTTCAATACATTTTTATTTATTGTTACTTTTGTAAGTTTCAAGTGATTTCAGTGAGAATTGTGGGTTTTTCCTTCTTTAACTGAGGGGTACCAACAATTTTGTCCACGTGTGTAGCTGTGTAAAGAAATGCAAAGAAGAATAAAATGCATTTGGCAACTGAGTCTCATACAGAGAGACCTGAGGCCAGCAGCAGACCGTATCTAATGGGAATTAAACAGCACATTAAAACATTTCCTCTCAGCCCAGCACCGCCACAACAGTGAAAAACCCACTCTGCTCCACCACTTGTGTAGATGTGCATTCGTGGGCAGGGAAGAGTCATCAAAAGATGCTAAAAAGAGACATAAAAATATGTGATAGGAGATAGTGTATGTTTCTCACTCGCCAGTGCCTTGCCAAGGTCGATTCGGTTGATAGATCGAAGACATTATTTGTTCCTGTGGGGAAATTGGGGCAAAACATAAAAAACAGCTTATAATGCAGTTTGACAACCAAAGTGTTCAGTATTATTTATGGGATGAATGAAAATTTAGACCTATTTTTCCTGAACTAAAGATTTGGATAAGGAGGTGACAGCGCTGTAGGCTTTGGGAATGGCTGGTCTAGAATGTTCCACATATGTAGCATTAAAACAGACCTATTCTGGAAAATCAACCTTTCAGACCTTTTGACCATGCTATTGTTGTTTCCCCTTCTCATTTACCCTCTCAAAGTTGTTTTTGCAGTGATTCGTGCATGTCTGAGCAATTTTTTTTTATATTTTCAAGACGTCAAATGCCTTCTGCTCTGTACTTACTTTGCTCTGCTTCAATTTTATTTGCTTAATCGATGATACGCATAGGATTTGGCAGTGTTGCATAGTCTTTTCGGTACAAATAACAAAAATATCTCCTACTCGCTAACCATAGGAGGGACCAACAGCTACACGGCTCTTTCTTATGACGATGTTTATGGCAAAATCAGCTCCCATTGGACACCACAGTTTCTAACGTGGAAGTCAGCAAACTTGTTTCTTTTATTAAGTTGTTTTAGGTGAATATTGCGTTTTAAAATGTGCAATTATAATATATAACATAATGGTCCTAGATTCTAATTATATAGCAGACAGAGGTTTTCTTAATAGAAAGAAGAAAGACAGAAGAATCTCTATGGAGACAAGCGCTGCCATGCCAAGTAACGGATCAGATAGTAAATTTTAAATAATTCGCCTGTGAAACATTAATCTACTTCAATCCACGGAGTTATACAGGACATCTTTAAAGGAAAAGTAAGGTTTTTTACAATTTGAGCCTTATTTCGGTAATAAAACAAGTTGTTTTACTCACCCATATCACTTTGGTGTCATATGGAGCATTTCCGGAGATGTTTTAGATTAGCGTTAGGCTAATGCCGTTAGCCTAGCGCGACTTATAGCCATAGCTCGGGGCATTCCCCGAGCATGTAATATGCCCCGTGCGGGCTCCAAATAACACAAACTTTAGCACTTTTCAAATCATAGAAGCTCGATGTCTTTAGTCTACGATTTCGTTTGAATCAAAAGTGGCCTGTAATCCGAGATTTATCCATAGTTTACAGCTATGCGTTCCATGTTTGGGTCCCGGGAGCTGAGAGCACACTCCGCGCATGCGCACTGGCGTCCTCATCTACTCGAAACTATGGCTAAATCTCGGATTACAGGCCACTTTTGACCGAACGAAATCGTAGACTAAGACATTGAGCTTCTATGATTTGAAAAGTGCTAAAGTTTGTGTTATTTGGAGCCCGCACGGGGCATATTACATGCTCGGGGAATGCCCCGAGCTATGGCTATAAGTCGCGCTAGGCTAACGGCGTTAGCCTAACGCTAATCTAAAACATCTCCGGAAATGCTCCATATGACACCAAAGTGATATGGGTGAGTAAAACAACTTGTTTTATTACCGAAATAAGGCTCAAATTGTAAAAAAAAAACACGTTACTTTTCCTTTAACTGTCTTATAACATCATCAAAAACATCTTTAGTCTTGTATTTTGTTTCATTGGCACAATTTTCTATAATTCTAATTTGATTTGCTTCACTAAGTAACCAATGTTATTAGCTTCACTTATTTACACTTATTATTTCCTCCATCCAAAACATACCTGGAGTTGCGTTTTGCGTTTCATTCACACATGTTTAACACAGAACTCAGAAAACACCTTGTGATGTGATGTGCTCCACTGTGTTTTTAAACTCCATACACCTTCACTAGAATCATTTGGGTAATTTCAGACCTGGAATTGCCAATCTCGACTGAACAAAAGGTAAAATGTAGATGTTAACTTGAAAACTACAAAGCAATAACATCTCCACGAAGAAAGGCATTTGATGGACCCTCCAGCAAAAAGTTACACAATGCACCTTTACTCCTTAAGCTTCCTGATATTTTTGCTACGTGTTTTAAATGTATTATTACCATTTAAATAGTTGCTCTTTGTTATTATATTATATTGTGATGTGTGGAGCTACTGTGCCCAAATGTGGATCAATAAAATTTGTCTAAGTCTAACTAAATATGCATATTCCAGAACTTTTGATGTTCCGTTGTACACATGTTTGACATTCAGACCACAGACACATTATTTCAAGTCTGCTGGCATCTAATGAAGAGGCTGTACTCAGGGATAACCTCTCATGGGGAATAAGTATGTTACAGAAGGTTCTAATGAAGAAAAGAAGTGGACAGCAGCAGGAGCTCTGGTGTGCTGTAGCTTACACTAATACGCTCACTCACTTTGACTCTGCACCCTAAACATGAGGCTGTCTAGCAAAAAGGCAGGCTTATCTATAGTTTTGACTGCAATATACATTTACATATACACCAGAGAAATTATAATTAAATGTCCTAATTGACTCTTGTGAGCTTTTAAGCGTTTAGCCATTTTAGAAGGTCTTTTTTGTTTTGTTTTGTTCACACAGGTTTGGATTAGGCTCATTCTGACCAGTCAGATTGGTTTCCTGCAGCATTTCCTGGTTGTTACTAAATTCGATCGACTCACATAGGATTGTTTGCTTTTGCCTTGGCATTTTGGATCTTTGATGTGAACATTTTCATGAAGAATTTTGACTTTGTTGAATTTGAGGGCTTGGAAATATATGTGCTGAAAATGTAAAAGGTAAATTTTTCATTTTGATTTTTTAAACACATAAAATATATACCTCACAACAGAAATTCTGAGTAAAGACAAAACCCAAAACATGCACCATAGGTAAAATCCTCCAGCTGAGGTCCTGACCAAACTGAAGCAAGAAGATCATGGAGATGGTCCCCGGGCGCAGTAATGTGCTGCTCACTGCTCCTAATAACAGGATGGGTTAAATGCAGAGAAGAATTTCTCCTGTGTGAGATCAATAAAGTCACTTCTTCTTCTTCTTCTTCTTCTTCTTCTTCTTCTTCTTCTTTCTTCTTATGTTGCAGATTCGAACTGCTAACCTTCAGATCAGTGGACAAACACTGTACCAACTGAACTTTTATTTACACAAAGCTATTCAGCAGGTACTTAGACTTAGATTTGTCTAAGTCTAAGTCTCTAGGTCAGGGGTCTTCAACGTTTTTCAGGCCAGGGACCCCCAAACAGATGGCGAACTGGGCCAGGGACCCCCTACTATATATACGGCATAGAATTGTGTTTTATATTAAATTGAGCTTAGTGTCATGTATAAACATTGCTACTCTGTTATGGTACATCCAATACAAGGAAATAATACACAGGTTAATACTGTATTTTCATGTTGTTGTTTTTTTTTTTTTTTTTAAGATGGGCCGGATAGGCCCTACGGGGTGGATGTGCTACTGCAATTTTTAAACACAACTTGCATATAACACAGGCCTATTAAGATCGTTCACTGATTCAACCAAAAAACAAGTGCAAGGGAGAGAGTGGCTGTGCTTCTGCCATTTACACATACATCCTGCTCAAATACAGAGCTATTCAAATAATGAACAATTAACACAAATCAAGTTAAGCTTTGATCATAACACATCAAGTTAAACTGTGTACATACATGAACATACAGGGGACAGTGAACCCCCAAGCCATCTGTGAATTCCCACTTCAGTGAGATGTCTGACCCTGATGAGTTGCACATAACATATCTTTTTTCATTTTAAGACATCAAAGAGGGTGGAGGGACAAGGGAGAAATTGATTGGGGAAAAATGAAAAAATATATTGTTTTAAAAAAATATTAAAATATAAAATTATATTATTTTAAAGTGAAATCAAAAGATTTCGCGACCCCCCTGCAGTACCTCCGCGACCCCCCTAGGGGTCGCGACCCCCCTGTTGAAGACCTCTGATCTAGGTACTTGAGGTACTTGAGAGATAAATAACAGCTACACAACACATTTGAATCAGTTTTGCCTAATTTTATTTTTGTTTAAAGGAAATAAATGCCATAGACTGCATATAAAAATGAACATAGCTAACCCACTAGTTTCCACGTTCCAAATAGGAAGTGACCACGAGGGTGCTTCTGGCTCCATCGACTCTGGCTCCAATTGACTTTAGATTGAAAAATTGTCACCTCTCTCTTACTGTTTTGGTGTTTTTATTTTGCTCTTTTGTCTATAAATAAATTCTATTCCTAATATGGGACTCAGCTCCAAATTTTCCCCTTTAACTGCTAGCATTGTGAGCTTCATTTGACTGGAGCCAAACGGTATGGTTGATGTCACACTCCCTTAGTCCACTTCTTTATTCAGTCTATGGTCTCTGCACTGCTGTAGATTGATATTGGGTGTTGGCAGATACTTACAGCTATAGTATTGAAATCAATATTGGAACTGAAAAAGCTGGATCCCTACTTATAATCAAGTCTCTCTCAGCTGGATTTCTACGTTGAGATTATAATTGTGCTGAAAATGCAACCATTTGATTCATAATTTATTCATTCCATGACAAGACGAGGTGGAGTAAAGAGTCTGATTAGGTTCATTAGGTTATTTTAATAATTCAGAGATACAAGTCCGACTATAAGACTCTCTAAATTAATTAAGGTGGAGGAAAGAACTTACTCAAGGACATGCAAAATTCAACAGTCATTAGACCCACCCATGTGCTTTGGGCTACTATTGTTAAATGAGCTCCTATTACATTTTTGGATGATCATGAATTCTTACGCTTATTTCCACGTTATGGAGAGCAGGAACCTGAAAGGGCCAAAGGAGATGAGGACAAAGCCAAAGAGTTTTCACTGCACTGAGATCCATTCATTCATTTAATTGGGGGACAATACAGAGTCACAAATTGAGCTAACACGTGCATGTCTTTGGGTGGTGTAACACAAGAGTGAAAATAGAGACTCCATGTCAAAGTCCTATATTACCAGGCCTGGACTGGTAATTGGGCATACCGGGCATTTTCCCGGTGGGCCGACAGTCCTAGGGGCCGATGCCCTTCTTTTTTTTTTTTTTTACTTAGAGACCGGCCCATAATTTAGGACTGAACCAGGACTAAACCAGGACTACATCAGGTCTGAACCAGGACTAAACCAGGTCTGAACCAGGACTGAACCAGGACTACATCAGGTCTGAACCAGGACTAAACCAGGTCTGAACCAGGACTAAACCAGGACTAAACCAGGACTAAACCAGGACTAAACCAGGACTAAACCAGGGCTAAACCAGGACTAATCAGGTCTAAAACAGGATTGAACCAGGACTAATTATGAGGGGCTGGTCTAAGCCAAAAATGCCAGGGCCATTTTTGTTGTCCCAGTCCAGACCTGTTTATTACTATACTACTACTACTATTACTATTTTAAATTGACTACTGTGAGCTTTAAGCCATGTTTGAATGATGTTACCTTGTCAAAAACATACCTAGAGTTGTGTTTTGTTACATTCCATTCACACATATTTAATCATCTTTTATTATTGGTCTGTCTACATCTCCAGCTCAAAATGGTGGCAGTTAACAGCTACCTTTTATCTTTTGTTCAGTAGAGACTGGCAATTCCAGAGCAAAAATGATCAAAATGATTTTAGTTGTATGAAGTCTAAAAACACAGTGGAGCACTTCCTGTATTACCACATGAGATCATCAAGTGTTTTCTGTTTAAACTCAGCCTAAGAATCCAGGATTTTTGTGTTAACCATGTGTGAATAAAACAAAACACAACTCCAGGAATGTTTTTTGATGAGGTTCATATATCAGAAAATTACCTAATGCAGGCTTGTTAAGTTAAAGCCCCAGTGTGTAGTAGAGGTAAGATCTTAAGCCCGAGCCCGAGCCCGACCTGACCCGACCCGAATTTCGGGTCGGGTTCGGGCCTAAAATGTCAATCATTGCTTCGGGTCGGGCTCGGGCTCGGGCCGGGCTTCTCTCTCGCTGACTTTAAAAAAATATATATATATGTTTATAAAAATGTATAATAAAACGATGTGTGGACACTAAACTAAGGAATACTTGTTTTAAAATAAATAATTTGGATAAAACAGAGAAGGCGCTGTAAGGTAATTGCTATTTAACTATTAAACAGGAGCCGCTCTTAATAATCTTCCCCTCCGCAAGTCCGCATCTATTTTGACCTGGTATCCCCAATATGGAGGAGCAAGAAGTTAAGGATAAACTAAAGACAGGAGAACTGAAAAGACAAACACGCATCGGTAAGAGTGAGGTGTGGAAAAGCTTCAAATTGATTGTTGAAAATGCTACAGAAACTTGCGTTGGCTTCTCATACGAGAGCAAAAAGACTGGCACCTCGACGTTCCCTCTGCGCGCCTGCGCAGTTGCGCACTGCTCACACATTCTCAGCGCACAAGAAAACCTATGCAGCGCAGGGATGAAAGAGTTCCGCTTTTTTTTTCAGCCGCGGGGTCATCTGAATACGGGGGAATCGTCCAGTATTCAGAAATAAAAGTATGTGTCTCGTATTAAACTTCTACCGGTGTAAGCCACGAGCACGCGCAAGCCGCGAGCACGCGCAGCTCTTTCCGCGTGTAGCGGGGGTGCATGTCGGATGTCGCGCACAGGGTTCCAAGGAGCGCTCAGGGAGTTAGTGTGTTTGCTCAGACACATAAAACATTAGGGGGAACATTCGACGCTGAGCAGGCATTTAAACAGCTGTACTAGCAAAATTGATGATCGTCAAACATCTATATTATCATTTGTTTCAAAAAAACGCCCCTCACAAATAAAATATGAAATTTCGGGTTTGCTTCGGGCTCGGGCCTGCAAATCAAGTTAATTGGTCGGGCTCGGGCCGGGTCGGGCTTTAATACCCGCGGGCCGAGTCGGGTCGGGCTGGATTTTTTAGGCCCGATCTTACCTCTAGTGTGTAGGATTCGTGGCGCATAGGTGGATGGTGCTATTGCACTTTTTGTTTTAGGTACGGCAGACCTCGAGGGTCACCCGGGCGCCGCGCGCCACTACTGTATAAATAAAACGCGGTCCCGTTTTTTTGTTTTGTTTTTTTTCTCATGAAAACACACATTCCCGATCATGTACCATGACACTCTACACATCAAATGAAACCTTACAGTCTCCTCTTTTTGACTATGCAATTCATTTCCCTGCAAAACAATCACTCCCCGAGCACATGGGGCTTTTATACGGAAAAGCACAAAACGAGGTTTGCTTACCTTAGAATGCTTTGCACAGGTCAAACTCTGTATTTCACCATAAACTTGCTCTCAATTTGTCCATAAGGATCCAGCAAATAAAATCCAGTAAAACTATTTAGTCCAAAACACGTGTTAGATCCATTACAACGTCTGATCCGGCAGCATGCTTGTGTTGTTTACCCAAAACCACGAGCCTTGCCGAAGGCGGAGCCCAAATGTCCTTCTGCGGCTCTCGTATTCAAAATGGCTGCCTCTGCATGGGGAAGATCCCCCTTTTATGTGACTATATCTAAGTCCAAAAGAATACTTTGATTTCATGATGGAAGTGAAAAGGCTTGGAAAACAATGTATTTTTGAATGGGTATCTTCAATTTCAGTAATTAACGGGTAAAAATCTTACACACTGTCCCTTTAAGGTATAATTTATTGTCCCCATAGGGAAATTTGCCATCTGCATTTGACCCGTCCTTCTATGCCAGGAGCAGTGATTCAAGATTCAAGATTCAAGATTCAAGATTGTTTATTTGTCATATGCAGAATCAACACAAGGTCAACAATGCAATGAAATGCTTAGGATCAGAAGAACCGTTGACTCGCTAAGATAGTCAGAAGTACTAATAACATGCAGTAATAATACATGGTAAAAAAAGTGTTGCAAAAGTGCAGGGGAAGAAGTAAACAATATAATAAACAATATAATAAAATATGTAATAAAAAAATACAAGGTACAATGTACAAGGTGCAAGTAGGGTTAAATCAAATAAGGTGTAAGTATTTCACAGATTGCACATAATATGGTGTGGTGTAGGTGTTGCGTGTGGATTTCGTGTTGCACATAGTATGATATAAATATTGCACATACTGTAGGTTATTGCACAGATTATTGCACAGGTAACAGTAATTTACAGTGAGGTAGTGACAAACATGATACATTCATACAGAGCAGCAGCAGTAAACATATTATGCATAATGAAAGGTAGTTTAGTGCAGTATTATTGAGAGTTCAGTATTATTTAGAGTATTACCCAGAGTTCAGTAGTGGGCAGCTGTAATACCTTGGGACTGTAGTACCTTGGGCTAAACAGACCTCGATATGGCATTAAACTTGTCTACATGGAGGCAAGCAGGTGACGACACCAGTCCACTTGTAGTAAAAATGCATGTTTTTATTTATTTTTGAGCAATAAAAATTTTAAAATTTAAAAACTGAATAAATGTAATGTCTGTTACCATACTGTGGAATTTACAGTTCAAGATCCAGGTGGATCTCGGAAGGTAAACATTTTATTCTCAGTTAAAGGGCCCATATTACTCTATTTTCTATATTCTATATATCTATATTATAATGTTTCCTCATCATAAACATACCTGCAGTTGTATTTTGTTTCATTCACACATGTTTAACACACAAACCCTGCATATTTACTCCAGTTACAACTACAACTCCAGTTATGTTTTTTGACAAGGTAACAACATTAGCATATTTTTATATATAATTTTTTTTTCAGTAATTAAAGTATTTTCATCTTATTAATCAAGCACTCACATGTAACTAAAAAAATACAATTGGTCTCCAGTTGGCTACAGTAGTCTTCTGTCTGTCTGTCTGTTCACCTTCTCTTGTTTGCAAACATCCAGGGAGCACTTAGCACCTCATCTGACACGGGCCGCTCGACGTCATCAAAGCCCGGGCGCCCACGTGCTGACGGGACCCCCCACCCTTCCTCACCCCCATCACCCCCTCGCTCCCCCCGCAGACCCGATCCGGCACCTGTCTGACAACTGATGACACCTCGCTTTTCATCTAACCGTATACTTCAAAGTGAGAGCAGGGGAATCCCAGCTTTACCATTTCGTATAGGCTATATTTGTCTGTGTAATCTCTTTCTCTATTGTAAGGTTTGAGAAGATTATAACGTGCGTTTTCCTTGGATGTCAAATACAAGGTTGGAGGAAATGGGCACTTAAGATCATTAGGGCCACATCATATGGAACCGGAGCCGCATAACAACTGAGCAGGCTGCAAATGAGATTACAGGATATTTTCTTTGAACTAACTCGAGGGCTTTATTGCTGTGTGCGTCTAATTAAATGTGGAGAAATCTTTACTGCAGGCGATTTTATAATACTAATTTTCATAATAATCTTATACTGTAAAGAGTTCCTATATTACGCATTGAAGTGCATTTTTCACCTCTTTTACATTAGTTCTTAAAAGTGCACTATGTAACTTTTTGGTTACATAGTGGATATGTCATATTCCACAATGTCACATTAAACAGCTCTACCTTGTATTTATTCAATTACAGGTGGTTTTATAGCTAAAAAATACTTAGAAAACCAGGAATTCTGCATGAGTAGGGATTCTTCTCCACAGATCTGACCTGTAAATTGGTCTGGTTTGGTCTCCATGAAGATATAAAGATTTAACACTGTACTGTGAAACATTCGAGACAAAGTAATAACATCTCCATGAAGAAAGGCAGCGGTAATAGCTCATTTGGTAGAGTGTTTGTCTACTGATCCAGGGGATGACGGTTTGTATCCTGGTCTCCATGGGTTGACCGTGTGTGATCCCAGCTCTCATAGATGAGTGCTGCCGTTGTATCCTTGGGCAAGACACTTAACCCTACCTCGCCCCCAAAGTTCAAAATGCTCTGTTCAACTTTGTGATACCATATAGCAGTAGTTTCCAAATTAACAGCTTCTTTTATCTTAAAGGGATATGCCACCCCCAGGTCAAATTTGGGCATCTCCCCACAGTCCAGAGACTAAAATATGTGGTGGAAAGCATTTTCCTGGTCACCCAGCCATTGTCCAGGTCTGTCAGCACTGACCGCCGCGGTATCTGCAGCTACTCCGCATTAGACTGGAGTCTAACGTCGCCAGAGAAAGATTTCGGCCAAAAGGAATTAATTTGCTCGATGCTTTTCCGAATTACTTTCTGTGTAGTGCGCATTCATATCGAGTGCAAATAAATGTACAAATCAACACGGAGAGCTTGACTTGGTCATTTTGGGTGGGAACTATTTTACAGTGCGGAAAAACACAGCCGAAGCACACAAGGGAATCCCTGTTACGCACCACGTTGGGAGTTCCCCTGTTACGCAGCGTGGTGTGTGCTTCGGCTCTGTTTTTCCGCACTGTAAAATAGTTCCCACCCAAAATGACCAAGTCAAGCTCTCCGTGTTGATTTGTACATTTATTTGCACTCGATATGAATGCGCACTGTTTACACAAAAAGCCTTGCGGAAAAGCATCGAGCAAATTAATTCCTTCTGCGGCCGTATTCAAAATGGCTGCCTCTGCATGGCGACGTTATGTGACTCCAGTCTAACGCGGAGTAGCTGCAGATACCGCGGCGGTCAGTGCTGACAGACCTGGACAATGGCTGGGTGAGCAGGAAAATGCTTTCCACCACATATTTTAGTCTCTGGACTGTGGGGAGATGCCCAAGTTTGACCTGGGGGTGGCATATCCCTTTAAGTCCAGTAGAAATGGGCAATTCCGGGTCTGAAATCATCTAAATGATTCCAGTGAAGGTGTATGAAGTTTAAAAATACAGTGGAGCACTTCCTATATTATCATATTACATCACAGGGTGGAACAGAGTGTTTTCTTTTTGAGAGAAGATGGCTAAATATGCAGGATTTGTGTTAAACGTGTGAATGAAACATTCCAGGTATGTTTTTGATGAGGAAACAACATTATAACGTAGATCAGGAAACAGCATCATATGGGCTCTTAAAACAGGCCTTTTTGTAAATAAGTAAATTTGTTTCTCCCTAGTACAGATAAAATATAAAAGAAGCTCTTAAGCCAAAATGATATACTGGTGCGCTGTTAGCATGCTAGTTGTTGTAGGGTTGCAAAATGTATTGAAATCAAATTGCAGTTTGAATGGACATTATCAAAGGAAAAGTCTGGACTTTTTGAGGTACCACAAATTCCTCCGCAAACAACTAAATATCTATCTGTCTTAAAGAAAAAGTAATGTTTTTTACAATTTGAGCCTTATTTCGGTAATAAAACAAGTTGTTTTACTCACCCATATCACTTTGGTGTCATATGGAGCATTTCCGGAGATGTTTTAGATTAGCGTTAGGCTAACACCGTTAGCCTAGCGCGACATAGCGCTAGGCCATAGCTCAGGGGATTCCCCGAGCATGTAATATGCCCCGTGCGGGCTCCAAATAACACAAACTTTAGCACTTTTCAAATCATAGAAGCTCGATGTCTTTAGTCTACGATTTCGTTTGGTCAAAAGTGGCCTGTAATCCGAGATTTATCCATAGTTTACAGCTTTGCGTTCCATGTTTGGGTCCTGGGAGCTGAGAGCACACTCCGCGCATGCGCACTGGCGTCCTCATCTACTCGAAACTATGACTAAAGACATCGAGCTTCTATGATTTGAAAAGTGCTAAAGTTTGTGTTATTTGGAGCCCGCACGGGGCATATTACATGCTCGGGGAATGCCCTGAGCTATGGCTATAAGTCGCGCTAGGCTAACGGCGTTAGCCTAACGCTAATCTAAAACATCTCCGGAAATGCTCCATATGACACCAAAGTGATATGGGTGAGTAAAACAACTTGTTTTATTACCGAAATAAGGCTCAAATAGTAAAAAACGTTACTTTTCCTTTAATCTGCGCAAAAGCTGCAAAACATTTTAGTTTAGATCTGTGCAAAGTTGTTCTGAAATGTGACTCTTCTGTTGGTTGGTCAGTTTATATTTGTTAAGATGCCTTTTTGTCAGTTCTTCTGGACGCTTTTAAAATGTGAACTTTGAACAAAATCCTATTATACTTAAGATGGTGTTAGCATGATTGTGCTGTGAAAGTTGTAAAAAGCACTTAAACTCATAGAATAATTGTTTTTCATGTGTTAAGGCGATACAGCACCTTAACTCTGGTAGCAATGGTAGCACCTGTAGTATTTTAGACGCGGTACAGCACTTTTTTTGATGGAAGGAGACCAGTATTTTCTTATGTTGTACCTGGTGTGCAAAGTTTGTTAACCAGTATTTAGTTGGCATTTTATAGCAATCTTTTTGCATCTTTAGGCATATTTTTTTAGGCATCTTTAGGCATAAAGATTAGTCAGTTTATAGTGTGTGCACTATTAAAACATAGAGGAACACACACGAGTCGCTCAAAAATGCATGGATGAAACAAAATACACCTCCAAAAAGTCTACGTTTTCTGGTGAGGAAACATTATAACATCACGTTATAATAACATAACATACATGCAATTCAATGTAACAGATTGCCATAAACATGATTTTACAATGTCCATTCTCAAAGACAGGGCTCTACAGACTAAGGCCATATTTTTGCTATAGTGCAGCATAAATGTTCACCACACACTTTGTACAAGACTAATATCGCACAGGCTTCTGGAGGAGATGGACTGTAATTACTATATTTCACATGCTTGGTCACGCTTGATGTTGGTGGGAGGTAGAAGTAGAAACTGCTGGCCTGGAACTACACACATTTTACACACATTGTTTAGTCTCATGGTTAAAGAGTCTGTACCTGATTTTAACTTCTTCTGGTTGAGATAAATAGCTTTTCATCCAGTCAGGAACATTGTTTGCTAAGAATCATGGAAAACAACTGCCTGACCCTTGACACAGTAGAGATGCACTGATGCTGAAAAATTTGATATTGGCTTCCAAATGTCGGTTCAGCTAATATCCTGTTTGGAAATATAAACTGATGTAATAAGACTATTTATTGGTCATAGCTGGACCAGAAAGTCTAATAATGATTGGATTTTTATTCATACAAAGCTGTTCTGTGGTTACATGAAAGATAAATAACAGCTGCATAACACATTTTGATCTGTTCTGTCTTATTTATTTATTTTCTACACTGGTATCGGTTGATATTGGCATCGGCAGATACTTTTGCTAAGTTATTGTATCATAACAGGTATCGGAACTGAAAAAGCCTTATCATTGCATCCCTATGTCGGACACTAGATCTGTCATGGAGCATTTTTAAGATTGAAAATACAACACGAGTCGGCCCTTTTGAAGGGTTCCATAACGTATTAGAATCGAATCTCATTTCTTAAAAGAACCAAATCCCTTTCTTTTCATCCATCCATCCATTTTCTTCCGCTTATCCGCAGCCAGGGCACAGGGGCAACAGTGCGTGCATATGGTAGGATTGGACCAGGATTGGATTGGTTTTTTCACACTTGCTCAGCGGGTGGTCTGTCGTCCAATCCGAGTGCACATGCATGTCGCGCAATCAGATTCAGGTCAGTGACCTGGCCGGCTCCGCAACGCTATGTGGCGCTGTAGTCCAACTACTTCCAGGTGATGACTGCTCAATATAAACACAACACAACACAGCTATCTGGCGGTATACTGTGATGGCTTTTCGAGGAGTTTGACGGAGCGGCATTGGCGTACTTGTTGTGCGTTTAATACTACAAGCAATCGAGGACAGCGAAAATTATGAGGATTGGGACCTATACCGCACATGTTTTAATCATGTTCTGCCTTGTTGTTTTTTGTTGCTTGCATCTTTTGTGCCACAAATAAAGGCATTCAATTTGTAGCTATGGGTTTATCGTTCATTTATTTAAGGTCTGGGGTAGTGAAATTACAACTTAAGTAAATTTCCACACTGATTTTTAATATTTACAAGTTATACAACAGTTTAAAAAAAAACACACTCTCTTCTGATACTATAAGGTCACAATAGATAACTCAAAATGTTTGTAAAAGTGCCCTGTGCGTCATTTCAAAAGTTTAAAACTCCGTTCACAGCTTCCAGGTGCTGGTAACAACAGGAACATTGAATAATTCCAGAAAAGACGAAATTTACCGCACACTCGCGCGCACACACACACACACTTTATTGTGCTAAGAGCAAACAACGTGTTTCGATTTTACCTGGCGAAACGCGTTGTTCGCGCTAAGCCCAATAAAGGAATAAGTAAAGTCAAGCGAGTGTGCGAAAACTCCTTTTCTGGAATTACGTTACGTTCATAGTCCAGATATGGTGGAAGATGGGGCTTGTTGGTGCATGAAGTACCGCTGTCCTGAGTCATCGTAATGCGCTCTCCCGGTGTTCTTCTTGGCTGTGGCGTGCGCTGCCCTGGGGTTTTTCCATTTGATTTTGATTTGCTCAGGCGTCCGAACAAAACCTGCCTGCTCCATCTTCAACGCTATCTTCTGATAAAGACTAGCGTTTCTTGTGCGCCGTCCGTCCATAAAGTTTTAAATGTTTATCTTTCGCACCTGGTGCAGCATGAACCCAGTTTCTTAGTCTGTCCAGTAGTGCGTGCTTGTTGCTTTCTTCGCAGCCATGTTTTCTTCTGAAACAACAATTGGTACTTGGTACTGAGGCACCCCTACCACTCTTACAACTTCCGGGTGAAATTCCTGAAATTCCTGGCGCCCATGCGCAGTATGCTAATCCAATACGAAATAATTCACATGACGACGCCAAGTGGTTTGCTATCGGCCTAGGCCAGGGGTTCCTGGGGGATGGGGCAAACCAATCCCAATCCAAACCAATCCCTGTGCACATGCAGCTGTTACGACCCCAATCACTTTACAATCGGTTTGGAGTTTTCCATGTGCACGCAATCAGTCTAAGCAGGGACTCCCAGACTTCCTTCACCCCAGACACTTACCTTTCTTTTCAATTTGTATGCATTTTTACACTCTTAACACTGAACACAAGAAACTGCGCAGAAGCAGATTAAGCAAAAGGAGTGACAGCTTTGTGCACAAAAACACATATTTTTCATTATAATAACAGTTAGTTTTTCAATAATTATTAGTATTATTGTAGTGTATTTAGATTTTCGTAATTTCAAAGGGTAAACACACTTCCAGTCTTAGTTTGAACTATTTTAAACAAATCTAAGTCTTGGTCATTTCTCTGTGTGATTAGTTTGGAGCTATAATGAGTTCTCATATTGGCTGCGGTTGTATAAATAATTAACAAAAGAACCAGTCTTTTGAACAGCTCTTTGACGTGAATAGAGCCAAAAAGATTCAGATTGCCCAGAGGAGCCAAATATCCCAAGCACTAATGGAAACTGTAAACTGTGTACATCCCAGACAGTTGTTTCAGGTACACAAATAAAAAATCTGATCAAAAATCTAAACAAGCTAAAACTACCCTGCACGTTTTAAGAATTTTGCATGTTGCAGTTGATTTGACTTCTCTTTAATATTTTCTGAAGTAATTCTTTGTCTAGACTTATAAAACAATAGAAATATAAAGGCTTCCAAAACACACCTTCAAAACATGCCATGACTCAGTTGTGCATTAGCCTTTTGTTTGCACAAGAGTGTGATTATAATCCTATCGTTTTGTTTTAAATGTAGGCTAGTAAAAAATCAAACTCTTGCTTCATTAACTGGTCTTCTGTAAATATATTAGTATTGTAGCACATGCACAATCAGAGCTGGAACTGTTTGGAAATTAAAGGTCTGATATTACGCAAAATTGACTCTTGTGAGCTTTAAGGCATGTTATAATGCTCTTACCTCCTCAAAAATATGCTCAGAGTTGTGTTTTGTTTCATTCACACATGTTTGCGTAATCCTTTATTATTATTCTGTCTACATCTCCAAACCTCAAACCTCATTTGAAATTGCAGCGCTCCCTAGGCCCACAGTGAACATAAAACATGTGATAAACAAGACAATAAACACCATGACTAAAACATCCCATGTACCCGTAGCAAAAGTACAAGACAATAAACACAGTTAACAGCTACCTTTTACCTAAAGATTGACAATTCCAGGTCTGAAATTATCCAAATGATTCTAGTGAAGGTGTATGGAGTTTAAAAACAGAGTGAAGCACTTCCTGTGACATCACAAGGTGGAACAGCCTGAGAGGAACTCAACCTAAATATGCATATGTGAGACCAGACACCACTCCAGGTAAGTTTTTGACAAGGAAACAACATTATAAAATATGATAAAATAGTGTAATATAGGCTCTTTAATATGTGCTATGAAGAGTTCTTTGTTCTGTATTTTATTGTGTATGTTGCATTAGAATAGAACTATTTTACTGCAGCAATACAAAAGAGACAAAATAGCTATTCACTACATAATGCCAATTAACAATAACAATAAAAGTATTTCTTAAGATGCGTGAAAAGTCCTTCAGTCGTCCAGGTAGAATCCATGATAAAAGGAGAAGTTCAATTTGTCAACTGGACAAAGTTTGTTTGGTTGAAAACGTTTCGCCGCTCATCCGAGAGGCTTCGTCAGCTCTGAACCTCAAACCTGACGAAGCCTCTCGGATGAGCGGCGAAACGTTTTCAACCAAACAAACTTTGTCCAGTTGACAAATTGAACTTCTCCTTTTATCAACAATAAAAGTAATATAGCAGCAAGCAGCGAGGATCGGCCCTCGCTTGCACTCACAAGCCCAGCAAATCTTTGTCGTAGCCAAACCAAATTTGGTACACAGAAACACCGTTGCTAGGCGACCAACAGGAAGTCAGCCATATTGGACCGAGCACGTGACCTGGCGCCGAAGGCAAATTTTCCTGTCCTCGTATTTTAACGAACTCCTCCTAGGGTTTTTAACCCAGACTCACCAGAATCGTGCTGGATCATCTCGACAAGTGGGATATTAAAAGTTATTAAAAGCGTTCTAAAAGACTGAACGGTGTTTCCGTTGGGGGTGGGGAATAAATAATAATAAGAAAAAACCAGAACAATAACAATAGGCCCTACGCTTTAGCGCTCGGGCCTAATAAGGTCTGAAATGAGAACAATATGAAATGAAAGGTCATTAAAGGGATATGCCACCCCCAGGTCAAATTTGGGCATCTCCCCACAGTCCAGAGACTAAAATAAGTGATGAAAAGCGTTTTCCTGCTCACCCAGCCATTGTCCGAGTCTGTCGCCACTGACCGCCGCGGTATCTGGTGCTCCTCCGCCTTAGACTGGAGTCTAACGTCGCCAGAGAAAGATTTCGGCCAAAAGGAATTAATTTGCTCGATGCGTTTCCCAATTACTTTGTGTGTAGTGCGCATTCATATCGAGTGCAAATAAATGTGCAAATCAACACGGAGAGCTTGCCTAGGTCATTTTGGGTGGCAACTATTTTCCAGTGCGTAAGAATACAGCCGTATCACGCACCACGTTGTGCAACAGGGGAACTCCCTTCCCGGTGCGTAACTGGGATTCTCCTGGCAGCGTGCTGCGTGATACGGCTGTATTCTGGGGGTGGCATATCCCTTTAAAGACACCAACAGATATGCCTCAATGCTAACAAATAATAACCTCTGGTATGAAGCTCAAATGTCCCACCCACTTCGAAGTCCGCTTCAGTTCCATAAGTACATTTTCCATGAATTTTTCCCATAGACTTTTCAAAAAATTCAAATACAGTATTAAGAGTTTAAAGCCATCACAGACGCTAATCGGCTACATGGTAACAAACTCCAAAAAACATGTTTAAAACACAAGATACTGTGAAATGTTTTAATACTGTAATTTTGCAGTTTATAAAGAAAAGATTTTAAATAAAATTATAGCTCTTGAGCTCATTAGACACCACGTAGCTCATTATGCCTGAACAAGCTTTTTATATAACTTTTAATCTTTTTTTTTTTGATTGTCTATGGGGAAAAATGAATGTGAAATTTACTTCTGGAAGTGAGTAAGCTGCAGTGGTGAAAGTAAGCCGGTGCGCACCGGAACGGCGCACCGGTATAACATTCACAGCCGGTGCGCAGCACCGCTAAAAGAATTGAAACTGAAAAGAATTGAGAACCGAAAGCTACCCGAGTTTTGGGCCGAAACTTTCGTGCAGAGATATCCGCAGTCTGTTACACAAGGATTGTCAAACTTATTTGACTGTAGCCAGAGAAATATCCTAGATGGGACGATGGCTGAGTGGCTAGCGCACTAGTTTTATAACAAGAAGGTTCTTGGTTCGATCCCCGGGTGGCCCAGTGTTTTTTGTTTTGGACATTATAGCACCTGTAAGAAATGAAAACTACTTTCACCACTGGTAAGCTGCCACCATTAAGCTCCATATGTGCAGAATTGCAAATTAGCATTAGTAGTCCTGAGATAGTTGCGTCTAAATATCTTCAGAGTATGATTCGAATGATTTCTTTTCTCCCAGCCTTGAGGCAAAGGCAGTGACCATGGCTTAGCTTGTTAACTCAAAGCTGAATGCCGGAAAGACTTTGGGTGAAGTGTATTCTTCAGCACAAATAAAACTGGAATAAGGACTGTGTTGTGTTCTACCCTCGAGCTAACGAAATTAACAACACCAGTGTGCAACATCAACATGAAATAATAACATGCACTTTGTTTTATAGCCCTAAAACAAGGAAAGGAATTCATAATATAACAGCGATCACTTCATGGAGGTCTTTTTGTATACTTGTATGACTTTGTGGGTGTGGCATATGTTTTTAAGTGAGATTCCCTTCCCTATGGCTTCATTCATGGGTTTCAGGGACAAGAATCATGTCCTGATTTGAAGGATTTGGCATGGAAATGGTCCTATGTTTTTATAGTTAGTCTTAATGCAATTCATAATAAAATATTATGTCTTTTGGATAGGGAAAAATCCAATTCAAATCAAGAAGGAATAAATTACCTGAAACCATGAATCTGTTATCATCAAGTCTTGTTTATTGTGCAAAGGAGATAAGTGGTGGTTGAAAAAGTCACAGGAGCAGAATGGCACATCTCTGCCAGTCTGCCCCAGAGCAGACGTGACAGCAAAAGTGCTTTATACTCAACTGTTTGTGTGTTCAAGGATTGAATGAAATTAAATATTAAAGTATGATAAGAGCTAGAATAATGATTTACATTACCAGTCAAAAGTTTGGACACACCATCTCATTCAATGTTGTTTTTCTTTATCTATACTACTGTTTATATTCTATATACTGTACCTACAGAGGACATCCAATATATAATGAAGAAAAAAACGTTTATTAACTCAACAAAAAATAAAAAATATATTTTATATTCCATCCTCAAAGTCTCCACCCTTTGCTTTGTCAGCAGCGCTGCATCCCCTTGGCCTTCTGTCACTCAGTCTCTGGATGAAGTCTCTGAAATGATTTTCAGAGCTGTGCTTTGCCAGGGTCAAGCAATGCTAAAAGTGGATAGCTGTGATCAAAGCAAAGGGTAAAGACTTTTTTTTAACCATAGCAGTGCATTGTGGAACTTCATTAAATACTTTTCTTTATGAGTTTCTTTTTGAGTTTTTGTTCGTCTGGAATGTTTCACAGTATGTATTAAATGTTTCTATCATCGTGGAGACCAAACCAGGCCAAGTTACAGGTCAGATCTGTGGAGTGGCAACCCCACTCACAGTCAGAATTCCTATTTTTCTAGGTATTCTTAAAGGGATATGCCACCCCCAGGTCAGACTTGGGCATCTCCCCACAGTCCAGAGACTAAAATAAGTGGTGGAAAGCGTTTTTCTGGTGACGCAGCCATTGTCCAGGTCTGTCAGCACTGACCGCCGCGGTATCTGCAGCTCCTCCGCGTTAGACTGGAGTCTAACGTCGCCAGAGAAAGATTTCGGCCAAAAGGAATTAATTTGCTTGATGCTTTTCTCAATTACTTTCTGTGTAGTGCGCATTCATATCGAGTGCAAATAAATGTGCAAATCAACACGGAGAGCTTGACTTGGTCATTTTGGGTGGGAACTATTTTTCAGTGCGGAAAAAGACAGCCGAAGCACACACCACGCTGCGTAACAGGGGAACTCCCTTCCTGGTGCGTAACAGGGATTCCCCTGGCAGCGTGGTGTGTGCTTCGTCTGTCATTTTCCGCACTGACTGGACTGTGGGGAGATGCCCAAGTTTGACCTGGGGGTGGCATATCCCTTTAAGCTATAAAACCACCTGTAATTGAATAAATGTAAGGTAGATCTGTTTAACCTTCTAGTCAGAGAAATGGCACATCCACAGAAACAAGCAGGTGACTGACTGTCCTCCAGAAAAGTTACACAATGCACCTTTTCAGTTTTCAGTTCATTTTCTGATACATTTATGTTTCCTTTCATAGTTTTGACACCATTAGTGAGAATCTACAGTATAAATAATCATGGAAATAAAGAAGAAAAATAAATGAGAAAGTGCATCCAAACCTTTGACTGGTCGTGTATCTTACATGGCGTAAACAGAAAGGCTCATAAACTTTCTATAGCTGGATTACCTTGAGGCCCATAGTATTGATGGAAATTCAGTGTTTACATTGTCACAGACTATTTGTTTACATATATTTGGGTCATTGCATGGGTTAAAGATACTATCTACTTGTCACTGGTTTTTCTCTGCCCTTTTTAACCTCCTGTTCTTGGGGGAGTGCACTCCAGGGACGCAATGTGTTTTAAATCCCACATATGCTATTTCTTTCCTTGGGCTAAAAAAACAATATATTACATTTCTATCAACTGTAACCAAATATGAGGTTTGGGAAAGCGACTGGGAGGCTAGCATGACAGTCCCTTGCAACTCTCTGACTTATTTGGGTAGCTTGTATTTGCTACGGTGAGAGTTTTTTCGTATTCACAAACATCTGTAACCTCCACAAACAATACACAGCACATTGTCAGAAGGGCATCCAAGCGAAAAGACTTCAAAACATGAGAAGCACTATGAGAGATGAGAGAACGACCCCGATGCCCTACCGCACTGCAATTCTTTCCACTTTCTAATCTTGTTGTCATGTTGTGCTCTTGTGGTATTCTGTATGGCTGTAGCAATCAGGTAGTGTCAGACCTGACCTTGTGCGAAACCTCAACCGCGTGTTGTATGGCTAGCTATGGAAACAATGCGTGTCTGTGTTTCTTTACGTACACACTTTGGAGATGTAAGCACTAAGGCCACAGCTCTGCTCCTACTCACCGTTCAGTCTTGGCAGTGTCAGTCACAGCGTCTCGTAAGTGCCGAGCCGAGATAAGACTTCTATAGAGTCATAGAACTGGAGTTATATCTTGTAACTGTTTACTAAAAAATGAACGGTTTGCCTTACTTGTGGACAGTTGAATGAGGTTACTGCATTTTAGATGCGTTCACACTAGATCAGGACTAAACCAGGACTAGAAAAGGACTAAACCAAATCTACATTAGGCCTCAAAATGTGTCCAAACCAGAGCTAAACCAGGACAAATGTGAATGCAGCCTTAATCACAGCCATATTATAACTAAACCATGTCTAGTTTTGTGTCTTCCAAGAGGACTCCACAATGTAGCTAAGAGACCAAAGAAATGTCAAAACATTAAAAATAAACATTCAACTGCCTGTACACAATATTTTTCCCATATATTTGAGCAAAACTCCCTACAACTGTATATAGCTGGGATTGTACATCTTATTTGATGTTGTGTTTTATACTTTATTACTATTTTTCTATTTAATTCTGCTTTGTACATATGCATTATTATCATTATTTTTTATAATTATGTCTCATCTGACACTGGTCTATTGCTCTTTGGTTGCTATTTTTTTTTAACCTTCTGTTATATATTACATAATATATATTATATTTGATGAGTGAGCTACTGTACCCAAAACAATTTCCCTTGTGGATCAATAAAGTTCGTTTAAGTCTAAGTCTAAGTCTAAAATTCCTCTACAGCTATACTGTATAAGCAGCTCTTCAGATTAAAATATGTGAAAAAAAAAAAAGTGCTATTGTCCGATCATCAGGAACATTAGCATGCTTGTTGTTGTTAGCTTTCTCGCTCTGGCCTCTACAAGTTTTGAAAAAATGCTTATAAACTCATCACGGTGAATCATTAGGATGCTCAGAATAGATATGAGGAATAACTTTGGACCACTGCAAACTGTCATAGTTCTGTTCTTCACATTTTTAAAAATCAAACTTTAATCTGTGGAAAAAATAGTAAAATCAAGTTTTGAATTGCTTAGCAGAAGTACATCAAGGCCAGTTGTGACGTGGGCTGTCCTCCCGTGGACCCACCACCCGCGGGGGGATTCATGGGGGCTGGTGCATTGTGTTCTGGGCAGCAGATCTGCTTGGACTGCTGCCCCCGCGACCCTGAAATGGAGTAAGCGGAAGAAGATGGATGGATGGATGGATGGATGAATATTTGGTCCTGCCTAGGGGTGTAACGATATCTGAATCTCTCAGTATGATATTTTTACTATATGCATCTCATGATACGATATTTATTGTGATATTTTGTGAAGATAAGATAAGATAACACTTTATTGATCTCACATAGGAGAAATTTACTTGCCACAGTAGCTCCAGGCAGAGACAGTTTGAATAAGAAAGAAACTGCATGCAGGCAAGAATAAAATTAAATAAGTAATGATAAATAATAATTTAAAAAAACTGTAACTAGGAGAGTATGGAAAAAATAGTACACATCTGGCCTAAATAGTAGTAATTATACAGTCTGATGGCGGTGGGGATGAAGGATCTGCGGTAGCGCTCCTTCTTGCACTGGGGGTGCCTCAGTCGGCTGCTGAAGGAGCTGCTCAGCTCCTCTACAGTCCGGTGCAGAGGGTGAGAGGTGTCGTCCATGATGGACGTGAGTTTGTCCAGCACCCTCCTCTCAGCCACCTCCTCTACAGAGTCCAGAGGACAGCCCAGGACAGAGCTGGCCCTCCTGACCAGCTTATTAAGCCTTTTCTAACCAGGCTAACCAAATTGTGAATATGCTACTTTTTCTTTTTAAAATGTAGCCTATTGACAAAACTTTAGTTCTGTCATAATCCAAAGAACTAAGATTTAAAATGACCTAATAACAATCTACTGTGATGATTAGATTAAGATTAAGTCTTTATTTGGTCTCACACACAATGACACACGGGAGAAATTTGACTTCTGCATTTGACCCATCCTTTTTCAGGAGCAGTGAGCAGCCATCTTTTCGGCACCCGGGGGGCAGTACCGTGAAGGGTCTTGCCCAAGGACCCACACTGGCTTGCTCATTGCCAGGGGGGGGAATTGAACCCACATCCCCCTGGGGAAAGTCAGTGACTTACCAGTTGAGCTAACCAGCTGGTTATGGTGGTGCATGATATTAATGTAAGATTTTTGACAATAGAATCTTACAATATTTCGATCACTCTTCTTACATCTCTAGTCCTGCCATGCTTATTTTGCATCTTTATTTCTTTTTAATTTAATAGGATAGAATATTTTTGATAAAGGCACATTGACATTGATTATAATACCTTTTATTGATAGAACACATCACCAATACTTTGTTTATTTTATCTTTTTGTTTGTTTACGGACATTAAAAGAGGCTATGGGTCACTCACTTCCTTGTCATGACTGTCTCTTGCTATTATCCCACTATCCCATCGACCACAGAAAGGTCAAGCTGGGTAAATATTCTCCAAAGTGGTGCTCCCCTTGTGAATGCTGTGGGGTTTATAAGGTGATCCTGTGTTTGGGATGTGCTTTGTCAGATGAGCCAGCGGGGAGCGAGAAGCCTTATTATGCTCTGCGGAGTGTGAAATCTTTGTAGTAAGTTGGCTGTGTTGCACGCTTCAGAACTGCGTCTGTCAGTGCGTTCCCGGCAGCACAGATCCAGGTGTTTGCCAGCCAGTGGGATGGAAAGGCAGCCCCGGGACCACCTGTTCACAGTAATTAGGACTCACACATGCCACAACAGTGCTGGCTGCCGCGGAGTGAGGAGCCACCGCATGCCTAATTAATGGCACTTATTCCATTTGGCAAGTAGTGAGTGAAAACATGGTGGAATAAGCAATAGTAAGTGATAAGACAGGTTTGACTGTGATGCTGTTTGCTCTGGGAAGGTTTCTTATCCACACTACTGACCTCCCTTCACCTACTGTACAACAACTCACCCTTATATAAAAGATAACCCTATGTCCTGTCAGTCATCATATCATTTTTGCACTGTTTTTCCTTATGACCTCCTGTGTGTAGCTGAGCTCTTTTTTTATTAAGATGCAGATTAGCGATAGTGACTCTACTTCCTGTGTACTTTATCACCAATCTTCTGTCCATTCGAAATCATGTATCTGAAGTATTGCACCACATTTCACAACGGATATTTACACAGTTTTGACTTGTATCTAAACTAGAAGTGCAGTGTTCTGATCTTTCGAACACCTCAAAGTGAGAAAACAGCTGATGTGAGGTGCGCTCACATCTGTGTCGCCTGCAGTTTGCAGCCATATCCTGCTGCAGTCTTCGGAATCTGAGGTTTTAAATCTTATAAGATTCTCCTCTGTGGTGTGTGCTTTTTGTCAAATGTTGAAAAATCGCTTAACGCTGAAAAATCCTGCAGTGTGTGGCGGTCTTATGTCTAATTCTATCAGATGTTTTCAATGAAATCAGTGCTTGGATGTCTATATCTAAGTGCTGGTGTTAAAAAAGTTAAAGGTACACTATGTTTCTTTTCCGGACTTGATTGTGCTCAGTGGAGATGTTGTTGTGAATGTTTCATTAACAAAACCAAGAGAGACAAGGGCAAGAAACAAGATAATAGAGAATCCGAACCCAGGAGGAAAGGGGTAGCGATTCCGTACCTGGCCGGCGTGTCGGAAAAACTACAGAGGATTTTCAGACAATATGAAATCCCAGTTTATTTCAAACCCACAAACACTTTAAGACAAAAACTCGTCCACCCAAAGGACAAAACACAGAGCCACAAACAAAGCAATGTGGTCTACTCCATTCAGTGTAGTGAAGACTGCAATGAGCGCTACATTGGAGAAACCAAACAGCCACTTCACAAGAGGATGTACCAACACAGGCGGGCGTGCCAGAGTGGACCTTCATCTGCCGTACATCTCCACCTAGAAGCCACGGGCCATTCTTTTGAGGACAGTGAGGTTCAGATCTTAGCCAGGGAAAAGAACTGGTTTGAGAGGGGAGTTAAAGAGGCTATTTTTGTCAAAAAAGAGAATCCTTCTCTGAACAGAAATGGTGGAGTCAGACATAATTTGTCTCCCATCTATAATTCCATTCTTAAGCCTAGATCAAGCAAACAGGGGAACAATAGGGCTAGCCAGGTCAGGGCCAGAGGTGTGAAAAACTGTCGTTGTAGGGATGAATAGGTATGCTAATCTAGACGCCAGAGAAACAAAAGACTGAAACCAATGAGATAGTTTCGGAAAGTAGTTAGCTAGTTAGCTCCTCCCTGCAGCGAGATATAAGCAAGTGTCTTACCAGCATTCTAATTAGAGCTGACGAAGCCTCTCGGATGAGCGGCGAAACGTTTTCGACCAAACAAACTTTGTCCAGTTGACAAATTGAATTTCTTCTTTTATCATGTTTCATTAAAGTTGCATTAAAGTTATCTATCACCATAAAGACACCACAAGGACAGGGTCCAGGTCTGCGGAGCGGCGACCCAGTTCACAGCACTAATGCATATTTTAAGTGTATTTTTAGTGATTAAAACATGTAATTGAATAAATACAGGATACATATGTTTAATGCCATACTGTGTAACATTCCAGCCAAAGCGATGACATCTCCAAAAAATGTTGGGTACACCTTTCAACGTTTTGCAGTAAAAAGTTGCTTTAAACCCAAACTACATTAAGCATTTTAAGTTCAACTCAAACAGTAGTTGGATTATAAGGTACTATGCGTAAAAGCTACAGTCAATAGTTGTTAAAACAAATGAGTTCAAAACAACATTTGCACAATCTTCCTTTTCCTACAGAGCCATTAAAGACTGGAATGATACACCAACTAATCTCATAAATCTAACGGACTATTCCACCTTTTCCACAGAACTGAAAAAGTGGCTGTGGAATAATCAAAACTGCCAGCACACACCACGTTAACCAGCAGGTTATACAGTAGTGAATCCGTTAATACAGCATTGAAATCAAATATAAGAATGATGTTTTTATGTGTTATTGTGAATGATATGGTGTGTAAATAGTACATGGATGTGTGTGATTGTGTGTTTTGGGTTAATGTTAGTGGGTGTATATTATGTTTTGCTGTGTTACTGCGTAATGAGATGTGTGTCAAAGTTAAATGTGTGATGCTGTGTGTGTGTATGTGTGTGTTTAAGAGAGAACATCGATATAGACCGTTGTTTTTTATCCATGTAACCAGGGACTGCGGATGGAAATGAGCTTTGTAGCTATACTCTGGTGCAGAACATCTCTGTCTTTGTATATAATGTCTCTGTACATTGTCCCTTCAAATAAAGACTAAACTAAAAAACTAAATTTGTATAATTTTGACATTCTATCTATATTTTAAACGCGTTTTGTGGAAATAGTGGAATAATCCTGGATGTGTACAGCACAAGCCCACACCGAAACGCACAAGTGGCGCCAGAACGCAGAAATAAGGCTCGAGCTCGTCTCTTTGATGTCCTCGTGCTAAAGTGATGCTGCGCGCTGATTGGCTGCAGGGCCCGGTGTCTTTGCGCTCCATCTCCCGGGCCGAGCCTCAGAGTGCCTGGCTGAATGCTCAGTCAGCACTTCTACTCGGTGTTCCCCTGCACGCCACGCTACCTGCAGCTCCACGCATACCGCACGCACACAGTTACCGATGCGTGAATGTTGTATTTTGCCCCGTGACCTGCTACACGTTTAACCTGGACGACCTCAGTGGGAACTACTGCTCAACAATGCGTGCAAGTTGCGTGCTCCGACTCCACAGGTCATTACCGCTTGCGCGCTCACTGAGGAGGTAACGGAGGTGTAAAGCGTCTGTGCGTGCACCATGGATTGTCTATTTCTTCTGACATGGACTTTACCCATCCCGCTTCTTGGATGTGTCTCCGTCAGGCTCCTGCCCACACTGCTCTGCTGGAACATCATCAAGGCAGGTGCAAACTTCTGTACATGCATTTACAGCTGGCAGAACAACTTATCGCACTTTCATAGCTGTGTTTAGGTTTTTTTAAATTATATGCTACGTGCTGTGCCAATGCATGAGAGACAAGACACATGTTGCCATCATGAAGCCCGTTTATCACCCTAACCACTCTTACACTATTGCACCAACCTGTTGCTACTTGTCTATGTGTTTTTTCTTTTTTTCTTTTCTTTTTTGCAGACGTTGCACGTTTACTGTTCCCACACCGGAGCGACCAGCGACAGCCAAGGATTAAATCACGGTGAGTGCTCCCTGCCTTTTGATATGGGCTGATGCGTCTTCCAGCTGGCACCACTCAGGCATAGGCTTAAAACGTGATCCTTGGGATTGCTACGCAAAATTATTGTACCAGTGTTGCTTGTAGACGAGAATGAATGGTCTCCTCTGCAAGGCATTCACTGTATACAAACTTGATATTATAGTCACAAAACTTCAGCTGGTTGTCTATAAAAAGTCTATGATATATACTGTATATATCATAGACTTTTTATAATAATGCTGTCATATATATATATATATATATATATATATATATATATATATATATATGTCAGACCACTGTATTATTTCTTTCCTGTGAAAATAATCTAAGTTTCTTACATTTTATTTGACATGGTGAAAATAAGACATCATGTCTTTACGACCTCAGGCTGACTCATATCTAATATGCATGGAAATATGATGTTAGTGTTATTGCTTCTGTCAAAAGCCATCTGTGATCCATATGATCTCAGTGCTGTGAGCAGCTGCTGCATGGTGTATTAATGCTAAAGAGCCTTCGGAAACAAAGAACGTCTGTAGAAAGATGCTGTAATAATGCTGTCATAAGCAAATGCACAATGTGTTTTTGTGGAGACAGACTAAAACGTGACCCAGCGGTTGTTCCTGGCCAGCTGCATGCCGGCCAGTTTCCCTCATACTAATCCAGTTTCAAAAAGTTTGGATAAAGCACATGAAATTGTCAGTATTTTTTTTTTTGTCAATCATGCAACAATGATGCAACATGCATGTCTTAGCATGCATGTCCCCCCCCCCTCCTCAAACTTCTGTTGTCCTCTGCATTTGACCCATTCTTGAATATCTCTAGGACAACCTGTCAGGAGCAGTGGGCAACAGAGTGCACCATCTCTAGATCTTGAGCTAGGATTAGTCAGGACTACTTTAGTTGGAGGACTTTTTCATAAGTGAGATGAGTGTGCTTGAGCCTTTACACTGGCTGCACATTTAACACAATAACATTATCTTTTGTAACCTGTTTGTTGTTCTCTCTCAGACTATGTGTTCGTGAGCCCCGTAGAAGTGGACTCTGAAGGCTTGTATCTGAGCCATGACCTGAGCAGACACAGCCATCGCAGCAGAAGGTCCCTCTCCTCTCTCAGCCCCACCTCCTCTCTGCACTACCACCTGTCCGCCTTTGGTCGGGACATGCAACTGGACCTGCGACCCTCATCTGTGGTGGGCCCAGGCTTCACCGTACAGACTCTGAGCGCTGACGGCGTCTCCACAGTGACGGGGGATCCTGCATATCACCGTTGTCTCTATCAGGGAATAGTCCACAATGTGTCATCTTCATCTGCTGCTATTTCCACATGCGCAGGCCTGGTAAGTGTCTTCTGCTGACAATTCCACATCTCTTGAGTGTGCTGGGGTGGAAAGTAACCCAGTACCCATTTCCTTTTTTAATTAAATATTTATAGCACTAAGAATAGAAGCAGTTTGTGTCATGTCCCTGAACTATAACTTTAATGGTGATAATAATGAAGCAGTAGAAGTAGAAAAGTAGTAATACAGTTTAGCTATGGCCACATTCATGTTGCATAGTTTTTCTTTTATTAGCCATTTAACATTAAGGAAGCACCCACCCATTATACATCCTTCACAACACTGGTATTTAGAAACTTAAAGGAAAAGTAACTTTTTTTCCAATTTGAGCCTTATTTCGGTAATAAAACAAGTTGTTTTACTCACCCATATCACTTTGGTGTCATATGGAGCATTTCCGGAGATGTTTTAGATTAGCGTTAGGCTAACGCTGTTAGCCTAGCGCGACTTATAGCCATAGCTCGGGGCATTCCCCGAGCATGTAATACAGGGGGTCCTCGGGTTACGACGGTCTCGGGTTACGACGTTTCGTGGTTACGAACGCGCCCCCATTAAAAAAAATATGTATATATTACGCGTCATTCCGTCTTACACGGTTTAGCGTGGTAAAAGATGTAAACAAACGCACGCGGCGCGCGGCGCACGGCGGAAGAATACGCTCTGTTGTGGTTGTAGGGAGAAGAAGACAGCCTCGTGTGTGTGCCCAATGTGGGCGGAAGTACCTGATGTGGGCTCTGATCTGCTCCTATGAAAGCGGCAGTGATAAACAAGCATCGTAGTGGTCTAATTATTGAGATGGAAAGGTTATTGGTGCTTTGGTTGGAAGATCAAAGGCAAAATCCGGTTTACGACGAAATTCGGGTTACGACGCGTCTTAAGAACGGATCAACGTCGTAACTCGAGGACTCCCTGTATGCCCCGTGCCGGCTCCAAATAACACAAACTTTAGCACTTTTCAAATCATAGAAGCCCGATGTCTTTAGTCTACGATTTCATTTGAATCAAAAGTGGCCTGTAATCCGAGATTTATCCATAGTTTACAGCTATGCGTTCCATGTATGGGTCCCGGGAGCTGAGAGCACAGTCCGCGCATGCGCACTGGCGTCCTCATCTACTCGAAACTATGGCTAAATCTCGGATTACAGGCCACTTTTGACCAAACGAAATCGTAGACTAAAGACATCGAGCTTCTATGATTTGAAAAGTGCTAAAGTTTGTGTTATTTGGAGCCCGCACGGGCCATATTACATGCTCGGGGAATGCCCCAAGCTATGGCTATAAGTCGTGCTAGGCTAATGGCGTTAGCCTAACGCTAATCTAAAACATCTCCGGAAATGCCACCAAATGACACCAAAGTGATATGGGTGAGTAAAACAACTTGTTTTATTACCGAAATAAGGCTCAAATTGTAAAAAATGTTACTTTTCCTTTAGGGTAAAGTGTCTTGCTCAAGGACAAATGCATTGACAAAAGAACTGAACTGCTAATATCTTTACAAACGTAGCTAGCTGTGGTATGTACTGGTAGTAAGAATGTGTATTAATGCATTTGATTTGTGTAGAAAGCTTTTTTGAACCGAAGATGCTTTACATTGCATTTAGTCAGTGCACACCTGGTGATGATAATCTACTGCTGGAGCACCACCCGCCTTGGGGTTCACTGACAAAAGCAAGCCAGTTTGTACTATTGGCTTCTCCGACCAAACCTCCATCGATCACTCACAAATACACCACATTCATACTTAGACGAGTGAGGTGTCTTGCCTTAGGACACAATATGTATTTGGTTGGAGTCGGGATCAAGCCACTGCGGCACCAACAAACAATATACGTTTTATAAATTAAGTATTTTTGAGCTATAGTAGTAGTTGCAGCTTTTATTGGATTTTTTGTAGTAGTGTAATTATAATCCCCAATCAGTTGCCCAGGTAAGGTCCATAGCAGTGTTTTAAGAGTGAATATGTTTCACTCTAAAAACTGTCCAGTTCACAACCTTACTTTGCTTTTTGTTTGTTGTAGTATTTATTCTTTGTACTCACATCAACTCAGCATTCAGTCAGTATACTTATATATAGCGCTGGACCAACCGCATACATACAAACCTCATCCAACCCCAAATGCATTGCCTCATCTCGTACTGAAACTTTTGAAAATCGCTGTTCCCTTGGGCTAATGGAACACATCCAAGGCTATTTCAACGAAGATGATAGCTTTCAGACAATTTGGAAACACAAACATTCACCTCATCCGCACTGGCCACTCAAGGCACCGACCTTTAGTCAAGCCTGTATTTTTCTATTCACACTTTCCCTCTGTAACATTAGGGCTATTTCGCTGTGACATCACCACCCGGGAGAGTCAGCATCACCTTCTCGCATTGTGTAGAGCGCTGCTTTGAACACAGGGAGGAGTGGACGAGATAATAGAGTAGGGCCACTTAAAAAGGAGGAGAAGAAAGGTTACACCACTGTCATTGCTGACCAGGAAGAAAGACCATCATTAAGTTTATTTGAAGAGCAGGTTTACGGGACAAGCGCTCTGAATTTACATGGGGCACTGGGGGGCGAATTGGCTGAAGTAGTAATTGTGCAGATGCTTCGTAGTACTTTCTGGGAGACATGCTGATTGGCTAGTAATTGTCTTTGGCACCATTGAATTTGAATTTGAAAGTTAGTCACAGTCTTTGAGGAATTTTCAACAGTTTATCTTGCTATGTGTTAAAAGGGATGCTGTTGGTTGGCAGTAAAATCACCTAGAAAAAATCCTGTTAATTATGGCTCACTCCGGTAATGGTTATTTCAATGGGATGTTGTCACTGTTGATTTATGAGCTACAAAGACCAAGTAAGAGTGAGCAAGGGTGCATTTTTTCTTCTGTAGACTTTGATTTGATCCTGTTCTAGTCCTGGTCCCAGTCCTTTGTCATAATCAAGTCCAAGTTTAGTCCCCGTGTTAATAATTGGCATCTGGATTGTCATCCAGTTGTAAAGGATTTCTGAATAGGAGTTCTGATGTGGATTCACTTTCACACAAAATCTAAAAAAATACTACATTTAACTCGCTTTAAAGGAGAATTAACGTTTTTTACAATCTGAGCCTTATTTCGGTAATAAAACAAGTTGTTTTACTCACCCATAGCACTTTGGTGTCATATGGAGCACTTCCAGAGATGTTTTAGATTAGCGATAGCCGTAGCGCGAGTTCTAGCCGTAGCTCGGGACATATTATATATGTGCAATATAATCCGAGATTTATCCATAATATACAGTTTTGCGTTTCATGTTTGGGTCCCGGGAGCTGAGAGCGAAATAAACTGTGACTCCGCACATGCGCACTGGTGTCCTCATCTACTATGGCTAAATCTCGGATTACAGGCCACTTTTGACTCAAACGAAATCGTAGACTAAGACATCGAGCTTCTATGATTTGAAAAGTGCTAAAGTTTGTGTTATTTCAAGACCGCATGGGGCATATATTATATGCCCCGAGCTACGGCTAGAACTCGCGCTACGGCTATCGCAAATCTAAAACATCTCTGGAAGTGCTCCATATGACACCAAAGTGCTATGGGTGAGTAAAACAACTTGTTTTATTACCGAAATAAGGCTCAGATTGTAAAAAAACGTTAATTCTCCTTTAAGAAAAAATAGCTTGTAGCATTTCAATGGTGTTACCCTATTTTCTGATCTATGTTACAGTGTTGTTTCCTCATCTGGAGTTGTGTTTTCTTTCATTCACACATGTAACACACAAACCCTGTTCCACCTTGTGATGTCATGTGGTAACATGAAGTGTTCCACCATGTTTTTAAACCATCCCTACACCTTCACTAGAATCATTTGGATGATTTCAGCTCTGGAATTGCCCATCGCTACAGAACTAAAGGTAACTGTTAACTTGAAAACTACCACTACATGACGTCACAAGGTGGAACTGAGCACTTTGAGCTTTGGAGAGTAAACCTTTCATAATAAAGGGTTTCTAAAAACATGTGAATGAAACAAAACACTAATCCAGGTATGTTTTTGAGAAAGTAACAGTAGTACAACATGGCTTAAAACTCTATTTTAAGTTGCTGTACTTTTTTTATTGTCTTGAAAAATGTGACAAACCAAAGTTGTTCCACACTTACCATAGGCATATAGAGTATTCTAATTATTTATACGCTTTTTTCACAAGTTTCAGAGACCAAATTGGAGTTTTGCTAGCACGGTTAAGCTAAAAACAACTAGCATGCTAATGTGCACTTCCTGATTATCATACAATAAAATGCTTCATAATAACATACATACAGCACACAGTTGATAGGAGCAGATCTTACAGTATAGCTGTACTGTAAAATACAGTTTTCTGAATACATGGAGAAATAAAAATGTGTACTTTTCTGGTGGAGAGTCTGAAAAATGCTTTTCTCCATGGAGACGTTATTGGTTTGCCAGTATGGTATTAAACTTACCTGGCCAGCCAAATGATATCTCTCTGTATTTCCTATACAGCGCGATACCATTTGGACACCCTCGCTCCACCCTCGCTCCTCCGGTTAACAACGGACTCCGCGATTCTGATTCGTTCAAAGATGGTGACGTCAGTGCACCCGCCTTTGCCCGCAACGTCCCTTCCATTCAGCTGTAAAATTGGTCTTAAATGACCTAAAACACATCGATTCCTTAAAGCCACAGCAGCTGACAGCTCTAGAGGCCTTTCTTTTCAAAAAAGATGTTTTTGCATTGCTTCCGACCGGCTTGGTTCACGTCGCTGTCCGTTAACTGTTCTCTGATTGGTTCACTTAGCTGTCTGTCTAAGCGCAACAGCAGCGCATTCTGGACCAAGCGTTACCAGACTCGCTGCTGGTACAGCGATGAGTCATGGATTCTTCCAGGCAAGTATTAAACCTTATTATTATCATGGAGACCAGGCCATGTTACAGGTCAGATCTGTGGAGAGGCAACCTTGCTCACAGTCAAAATGCCTGTTTTTCTAAGTATTTTGAGCTATAAAACCACCTGTAATTGAACAAACGTAAGAGCTAAAAGTAGAGCTGTTTAATGTCATACTGTGGAACATTCTAGGCAGAGCAATGACATATCCATAGAAACAAGCAGGTGAAGGACCCCCAAACAAAAAGTTACATAGTGCACTTTTACTTTGAGTGTTGCCAAAATTTGCCCATCTGATAAACAACCCAAACCCAGCCAAAGATAACATTCTTGGTAGAGACATATAGGAGTCCAATGCGTTCTCAAGCTGGCTAACATGCAGATTTACCACCACCCCAACGCTCCGCTTATTGATTTATGTATTGATATTCTGTTGCGTTGCCAGGTTGCAAACTTCACTTTATTTGTCCCTGTCAACATCTAAGAATTACTATTAATATTTTCCCCTTATGCATGAGTACTGCATAATTACTAGAAGCCTTGCGGTCATTCGGTTTACGAGGTGACTAGCCTCTGTGGCCCACCAACACTCCCTGACAGCTCCCAGGCCAGTCCTAAACAGATGTACTTTCTACTCCTCTGTTAAAGACATACCTCCATTCATCATGTCTTGTCCGGATCTCCTCCTCCTCCTCCTCCTCCTCCTCCTCTCCAGAATCCCACTCCCCTCCCGCTTGCCCTGCCACTCGTTCGTAGCAATTGTTCGAGCACTGCTAATCTTCGCATTGTCTGTTTCATTAGGCTAGCTTCCACTCACAAAGAGGCACCACTGACCCGTTCTTTTAAGAGGTTCACCCGGGTGCAGTGTGATCGGGTCATGATTGAATTTGAATGGGCCGTGACTGAAGCTTTGATCTGATTCTGTCTATTTTGTTTTTTGGTTCTTTCTTTAATAAGTGCGGCTACAGTGCTCTGATTGGATAGTACTTATTGCACTTTATGTTGCTTATTGTTATTGGCAGTAAATAATTAATTCAATTGATTGAATATGAATGTAGATTGAGTTTCAGTAATGTCTAATAAAGTAAATGATAAATTTTGGTCTTGTGTATCAAAAGGCCCACATCATTTTTGTTTAAAGTTTGTTTTGTTTAGGGCAGCTCAGTAGCTCAGTTGGTAAAGCGTTTGTCCACTGGCCCGCAGGTTGGCGGTACCATCCCAGCTCCCTTAGATGAATGCTGCCGTTGTGTCCTTGGGCAAGACACTTAACCCATCTTGCCCCCAGGGTCTGCATACACTGGTGTTAGTGGTTCCTTGTTGTAAAGCGCTTAACCCTATATAAAGATGTGACCATTTAATTTCATGATATCAGTACTTCAAATCTGTTTTGTTAAAGGTCTCATGGCATGAAATTTTCACTTTCTGAGGTTTTTGAACGTTAATGTGAGCTCCCCTACCCTGTTTAGGCCCCCCCCCCCCCCATGGTTAAAAGCTGCGAAATGTCTAAACTGAGCATTTGCGATCCTTTTCTGCGTTACAAAAAATCGGAGCTCAAACGGGCGATTTTGAACAAGGCACCTTATTGACATCAGATCAAATGCAGTTCCACCCCCGTCTGTCTGTACTCAGCGTCTCTGTAAATCACGCCCAGAGAGTTAAGACTGCGAATGCGCTAGGCAGTGCGAAATGCATTTTTTTATTTGCCTGGAGGCACGTCCGAGTGTTTCTAGGCTCGGAAGTCCTTTATCTGAGCCTCTGGACCTTTGAACAGCAGTGGTTTAATTTTATTTTCTGTGGAAATGTGTTTATTTTTCAATGGAACGCTTCAAATCTCTCCCCCCGTGCAAAAACAAGGAAATGGATCAGAGAGCGCTCAGAGCGAGAGGGAGAGTTTGGCCACGCCCCCACCCTCTACTATTGGCCAGCTCTTTTCTCCTCATTTGCATTCAAGCAACAACGCCCATTATAGAGTGTTCAGAGTGAGAAAAAATACTCTTTCTCATCTTATCTCTGTTTCTCATGCACTGAGTGTTGATTTTGAAGAAGGATTCATTTACAGTATTAGGGAACCATTAAGGAGCCATATAAAAGCATCAAGAAGTACCATGTCATGGGATCTTTAAAATGTAAAGGGCCCATATTATGGTATTTTCAGATCAATAACGTTGTTTCCTCACCACAAACATACCTGGGGTTGTGTTTTGTTTCATTCACACATGTTTAACACACAAACCCCTGAGTTCTTTTCTCAAACTGAAAACACTCTGTTCCACGTTGTGATGTCATTTGGTAACACAGGAAGTGCTCCACTGCAACGCCAACTCCATACACCTTCCCTACAATCATTTGGATAATTTCTGCCCATGAGTGAAACAAAACATGACTCCAGGTATGTTTTTGATAAGGTAACAAAACAACATGGCTAATACAAGACCTTTAAAGATCCCATGACATGGTACTTCTTGATGCTTTTATATGGCTCCTTAATGGTTCCCTAATACTGTAAATGAATCCTTCTTCAAAATCAACACTCGGTGCATGAGAAACAGAGATAAGATGAGAAAGAGTAATTTTTCTCTCTCTGAACACTCCATAATGGGCGTTGTTGCTTGAATGCAAATGAGGAGAAAAGAGCTGGCCTATAGTAGAGGGTGGGGGCGTGGCCAAACTCTCCGCTCTCGGCTCTGAGCTCTCAGCTGATCCATTTCCGTGTTTTTGCAGGGGGGAGAGATGGGAAACGTTCCATTGAAAAATAAACACATTTCCACAGAAAATAAAATTAAACCACTGCTGTTCAAAGGTCCAGAGGCTCAGATAAAGGACTTCCGAGCCTAGAAACACTCGGACGTGCCTCCAGGTAAATTAAAAAACGCATTTCGCATTGCCTAGCGCATTCGCAGTCCAAACTCTCTGGGCGTGATTTACAGAGACGCTGAGTTCAGACAGACGGGGGTGGAACTGCATTTGCATTTCTTTTTTCGATCTGACGTCAATAAGGTGCCTTGTTCAAAATCGCCCGTTTGAGCTCTGATTTTTTGTAACGCAGAAAAGGATCGCAAATGCTCAGTTTAGACATTTCGCAACTTTTAACCATGGGGGGGGCTAAACAGGGTAGGGGAGCTCACATTAACGTTCAAAAACCTCAGAAAGTGAAAATTTCATGCCATGGGACCTTTAATAAAAAAAAAAAAGATTAATCAATTAGAGACAAAAAAGCCCAGCATTAATTGACAGGCTCTTGCGGCAACTACCAACATTACTTAGATGGATTCAGAGCTCCAATTGTGATCTGATCCCTGTGATATGCCATTTTGTTGGTAATATCATATTGATTTAAGAGCTTTTCTGTTTAATACACTTCTATGCTCAAATATACAAACACTTTTCCCTACCTCATTCTGGTCGTCATCCTCTTCACAGTAAAGTGTCAATGTTCAGATGGCAGATGGCCTCTGCTGCCTCAGTACTAATTGTCTGTGACTCATGATGAAATCTGATCTTGGCTCTAAGAAAACGGTGATAAGATTTTTTTCTCATCAGCTCTGTAATCCAAGTTACCTGTTACATTTTACAGTATATACATATAACTGGTGAATCTATGTGGCCACTCAACAGCAAAACACATCACAACTTGAAGACGTATGCAAATGTACTTTTTTACGATCATTTATCTGTGTATTATATAAAAGACTCAGTTAAAATATTGTAAAATACTTCTTTTCCTCGAAACAGGACCACCCTTTAAAAACACACATGAAGTATTAAGCCACACATGAGTTCAATCAGTGTGCACAATAAAAAGGATAAAAAAGCCTTTGTGTTGTTACAGCACATGGGCAATTTCACTTGATTTGAGTACACAAAAGAAGCTGTCTCCGAGGAAAGGCTAAATGCCCCTTGTTGTTCAATATTCTACTGGAATTTTGGCTGTTCTGCTTTTATTTTAACACAGAGCAGATATGACTTGTCAAGCATTTCACAAACTTCTTTTCTATTTGCTTTTATGCTACAAATGTCCACAAACGCGCTCCGCAGATTCACTATCCAGACCAATAGTGATTAGTAGCTTCCAGCCGTGTCTTTAGTTGTGCGTCTCCGGCCTGCCATGAAGCTTACGACAATGAAGCAGTTAACCTCTGCTTTTCATCCTGCCCTCCGCCTTGAGAACTGGGATTAGACCGAAATGGAGAAAGAGCCACTGGTGCACGCTTGATTCTGCGGTGCAAGAGATTAAGGTGGGATTAAACACAACAGAAGAAGATGGAAAAGAAAGAACGACAGAATACAGACAGAGAAAAAAAGTGAAGTGCCAGATATTGAAAAAGAAAAAGAGAGCAGGTCCGGGAGCCGAGCAGTGAGAATAATGCGAATTCATTGTCTGCATTGAGGTATCCCAGGGAGTCTTGATGCTCTCTTTATAGGGAGATGTCAAAGGGCTTTTGGAAAAGAAATTGGGTGTGAGCAAGAGATGAAGGGAAAAGGGAAGAGGTCTAGTTCCCCCCTTTTCTGCACGTCATTGTGTGAGCTCAGAAGACGCTCAAAGGGGAAGTGCAACTGTGCACGCGATTCGCAGACTTGAACTCGCTTTTAAAGGTCCCATGGCATGAAATTTTCACTTTCTGAGGTTTTTGAACGTTAATGTGAGCTCCCCTACCCTGTTTAGGCCCCCCCCATGGTTAAAAGTTGCGAAATGTCTAAACTGAGCATTTGCGATCCTTTTCTGCGTTACAAAAAATCGGAGCTCAATCGGGCGATTTTGAACAAGGCACCTTATTGACGTCAGATCGAAAAAAGAAATGCAAATGCAGTTCCACCCCCGTCTGTCTGAACTCAGCGTCTCTGTAAATCACGCCCAGAGAGTTTGGACTGCGAATGCGCTAGGCAATGCGAAATGCGTTTTTTAATTTGCCTGGAGGCACGTCCGAGTGTTTCTAGGCTCGGAAGTCCTTTATCTGAGCCTCTGGACCTTTGAACAGCAGTGGTTTAATTTTATTTTCTGTGGAAATGTGTTTATTTTTCAATGGAACGCTTCAAATCTCTCCCCCCGTGCAAAAACACAGAAATGGATCAGCTGAGAGCTCAGAGCCAAGAGCGGAGAGTTTGGCCACGCCCCCACCCTCTACTAGAGGCCAGCTCTTTTCTCCTCATTTGCATTCAAGCAACAACGCCCATTATGGACTGTTCAGAGAGAGAAAAATTACTCTTTCTCATCTTATCTCTGTTTCTCATGCACTGAGTGTTGATTTTGAAGAAGGATTCATTTACAGTATTAGGGAACCATTAAGGAGCCATATAAAAGCATCAAGAAGTACCATGTCATGGGATCTTTAAATGGTGCTGAGGTATGTCATCATCAGCTCCCGTTGCCAAAAATAGCCGCTCGATTCGCTCTCAGTCACTAAACATTTACATACACATTAAGAAAACCGACTAACTGGTCATGTCCAATTTAAACCGATTTTTCAAAATGCAGAAACACCCTGGAACTAGGATGGAGGTACTGTGGATTGAATCTCCCAGATCCCAGTGACACATCTGGAGAAGCTGATACGTATTTGGATACCCATTGCATGTAACATTGCAGTCTGAATTACATTACGTGCAGACTAAGAGAGGCATTCAACAGCATGGGGTAAGAAACAGTCAGGACAATATTAGACATGTGTTTGGATCTTAACTCACTCACATCAGCACCAATGAGACACTACTGTCCCTCCCCTTTGGACGAGCACATGTGTTTTTGTTTTGGTCCGCAGCTTTAAAGATCCCATGACATGGTACTTCTTGATGCTTTTATATGGCTCCTTAATGGTTCCCTAATACTGTAAATGAATCCTTCTTCAAAATCAACACTCAGTGCATGAGAAACAGAGATAAGATGAGAAAGAGTCATAAATATCTCTCTCAAACACTTTATTCTGGGCATTGTTGCTTGAATGCAAACGAGGAGAAAAGAGCTGGCCTATAGTAGAGGGTGGGGGCGTGGCCAAACTCTCCGCTCTCCGCTCTGGCGCTCAGCTGATCCATTTCCTTGTTTTTGCACGGGGGGAGAGATTTGAAGCGTTCCATTGAAAAATAAACACATTTCCACATAAAATCAAATTAAACCACTGCTGTTCAAAGGTCCAGAGGCTCAGATAAAGGACTTCCGAGCCTAGAAACACTCGGACGTGCCTCCAGGCAAATAAAAAAACGCATTTCGCATTGCCTAGCGCATTCACAGTCCAAACTCTCTGGGCGTGATTTAGAGAGACGCTGAGTTCAGACAGACGGGGGTGGAACTGCATTTGCATTTCTTTTTTCGATCTGACGTCAATAAGTTTCCTTGTTCAAAATCGCCCGTTTGAGCTCCGATTTTTTGTAACGCAGAAAAGGATCGCAAATGCTCAGTTTAGACATTTCGCAACTTTTAACCATGGGGGGGGGGAGCTCACATTAACGTTCAAAAACCTCAGAAAGTGAAAATTTCATGCCATGGGACCTTTAAAGTGAAAGCAAAATCTACCAAAGCTTCAATGTGCGTATTTGTGCGATATAAGTAATCAACGTAAATGAGATGTCGCTTAATCTGTTTCTGCCAAAAGTGTTGTCATCTGTATGATGCAAAGTTTTAGGACCAATGCTAAATTACTAGACGTTCCTGCTCGTCTCGTAGCCCCAAGTTTGCACCATAGTTTGTAAAAAGAAGTTGACGTCACCCATAGCTTTTGGCTCCAGTCAAATGAAGCTCACGATGCTTGTGGTTATAGGAGTGAATTTGGAACCAAATACCATATTAGGAATAGGAATTTATTTACAGTGTTTTTATTTAGAGAAATAAAAGCTTACTACAGCAGTTACAGAGAGAGGGATGACAATTTTCAATGTAATGTCAATTGGACTTAGCGGGTTAGCTTTGTCCATTTATATATACAGTCTATGGTTTGCACTCTTAATGTAAACTGGGACAAGAGAAAGGGTTTCAGTTTAGTAATTTAGCACACTCGGACTTCTCTGTGCATATAAACGTAGTTAAGTTTTCTTGGGCAGATGGGAGTGGGACATAAGACGGTATTAAGAATAAGGCCGTGTGGATGGCAGGCTAAAATAGAGGGATTTTCCACAGTAAGTCTTCAATAATGAACCCTAAAGCTAGTTTTTAATCACTCTCCCTATCGAAGTTGTCTGTCACTTTCGCGTTAGATGAAAGCGCACACGTAATGCTCTGATTCGAGTGGAGAAGGGCCCTAAGAAAGGGAGGGAGGTGTGCTTTCTTCTTTTGAGTTTTTTTTTTCTTCTTCTTGTGCCGCTTGACCCCAATCCCCTCCGCTCGGGTGCGGGGTCCCGTGAGGAGGCGGAGGGAGCCTGTCAACCTGCACCCTCAGGTTCGGAGCTGTTCTCGGCAAGTTGAGAGCCGTTGCCGCTTGTGTGAATGCAAACAGAGCCCCATAGTGATTTACAGCTTTCCATGGTGTCTAGCCTGCTCCCTTCTCTCTGTATAAACTCAGACTTAGGCTATGTCCACACGACAATGCTACTGTTTTTTTTTTTTATGCGGGCTGAAAAAAATTTGCATCCACACATGTGTCGGGTCAGTAAATATTCGTGTCCAGATGAAAACGGAGCACTGAGTGAAATCTATGTGATACATATGCCACACCGATATGTGGTGCTGTAAACAGGAAACAGCCAGGGCCACCGGAAACGCAATACTACAAAGAACACACGCGCATAAAGTCCTTTCTCTTCCGCAAACAAGCATCGCGACGTCATCGTTTTCCAAAAGCTGCGTTTTTTGCTCGTCCACACGACAACGCAACCCCGGCGTTCTCAGATTTCTCCACTCTGGAACCTGTTTTAAAAAAAACACCGTTTTCGCCCACCAAAAACAGCCGGCGCTGTGTGGACAAAAGGCCAAAACGAATAAAAACGTTGTCATGTGGCCCTTACTTAGACTTAGACAAACTTTATTGATCCACAAGGGATATTGTTTGGATACAGTAGCTCACACATCATAATTTACTAAGAAACGGTAAAAATATAAATGGTCATAATAAATTCAAAATAAGTACAAAACATAGTAGAGACTGGTGTCAAATATAAATGTATATCTACAAGTAAAATAAAATATAGTAATACAGCTATATCTCAGCTACATACAAGGAGAAACCGTACAAAGATGAAGTAATGATTGACAGGATCTGGGGTTATCTATTACGTGAGGGTGAGTTGTTGTAAAGTTGTATGGAGTATGGTATACATGTAGTTCTGTATCTCACTGTAGGAGCCTGTTGGAGAATGAGCTCCTCTGTCCCTCTATGGTCTGCTGCAGTGGGTGAGTTGTTGTACAGTTGTAGGGAGTATTATCCCCTCTGTCCCTCTATGGTCTGGTGCAGTGGGTGAGCAGGAGTGTCCATGATGGAGAGCAGTTTGTCCAGTGTACATTGTACGCAACAGGCATAGATGGCTGATACACATTATTGTAGATCTACTGTATGACTTTATTGCACAAAAAATGTTGTTCTGTTCTGTTCTATGATGCTCACCTTTAATATATTCTAATGTATTCATGGTGAGCCCCTTGATGCAGCATCCCATTTTCAAAGGCTTTGTGGCGGTTTAAACCTTGGTCTACATATGTTAGAGATATTGTACATTACTTTAAAGATCCCATGACATGGTACTTCTTGATGCTTTTATATGGCTCCTTAATGGTTCCCTAATACTGTAAATGAATCCTTCTTCAAAATCAACACTCAGTGCATGAGAAACAGAGATAAGATGAGAAACAGTCATAAATATCTCTCTCAAACACTTTATTCTGGGCGTTGTTGCTTGAATGCAAATGAGGAGAAAAGAGCTGGCCTATAGTAGAGGGTGGGGGCGTGGCCAAACTCTCCGCTCTCCGCTCTGAGCTCTCAGCTGATCCATTTCCGTGTTTTTGCACGGGGGGAGAGATTTGAAGTGTTCCATTGAAAAATAAACACATTTCCACAGAAAATAAAATTAAACCACTGCTGTTCAAAGGTCCAGAGGCTCAGATAAAGGACTTCCGAGCCTAGAAACACTCGGACGTGCCTCTAGGCAAATAAAAAAACGCATTTCGCATTGCCTAGCGCATTCGCAGTCCAAACTCTCTGGGCGTGATTTACAGAGACGCTGAGTACAGACAGACGGGGGTGGAACTGCATTTGCATTTCTTTTTTTCGATCTGACGTCAATAAGGTGCCTTGTTCAAAATCGCCCGTTTGAGCTCCGATTTTTTGTAACGCAGAAAAGGATCGCAAATGCTCAGTTTAGACATTTTGCAACTTTTAACCATGGGGGGGCCTAAACAGGGTAGGGGAGCTCACATTAACGTTCAGAAACCTCAGAAAGTGAAAATTTCATGCCATGGGACCTTTAAATGCATTTATAGTCTGTATGTATTGATTCTTTGCTTCTGCAGGACAACTGAAGTTCTCACTTTGTCATGGTAAATGGTCACGTTTTTGTATAGCACTTTTCTTTACATCAAGGAATCACACACAAATTCATACACCAGTATACACAGACACTGGAGGCAACATGGGTTAAGTGTCTTACCCAAGGATGTCAAGAGCAGGATCTGAACAGCCAACTCTTGGATCGGCGGATGAACACTAAGCTGCTTTTCGCCCCTCTTATTTTTGACTGTGATTTCTTTTTTCAAATATTAATTAATAAATGAATACATGTAGACAAACAAACAAACAAATATCCAAATACAAATGTGCATAGTTTTTTTCTTTTTGCACCAGATGCCCTTCCTGAATGTCAAGATTATTTAGTTCGTCAAACAGGACAGGCCCAACATTCCTTTCTGTTGCGGTTGTTATGGTCAAGCTGCCCAAGACCTTTACTTTGGCCTTTCCCAAGCCCCTGCAGGCAGAGACTTCACAGACAGGTTAGGAACTGTTACAGCCCTAGAAACCAATATGCAAACTTGTTTTATTCTATTGTTTTGTCCAGTACTAATCCCACATAATTGCCTAATCAGTCCCTAGGTGTCACTTTGTCTGTATACAGCGTGAGAGCGTGAGTGTGAATCGACACGTCTGCAGATCAAACCTGTGTCTAATGGCCGTCGTTGAGTTGTTGACGCCTGACCTTGTGTTGTCTGGGAGGAGGGGGCACTGGCTCTGACCTCTTCCTGTCTCATTCCTAGGACCCCCATGGAGAGAGTGGGAGCATTTGCTCTTTTCTCAAGTAGATGCAGGTGTTGTGCTATGGATGGATGATTTGTCCCACATTATTTAATTTACAAAGGGAGAATCTTGTCATAGGAAACAAAATATTCAATTAAAGGGCATACGCTGTACATTTTTTTCTTTTCCACTAGAAAAGTTACATGGTGCATTTTTAGTTCACCACAGGATTATATTTCTGACAAAATTCAAGACCCTGAAAGTACAATGGAACCTAGTTAAAGTAGAAGTTGTTGTGCTATGGATGATTTGTCCCGCGGTATTCAAGTTAGAAAGTGAGAGAGCCTTGGAGAGTCATAAGAAGCAAGGTATTCAATTAAAGGCCCTATACTGCACTTTTCTTTAAAGATCCCATGACATGGTACTTCTTGATGCTTTTATATGGCTCCTTAATGGTTCCCTAATACTGTAAATGAATCCTTCTTCAAAATCAACACTCAGTGCATGAGAAACAGAGATAAGATGAGAAAGAGTAATTTTTCTCTCTCTGAACACTCCATAATGGGCGTTGTTGCTTGAATGCAAATGAGGAGAAAAGAGCTGGCCTATATTAGAGGGTGGGGGCGTGGCCAAACTCTCCGCTCTCTCTCTGAGCTCTCAGCTGATCCGTTTCCGTGCTTTTGCACGGGGGGAGAGATTTGAAGCGTTCCATTGAAAAATAAACACATTTCCACAGAAAATAAAATTAAACCACTGCTGTTCAAAGGTCCAGAGGCTCAGATAAAGGACTTCCGAGCCTAGAAACACTCGGACGTGCCTCCAGGCAAATACAAAAACGCATTTCGCATTGCCTAGCGCATTCGCAGTCCAAACTCTCTGGGCGTGATTTACAGAGACGCTGAGTACAGACAGACGGGGGTGGAACTGCATTTGCTTTTCTTTTTTTGATCTGACGTCAATAAGGTGCCTTGTTCAAAATCGCCTATTTGAGCTTCAATTTTTTGTAACGCAGAAAAGGATCGCAAATGCTCAGTTTAGACATTTCGCAACTTTTAACCATGGGGGGGGGCTAAACAGGGTAGGGGAGCTCACATTAATGTTCAAAAAACTCAGAAAGTGAAAATTTCATGCCATGGGACCTTTAAAAAAATCTATATTGTTTTAACATACAAATTCTGCATATTTAGGCTGTGTTCTTTTCTAAAACTTTCTGGCCATACCAGCTTGTCAAAGCCTGATCCCGTCAGGCAGGGCCTGGTTAGTACTTGGATGGGAGACCACTGGGAATTCCAGGTGCCACAGGGGGGCGCCAGTGGCAATAACTGTCGTTCTGTCCTTAGGCAAGACACTTCACCCACATTGCCTAGTAAGAAAGTGTACATGAGTGTTGGTGGTGGTCGGAGGGGCCGATGGCGCAGATTGGCAGCCTCACTTCAGTCAGTCTGCCCTAGGGCAGCTGTGGCTACAATAGTAGCTTACCACCACTGAGGAGTGAATGAACTGTAAAGTGCTTTGAGTGTCTTGAAAGGTGCTATATAAATGCAATGATTAATTAATTAAAAACTTTAGACACTTTGTTCCACCTCGTGATCTCATTGAGTGGTAATACAGGAAGTGCTCCTCTGTGTTTTTAAACTTTTTACCAGGATAATTTTAATAATTTGCAGCACTGGAATTGCCAAACTTTGAAGCAACGTCTATTGTTTTAGCTTTGTTGAATCTTCTTGATGCCACACTACACCATAAGATATTGTAGACTTTCTGTAGCATTCTTCAAAATATTCAGTTCAGTTAAGGTTAAAAATAGCTCTTAATAACTTTAAAACTACCACTTGATGACATCACAAGGTGGAACAGAGCTTTTTGAGCATTTTGAGATGAAGAAATCCTAATAATGCAGGATTACTCATACATGAAACACATGAAAACACAACTCGATAATCATGAGTGAAGTGTGTGTTTAGTTTGAACTCTTAGCATCACCCACTTAACCCCTTTTAGAGTTGCCAATTCGTTTCCTTTATAGCAACTTTTGGCTTCTTTTTTCGGAAAAGCATTTGCAAATTGAGACATTTTTTGGGCATCCTGAGAGGCACTTTCACATCATAAAAGAGGTGATTTTTTAAAGCATTTTCAGTTCTGTTTCACTTTAATAGACCCAGTAATGACTAAATTACAAGCTTTTAACATTTTAAATATGCTATTTTTTTATATGTACACAAATTTTAACTTCTCTTTTGTGGGGCTGGGGTTGCTTACTGATGGCTTTTTTTTTTTCAAAGGCTTGGATCACTTGTTGCTCTCCAAAAAAAATCTGGCAACCCTGCTCCCTTCAATCACGACACACAATCAACTGGGATAGTCACAGTAGTTTCCACATATGTCACATCCAACTGTGGTTCTAAGTGCCCCTGGTAGTTGTTTATGGCTATCACTCAACAAAATGTCTTGAGATTAGGGATGCAAATTATCAATTAATTCATTAACTGATAGTTGATTGACCTTATCGATTGATTAACTGATAAGCGGTGTTTTTCACCTGAATTTTAGTGTTTCAATAGGGTCTTTAAGAATATAAGCTATAGTAACATAACACTGAGTCATAAATATATCATAGTATTATTATATTGTATATTCCTCAATTAATTATTCCTTAGTAAAAAGCAGACAAATGTATTGATGCTGAATAACAAAATACAGTAATCCCTCGCTCTATCGCGGTTCACGGATTTTTTTTATTTATTTATTTTAATTTTTTTTAATAGTGTAACATTTTTTTATAGTGTAACATTGTGTTCTGTCCTGATTGGCTAAGAGACTAGACCAGGACTAAACGTGGACTGGACCAGGTCTAGACCAGAACTAAACCAGGTCTGGACCAGGTCTGGACCAGGTCTGGACCAGGTCTGGACCTGGTCTGGACCGGACCGGGACTCGACCGGGTCTGGACCTGGACTGAACCAGGATTGGGCCGCTGCGTGCCACTGCTGGTTTCGTGCGGCTGGTTTGTGGCTCGGGGCCCGGGCTGCAGGCCAGCCGCGCGGGACTCGGGGCCCGAGCCGCGGGCCAGCCGCACGAAGCTCGGGGCCTGGGCCACGGGCCGGCCGCGCGGGACCAGCAGTGGCATGTTGCGGCGCATTCCTGGGTGCCGCGGTTCGATCTCGCCTCGCGCGTACACCCGGGGCTGCTGAGCAGTGCCGTTGGTGCCTGCGGCCGGCTGTGAGTCGAGCGCAGCGCGGTGCGCAGTTGCCTTGTTTCGTGACCACGCGGTTAATTACAATGAATTAGAGTTGGGCGGTATCCAAATTTTGATACCGTTAAACCGTCTCCACATTTTCCCGGGGTATACGGTATTACCGTTGCTAAGGCTAAAAAAAAAAAAAAAAAAACACTTCGTAGCCCTACAGTGGAGTCGCCTCGCCAAATGGCAGCTTGCACCTTTACCGTTCAGAAACAGAATAGCAAGCATTACATAGGCCTAATGATACTGAAAACATAACAAAACATGTACAAAATTAGTAACTTTTATTAACAAATGTTTAAAGTGCAAATACACCAGCCAACCGATGGAACGAAATGACATAGTCTGTGGGCTAAAGCTAACAAACCAACAGGAATCAAATAAAATACTTGATCTTATCAAGTAAGAAAATCTGAACAATAAATAACAAGACATAACCGAAAATGTGCATATATAACCCTGTCCTGAGAACGCAGTGGAAAATACTGCTCGTTTGTATATTTTTAAAATTTATTCCCATGAATCAAATAAATTAAACGTACAACTATACAACATCCCGAACCGTTTTCGTCCGTCAGAAAAAGCTACTCCTTATTGAAAATAAAAAATATTAAGCTATTGAATGCAAAACCAGCATGTTCACTTTTTCCGGCTTGAGTAGGGCACGTTGTGGATTGACAACTTTGCCCGCGGTGCTGAAGACCCGTTCTGATGGAGCTTGTGGCACAAACGCACAGGTATTTTATCAGAGGAAAGCGCCTGACTCCATTGGATTTCCACCAAAGAAGGGGGTCTTCATCTGCCAGAATAACAGCCTCGTGTGGAAGTTGCGTTTGTAATAAGAAACCCGAAAACTTCTCACATTTCAGACTCAAAAACGGTGAGTTGTTTTAACACGCGAGAATAACACGCGCTGTGCTAGAACACAAAAGCCACGTGTCAAACGTCACGCCTTTCTTAAAGGGACCGCAACTATTATCAGAAGCAGTGACTTTATAACCGAACGTCATCTCTCCGATAGTAATATGAGTTTTAAACTGTAATAGTATTAAATTAACAAACACAACCACACATACATAAGTGCTGGACAAACACTCTTTATTTAGGCATTAAATTAATTATAGTTAATATTATATTAGGGCAAGATTTTTTTTTTTTTTTAAATGACGGTAATGAATCTGATACCGTTGCTATTTTTAGATACCGCAGTATACCGTATTACCGTATTACCGCCCAACCCTACAATGAATGCATTTTGTTCGACTAACGTCTTAATCGACAATTAATCGTTAATCGATTAATTGTTGACATCCCTACTTGAGATGGCACATCCTTCAGTCTCATTTTGTTTCTCAAATAGCCACTTTTACCTTATATTGCAATGCATAAAAGTTAGAGATTTAGACCCCTAAGGGAAATTACTTGGACACAGTAGCTCACACATCACAATACATTATAATAACAAAGAAAAAAAATAGAATTAGAAATGGAAATAATAAATCAATCAAAATAAAAATAGCAAGAGGCTGGTGTCAAATAAGACATAATTATACAAATGTATATATGTATATATATATATATATACACACACACACACACACACACACACACACATACACACACAGTATACTAATAAAAATAATCAGGGCCAACATTTGCCTTTACCTTTTGGGTAAGTATAATATTTTCAATAGGGAAATCTGACCCTTGACCCCCATCTGAGAGTATGACATCATCACATTGTAGAATCTGAAAATGATCAATAGTTGGATTGTTGGAGTATTGTCATCTGAGAAGGTGGAGCTTAGATTTTTGCTATGTGCAATATCTACATGAAGAATTAGCCTACTATATGTATGCATGTTGATGGAGGAACCCTACTCAAATATGGGGAGAACACAGTTAACTTGAAGTTGTAGTATATAGTTGCATTGTTGTTTCATCCATTTTGACAAGTATTTTGTACAATTTTTGCAAAATTGTGCAGTTTGAAACCCACAGAGGTATATGGCATTATCTTGGCATGCCTCTGTCTGGCTAGATAGTTTATTGTTTTAATCTCTTGGGAAGTCATAAACAGAGAAAGTTTAACTGCTATGGCCTCTAACACATTTTATTAGTGTTTTTTGGGATGGGACTTTCTATATCTTTCCTGTAAACTTTGGACAAATTGTGACAGTTAAAGATTTGGGGAAAAGTAGTATGGTACATACCCAGTGCTCTCATGATAATAACATTTTTAACCTATACTAAGGAAAAAGCTTGACACTCAATACCAATTTCGATGCCACAATGATAATAAAAACAGACATTTTTGACAAAATAGTGTAATTTTCAACACAGGATAATTGTAATTTCTTTTATATTATCATCTGGTTTTACAGCATACTAGTTATGGCCTTTCCAAAAAGGTATCAGTTTTATCATGTTTATTTGAATTTTTCAATATCAATACTTCAAATTAGTAGTAGTGGTAGTTTCAATATACTAGTGTTGTAGGATAAATTGTAGTAGCCTGAGAGTTGAAGAGAAGATGCATGACTCTAGAGATCTATCGCAGTGTAGTACAGCTTCCACTGTAGGGAGTATTATACTTCTGATGATGTTGTCTAAGAAAACAAGGAGCTGTTAGTGAGAGGCCTGAGTACAGCATAGAGATGTAATTTCTCTAACAGCAAGTTTTAGTATCACTTATCAACACTTTTGATAACCCTAATAGTACGTACAACTTCTACCACTCATGAACTCTACCAAAAAATAAATGGCCCCCCCATGTTCAAACTGACAGGTGAATGAGTGATTCCCAGTCAGCTCCCGGGTCATTTGTACCTGTCCGTTTTCTGTTAGGACCAACAAATTGGACCATCTCCACGCTACAATGTGATTCTTCAGCCTGGCCATAACTCAGCGCCTGGGTTGGGCCTCAGAGGAGCTGGGAGACTTGTGCTACAAGAGGAGAGTGGCCCGGAGCTGTTCCCTGGTGGTCTGCTCCCTGACAGTGATGTAGTGCCCACTGTTAGATGCCAGCAGGGGCAGGGGGGAGGGCTGGTGCTCAGCGGGGTGTGTGAAGCGGAGGGAAAAACACAGGAAAGCTATGACAGTGGCGCTCTGTGCAAGGTCTTTCTCACACAAGAGTAATGGCTGGTGCTGAAGTCTTCAAGTGGATGCTGCAACTTAGGCAAACAAAGCCCATGCATCAAACCTGACCCACTATTGTCACCGCGGTCTGGGATACATTCTCCAGAGTGGACGGACTGCCTGGGACCCTGAGATAGTCTGGAATCTGGATGGCCTTTTTTAGATTTTATTACATCTGACCTTTATGGATACAGTTTTTTTTACGAGCTCAGTTTTAAATCGCCAACTAAACATAATTTGCTGTATGGAAAACAATGTTGGGTTAGTGTGGTTTGGTTTGTTTGTCCTGGTACCCAAATGTATCCCACAAAGTGTAGCTCCTTTACTTGGAAATTCAAGGAGCACAAAAGAACATAAAATGGTTCACCAATGTTTTCTGTTTGATGATCTCAAAGATGTAGGTAAAGATACACAAATCCAGCTTAAGAATCGGCCAATACCCGATTAACTGACATTAGTGTAGAGATGAAAAATGGCACTTATTTCCTTAAAACACAGCTAACTTATTACACAAGTGATACAATTGTGTTATGCAAGTGTTATTTAACCTTAACTACAGAACAGCTTTGTATGAATGAAAGTTCAAACTTATTACATCCAATTAAAGGTCCAACCAGGATATCGTCTGAACTGATATCATGGAACCGGCATGCGATCCAGCTACGTTTTCCAGTATTGGCGTCGATTTTCAATACCAGTATTTTTATTGTTGCATTTTTAAATGTAGGTGAACTTATTTTGCAAACCCTTCTTTAATGATCTTTAAAAACATATCGTGTTTAAAGAATTTGTAATTATTTATAAGGAACATAAGATCTACTGATGTTCTATAAAGTGAACAGACCTGAGGACGACGCTTGTTGTCTTCATGTTTAATGTCATTCTGACAAGCATGAAGTGGACCCTTCATTAGAAAAGTTACATAGTGTACCTTTAATGTCACCACATGGTCATTATATTTCTGACAAACTTCAATGTAATTTGTATCTTTGATTCTTAGTATTGATTTTTTTGACACCCTTATCTCTTTAGCTTAAGTCAACTTATAAAAAGTGTAACCTAGTTAAAGTGTAATTAGGGCCTGTTGGATGGAGGACATTCCCATTTGTAAGGGCTGTGGAGGGAGTAGCCCTCTGCCCCCTGCTGTGCCTACACGGGATAACGAGTAGGACTGTACCCAGCGGCTGCATTGACAAAAGCTCCATCAGTTTTCCTCTTTTACACTCCCAAATCTGCTGCACCGCCCCCAGTTGTGTGTAAATGGTGTCAGTAGGTTGTTCAAACACAATTAGTGATGCTGATAATGATAGTAGTGCTTTGGGCTATTGACACATTACAGGTCTAATCATTAGAACACAAAGTCTTTAATCACCTTCAGACTTTTTTGCATTTTCAGTCTGGCTCCTGTCCCACTGGATAATTCAGCTTCTTAAGTCCACATCTGGAATTCACATCCATGACATCTTAGATATCTTTACATTTAATGTGACGTGCAAACCTATGCTGATATGCTAATATGCAAGATAAGTAACAGCCATTCTATGATAGATTTTTGAATATTTATGATCCATGTAATATTTCTGCAGACAAAAAGTAAATAAACAAAAACTACCTGATGAGGACTTAATCGATCAAATTTAATCAGCATAGTTTTAGTGAAGTGAGTAGTGTTTCAATCGCTCAACAAAAAGGTCCTGGGTTCGACTCTCAGGCAGTGTGGCATGGTCTTTCAGTGTGGAGTTTGTATGTTCTCCCCATGTGCAGTTTTTTCCAGGTGTTCTAGTTTCCCCTACTGCTAAACACATGCACAATAGGCTCCCTTTTCCACCAAGACTCCAAAGAAAATGAGATAGCAATTTTTTTCCTGATTCCAAATCTTTCCTGATTAAATAATGAATAAGAATCCATTAGCTCCACATCACACCATAGGCAAACTCAACATCCACATCAAATTAAATGTGCATGACACCGAAAAGCAACACTTTCACTAAAACTAACAAATAACTAACAAAAGAATTATCATCATCATTATGAATTATCATCTTGGATGTGTAGAGATTTTCCTGTGCAGTTGGAAACATGAGTTCGAACCACAGACTGTATAAAGAAGTGGACTAAGGGAGTGTGACTTTACCCATAGTTTTCGGCTCCAATCAAATGAAGCTCACGGAGGCTAGCAGTTATAGGGATGAATATGGAGTCAGTTCCATATTAGGAATAGGAATTTATTTACAGACAGAATAGCAAAATAAAAAATAGAGTGGGTTAAAGGAAAAGTAAATTTTTTTTTACAATCTGAGCCTTCTTTCGGCAATAAAACAAGTAGTTTTACTCACCCATAGCAGTTTGGTGTCAATTGGAGCAGTATCGCAGAACTTATGTTGAGCCGTTCTGTTCTACTAATGATCCCGTATCCGTTAGCGTGAGTGCTCGGGGCATTACTTTGCGGTGTCCAAATAACACAAACTTTAGCACTTTTCAAATCACAGAAGATCGCTGTGTCAGGGTAGACTTTTAGTAGATTCCAAAACGGCCTGAAACCCGATATCGCAACAGAAAAGTAAAGTTCAGAGCGGTGTTAGCTTCTTTCGGACTAGCGGTGTTTACAAAACAGCTGAGTTCACGCATGCGCACTGTCCTCTCTGATGACGTCATCAAATGAAACTATAGCTGGATATCGGGTTTCAGCCCGTTTTGGAATCCACTAAAAGTCTACCCTGACACAGCGATCTTCTGTGATTTGAAAAGTGCTAAAGTTTGTGTTATTTGGAGAGCGCAAAGTAATGCCCCGAGCACCATGTTAACGGATACGGGATCATTAGTAGAACAGAACGGCTCAACATAAGTTCTGCGATACCACTCCAATTGACACCAAACTGCTATGGGTGAGTAAAACTACTTGTTTTATTGCCGAAAGAAGTCTCAGATTGTAAAAAAACGTTAATTTTCCTTTAATACAAACATTTTAAGACCAAAATGATAAGTTGGACAGCAGCAGTTACAAAGAAAGGGGCGACGTTTTCTCTATACAAAGTGATTTGAAGCTGGTGTCGATGGAGCCGGAAGCGCGCCCATACTCACTTCCTATTTGGAAAGTGGCAGTGAGCAGGTTAGCTACGCCCATACAGTCTATGGTGCGATCCCAAAAGAGAAATTATAAAAAAGATTTTCAAAACAATTACAACATTAGATCTAACTGCTACCACTTCTACTACTACTACTACTACTACTACTACTACTACTACTACTACTACTATTAGTACTACTAAGGGCTGGGTGGTCTACCGGTTCATACGGAATACCGTGATTTGTTTTTGAATGATATGAATTTTTCATATACCCTAATACCGGTGAGTGTGTGCGTACAAAACGTCGGGAACACAAAGCGGTGGAATGTCGCCCAGCAACCAAGACACACTGCTAATGCTAATGCTAAACAATGCTAATGCTAAACAATACGCACCACGCAAATTACGCACACGGATCAGTAAACCTCGAATTGGGACAGTGTGTGTTGAGCGGTGAACAACATGGACGTTATTGTAAGAAACAGAGGAACTTATACCGAAAAGAGGAGCCGTGTCAGTTGTGTGGAAGTACTTTGGCTTTAAAAAAAATCTGGCGCTGCTCAAAGAAACATATTCTGTAAATGTTGTCAGGCTAAAGTTGTAGCCGCAGGAGGAAACACAAGCAATTTGCTTCACCACCTCCGTCACAAACATGTCCTGGAAAAAGAAGAATGAAACTAAGAAACTCATGAAACTAAGATCTGCTTCCTCTTCCACGTCTGCAGGGAATGTTCAAGTTGGCACTGCAACACAAAACGCCACTCAGACGTCACTCAAAGACACGTTTGCTAATGGGATTTCCTATGACAAGAAAAGCAAACGGTGAAACGATATTACCAACACTATTACTGTCCACTTAGCCAAAGACATGTACCACTTAGTACTATTGAGAAATGTGCTTCAAGGAGATGATGAAAACACTGGACCCAGATATGTGTTACCAAGTTGAATTTACTGCAGTAATTATTCTTTAAATTATTAGGAAATGGGGTTAACACCTAGTCATGCATGAACAAAAAAAAGGTCAAATACCGTGACACCGATATCATTTTGAAAAATACCATGATATCAATTTTGGTCATACTGCCCAGCTCTAGTACTACTACGTAAATATGCACTTAATCCCTGCACAATCACAATTTCATCTACTCCAGTGCAACTTAATAATTTAAAAGTAATCAGTTTAAAGCATTAGAAATCCAAGACTTCCCTTTAATTTCTGCCTGGCTCCTGCCTACTGTGCCATCCTCTGATCCCAAATCCCAAATTACCATCTCCAGCCATTTCTAAGCCCATTCTAAAGACACATAATTCTCTTGTGCAAACTGTAATTATTCAGATAGTGATTCTGTTGAATAAGTTGTACGCCTTGGGGCCCTTCTCTATGATATTTCTCCCTCTCACCACACACTGCGCTCACGTGATCCTGTGTGCAGATGTGCTCCTTCTTAGGCCCCTAATCACCAGCTTGGGGCTTCTCACTGCTCTGGCCTAGTCTTTAGCCTCATGTAAGCACTTACTCATTTGCAGTATAATATCATGGTTGGGAACCTTGAAAGAGCCTGGAGTTTATACAGAAACAACTAAAGATGCGGCCTTCCGAGAGTTAAACCGCCCGGGTTCCTAAAGAGGCTGGGAGATGTACAGTAAGTGGATATTTTGGTAGTCTTAGAAAGAAAGCGAGTTTTGAGCATGTATTCAAATGAATTTCATTTAAATTTTGAGAAAACGCGATCAAAGTTGCCTGTTGATGACTAATGGATGGCAGTAGCTCAGTTGGTAATGTTTGTCCACTGATCAGAATGTTGGCAGGTCAAATCCCGTTCTCGACCTGTCGTTGTGTCCTAGAGAAAGACACTTAACCCACCTCGCTCCGATTGTCTCTGCACACTGGTGTATGGGGACACATTCATACACGAGTGTGAGTGGTTCCTTGTTGTAAAGCGCTTTGAGTGACTTAAAGGTCCCATGGCATGAAATTTTCACTTTCTGAGGTTTTTGAACGTTAATGTGAGCTCCCCTACCCTGTTTAGGCCCCCCCCCATGGTTAAAAGTTGCAAAATGTCTAAACTGAGCATTTGCGATCCTTTTCTGCGTTACAAAAAATCGAAAAAGATCGAAAAAAGAAATGCAAATGCAGTTCTACCCCCGTCTGTCTGAACTCAGCGTCTCTGTAAATCACGCCCAGAGAGTTTGGTCTGTGAATGCGCTAGGCAATGCGAAATGTGTTTTTTTATTTGCCTGGAGGCACGTCCGAGTGTTTCTAGGCTCGGAAGTCCTTTATCTGAGCCTCTGGACCTTTGAACAGCAGTGTTTTAATTTTATTTTCTGTGGAAATGTGTTTATTTTTCAATGGAACGCTTCAAATCTCTCCCCCCCGTGCAAAAACACGGAAATGGATCAGCTGAGGCTCAGAGCGAGAGCGGAGCGTTTGGCCACGCCCCCACCCTCTACTATAGGCCAGCTCTTTTCTCCTCATTTGCATTCAAGCAACAACGCCCATTATGGAGTGTTCAGAGAGAGAAAAATTACTCTTTCTCATCTTATCTCTGTTTCTCATGCACTGAGTGTTGATTTTGAAGAAGGATTCATTTACAGTATTAGGGAACCATTAAGGAGCCATATAAAAGCATCAAGAAGTGGGATCTTTAAGATTTAGATTTAGATTTTTAGATGTCATCCATGCATGTTTCAGTGATTTAGCGATCTCTCCCGGGCCCTATTCAAACCCTCGTTATGGTTAGCTGTAAGATTCTGTTAATACTCAGGCACCAAACCTACGTAATTCACGCTCCCATGCAACATTTCTCCATAAATATACAAAAGCACGATACTAAACTGTGCCAAACAACTTCACAAACCTGATGAGATGTGCAGTCATCTTCATTAGCGGGATGCACTATTGTTTGTTATAGCTCTCTAACTTAGCGCAGAGAGCAAAGTGAGAGGCAAATCATCGCTCTGTTTGGATTCCAGCTGATTCTGAGCAGCTGTAATTCACAGTTTGCCAAGTAACCTCCTAATCTCTCCATCTTAGATATATTTTTATTCACACATGGATGGATATTTTGTTTGCCAATATCTACATGCAGTATAGTGCAGGTTAGGGCTGTAGGCACCTAATCGTTTAGTTGGTGTCTTTGTGAACCAAGATTTGTATTAGTCACTTGATTTTTTGTTTTGTTTAGATTATAAAGATTCACTTGGGAAAAATAACAGAAAGGAGAAGGCATGGGGTGAGTTAGCTGAAGATATGTGAGTCATGAGTTTAATCTGCCTTTTAAATGTAAATACACTTGTTTCCTAATATATGTACATTTTTTGCATGGACTCTCATACAGTTGTAGTCTTTTGAGTGCAGTTTAGGACAGATACATACTGAGATCATAACAGATAAGGGTTGTCCAAGCTAAGACTTGGGGTCAGAATGTGGCCTTCAGAACATTTTTTTATTCTTCTGCTGAACTGAACCAAGTTGCCCAGTCCACTTCTTTACAGCTACTTTGAGTGTCTTTTTTGGAACGTTACTTGTAATTGGGTTGCATTTTTTTGTTCCCCACTGGCACTTTCACAATTCTATGGTAATGAATGAAGAAAGGATCACTCAATGTATGTTTTGATGAGGTACCAACATTATGACATGGCTTAAAGCTCACAAGAGTCAATTTTGTGTGATATTTAATGTTAAATGTGCACATCTCATTAGTGCTTCTTCAGCTGTGACACACAACATTTAACTAGTTATTTTAGGCTTTTTTTTAATCATCGCTTGTTTCTCACTAGCAAGCCTGGACAGCGCAGGTAGGAGCAGCTGTCAAGTATCTCACTCAGGGTTGTTTTGGCACGTATTAATACTTACTGCTTCAAAGTGTTGCCAGAATAGAAGACAGCACCTCCCTCGCATTGGACCATGTGGACTTGCTTGTAGTCAAAATAATGGCGTGAGACAGTACACTTCCCTTCACGCTGAGGAAAATGGGCTGATATGCACTGGCAGCCGGGGTGGTCAAGGAAGGGAGGGTTGCTTGGAGCTAGGGGTTGCCAGTAAAATTGTAAAGAGTATCAAAAATCAGATACTAATCCATAGTGAACCTATTATGGAAGATAGATACTATTTTGAGCAAGTACTGAGAAATGATCCTTGCCTGAATAGCTTCAGAATGATCTTGACAAGACCACATAGACTAGTATACCCCCACGGACCACTATGGAACCTACCTGGATGACTGAGGGATTACACAAATATAAGACCACATGGTAATATAAAAGAAAGTACTATAATTTAATGTTGAAAAATCACATTCTATGGTGGTATGGGAATCGAGTATCAAGGCTATTCCTTAGCACTGAAGTCAAGTTTGAAATTTTAGTATCATGAGAACATTAAAGCCCCAGTGTGTAGGATTCGTGGCGCATAGGTGGATGGTGCTATTGCACTTTCTGTTTTAGCTACGGCAGACCTCGAGGGTCACCCGGGCGCGCCATAACGCGGTCCCGTTTTTTTTTTTTTTTCTCATGAAAACACACATTCCCGATCATGTACCATGACACTCTACACATCAAATGAAACATTACAGTCTCCTCTTTTTGACTATGTAATTCATTTCCCTGCAAAACAATCACTCCCCGAGCACATGGGGCTTTTATACGGAAAAGCACAAAATGAGGTTAGCTTACCATAGAATGCTTTGCACAGGTCAAACTCTGTATTTCACCATATACTTGCTCTCAATTTGTCCGTAAGGATCCAGCGAATAAAATCCAGTAAAACAATTTAGTCCAAAACACGTGTTAGATCCATTACGACGTCTGATCCGGCAGCATGCTTGTGTTGTTTACCCAAAACCAAAAGCCTTGCCGAAGGCGAAGGCGGAGCCCAAATGTCCTTCTGCGGCTCTCGTATTCAAAATGGCTGCCTCTGCATGGGGAAGATCCCCCTTTTATGTGACTATATCTAAGTCCAAAAGAATACTTTGATTTCATGATGGAAGTGAAAAGGCTTGGAAAACAATGTATTTTTGAATGGGTATCTTCAATTTCAGTAATTAACGGGTAAAAATCTTACACACTGTCCCTTTAATGGAGTTAAATCATCACAAAGGCTGCTCTTTAGTTCAATTCTCCATAAAAAACAAACAAACTGCTGACCCTGTAGTTACCCAATCATGTCCTGAAATGTGATGTTTGCATTCGTTTCTCAGTTCATATTTCAACCTTTTCCTCATCTGGTTTGGAGTTGTTTAAAAGGTGAACTTTCACCAGAATCCTTTTATTAAAACATAAATCGTGAACCTTATATCAACATTTGTCCAAAAAATCGCAATTCGATATATTCCCCCTAGCCGGAGCAGAGGGGAGGAGGGCGGACAGATGAAGGAGTAGACGGAGAGTTGGTGATGGCCGCCTGCCCATCATCCCTGGCTCTGTTTTGACAACAAAGTCCTTGCCATCGCCTCGCTTTTGTGGAGTCTGTTTATTTTGCCACCTGCTGTTCTGGGGGGAAGGGGTCAAGCGTTACAGACATACATGGACACTTCAGTCCGTTGCTAGGCATATAGATAGCATATATAAACATAGACTGGGGTCAAAGTGTCACTGGGTCGGAGGATGGGGAGTGTTTTTAATAACGTCCATAGGCGCAGTGTGTTTCCATGTATGTGTGGGTGCATATGATTGATTGCACAGCTATTTTGTGTACATTCGGCGGCTGAAGGGCTGAATTAAGTGGCCTGTTGTGGCCAGACGGAATGTTTGAGCTTGAGTTGCTCTGTGTGTAAGTTTATGAGGGCAGCTGGGGTCACAACGCCAAAATTACAACTTTATGAGGTATTGGATCTTTTTGTGATGTTTGTATGTATAAATAGATATACTAGAATATAGATGTACCAAAAATGTGATCAGATTTTTTATTTTTTTATTTTATGGCCAATGTCTATACTGGTTATTTAGGATCCAGAAAAAACAATGGCCGATCAGCTCTGCCAGTATCTTTGAGCCAATGTGATTTAGATTATTTTTCCTAAATATTGTAATTTAAACTACAAACTGACCCTCAATATTTTTTTTCACCACAGACCTATAGGAGAGCAGTATAGTCATAATCTTTGCCGTGCCCTTTCAGCGCTGAAGTGTTCAAATAAAGCTCTGTGTGTATTCTTTATGCAGATGGTTGGCCCAAGCAAAATATTGGCATGTGCTATTCTCTAATCAGAATAGTTCAACACTTTAAAAAAAAGAAAGTGTCAAAAAGTGTCTTAAAGGGATATGCCACCCCCAGGTCAAACTTGGGTATCTCCCCACAGTCCAGAGACTAAAATAAGTGATGGAAAGCGTTTTCCTGGTCACCCAGCCATTGTCCGAGTCTGTCAGCACTGACCGCCGCGGTATCTGCAGCTACTCCGTGTTAGACTGGAGTCTAACGGCGCCAGAGAAAGATTTCGGCCAAAAGGAATTAATTTGCTCGATGCTTTTCCCAATTACTTTCTGTGTAGTGCGCATTCATATCGAGTGCAAATAAATGTGCAAATCAACACGGAGAGCTTGACTTGGTCATTTTGGGTGGGAACTATTTTTCAGTGCGGAAAAACACAGACGAAGCACACACCATGCTGCGTAACAGGGGAACTCCCAACGTGGTGCGTAACAGGGATTCCCCTGTGTGCTTCGTCTGTCTTTTTCCGCAGTGAAAAATAGTTCCCACCCAAAATGACCAAGGCAAGCTCTCCGTGTTGATTTGCACATTGCAATTATTAAGTATTCATATGGGACAACAGCAGAAGTATTGGTATTTTTTTGTTGTTGTTTTTTTTATATATATATTTGTATGTAGTAACATAGCAAAATATACTCAGGATTCAGAAGTTTAAGCTTTATGTAAATGCATTATTTCTTCAATTGTAAAACGTTTTTGTTTAGAGAAAATACTCATACAACACGGAGAGCTTGACTTGGTCATTTTGGGTGGGAACTATTTTCCAGTGCGGAAGAATACAGTCGAATCACGCACTACGTTGTGCAACAGGGGAACTCCCTTCCCGGTGCGTAACTGGGATTCCCCTGGTAGCGTGCTGCGTGATTCGACTGTATTCGTCCGCACTGGAAAATAGTTCCCACCCAAAATGACCAAGGCAAGCTCTCCGTGTTGATTTGCACATTTATTTGCACTCGATATGAATGCGCACTACACAGAAAGTAATTGGGAAACGCATCGAGCAAATTAATTCCTTTTGGCCGAAATCTTTCTCTGGCGACGTTAGACTCCAGTCTAAGGCGGAGGAGCTGCAGATACCGCGGCGGTCAGTGCTGACAGACCTGGACAATGGCTGGGTGAGCAGGAAAACGCTTTCCACCACTTATTTTAGTCTCTGGACTGTGGGGAGATGCCCAAATTTGACCTGGGGGTGGCATATCCCTTTAACTAAGACACCATTGACCCTACATATTACATTACAACATCTGCATTAGAATTACAGTTGATATAATCTTCCTGTTAATAATCTTACTTCCTTGTGTTTTTACTTTCAGTCAGGTTTGATCCGGATATCTCAGGAGGAGTACTTGATCTCACCACTCCCGGACCACTTGGCTCAAAAGCACAACTACAATGCCCCGGAAGGCCATCACCCTCATGTGGTCTACAAACGCTCGGCGGAACACATTATAAACCGCAGATCTGCACAGCCATCTTCAGCCAATTCTTCCAGATCTGACAGCCCATATCGCCATGACCACCATCACCCCCATCGCCATGACGACCAGCACGACAAGATGCACTTCTGTGGACGCCGCAAGCAATGTATGTAAGGGAACATTTTATACCTCAAATTCTCTAACCCAGGGGTGTCAAACTCATTTTGGTCCGGGGGCCGTATCCAACCTACTTTGATCCCAAAGGGGCCGGATCAGAAAACTCATGGCAAATATACCCCAAAAATAGCAATAAGTCCAAATATTTGTGCAGAGAAACACAAATCTACTACAGAAGTCTTTTTTATTTGATGAACTCTTTCTTTTACAAAATATTATAATATTATGAACAACCTGAAACTTTAAGAAAAATGCAATTTCAACACAAGCCAAATAGGAGTTAGTCCATTTTTCTTAGAAAATCCTGCACTCTGCGTTCACTTTTCTCATTTTTGACATTTTGCTGATGAGGGTGTCACAGTCAACAGTCAAAACGATGGTCCTTTAAGGGGCGAGTCTTCATTTGTGCTGCTCTGGTGGGAGGGGCCACTCACAGAGGCGCTGGAGACGCTGCTATGCTCAACTGCACAGAAAAGCGGCGCAGAAAATTACCAATATTTTAATAGAAAATTTAAATATAATTCAAATATTTTAATAGAAAATCAGCCAAGGGCCAGATTAAAGTTCTTGGAGGGCTGGATCTGGCCCCCGGGCCGCATGTTTGACACCCCTGCTCTAACCTGTATTTAGTCAAATGTAGAGTCTGTCCTTTGTGATCTGAAACAAGCAAATGGTCCCTCTCAGTCAGCACCATAATCTATAAAACACTGGACTAATTGGCTGGATTCCACTGGCCATATAGTTCTGCATATTTCAAACATATGGGAGATTTCACCATGGTTAATACATTAGTTGTTCAAATATATTGTTATACATTAGAAAAGTGCTTTTTCAGTGACAAGTATTTTTTATTTGGCTATGTCATTTCATGGGTTTTAGCTTCTTATCCTTGTTTATTGGCAGATTTTGAACTCTTTTCACCATTCAAGAGAATATTTTGTCTTGAATTGTTAATGGTCATGGCAATACTGCAATAGTTACTTCCCCTAAGTTATGTAAGTTATGCCACACAGCTGTCACTTTGTTTTGACAATATATTTTCACAATCAGGTTAAGGTTAAGGTTAGGATTAAATTTAGGAACAGCTCATTTGGTTAAGGTTTGGTTTGGTTGGTCTGTGCACTGTGTTGAGGAAAAAAATATGCAAGTTTTCATCCCTCTAACATGGATTGGGGTGCAAAATGTCAGAGTAGTTAGCATTGTTACGAAGCTGACACACTAGCTCTCTCTATTTTTGTTATAATTGTCGATTTAATTCACATTAAATTCACATTAACATGCCAAGTTTGCGTAACATTTTGATATTATTATTCAAGTAATTCGTTGTAACATTTCCTCTTGAAATCCATATTAAAGTTAGTGTATCAGTTACGCTGTACTCAGCTGCACTCTTTTGGCAGGCTCATGGTTTCACTTTCCCTGTTTAGCAGAGGAAAGAGGAAAGTGTGAGTGTAAGGGAGTGAATTTCCTGGCCTTTCAACACTTGAGTTGTTCTCTTATCACATGGCACGTGCCAGAAAAGACATCACACTTATTAGACTCCCACTGCCAAAGCTGTACTGCCAATACATAAATACAGTGGTACCTCACCTTACGAAATTAATTCGTTCCAGAAGTGGTTTCATAACGTGAAAAATTCGTAAGTTGAGTAGCTATTTCAATGGAAAAAGCCTGATTCGTTCCAAGGCCCCGATCCAAGTTTTTTTTTTTATAGTGTAACTTTTTTTATAGTGTAACATATCTCGTCTCGTCTTAAGACCCACTTTTATTCTCTTTTTAATTTTTTAAATCCCGCATGAGTTGTGTGGTCCTCTGTGTTTTTATTGTTTTTAGTTATTTTATTATTAGCACTTTATTTATTGCTATTTTAGTAATGTTATTATTAAGTTCTATTGATTTTATGTGCAGCACTTTGGAAACTGTCTCTGTTTATAAAATGTGCTATAGAAATAAAGTTGGATTGGATTGGATTGGATAACATTGTGTTCTGTGTGTTTCTCACATTTGTCTCTCGTTTAAACACTCAAACTTTCATAGATTTTCAACAAAATGTATTAACAGTGAAGTGTGGGGGGGAAGCGGGAGGGGGAGAAGAGTGCGCTCTGACACGTGTGATAGCGCAGAATGACCCGGCGCGGAGCTGATAGCAGGTCTAGACCAAGGTCTAAACCTGGACTGGACCAGGACTAAACCTGGACTAAACCAGGACTAAACCAGGACTAAACCAGGACTAGACCCGGTGGATTAAAGCAGCGAGGAGGGGACTGCACGCAGTCTGAGTGCATGAACGCATGAACGAGACCCATGCAAGAGCCTCGGGCTCCTCCTGGTTTAGTCCAGGTTTAGTCCTGGTTTAGTCCAGACCACCGCGGCTCCTCCTGGTTTAGTCCAGGTTTAGTCCTGGTTTAGTCCAGACCACCGCGGCTCCTCTAGACCTGGTCAGGTCTAGAGGAGGTCTAGACCACCGCGGCTCTTGCATGGGTCTCGTTCATGCGCTCAGACTGCGTGCAGTCCCCTCCTCGCTGCTTTAATCCACCTGGTCTAGTCCTGGTTTAGTCCTGGTTTAGTCCTGGTCCAGTCCAGGTTTAGACCTTGGTCTAGACCTGCTGGCAGCCCCGCGCCGGGTCATGTGCGCTATCACACGTGTCCGAGCGCAGTTTTCTCCCCCCTCCCCCTTCCCCCCACACTTCACTATTAATAATTTTGTTGAAAATCTATGAAAGTTTGAGTGTTTAAACAGAGACAAATGTGAGAAAAGTTTAAATCCAGTCTGAGAAAAGCGTATAATGTGTGTGGCTGAGCGCGCATTATTTGAATTTTTGAGATTTCGCGTTTCGTAACTTGAATTCTTTCGCATCTAGAGACCAAAATTTAACGTGAAGGCGTTTTGTAACTTGAAATTTTCGTTTGTTGGGTCATTCATAAGGTGAGGTACCACTGTACATTTATTGACCTACTTTAACATAGCTACAGACATTCTTTGCATGTTGATTTCTGCAAGTGCATTTTGTCCATTATTAAGTATAATGTAAGTGTAATGCATAAAATTAACTTAGACTTACAAACTTACAAACTTTATTGATCTACAAGGGAAATTATTTGGACACACTGGCTCACACATCACAATATAATAACAAAGAAAAAAGCTACTTACAGTCTCATTTTTGTTGAAAATCAAATTTCTAAGCAGGACCAGACAACTTTAGAACTTTTTTGGCAGTGAGCAGTGTGTCACCATGGTAACTTCTAAACATCCTACCACTAGAGATACATGTAGAACACCCCAGGCAAGAGCACTGCAAAGTATCAACAGAGGCCACTGTTAATGTGCATTGCGCAACTTTTCTGGTGGAGGGTCTGCCAAATGTTTTTCTCTATGGAGATGTTATTGCTTTGTCTAGACCTTTCTAACTTTATGGAGACCAAGTCAGACCAAGTTACAGGTGAGATCTATGGAGAGGCAGCACTGCTCACAGTCAGAATGCCTGTATTTTTGAGCTATAAAACTACCAGTAATTGAATAAATGTAAGGTAGATCTGTTTAATGTTATCTTGTGGAACATTCCAAGCAGAGCAATGACATAGAATATCCATAAAAAGAAGCAGGTGACGGACCCTCCATCAGAAAAGTTACACAGTGCAGCTTTAAGCACTCTGTATATTGCAGACTACATTGTTTCACTAATTCTCTCTTTTATATTGTGATCAAACCCCTGCAATACTTAAAACTCACCATAAGTATTTGTCTGTGTAATCCTCTCTCCTACCTCCACCCATCCCCGTGTGCCCACACAGACGCTCCCAAGCCCCCCACTGCGGACCGCTTCATCATGCCGGACGAGTTTGCTGTGCCCGCGGAGGAAGGGGCAGGGAGGGCAAAGAGATCGCCCATCCTGTCCAACCGGGTGGGCTCCCTGAACGTGGAGACCCTGGTGGTGGCAGACAGAAAGATGCTGGAGAAACACGGCCGGGACAACGTTACCACCTATGTACTGACCGTCATGAACATGGTGAGGATGGACAAAGAATAAATAGAATAGCCCCTGTTCATGGAGCCGCCTGGCTAGTTCCGGTTCTCTCAAAAACTGTGGATCCGCATTTCCTGCTCCATTTATTGTGTATTGGAAATGAGCAGAGTCGTGCTAAAATAAATCTGTATTTTTGAGGACCTGATATGAACCGATACCAGTGGAGGGACTGACAATGGCACTTATTTCCTTAAAGGGATATGCCACCCCCAGGTCAAACTTGGGCATCTCCCCACAGTCCAGAGACTAAAATAAGTGGTGGAAAGTGTTTTTCTGGTGACGCAGCCATTGTCCAGGTCTGTCAGCACTGACCGCCGCGGTATCTGCAGCTACGCCGCGTTCGACTGGAGTCTAACGGCGCCAGAGAAAGATTTCGGCCAAAAGGAATTAATTTGCTCAATGCGTTTCCCAATTACTTTCTGTGTAGTGCGCATTCATATCGAGTGCAAATAAATGTGCAAATCAACACGGAGAGCTTGACTTGGTCATTTTGGGTGGGAACTATTTTTCAGTGCGGAAAAAGAAAGCCGTAGCACGCACCACGCTGCGCAACAGGGGAACTCCCTTCCTGGTGCGTAACAGGGATTCCCCTGGCAGCGTGCTGCGTGATTCGGCTTTCTTTTTCCGCACTGAAAAATAGTTCCCACCCAAAATGACCAAGTCAAGCTCTCCGTGTTGATTTGTACATTTATTTGCACTCGATATGAATGCGCACTACACATAAAGTAATTGGGAAACGCATTGAGCAAATTAATTCCTTTTGGCCGAAATCTTTCTCTGGCGACGTTAGACTCCAGTCTAACGCGGAGTAGCTGCAGATACCGCGGCAGTCAGTGCTAACAGACTCGGACAATGGCTGGGTGACCAGGAAAACGCTTTCCACCACTTATTTTAGTCTCTGGACTGTGGTGAGATGCCCAAGTTTGACCTGGGGGTGGCATATCCCTTTAAAACACAGTTAACTTATTCCACAGAGATCCAGTAGTGTTCTGTAACTGTTATTTCTCTTTCACATCACGACTGAAAATAGCTTTACTGCATTCAATTAAAGGTGAACTGAACTGATATCAAGGAACCAATACCCCATACAGCAAATTTTTCAGTATCAGTGCTGATATTAAATGCCAGTATCATATCGGTACATCTTTAGCTGAAACTGTCTCTACATTGAATCACTCGAGGACGAATGAAGTATCACGCCGTCTCATGTTAATTGTCTGTTTTACAGGTTTCCAGTCTTTTCAAAGATGGCACCATTGGGACTGATATCAATGTCGTGGTGGTCAGTTTGTTATTGTTGGAACAAGATCCTGTAAGTATGAAAATATCAGATAACCTCCAAGATTTGTATGCCCAGTCTAAACTAAATATCTTTTTCTTTTCATCTCTCCAGGTGGGTTTGACCATAAATCACCATGCAGACCAGTCACTCAACAGCTTCTGTCAGTGGCAGTCTGGGCTGATGGGTAAGGGCGGAAAAAGACACGACCATGCGGTTCTACTCACTGGACTAGACATCTGCTCCTGGAAGAATGAGCCCTGCGACACACTGGGTAAGATTATAAGGACAAAGCTCCCAACTCTATCAATATTAAAGGGAAAGTAACGTTTTTTTTACAATCTGAGCCTTCTTTCGGCAATAAAACAAGTAGTTTTACTCACCCATAGCAGTTTGGTGTCAATTGGAGTGGTATCACAGAAGTTATGTTGGAGCCGTTCTGTTCTACTAATGATCCCGTGTCCGTTAGCGTGAGTGCTCGGGGCACTGATTTGCGCTCTCCAAATAACACAAACTTTAGCACTTTTCAAATCACAGACGATCGCTGTGTCAGGGTAGACTTTTAGTAGATTCCAAAACGGCCTGAAACCCGATATCGCAACAGAAAAGTAAAGTTCAGAGCGGTGTTAGCTTCTTTCGGACTAGCGGTGTTTACAAAACAGCTGAGTTCACGCATGCGCACTGTCCTCTCTGATGACGTCATCAAATGAAACTATAGCTGGATATCGGGTTTCAGGCCGTTTTAGAATCCACTAAAAGTCTACCCTGACACAGCGATCTTCTGTGATTTGAAAAGTGCTAAAGTTTGTGTTATTTGGAGAGCGCAAAGTAATGCCCCGAACATATGATACGAGCACCATGTTAACGGATACGGGATCATTAGTAGAACAGAACGGCTCAACATAACTTCTGCGATACCACTCCAATTGAGACCAAAGTGCTATGGGTGAGTAAAACTACTTGTTTTATTGCCGAAAGAAGGCTCAGATTGTAAAAAAATGTTACTTTTCCTTTAACATTATCATTTAAAGGTGCACCTTCTTGTTTCTATGGATGCACTGCTCTGCCTGGTATGCTCCACAGTATGACATTAAACAGCTCTACCTTATATTTATTAAATTACAGATGGATTTATAGCTCAAAAATACCAAGAAAAACAGACTGATTCTGACTGTGAGCGGGGTTGCCTCTCCACAGATCTGACCTATCACTTTGCCTGCTTTGATTGCAATGAAGGTGTAATGTCATGCTGTGAAACATTGAAGACAAAACAATAACAAACATCTCCATAGAGAAAGGCAATTGACTGACCCTCCACCAAAAGTTACACAATTTTATATTATGTTTTCTTTGCAGACAAATTGTAAAACCAGTTTCAAACAATCCAAAACAATCACATAAATAACTACACAAAATAACATTGGACAAAACATTACAATGCCATTTTTTAACTACAAGTGTTTGCATCGTTGTACAATAATATCAAAATCTATCTTTTGTTTGCTGCCACTACTATCTCCACCAACACTCTTATCAATCCTGTTTGGCAGTAGTAGTTGTACTTGCATCAGTTTTTGCTGCCTGTCACCCTATAGGTTCTAATGTTTGTCTAATAGGTCTCATGCAATGGTTGCTAATGTAAACATGTAAGCTTAGCCATCTCTTCCTGTTAAAGGAGAATTAACGTTTTTTACAATCTGAGCCTTATTTCGGTAATAAAACAAGTTGTTTTACTCACCCATAGCACTTTGGTGTCATATGGAGCACTTCCAGAGATGTTTTAGATTTGCGATAGCCGTAGCGTGAGTTCTAGCCGTAGCTCGGGGCATATAATATATGCACACACAACACAAACTTTAGCACTTTTCAAATCATAGAAGCTCGATGTCTTAGTCTACGGTTTCGTTTGAGTCAAAAGTGGTCTGTAATTCGAGATTTATCCATAGTTTAGAGTAGATGAGGACGCCAGAGCGCATGTGCGGAGTCACAGTTTATTTCACTCTCCGCTCCCGGGACCCAAACATGAAACGCAAACGTGACTTTCCGCTTTTTTCATGATTGGCCACTTTCATCCCTGTATATTACATGCTCGGGGCATATATTATATGCCCCGAGCTACGGCTAGAACTCGCATTACGGCTATCGCAAATCTAAAACATGAAATGCGGAAATGCTCCATATGACACCAAAGTGCTATGGGTGAGTAAAACAACTTGTTTTATTACCGAAATAAGGCACAGATTGTAAAAAACGTTAATTCTCCTTTAAAGTCAGTGAAAAGCCATAGAAATAAAAACAAGACTGATGGCCAATATGGAATCAACTGCCCCTATATCCATGTGATATCTGCACTGACTGTCCTAAGAGACATTAGTGGTCAAAAACAATTATAGTAGTTGTAATAGGCAGTAGGTGCAATTACCATTTAAAGGTCCCATGACATGGTACTTCTTGATGCTTTTATATGGCTCCTTAATGGTTCCCTAATACTGTAAATGAATCCTTCTTCAAAATCAACACTCAGTGCATGAGAAACAGAGATAAGCTGAGAAAGAGTCATAAATATCTCTCTCAAACACTTTATTCTGGGCGTTGTTGCTTGAATGCAAATGAGGAGAAAAGAGCTGGCCTATAGTAGAGGGTGGGGGCGTGGCCAAACTCTCCACTCTCCACTCTGAGCCCTCAGCTGATCCATTTCCTTGTTTTTGCACGGGGGGAGAGATTTGAAGCGTTCCATTGAAAAATAAACACATTTCCACATAAAATAAAATTAAACCACTGCTGTTCAAAGGTCCAAAGGCTCAGATAAAGGACTTCCGAGCCTAGAAACACTCGGACGTGCCTCCAGACAAATAAAAAAACGCATTTCGCATTGCCTAGCGCATTTGCAGTCCAAACTCTCTGGGCGTGATTTACAGAGACGCTGAGTACAGACAGACGGGGGTGGAACTGCATTTGCATTTCTTTTTTCAATCTGACGTCAATCAGGTGCCTTGTTCAAAATCTCCCGTTTGAGCTCCGATTTTTTGTAACGCAGAAAAGGATCGCAAATGCTTAGTTTAGACATTTCGCAACTTTTAACCATGGGGGGGGGGGGGGGGGGCTAAACAGGGTAGGCGAGCTCACATTAACGTTCAAAAACCTCAGAAAGTGAAAATTTCATGCCATGGGACCTTTAATAATGGCAATAACTATATTCAACACTGACATCCTTTTAATCATGTAAACATAATACATAATACAAAATTATTTTAGAGGGAAATTATAAAATTCTTCTGTCAATGTACCAGTTCCCTTTTTAGTTCTAACCTAACCCTAGAGAATTTTCGAAACCTATGAAATGTATCAACTTTTGTGTGATTACGCTGTGTACTGTGGTCCTGTCACTGGGGAGACAGCCATTGAGATAGTGTGCTGAATAAGAGAGCAGGTATTCCTTTCTGTCTGACACCTGCCTGACATGAATATTGTAATGGTGGAGAAAGCAGACAGATGCAACAGTGACAGTGGAGGCATGCTGGCATGGACTCCTATTTTTGACACATGAAAAGTAGATCCAGTAAAAAGTAGCAGTTCCCTTTCCATGACACCAAGATTGAATAGACAATTTGAAATAATTACAAGTTTAAGGTGTTGTACCAGGTCTGACTGTCTTTTAAAAGTCTAGAATTCTGAACTAGTTTATTTAAAATGTTTTTGAGTGGTTCAAAGTTATTCCTCACTTACCTTATGCGTTCGGAGCATTTTAATTATTCAACAGGACGAACTTGAGTGTTTTGCACAAAAGTCAGGCGGACGATTAAAAAGCGCTTTATAATTAGATGCAGACAGCACAAAGGGGTCTCAGTTTGACCTCAAGTGCTGCTTTTACTACTGTGGCTAGACAAATCTTGCTTCAAGGAATGTTATATGATTGACATGTGTTTGATTGGCATCCTGTCAGATTGTGGGAGGAAAATTTGGTGATAATGCATAATACTGTCAAGGGTCTTGTCATGTGAAACCCATTAAATTTTTATCAAATTCTGTCAAGAACTATGGGATAAAGAGCCAAAAGTAAGTGAGAACAGATCCCAGCTGGTGTGAAATCCCCTATGCTGCCTGCCAGTTTGGATGTCTCAGATGGACATTTGGGGCCGGTGTATATTAAGTTTATTGCTTTGGAAATTTCAAATCCTTTGTTTTTAGAGATTGTTTTGAGGATAATAATTTGTATTTCCTTAGGCTTTGCTCCTATCAGTGGTATGTGCAGTAAGTACAGGAGCTGCACCATCAATGAGGACACGGGGCTGGGCTTGGCTTTTACTATAGCACATGAATCTGGACACAAGTAAGTTTGAAATGTGTAGTATTTGTTTTAAATTGTAAGTCAATTTAAAGGTTGACTATGTAACTTTTCTGATTAGAGAGATCTGCCACCTGCTTGTCTCAGTGTTCCTCAGTATGGCATTTAAATGATCTGCAAATTCAATGTCTATGGTTTGGACTTGAATTTGCCTTCTCACCAGAGGGACCGTACCAAACTTTGGCATTTGGTGCGGTGTCAAGTGGATCCAGACCACCTGTTTTTCGAGGTCTCAGTCTGCTTGATTTAGTGAGATTGATGCTGTCACATGAACAGCAATGAGCCAAAGTAACAGCTTCTGGAATGGAACGTTTGGTGCACAACAACTGCTGTCGGTGTGAAAACGCCCTAAATGCTCAAAAATCCACAGATCTTTCCACAGATCTGACCTGTAAGTTGGCCTAGTGGCGTCACCTCAAAGATCAAGATCAAAGTCAGCTTTATTGTCAATTCTGCCATATGTGTTCAACATACAGTGAATCGAAATTTCGTTTCTCTCTGGCCAAGTAGTGCAAAAAGACAGTGTACAAAATACAATATGAAGACAAAACACAACAAAAACTATCTAAGACAGAGATCTAAAGTTAAAACTAAAGTCTAAGATCTAAAATCTTAAAGCAGTGCAACATAATAAATAAATACCTATATACAGATTTCCAAAATGTGCAGTGTGCATCAAAAATGTGCAATGGAAGATACAGTAGTGAAATGGTCATGTGCAATAGAATGTGCATTGGAGTTAAGATAAAAATAAATGTGCAACATTAGTAATTCTAGTGCAATAACAGGAGTAAACAACAGTACTAAAAATTCCAGTAGTAAATGTGCAATAACAGTAGTAAACAACAGTGCAACAGGAGTAAAATCCAGTAGTAAATGTAAATGTGCAACAGTGCAACAGTCGTCCTTAGCAGCAGTTTTTTAAAGTGTCTAAATACAGGTTATGCCAATATGGGGGGTGGGGGGTGGGAGATGGGTAAGGTGAGAGTTCAGGTGTGAGTTCAGCTTCCTGACAGCCTGGTGGATGAAGCTGTTTGAAAGCCTGGTGGAGTGGGCCCGGAGACTCCGGTACCTTCTCCCCGAGGGCAGGAGGCTGAACAGGCTATGTGCGGGGTGGCTCGGGTCACCCACAATGCTGGACGCTCTGCGGGTGAGCCGGGTGTTAAAAATGTCTAGGAGGGAGGGGAGAGAGACACCAGCGATCCTCCCAGCTGCATTCACTATGCGCTGCAGGGCTTTCCTTGTTCTGTTCAGTGCAGCTCCCGTACCACACAGTGATGCAGCTGGTCAGGACGCTCTCAATGGTGCCTCGGTAGAAGGTGGTCATAATGGGTGGAGGGGCTCCAGCTCTCCTCAGTTTGCGGAGGAAATAGAGGCGCTTCTGAGCCCTCTTTGCCAGTGATGCAGTATTCACTGTCCAGGAGAGGTCCTCACTGATGTGCACCCCCAGGAATTTGGTGCTGCTCACCCTCTCTACAGCAGCACCATTGATGGACAGTGGGGGGTGCTGGGTGGGGCCTCTCCGGAAGTCAATAACAATCTCCTTGGTCTTTTCAACATTAAGAAGGAGATTGTTATTGCTGCACCACTGGGTCAGAAGGCTCACCTCACTCCTGTAGTTTGTCTCATCGTTATTAGAGATGAGACCCACCACAGTCGTATCGTCCGCAAACTTCACTATGTGATTGGTGCTGAACGCTGGTGAGCAGTCGTGGGTCAGCAGAGTGAAGAGCATCGGACTGAGCACACAGCCCTGGGGGACTCCTGTGCTCAGTCTAATGCAGCTTGAGGTGTTTCTGCCGACCCGCACTGCCTGTGGCCTCTCACTGAGGAAGTCCAGCAGCCAATTACAGAGTGAGGTCTGAAGCCTCAGGTGGTCTAGTTTGATAATGAGCTGCTGTGGGATTATAGTGTTGAATGCTGAACTGAAATCTATGAACAGCATTCTCACATATGAGTCTTTATAAAAGTGCTTGGAATATTCCTGGCAAAATGACATAACATATCCACAGAGACAAGCCTCCATCAGAAAAGTTACATAGTGGTATTGTTTTCACTTTCAAATGTAGTTTTCAATTTACACATTCATTGGTATATTTTTAAACAGACTTCTGTGTATTACTATCATTTGTAACAATATCTATATCTTTATGTTTATTATCACAAAATTTTCATTTCTATTTTGTGGTATTTTCTGGTATTATACAAATGTTGCAAAATATATTTTCTCTATAATTGCTTGTATTAGTTTTGGGATGATCCATGATGGAGAAGGAAACCCATGCAGAAAGACTGAAGGTAACATCATGTCCCCCACACTTGCTGGAAACAACGGGGTCTTCTCGTGGTCCACCTGCAGTCGCCAGTACCTCAGCCGATTCCTTGGGTACAGAACAATCCTATTCGCTCAAGTGTAGTTAAGTTTTATGCTTTGGTTTTCATGTGACTAATTTGCCCATGGATTGCTGTGTTTACCAGAACAGCTCAGGCTTCCTGTCTTGTGGATGAGCCGAGGCAGATTGGCCAGTACAAGTACCCTGAGCAACTTCCGGGACAGCTGTATGATGCAGATATACAGTGCAAGTGGCAGTTCGGGGTCAAGGCCAAACTTTGCAGTCTAGACTTTGTGAAGGTAAGATTTTTAAAGTTAACCAAAATGTTGTTGTCCTCTTATCAAATACCATGACTTGTACAACTCTACTGTAGAGTCCAAACGTGCAATATTGTCTTTAAATACTCTCCTAGTTACTGTTTCTTATTATTATTTCTTGTATAACTCCACTGTATGGTCCTGTTGTGCAATATCGTTTTTCCAACGTGCAAGTATTTTTTTCAATACTCTTCCTGTCACTGTTTTTATTATTATTACTATTATTATTATTATTATTATTCGATTTATTACTTATTTTATTATTATTATTACCTATCTTTATACCATTCTTGCTGCATGCACTTGTCTTTCTTGTTCAAACTGTCCCTACCTGGAGCTACTGTGACAAGTAAATTTCTCCTGTGTGAGATCAATAAAGTCTTATCTTATCTTATCTTATCTTATCCGTCAAGCTGGAGCAGCTTCGGTGAATCGAAAATTCTTTTTTACAAAAGCTACAAGTCACCACGTTCTTGCTGATAGTCCCGTCTTTGTCCTTTTTATAAATAAACTTGCTGTTCAAAGGCCCTGGCAGCGATTTGCTCACTGCACACCAAATTTAAAATGCATGCGCACTGAATTGCCACTCATAATTGCGTTTTATAATTTGCAGTGTAATTAATTCGTTAATTAACGCGTTAAACTAACAGCCTTAATTGTAAGCCTTAAAAATGGCCTAAATAGGAAAACAAGTGTGAATATTTTTGAAAAAAATATAATGATCCTAACGGCGTTTATGTAAAATGAGTGGTTAAACCTGTCATAGGCACTTTAAGTTAGAAAATGTGAACTACTGATCCCAAGGTGACCAAAAACATACTTAAAATAGTATTAAAGTCAAAAGAATTCATAATATGTGTTCTTTAAGTGTTTTGGTTGACGTTTTCTATTGCATTTTTACTGCTTTGTTGACTTCAGTGGGCCATTATTTATTGCCCGTGAGCCCCACCAGGCTTACCACACAGGCTGCTGATTGACTGCCCTATTTGCCAGGCTCATTGAAAGAACATGGGGAGCTACGTCTAGAGACAGAATGGCTGGGTTATATATAGACAGGGACATTCTGCCATAGAACGCTAATGATGCGGCTCTTAACGGGCACTTTATTAATTAGCATGATCTTTGGAGTTCACATCCCCACTCCCGCTTGACTTGCTTTGAAAATGGGATCTGACAAACGGAGCACTCCCCCTTGTCTCGCCCTGAAGGAAAAAAGCCTTTATGTCAGAGGGCTTCATTATTGTGAATTCACATGTAAATGCTGTTCAAAAAGCTACTGCCTTTCTTCCTATAGACCAAACTCAGTGGGAAAATCCAATCAGGCCTGCCTATGTTTAGCTAACACAAGATCAAATACAACATCTGCATTTGCCTGACTTGTGTGCTGGTCGGTGGGTGGTAAATGAACCTACAAGCTGATTAACATGTGTTTGTGGCTGTTCTGTTCGCTTTCTCATCTTGGTTTTGTGATGTAGATCTTATATGCAGTGTATTGGCTCTATGCCTCCTTCCCATGTTAGACATATGTCACATACATAAAGGCCTGAATAGTCCCTGTGAAGGCAGCCCTTTTCTCTCACTGCCAGAGGAAGTCGGGCATGTGGCCAGCTTCTGCAGCCTGTCTCTGGACCTGCGATCTCCCTCTGTACGTTCTTTGTAGCTCCATCTCCGTACAGTTGGCTTACGTGACAAACACAATTATACTTGGTTTTATTTAAGGGACAGTGTGTAAGATTTTTACCCGTTAATTACTGAAATTGAAGATACCCATTCAAAAATACATTGTTTTCCAAGCCTTTTCACTTCCATCATGAAATCAAAGTATTCTTTTGGACTTAGATATAGTCACATAAAAGGGGGATCTTCCCCATGCAGAGGCAGCCATTTTGAATACAAGAGCCGCAGAAGGACATTTTGGCTCCGCCTTCGCCGTCGGCAAGGCTCGTGGTTTTGGGTAAACAACACAAGCATGCTGCCGGATCAGACGTCGTAATGGATCTAACATGTGCTTTGGACTAAATTGTTTTACTGGATTTTATTCGCTGGATCCTTATGGACAAATTGAGAGCAAGTTTATGGTGAAATACAGAGTTTGACCTGTGGAAAGCATTCTAAGGTAAGCTAACCTCATTTTGTGCTTTTCCGTATAAAAGCCCCATGTGCTCGGGGAGTGATTGTTGTGCAGGGAAATGAATTGCATAGTCAAAAAGAGGAGACTGTAAGGTTTCATTTGATGTGTAGAGTGTCATGGTACATGATCGGGAATGTGTGTTTTCATGAGAAAAGAAAAAAAAAACAAAAAACGGGACCGCGTTTTATTTATACAGTAGCGGCGCGCGGCTTGTGTGACCCTCGAGGTCTGCTGTAGCTAAAACAGAAAGTGCAATAGCACCATCCACCTATGTGCCACGAATCCTACACACTGGGGCTTTAAAGAAAGGTTTAACAAAGTGTTTGACAAGGGCTATTTTTGTGATGTTGGTCTATTTTCTGATCTGGAGTTGTGTTTTGTTTCATTCACAGGTACATACGTTTGTGATGAGGAAACAACATTATAACATAGATCAAAGAATCGTGTAATATGGGCCCTTTAACGATTATAACCCCCACACAGGCCTGGACTGCTAATCGGGCATACTGGGCATTTTCCTGGTGGGCCGACAGTCCTTGGAGCCGATGCTGTCATTTTTGTCTTTTTTTTACTTAGAGACCGACCCACAATTTAGAGGAGGCTCAAACAGGATACAGAAGCTTACAAGAGCAGTCTTTTCTCTGCACTGATCCCCGCCAGTTTCATTGTTGAGCGTGGAAACATGGAGAAGCGGCAGAAAGGGGGTGCGGAGAAGTTGAGGGCTAAAAGATCGCTATAGATGCTGCTAAATGTTCTAAAATCACAGACATATTCTCTGGAGGGACTGCTGGAGCCTCCACATCCTCTGCAGCCCAGGTTGAAGGTGAACAGGGAGAGGAGCAGGAGACCCGAGGGGACCCGAGGGAACCCGACGGAACCTGAGGGAACCCGACGGAACCTTAGGGACAGAGTGACCAGGGAAGTGTAGCACAGGAACAGCAGGTAAGCAGGTAGTAATGTCAGGATTAGGGGTGGGCGATATAGCCTAAAATTTATATCACGGTATAATTTGAACCATAGATGGTAGACGGTATATATCACGGTATACTTTGGTATGTAACAGTATTAACTGTTAACAGTATTAACAGCTTCTTAATGGTCACCAGAGCACATGGAAAAAGCATTCAAGCAGGAAGCTGTTTTTTAAACTATTAAATAACATAAAGGTCAAGAATATTACTACAAGAAAATGTATTGTGCAAAACTGTAATTGTAAAAAACATAAAACAAGTAACTTCACTTTCAAGCAGTATAAAATTTGAACAAGGCAATGTAAATCGAAAATGAAACTGCTTTAACATTGGCGCCGGTGTCAGTGGTGATGCATACCTGCAACTCTTCGTCAAGTTCCCATGACTCGAGCCCCTTCCCTGAGTCCCTGGGCAATCATCAGGGAAATATGTTTGCAGTACACATGTACTGTTGAAATGGGCCGCGGCTCGCGGCGTGCTCGCGGCTCGCTCGCGCGTGCTCGCGGCTTACACCGGTAGAAGTTTAATACGAGACACGTTCATTTGTTTCTGAATACGGGACGATTCCCCCGTATTCAGATGACCCCGCGGCTGAAAAAAAAGCGGAACTCTTTCCTCTCTGCGCTGCTCCTCCTCCTCCATGTGCTCGCTGCTCGCAGCGATTTTTCCTCCTTCCTTGTTGTGGTGACGCAATGAACTATCGCGATAGGAAGGTATAACCCAAATCTCTACCGTTGGCCAAATTTATACCGCATACCGTTTATACCGTTTATACCGCCCACCCCTAGTCAGGATAATACCAGGATTTTTAGGTGATGGACAGGCATGAAAATCGCTCACCTTTCAGCGAAAAGGTGCAAGATGCATTTTAAATAAACCATTGAATGTGTACTTACTGCGAGTTTGCTGCTGGTTTTTGGGAGCTGGGATTTTTCCTTTAAATGTTGCGCCCTGGTTTCCCCTCGGCCAAGACGTAACAATAGTAAAATACTTTGCTTTGGGGAACACAAATATAAATTAGTCCGTTGTGCTCCGCTAATTATGAGGGGTCGGTCTGAGCCAAAAATGCCAGGGTCGCTTTTTTTTTTTGTTCCAGTCCAACCCTGAAGCCACAGAAATGTAATACCCTCTCTTTAGCTTTATTTGTGGTTGTGTGTTAATACAAAGTTTGTGTTGTTGTTTGACAGGACATCTGCAAATCTCTGTGGTGTCACCGCACTGGGCAGCGCTGTGAGACCAAGTTCATGCCAGCAGCAGAGGGCACCACCTGCGGCCCTGACATGGTTTGTGTTTCGTCTTCTAAGATGTTTGATTCACAACAACACTCCATCTTACTTGCAACATGAGAAATTTATTAAGACATGCAAACATGCAACGTTTTCGGCACTAGGCCTTCATCATTTTTTTTTTTTTTTTGCCTGATGAGGGCCTAGTGCCGAAATGTTGCATGTCTTAATAAATTTCTCATTTTGCAAGTAAGACGGAGTGCGGGATTGTTTTCTCCTCGTGTGTTCTGGGTCTGCTCCCTCGCCTCCAGCGCACCCGTCTGAAGAGATAGAAGTGCGAAGTTCTAATTTTTTGATTCACAACAACAAAACTCATGCAAACAACGTAAGGTATCTAGATTCACCTAGATTTGGAATATAAATAGATGTTCAAAAAGTGTTTGGCCCAGTAAAGCAAATTACACTATTTAAAATTCCATACTACAGAGTAAGGCTGTGCAACTAAGCAAACTTTAATCAACAGAGATTCACTCATTTTGTTGTAATCGTCAATTTAAATTAAGAGGTATTCAGCCAATCCTCTGTCATCTTCTGTTCAGAAAATATATATTAATATTAGGGCTGGGAATATTAACGCGTTAATCGCGATTAATCGCGATTGAGTTATAATCGCGAACAATTTTTTTAATCGCGATCAGAGTTTGTCAGCATTTTCCGCAATTCTACCATCCATATGCAGCTCATTTGGTTGTATTAATTAAACTCATTGTCGGTTAAACGCGCTATTTTGAGTTTGCTAGTATTTTGTTCCTTCTACGCATCCGTAGGCAGCTCGAGCGGGCTTCAATAATTTATTTACAATTTCTCAAAGTAAGCACTATTACTGGTTCATTGTTACTTTTTCCTTTCTCTGCACTTTTTTGAAATAAAAAAAATGGTGAGAAATACTTTGCATTGTGAGTTTAACTTTAGATTCGAACGGTTTTACTGCAAGATATCAATTTTAAACATGCAAAATAAATCACGATTAATCGCGATTAACTATGCAATTTCTGAGATTAGTTGCGATCAAGAAAATTTATCGTTTGACAGCCCTAATTAATATTGAAAGACTTTTTGTTGAAAAAACTACATTGTTTTCATGTAATGTCTGGAAGTTGAGGGTTAGCATAAAGACTCAGTACAGTCTTACCTTGATAAGAAAGAAAGAAAGAAAGAAAGCTATGCCTTTATTAGTCCCACAGTGGGGAAATTCCAGTTCTGCATTTAACCCATCCTGTTATCAGGAGCAGTGGGCAGCACATTACTGCACCCGGGGACCATCTCCATGATCTTCTTGCTTCGGCTTGGTCAGGACCAAAGCTGGAGGTACCTATGGTGCATGTTTTGGGTTGGTGGGGGAAAACCGGAGTGCCCGGAGGAAACCCACCCAGACACGGGGAGAACATGCAAACTCCACACAGAAAGGCTCGGGTGACCCGGGGATCGAACCCGGAACCTTCTTGCTGTGAGGCGTGAGTGCTACCCACTCAGCCACCGTGCCGCCCATATGTGGTGATAATATGTGGACAATAGTAGCTCAGCTGATCCGAAGGTTGGCGGTTCCAATCCCGCTCTCGACATAGACATCGTAAGTTGAACGGTTAGATCCAGTGACCCACAGGTTGGCAATGCAGTTCCAGCTCCCATGAATGCTATTGTTGTGTCCTTGGCAAGACACTTAACCCACTTTGTCCTCCAAGTGCCTGCGTACACTGGTGTTTGAATGCTGTGTGAATGGGTGAGTGGTTCCTTAATGTAGAGTGCTTTGAGTGCCTTAAAGGTGGAAAGGCGCTATATAAAAATGTGACAATGCTATTCCATCTATTTTTTGTTACCCTCTGTTATATTTTATATTTGATGAGTGAGCTACTGTACCAAAATAATTTCCCTTGTGGATCAATAAAGTTTGAGTCTAAGACCAATATGAATGCTTTTTTAAATTATCCATCTTTGTAATTAATTCTTCTTTTCAGAATGAATCTTCTTATATTTAGTGGGCCAAAGAGCAGACAAGAATTAGAAAGATGATGAAAGACGAGATGGTGCCTAATCAGAGTGATGAAAGTCAATTACGTCCTTTCAGTGTACTTTGATGATACTTGCTTGTACCTGCAGAAGGGTTTTCTCTTCCAGCTGGACACGGAACAATCGTCGTCTCTTTCTTATTGAATAGTGGTATTTAGACAAGGAGGTGGTTGAGTGTTGGACTAGGCTTGGATCAGTGATGCTCAGTCTGTATGGAGTTTGTGCTTCCAGGTGTATTACTGGGAATGTGGCCAAGGCAAGAACCACAGCCAGGATTACAACTCAATAACTGATCATAGTGTTGTTTTTCCTCATCCAAATTCTAATTAGTGGGTCTTTTGTGTTCAGTGGTGTCGGAGGGGACAGTGCGTGAAGTACGGGGAGCATGGCCCGAAGGCAATCCATGGCCAGTGGTCCGCCTGGTCCGAGTGGTCCGAATGCTCCAGGACTTGTGGTGGAGGGGTCATGTATCGGGAGCGCTCCTGCAGCAGTCCAAGGTATACACTCCACAAAACATAAAACATAAGGAACTGTGTAGCATTTCTATTGGAGGGTTTGTCGCCTGCTTGTCTCCATGGAAATGTTATTGCTTTGTCTGAAATGTTTCACAGTATGGTATTAAAAAAGGTCAGATCTGTGGAAAGACAACCCCGCTCACAGTCATAATGCCTGTTCTTCTGGGTATTTTTGAGATATAAAGCCCACCTGTAATTAAATAAATGTAAGGTAGAGCTGTTTAATGTCATACTGTGGAACATTCCAGGCAGAGCAATGACATATCAGTCGAAACAAGGAAGTCACGGACCCTCCATCAGAAGTCAATGGTCCGATTAGTGTTGTCACGATACTCGATTTTGATAGTAAAGAACTGAGGCAATACCAATTTTGATACCCAAATGATCATTTTGAAAGCTCTTTTTTGGACATTTTAATTTTCACACAAAATAATAGTATTTGCTAAATATACCATGAGGCTCTACACTAATCCTGATAAAATTAAATTGGAAAAGGTCCAATTTTATCCAAGCAAGTGATTTTTTTTAGATTTGGTACTTGCTTTAGTATCTTGAGTACAGACGCTCCTCGACATACGAACATTCGATTTACGAACATTCGGAGTTACGAACAGGGTTGAAAAAAAAAAAAAAGTTAAATGTTTGGGCAAAAGCGCTGTACATGTACGTAAGTGAGTTTTTGTATTTAGCGCCTATTCCGACTTCCGGGTACAGTACGTAGTGCATATTTCTGCCACTGACGCAAAGGCAGGTGCTGCGCAGCATCCCACGCCCACTCAGTTGAAGTGTTCAGAACTTCAGTGAGTGGGCGTACTACGGTGTTACTACGGTGCGGTGTTACGAACTTTGTTGTTTTTCTTACATGCGTACAGTAATCCAATATGGTTGGTGAAAAGCGAAAAGCTTCTAGTGAAGCTTCTATGAAGAAGCGTCAAGCCATCTCATTTGAAAAGAAGGTGGCGATAATAAAGAAAGTTGATGCTGGTGAGAAGATGGTGAATGTGGCACGCGCGTACAACGTGAACCGTTCGACAATTGGTACGATATATAAACAAAAGGACGGCATTATGGAGTATGTGAAAAGTGCAGCGGGTATGCAACCCACCATCATAAGCAAGAAGAGAGGGAAACTCATGGAAGAGATGGAGAAACTTCTTGGTATTTGGCTCGAAAATCTGCGGCAGCGGCGTGTTGCTTTGAGCCTTATGCTGATCAGTGAGAAGGCCATATCGCTTTTTAATTACCTTAAGGCTAAGGCAGGGGAAAGTGCTGCGGAGGAAACCTTTTCTGCCAGCCATGGCTGGTTTGCACGTTTTAAGAAGAGGGCAAATCTTCATCACGTGTCCGTGAGTGGAGAGGCAGCAGCAGCAGATAAAGCAGGTGCCGAACGCTTTCCCCAAGAGCTTAAGGAAAATAGGAGGTAAATAGGCTACACACACACACAGTCTCACACACACACACACACACACACACACAGACACACACACACACACACACACACACACACACACACACACACACACACACACACACACACACACACACACAGACACACACACACAGACACACACACACAGACACATACACACACACAACACAGACACACACACATACATACACACAGGCACACACACACACACACAACACAGACACACACACATACATACACACAGGCACACACACACACACACAACACAGACACACACACACACACACACACAGACACACACATACACAGACACACACACACAGACACACACACACACACACACACACACAGACACACACAGTCTCACACACACACACACACACACACACACAGACACACACACACACACACACACACGCGCTCTCTCTCTCTCAGCTGACTGCGTTTGCCTCTGTGTCCCTCTCTTCTTTTTATCTCATCAGTTTCCCATATTTTTAAAAACAATATTAGTATTATTTAGTGTTATTTATTAGTGTTATTGTGTCATTAGTGATATTAGTGTTATATAAATGCAATACAAATCCATATAGATAACTTATACAAGCCTTAAACGACTTACGAACAAATTCAACTAACGAACGGGTGTCCAGAACGTAACTCGTTCGTAAGTTGAGGAGCGTCTGTATCTAGTTTCGATACTAGCTTTAGGAGTGATTATTTTTTAAATTTTCAATACTTTTGACAACTCTATGTCCTTTTTCTGTTACTAGTTGGATTAGATCAATTCAGTGATTTACAGTGAACAAAAAGTAAAATAATAACATACATGTGTTACAGTTTAATAATAATACATACCCCCAAAAAGCATGATATGGCTTTTAAAATTACTTTTGAACAAGTTTGATATTGCATTGCACAAAATGCCCAATGGGTGTACCAGGACTCACTTTGCTGGTGCATTCCCAAGTGAAGCAACTCTAACCAAGCTAAACAGCACGGAAGTAGATTAGCTGTATAATGAATGCAATTTGTTCAATGCAATTTAAAAGCACAGAAGAGCCTATCACCTGAATGAAGTATACCAATCGATGAGAGCTGACAGAAATGGACTAAATATGCGTAATAACTATATCGTGCTCAAATGAAGCTCAAATGTTTTGATGAGGGTACAACATTGGTGAATAAAAGCTCAGTAAGTCAATTTGACCCCTTAGAGCCCTATTGCATAACTTAAAGGAAAAGTAACGTTTTTTTACAATCTGAGCCTTCTTTCGGCAATAAAACAAGTAGTTTTACTCACCCATAGCAGTTTGGTGTCAATTGGAGCAGTATCGCAGAAGTTATGTTGGAGCCGTTCTGTTTTACCAATGATCCCGTATCCGTTAGCGTGAGTGCTCGGGGCATTACTTTGCGCTCTCCAAATAACACAAACTTTAGCACTTTTCAAATCACAGAAGATCGCTGTGTCAGGGTAGACTTTTAGTAGATTCCAAAACGGCCTGAAACCCGATATCCAGCTATAGTTTCATTTGATGACGTCATCAGAGAGGACAGTGCGCATGCGTGAACTCAGCTGTTTTGTAAACAACGCTAGTCCGAAAGAAGCTAACACCGCTCTGAACTTTACTTTTCTGTTGCGATATCGGGTTTCAGGCCGTTTTGGAATCTACTAAAAGTCTACGCTGACACAGCGATCTTCTGTGATTTGAAAAGTGCTAAAGTTTGTGTTATTTGGACACCGCAAAGTAATGCCCCGAGCACTCACGCTAACGGACACGGGATCATTAGTAGAACAGAACGGCTCAACATAAGTTCTGCGATACTGCTCCAATTGACACCAAACTGCTATGGGTGAGTAAAACTACTTGTTTTATTGCCGAAAGAAGGCTCAGATTGTAAAAAAAAACGTTAATTTTCCTTTAAAGGTGCATTGCACAACTTTTCTGGTGGAGGGTCTGTTACCTGCTTCTCTCCGGGGAAATGCTATAGCTTTGTCTAAAATATTCCATGGTAGAGATTAAACCTATCTATCACAAGGGAGACAACTATAGGCTACATTTTTGAGCAATAAAAACACCCATAAAGAATAAATGCTAGATGCGTCATTGTCATTCCATGGAACATTCTAGGCAAGGCAATAAAATCTACATTGAGACAAGCAGGTGACGGACCCTCCACCGGAAAATTTGAGCAATGCACCTTTAACAAAAGTCTAGGTATGTTTTCCTCATTTTTATGTTTTTATTGCTCTGAAAAACACACAAAAAAGTTCATACTGTGTGCGGTCTTACATGTCCACAGGCCTCACTTTTATTTGGCGTGATGATCATTAAAACAATTCATCAGCTGCTCTTAATGCGATCACATAAAGTACTTTACAAAGCCGACAGATGACAAAATGATTCACGCTGTCAATCGGCTCCTCCTGCAGCCGAAATCCTCTGACTCAAACAGCGCGGCCAGAACACATTTCTTCTCCCAAAAGCCTTCCCTGCTCAGAACACCTGACAGCGAGTCTTGCCAGGTATCTGTCAACAAAAGTGTGCGTGAGCGGACAATCCACACACACATACACACACACTCTTCTGAAGCAACCCTCATCATTCAGAATGGCAGGCCAGACAGACCGATAGACAATCCCTCCCCATGCTGCACACTCCCCAAAGCTTCTAATAGTATGATCCTATTCTAAAAGCTGCCAAGACAGTCACAAAGCGTTCCCCCATCACGACTTGCTCAAACAAAAATAATTCTACATAATTCTTCAGACGTAAGATCTCAAAGTGCATTTTTTGTAAGTAAAAAAAAAAGCCCTTACATGCCCATGAGCAGAGGTGCTTAGAGTACGTAGTAGAGTACGCTAATTGTACTGCAAGAGTAAAGTGTACTGTAAGAGTATGAGTAAAAGTAAAATATAAGAGTAGAAAAAATGTAAATATCTAAAAAAAAGAGTAACACTACTGTAAGAGTAACACTACTTACTCATGTAGAAGTACAATGTAGAGATTACTCAAATAAGAGTAAAAAGGTATTTGGGAAAACCTAAAGTAAAGGTTACTGTTGACTTAAAGGAAAAGTAAGGTTTTTTACAATTTGAGCCTTATTTCGGTAATAAAACAAGTTGTTTTACTCACCCATATCACTTTGGTGTCATATGGAGCATTTCCAGAGATGTTTTAGATTAGCGTTAGGCTAACGCCTAGCGTGACTTATAGCCATAGCTCGGGGCATTCCCCGAGCATGTAATATGCCCCGTGCGGGCTCCAAATAACACAAACTTTAGCACTTTTCAAATCATAGAAGCTCGATGTCTTACTCTACAATTTCGTTTGAATCAAAAGTGGCCTGTAATCCGAGATTTATCCATAGTTTACAGCTTTGCATTTCATGTTTGGGTCCCGGGAGCTGAGAGCACACTCCGCACATGCGCACTGGCGTCCTCATCTACTCGAAACTATGGCTAAATCTCGGATCACAGGCCACTTTTGATTCAAACGAAATCGTAGACTAAAGACATCGAGCTTCTATGATTTGAAAAGTGCTAAAGTTTGTGTTATTTGGAGCCCGCACTGGGCATATTACATGCTCGGGGAATGCCCCGAGCTATGGCTATAAGTCGCGCTAGGCTAACGGCGTTAGCCTAACGCTAATCTAAAACATCTCTGGAAATGCTCCATATGACACCAAAGTGATATGGGTGAGTAAAACAACTTGTTTTATTACCAAAATAAGGCTCAGATTGTAAAAAACTTTACTTTTCCTTTAACATCTGATTTATAATTTAAAGTGAATGTAATCTGCAAGACAAAATATTAAATAATGCTCAAAAGTTTTATATTTTTAAAGGATAGACCAAAAAAAAAGCATCTGAAGAAGCAGTGTTCATATCATTTAATAAAGCTAGTGTCATTTGCAGATTTACTCAGTGGATAGAGTACTCACGTAAGAGTACTGTTACTTCAATAAAAATATTACTCAAGCAGGAGTAAAAGTATGCTGCTAGAAAAGTACTCTGACAAATGCCTCAAGTATAATGTACGACCCACCTCCATAAGTATCAGTCAGTCACACAGTTCATGATTCATGATTTATTCACCCATGCAAGGCTCTCTTTTGATCCAAAATGTCTCTCTTTGTAATGATTATCTGAACATGAAAGGAAATGAGCTCAAATGGGGTTTTAATAGGTTTGAACTGTTTGCAATGTTCATGATCTGAAAATGACGGTTGAACAAAATGGCTGTGTCCACATATAGTTTACGCCATATTGTACGGCATAAATACAGACAGTGATGGAACCCATTTCCAATATCACACGGAATACATTTACGAAGCAGCTAATGTTCTTTTCCAATCTCAAGCAGATGTCTGAAAACTTTCATTATTGATTACTTTGACAAAATCACTACCCTAGTACAGGCAAGAAACATTCAGAATTGCTAAAACAAGATAGACCTAAATGTAGGCAAAGTAAAATGTAGTCTTGAATCTAATTTAAAAGCAAAATATATATATATATATAATTTGATAAAGTATGTACTAGTGTTAACATATTTAGAAATTGGGTCGGTTTCACAACATTCTGATCACAAGAGTTATTCATGGGTTAGAGCAGTGGTGGAAGGTAATGAAATACAAAAGTAAAAGCACAATACTTAAAGGGACAGTGTGTAAGATTTTTACCCGTTAATTACTGAAATTGAAGATACCCATTCAAAAATACATTGTTTTCCAAGCCTTTTCACTTCCATCATGAAATCAAAGTATTCTTTTGGACTTAGATATAGTCACATAAAAGGGGGATCTTCCCCATGCAGAGGCAGCCATTTTGAATACGAGAGCGGCAGAAGGACATTTGGGCTCCGCCTTCGCCTTCGCCAAGGCTCGTGGTTTTGGGTAAACAACACAAGCATGCTGCCGGATCAGACGTCGTAATGGATCTAACGCATGTTTTGGACTAAATTGTTTTACTGGATTTTATTCGCTGGATCCTTACGGACAAATTGAGAGCAAGTTTATGGTGAAATACAGAGTTTGACCTGTGCAAAGCATTCTAAGGTAAGCTAACCTTGTTTTGTGCTTTTCCGTATAAAAGCCCCATGTGCTCGGGGAGTGATTGTTGTGCAGGGAAATGAATTGCATAGTCAAAAAGAGGAGACTGTAAGGGGAACTCCCTTCCTGGTGCGTAACAGGGATTCTCCTGGCAGCGTACTGCGTGATTCGGAAATGTGTGTTTTCATGAGAAAAAAAAAAAAAAAACGGGACCACGTTTTATTTATACAGTAGCAGCGCGCGGCTCGTGCGCGCGCCCGGGTGACCCTCGAGGTCTGCCGTAGCTAAAACAGAAAGTGCAATAGCACCATCCACCTATGTGCCACGAATCCTACACACTGGAGCTTTAAATACAATTTTTAGATACCTGTACTTTACAAGTACATTTTACAGTGAATACTTTTTACTTTTACTTCACTACATTTGAGAGCATGTGTCTGTACTTTCTGCTACACTACATTTTAGATCTGGACTGAAAAGTAAAAAGTTTTTTCTTTATGGTTTGAGACCTGCTGAAATGGCCGAGACTTATTGTTAGCACATTTAGTTTGAGTTAATGTCCCAACTTTGAACAAACCAAATACACAAAAACACAAAATGGCTAGAGAAAATAAGAAATTAATTTAATCACTTAAAATTCACTTAGCTCATTATTAAAATTACTACATTTCATCCTTGAATTGTTCTAGAACTCTCTGCAAAATACTTTGACTTTTTACTCTTTAAGTACATTTTCAAACAAGTATTTTTACATAAGTAGATGTTTTCATGTGATACTTTTACTTTTACTTCAGTAATAAAATTGAATACTTCATCCCCCACTGGATAAGAGTCACATCTTTTTTTTCTTGTTAGTACAAAGTCTTTTTTAGCCTTTAGTGGCAAATGCGTGCATGCTGCAGTAATTAAATATTTGCATAAATGCGGACCATTCACAACTCGATTCACAGCTCATCTACATATCAATGCGTGTCCACAGAAAACAGGCTGTTTATATGTGGTGCCTTACAGCAGCTAACCAATGAGAAAGCTTCGAAACCGACACATTTGCATCATTCGCTGCTCATACAGGCACCTTCCTTTAAGTCCTTTTAATTCTGACTCAAAACGATTGTCCGTAAAAAGAATATGACACATTCAGGTGCAGTATGGCGTCACAGGCAAATTACTCCTCTGATAAATATTGATGCGGCGTCACATATTAGGACATTTATCTGTAAACAGGATTACAGACAGATAAATGTAATATAGAGAGTCTAAGCTTTATAACTAGGTATAACACGCCGATGTGGACTATCGGCACATATCAGCAAGATTTAGGCCGATAGCCGATATGTCTTCAAGTGCCCATATCAGTGGCTAATATCGTCCAACCGATATATTGGCCGGGCCCTGCTTGTAAACAATAGGCAGAACTGTGACAAGAATCTCTATAGAATAAAATTGAGCTGGAGGACAGGACAGAATGCTGTGGTGGAATGTTTAAAGGTCCCATGACATGGTACTTCTTGATGCTTTTATATGGCTCCTTAATGGTTCCCTAATACTGTAAATGAATCCTTCTTCAAAATCAACACTCAGTGCATGAGAAACAGAGATAAGATGAGAACACTCCATAATGGGCATTGTTGCTTGAATGCAAATGAGGAGAAAAGAGATGGCCTGTAGTAGAGGGTGGGGGCGTGGCCAAACTCTCCGCTCTCGGCTCTGAGCTCTCAGCTGATCCATTTCCGTGTTTTTGCACGGGGGGAGAGATTTGAAGCGTTGCATTGAAAAATAAACACATTTCCACAGAAAATAAAATTAAACCACTGCTGTTCAAAGGTCCAGAGGCTCAGATAAAGGACTTCCGAGCCTAGAAACACTCGGACGTGCCTCCAGGCAAATAAAAAAACGCATTTCGCATTGCCTAGCGCATTCGCAGTCCAAACTCTCTGGGCGTGATTTACAGAGACGCTGAGTACAGACAGACGGGGGTGGAACTGCATTTGCATTTCTTTTTTCGATCTGACGTCAATAAGGTGCCTTGTTCAAACTCGCCCGTTTGAGCTCTGATTTTTTTGTAACGCAGAAAAGGATCGCAAATGCTCAGTTTAGACATTTCGCAACTTTTAACCATGGGGGGGGGCCCTAAACAGGGTAGGGGAGCTCACATTAACGTTCAAAAACCTCAGAAAGTGAAAATTTCATGCCATGGGACCTTTAACTGTCAGATTGCAGATTTGTTGACCTGATGTATGGTTAATATGTCAACAATTACAGGGCCTACCCACATGAAACAAAAACCGGCACAGAGTTGAATGCTTTCTCTGTCAGCATAAATAAACTGAAGTGAAATACGTTTTACCCAGAGGCGGTCTGCATTGTTCCCCCTTTTCTTAAACAATTAAATAAACAAATAAACAATATATACAGAAGATCAATCCCAAATATATGATATTAGTAACTGAAAGGACATAGTAAGATTAATAAGGCAATGGAGTTTGTGGCTCATAAATTTTGCTATCTCCTTTCAAAAACAGTTAATCTCTCATAGAGCTTTACAGGCTCCTGTCATGTACCTGAAATTATGACACCATCAAATTCTAGTATATGAACATAATGTATTTTACAGCAGTTGTCGCAGCCATGCACATTCTAGATTAATGTACACTTCACAGACTGTCGAGTTGTGTTGAGTAATGAATTAGAATAACAGTCAAAGGCGCACTATTTAAGTTTTTGGTTCAGGGTTTGTCACCTGCTTGTTTCTATGAATATGTCACTGCTTTACCTGGAATGTTCATTAAACAAATCTACCTTAGATTTATTCAAGTATAGGTGCGTGAAAAGTCCCTCAGTCGTCCAGGTAGAATCCATGATAAAAGGAGAAGTTCAATTTGTCAACTGGACAAAGTTTGTTTGGTTGAAAACGTTTCGGATGAGCGGCGAAACGTTTTCAACCAAACAAACTTTGTCCAGTTGACAAATTGAACTTCTCCTTTTATCAAGTATAGGTGGTTTTATTGCTCGAAAATAGCTAGAAAAACAAGCATTCTGGCTGTGAGCGAGGTTCCCTCTCCAAAGATCTGACACGTAACATTCTCGACAAAGCAATAACATATCCAAAGTTACACAATGCACCTTTAAAGTTGTTTTCACTTTTTACAGCTAACCTAATAACGCTGTATTTCCCTCTATTCATCCCCTAATCCTTACATGGGATCAAAGATGTGTGTAGAGGCTGACCACTTCTCATATGATACACATTATACACCATGACTGGCAGAGTAAAGAGGGCCATAGGAGCCTTTAAACCAGGTTAACTGTCAGCTCCATTTATCATTCCTATGGCACTGACAAGCACTTTGTAGCAGCTGCTGTTGAAAAGTGGGTTGATGCTGAGTTATGAGGTCAACAAGGACGAGGGCTGCCAAGATAGACACAATACAGTAATCAAATACAATGACATCGAATCATAATATCATATTTAGCATTAATGTATCATATGGAGAATCACTGACTGTACAGCTGGTGGAACAATGAACGGATTACACATTCTTACATTAAGCTGCAGTGTCATACTTGTATTCTGGGTCAGTTGTGGTGTCATTGTAAACATAACTAATGATTCCAGTAATTATTTTTGCCACATCGCCTTGCCCCTAATCTGAACTGGATTAGGCTTTGTGTTTCTTGGCTTGCACTATGCAAGGCAAATTGAGCAAACTTTACAGCTCTCTATATATGCACATACCTCTCCTACAATAAAATGTTAGTCCTATATTACGCAAAATTGAATCTTGTGAGCCTTAAGCCATGTTAGAATGTTGTTACCCCATCAAAAACATGCATAGAGTTGTGTTATGTTTCATTCACATGTGTTCGAGAAACCCTTTATTATTAGTCTGTCTACATCTGCAAAGCTCAAAATCCTCTGTTCCACCTTGTGATGTCATGAAGTGGTAGTTTTGAAGTTAACAGCTACATTTTACCTGTAATTCAGTAGATATTGGCAATTCTGAGGCTGACATTATCCAAATGATTCCAGTGAAGGTGTATGAAGTTTAAAACACAATGGAGCACTTCCTGTATTGTACATAACAAGTTGTTTTCTGTTTGTGTGAAGAACTTCTCTTAAATATGTGTGAAAGAAACAAAAGACAACTCCAGGCATGTTTGTGATGAAACAGCATTATAACAGAGATCAGAAATGGGTAATATGGGCCATTTAAAGGTGCACTATGTAACTTTTCCAGTGAGAGACTGCTTGTCTCTATGGAGATATTAAAGATCCCATGACATGGTACTTCTTGATGCTTTTATATGGCTCCTTAATGGTTCCCTAATACTGTAAATGAATCCTTCAAAATCAAGACTCATGTGCATGAGAAAGACCCATGAACACAGACAGAGTCATAAATATCCCTCTCAAACACTCCATTATGGGCATTGTTGCTTGAATGCAAATGAGGAGGACAGAGATAGGCCAGAGCAGCGTGTGGGGGCGTGGCCAAACTCTCTACTCTTTCCTCTTTAGCGGTGCGATGTGCGCCGGCCCCACTTCCGCGAGGAAGAGATGAGAAGCGTTCCATTGAAAAATAAACACATTTCCACAGAAAATAAAATTAAATCACTGCTGTTTCGTTCGGAGGCTCGGATAAAGGACATCCGAGCCTGGAAACACTCTCATGTGCCCCCAGGCAAATTAAAAAACGCATCTCGCATTGCGTAGCTCCTTCGCAGTCCAAACTCTCTTGGCGTGATTTACAGAGAGTGTGGGTAGAAACACAAACGAGAGGTGGAACTGCATTTGCATTTTTTCTTCAATGTGACGTCAGAAAGTTTCCTTGTTCAGAATCGCCCGTTTGAGCTGTCTTTTTTTCAAACGCAGAAAAGGACCGCAAATGCTCAGTTTAGACATTTTGCAACTTTTAGCCATGGGGGAAGGGCGGCCTAAACAGGGTAGGGGAGCTCACATTAACGTTCAGAAACCTCAGAAAGTGAAAATTTCATGCCATGGGACCTTTAATACTTTCCCTGGAATGTTCCACAGTATCCTTTATATCATGCTATCATGTTATTCATAATGTATTCAGTTATGTTTTTATTCTAACCCCCTGCATTTTTACTGCATCTCCTAACATGTAATGCAGGTGGTGTTACATGCGTGCCTCTATGGAGATAGACAGGTTTAATGCCATACTTTGGAACATTCCAAGCAAATCTCAAAAATTTCTATGATGACAAGCAGATGACAAACCATCTGCCAGAAAAAAAAAAGTTTTGTAGTCTCCCCTGAATACACCTCAGCCCTCCTCCTCTCACCCCCCCTCCTCTCTTCTGTATTCCCCATGGACCACCTGCCAGATCAAACACAGTCACCCTAATCCTCAACAACAAGACTGGGAGATTAGGCTCATGATTTTGACCTGGTTTGGAACATATTTCGAGACCCTCTCACTAATTTATAGGGAATTTGCTTGCACTACCCCCTATACAGGCACACCAAATGCCAAGGTCAGCGCGTATAATGGCCGTATATGGGACGTAAAATGTGTAGACTGGGAGAGCAGGTGATTTTGAGCTAAAGCCGTGACCGGACAACATGACCTTTGACCCCTGGGAGTTCAGTCTGAGCTCCTCATACTGATTTACTAGTCTTTGGAGACACTTAAGCGCCCTTGAGGGTCCAGCGGGATGAGCCAGAGTCACGGTGCCAAGGGACGAGAGACGTGGCCGAAATACAAACCAAAACGTTATCAAGTTCGCTTCCTCTCTTGTGCCTGAGTTCAGATTTACTGTTGCTGTGGGTACCCCCATGATAAAAATACTACAAATTCAGCTTTATTTCCACTGCTTTGATACATGGGCCTTGACGGATGGAATATACAGTAGAGTGTCCCGCTGGGGCAACCGTGAGTACGTTACCATATGGGCTGGTTGTCTGCCGTTGCATATGTCTCAATAGGAAGACGTCCGCTCCAAGTTGGATCATATCTACGCAAAGATATGCAAAGATCGGCCTGTTGCGAGTTTATTCACACACACACACACGCACACACACGCACACACACACACACACACACACAGACAACAGGAAGTTCCATGGGTCCTGGCAGTTTGATTGATTTAGTTCAGGTTTTGCAAATGGAAAGAATGGACAGTAAAGCTATATCCATGACTGCGCTATCAGTCATTATATACAGACATTTTCTACCTTGTTTGAGAGGAGGAATAAAAAGCACACTTAGGCAAAGTGAAATCCCCTATTTGATCAGCATGCTCTCACATAAGTGTGTATCCATGCAGCGTCGGTAAATAGCTAAACTCAATTTTCTCTGCTGGTGGTAGGAATGTCTGGAATTAGTTTAGAAAGTCTGGGAAGTCAGCTATAGCACTGTGATTTTCATTACCTTGTTGTTGTTTGCAGAAAAAAGATGGCTTGGCTTTCCCATTAACGTTCAATTTCCCTTCTATATCACTTTCACTCTCACTTTGTAGTTTTTTGAGTCCTCATCTGGGCTGTTGAATAGTTATTGGTTTACTTGACAGTGCAGATAAACAGACCTAGATTTTATGTTACAGTTATTTGTGAGAATGTCCCTGAAGCATGATGTTTGATTATTGGAACTAGGGCTGAATGATTTGGAAAAAGCAATCTTCCTGATAAACATTGCAGTTGTGATTAGATTAGAATTGTGATTTATGTTTTAATAATAGGAGTTTGTTCAAAGTTCACATTTTCAACCTGTCCACAAAAACTGGCAAAACACTGAAATATGATCTGGCAAACTAATACAAAAATCACATTTCACAACATGTTTGTACAGATTGAAACTGCAGGGTTGGCAGTTTTTATGCAGAATAAAACAGGATCGTTTATTGTTCGCAGGGGAAATGATGATACGTACATCAAAAATTGCAGTGTTAGTGATTTGCTAATTGCATCCATTCAAATTTTGATTCAAGTGGTATTAATATTGCCCTTAATTGGAACCTAGTGAACATATTGGCTATTTTTGTACCAAAAATAAAGCTTTAGCTGTTTTGAATTTTTCCATTTCACATCAAAGTAAGTGAAATTCAGAACTTCTTGAATTGTTTTACAATGGGAGAATGGGCGTAGGTAGCCTGATTCATTGTTTTTGATCCTTTGTGTGGGAAAATTCCATATTCCTTAAAGATCCCATGACATGGTACTTCTTGATGCTTTTATATGGTGCCTTAATGGTTCCCTAATACTGTAAATAAGTCTTCAAAATCAACACTTAGTGCATGAGAAAGACACAGTCTACACAGTCAGAGTCAAAAAATAACTCTCTGAACGACTCATTCTGGGCCTTGTTGCTTGAATGCAAATGAGAAGGACACAGATTGGTAAGAGGAAGGGGGGGTGGGCGGGCAAATGCGCCGCTGGTTCCTTGTGTTAGCGGTGTGCTGTGTGCTGGCCCCACTTCCGCGTGTGTAAGCACGAAGGAGGAAAGGACAGCCTTTTCAATGAAAAAAAAACACATTTGTACAGAAAATAAAATTAAACCACTGCTGTTTCAGAGGTCCAAAGGGTCAGGTAAAGGACTTCCAAGCCTAGAAACACTCGCATGTGCCTCCAGGCAAATAAAAAAACGCATTTCGCATTGCGTAGCTCCTCCGCGGTCCAAACTCTCTGGGCGTAATTTCCAGAGACAGGGGGTGGAGATCCAGACGATGGTGGAACTGCATTTGCATTTCTTTTTTCGATCTGACGTCAATAAGGTGCCTTGTCCAGAATCGCCCATTTGAGCTGTGTTTTTTTCAAACGCAGAAAAGGATCGCAAATGCTCAGTTTAGACATTACGCAACTTTTAGCCATTGGGGGGCCCTAAACAGGGTAAGGGAGCTCACATTAACGTTCAAAAACCTCAGAAAGTGAAAATTTCATGCCATGGGACCTTTAAACCTCACTGCCACATTCCATGCATTTATACCAGCCAGATCAATTGTATCTAACTTGTAACATCTAACAGTAGCTCAGTTGGCAGCGCATTTGTCCACTGAAGGTTGGTGGTTCGAATCTCACTCTTGACACATCATTGGTTGAGCAGTCAGAGCCACTGTTCCACAGGTTGGCGGTGTGGTTCTAGCTCCCACAGATGAATCCTGTCATTGTGTCCTCGGGCAAGACACTTAAGATAATCCTTTATTTGTCCCACAATGGGGAAATTGCAGTGTCACAACGCAAGTTTCAGAAACAGTTGGAAAAAAGAGCATGCATCAAAAATTAAGATAAATAATAATAAGTATGTGCAATCAACTAAAAAACACAACAGTGTAAGGTTAAAAGGCACAGGAACGCTGTACAATAAATGTCTTTGATTCTGAGCAGTGAACAAACAGCAGTTAAAGTGACTCCAGTATAGTAATATATAATATCACTACAATAAAGTGACTCTTCACCCCCCTCGCCATAGTCTCTGTGTACACAGGTGAATGAATGTATGTATTAATGGGTGAGTGGTTCCTTGATGTAAAGCAGTTTAAGTGTCTTGAGATGGAAAAGCTCCATATAAAATGTGACCAGTTTTACTCTTGGATACATGAATTACTTTATACAGAATAAAAGAATAAAATACCAGTCTGTTCTTATTCTGCTCTACCCAGTTTTGTCTCTTAAAGGTCCCATGGCATGAAATTTTCACTTTCTGAGGTTTTTGAACGTTAATGTGAGCTCCCCTACCCTGTTTAGGCCCCCCCCCCCATGGCTAAAAGTTGCGAAATGTCTAAACTGAGCATTTGCGATCCTTTTCTGCGTTACAAAAAATCTGAGCTCAAACGGGCGATTTTGAACAAGACACCTTATTGACGTCAGATTGAAAAAAGAAATGCAAATGCAGTTCCACCCCCGTCTGTCTGTACTCAGCGTCTCTGTAAATCACGCCCAGAGAGTTTGGACTGCGAATGCGCTAGGCAATGCGAAATGCGTTTTTTTTATTTGCCTGGAGGCACGTCCGAGTGTTTCTAGGCTCGGAAGTCCTTTATCTGAGCCTCTGGACCTTTGAACAGCAGTGGTTTAATTTTATTTTCTGTGAAAATGTGTTATTTTTTCAATGGAACGCTTCAAATCTCTCCCCCCGTGCAAAAACACGGAAATGGATCAGCTGAGAGATGCTCCGGGAGACCGGAGAGTTTGGCCACGCCCCCACCCTCTACTATAGGCCAGCTCTTTTCTCCTCATTTGCATTCAAGCAACAACGCCCAGAATAAAGTGTTTGAGAGAGATATTTATGACTCTTTCTCATCTTATCTCTGTTTCTCATGCACTGAGTGTTGATTTTGAAGAAGGATTCATTTACAGTATTAGGGAACCATTAAGGAGCCATATAAGAAGAAGTACCATGTCATGGGATCTTTAAAGTTTCAGGTTGTTCATAATATTACAATATTTTGTAAAAGAAAGAGTTCATCAAATAAAAAAGACTTCTGTAGTAGATTTGTGTTTCTCTGCACAAATATTTGGACTTATTGCTATTTTGGGGGTATATTTGCCATTTGGGCATATTTGGGAGTTTTCTGATCCGGCCCCTTTGGGATCAAAGTAGGTTGGATACGGCCCCCGGACCAAAATGAGTTTGACACCCCTGGGTTAGAGAATTTGAGGTATAAAATGTTCCCTTACATACATTGCTTGCGGCGTCCACAGAAGTGCATCTTGTCGTGCTGGTCGTCATGGCGATGGGGGTGATGGTGGTCATGGCGATATGGGCTGTCAGATCTGGAAGAATTGGCTGAAGATGGCTGTGCAGATCTGCGGTTTATAATTTGTTCCGCCGAAGGATTCATTTACAGTATTAGGGAACCATTAAGGAGCCATATAAAAGCATCAAGAAGTACCATGTCATGGGATCTTTAACGCTCCTCATAACCCACGCTTTCTTGTGGTCCCATTCATTTCAGTGAGAATTTGGGAAAAGGTTTTGCAGCTAAAATATGACATGGAGTAGGTTCATTTGTGTAAAATGTCAAATTTCCATGTGCACCAACACAAATAATACGGCCCAAATAAGGTGAATAACATGTCCCTATCTTTTTCCCATTAGGCCACAGAACAATGGTAAGTTCTGTGAAGGTTCCAGTCGTCTGAACCAGCTGTGCAACACTCGCCCATGTCCTCCCAGTGCAGTGGACTTCAGAGCCCAGCAGTGCGCCGAGTATAACAGCAAACCTTTCAGAGGCTGGTACTACAAGTGGAAGCCCTACACCAAAGTGGATGGTAAGGTCATTATACTGTACTATACGTGCCCCCTGATACAAACTGTGAATGATTTGCAGGTATGCTTTATTTACATAGACGTTATAGTGTGTAGTTGGAGCTGCACTATAAAAGCCCCATTGTGAAACCTAGATTATTCAAATTCCACACACCTTTATGTTATACGAGTTCTGTGTTAGCTTCAAGTGAGTATGACAGGTTTGACTGCTCATTTCACTAAAACACAGTTGACATTGCTGTATTTAAGATTTAACCAAAAAGCTTGCGTATTTTTATCCACAATTTTGGTGAAGGTTTTTTTTTTTCATTTTCTGGTTGGAAGCAGGCAGCAGATGTGACAGATGTGCGCATTCCATAACTGTTACCCAGCAATCATGTTAACAAATAGCACAATATTTCCGATGTGAGCTATAAACATAAATGACAACACTAGTCACATGATGTTGCCAGGTGTGTAAGAGTAAAAAAGTCCCGTTGTCATGGTTTATAGTCATGTGGGCACGTTTTCTAACTTGACTTCTAACTTGAACTTGGTCTGACAAAAGAATCTAATAAAATAAATAATTTGAAGAGCGAATTAACCTTATTGGGCTGTTATAAAAATGCTTTCCTTGCACGTAATTGTCACTGCATTTTGGATGGAATTTTTGATGTTGATGATGTAGAACACACCGCTACCTCCTGTATTTTTGTACTTTGTTTTCCATTTGACTAATATAAAACTACGTTAAATATTTACCCCTGGCACTCTCCCACCAAACCGAGTCATAATTAGAAAAACATGAAAACCTGTCATATGCATCTTGTAATAATTTCTAATTCCCTTCACTACCTCTACAATAACAGAGAGCAAAGAGCTGGAGGAAGACATCACTTAACGTAATGTGCATGGCAAACATGTAGCCACCTGCACCCCCTGACACAGTGGGGCTGGATTTAAAAAGTAAGCCTGGGGGCTAGCTTTGTTACACAGAGGAGGGTGCACGGTGGAGGAAAGCCGTGCATTTGGCCCTGTTCCCGGTTTCCCTGTTTAAGCTGTTGATGAATGGGAGGCGATGCAGAGAGGAACAGATTCTGAACTGCCTTCGGAGACCTTGGGCCAAGTCACCTTCACCATCATTTATTTTAATCAAAGACGGCTGCAGAGACTTGTCCGTGATAACTGATCCGAACTACTAAATAAACCTGTTCCCCTACACCGAATCTCAAGGGTGCATTCAAAGCCTGCCCCTGTCTTTTCTAATTCCCGTTTAACTAGCACACTGTACAGAATGCCTAAACATGATGCGCTGGGGTAGCTGCAGTAACTTGTAACGCCCTGGCATGGAGAACCGATTCAGGCAGTGGCTGAGTGGCATTTCCATATTTCCAGATGTTTTCTTGTATCTGTCCAGATGAAGACATATGTAAGCTTTACTGCATCGCTGAAGACTACGACTTCTTTTTCGCCATGTCCAGCAAAGTCAAAGATGGTACTTCCTGTTCTGAACACAAAGGGGATGTCTGCATTGATGGAGTTTGCGAGGTAAAAGTTAAACATCGGTATTAGCAGATACAGAATAAACACTTGGGATTTCGATTTAAATTCTATAAACATGGCCTAACTATGGCCCCAGAACGATGCAGACATGTTCAAGGCTAATATAGCTCTTACTGGTAACAACTGCAATGTAATTGTAAAAGTTATTTTTGAATACAAAACCTTTGGACATGATGGCTAAGTAAATTGTTATAATTTGGTCTTTTGGTTCTCAAGATGATTATTAGAAAGCAGAATGAGCCTCACATGAGTCTCTCATTTGGCTTACCTGTTTCAATGCTGAAATCCAATTGGTTTAAACCTAAAAGAACTCTCTCTGATGTGAATACAGTGCTAGTGCAGCCTTTCCAGCTCAGTGAGTGAATTTTGGAGATTCTGAGCTTTCACATGAGGCGTGGACTGTCCATATACTGAGAATGAGTAAAACTTGGACATGTCCTTTATCTTAAGGTTAAGGCACTGGTTTAATTGTGGATGTATTTTTTAAAACAGTAAGAGTGCAGGCTACACAGAGTACCTTTAAATCTATTTTTTGTTTGCAGTCTGTAGGGTGTGACCAAATGTTGGGCTCCAAGGCCTCCCTGGATGCCTGTGGGGTGTGTAAAGGTGACAACTCTTCGTGCAAGTTCTTCAAAGGCCAGTACACGCTTCAGCACAGAGCAAATGGTGAGTGCATTTGGAAGTATACACTCTTATACACATGAGAGTTCCTTGTCCACAAAACACAGAGATTAGGATGAGTGTGTGATGATATAAAGCGGCCATGATACAGTCTGAACCATTTAAATGTCCATCTCCTTTGCCCCAGAGTACTACTCTGTGGTCACAGTCCCAGCTGGCGCTCGCAGTATCCGCATCCAGGAGATGGAGGTTTCCACCAGCTATCTGGCAGCTTGTTCACTCAAGAGGAAGTACTACCTGACCGGGGACTGGACCATTGACTGGCCAGGGAAGTTCCACTTTGGCGGGACAGTGTTTGACTACCAGCGCTCTTTCAACAAGCCGGAAAGCCTGTACGCGGCTGGACCCACTAATGAGACGCTGGTGTTTGAAGTAAGCCTCAGCTCTGTGTAATGCTCTGTACTTCTCTGTACTGTCCACTAACGACTATCCACTGTGACAGGCTCCCTGGCAGCCCTACCGTGCTCTTTTTTTATCTTTAAACATGACAAAGCTCAGATGAAAGGCCTCTGGGTGGGGGGAAACCACTTGTAGTTGGAGATGTCATGTTTCTAAAAAGTACATCAGATGCACGTCCAGATTGAGTGTAAATACAAGCTTCAAAGAGATATTAGATCAATCACAGCAGAACAAACCATGCATAAGGTCATTAATAATACTGCTCATGCTTTTCAGGGTTGTAACACAAATCATCTCCTTCCACGTGTACCATGCCTCACATAATTTGGCACTGCCGCAAAACCACTGATGCAATCTCCTTTATCCAGGCCTGGTTGGAGCACCCTGGCTTTTGGCCTCCTTTGGCTGGAAGGCATTGTATCTTCTTTGACTATGCTTTCAGATTAATGGCCAGCCTTTCATAGAGATAGATTGAGTTTTTGGCCAATATCTGGTCTTTTTAGGATACCGACCTTTCATATCTAGCACAGCCCTCTTAAAGGTTCACTATTTGACTTTTTGGTTGGGAGTCCACCACCTGCTTGTTTCTATTAATGTCACTGCTCTGCTTGGAATGTTCAACAATATGACATTAAAAGAGAAAAACAGGCATTCTGACTGTGAACAGGGTTGCCTCTCCACAGATGTGACCTGTAACTTGGTCTGGTTTGGGCTCCATGAAGATAGAAAGGTTTAATACTGTGAAACATTCCAGACAAAGTGATGACATCTCTGTCATCACTTTGGAGAAAAACTTTTGATGAACCCTCTACCAGAAAAGTTACATCACTTTGTCTGGAATGTTTCACAGTATTAAAGGAAAATTAACGTTTTTTTACAATCTGAGCCTTCTTTCGGCAATAAAACAAGTAGTTTTACTCACCCATAGCAGTTTGGTGTCAATTGGAGCAGTATCGCAGAACTTATGTTGAGCCGTTCTGTTCTACAAATGATCCCGTATCCGTTAGCGTGAGTGCTCGGGGCATTACTTTGCGGTGTCCAAATAACACAAACTTTAGCACTTTTCAAATCACAGAAGATCGCTGTGTCAGCGTAGACTTTTAGTGGATTCCAAAACGGCCTGAAACCCGATATGCAGCTATAGTTTCATTTGATGACGTCATCAGAGAGGACAGTGCGGATGCGTGAACTCAGCTGTTTTGTAAACACCGCTAGACCGAAAGAAGCTAACACCGCTCTGAACTTTACTTTTCTGTTGCGATATCGGGTTTCAGGCCGTTTTGGAATCTACTAAAAGTCTACCCTGACACAGCGATCTTCTGTGATTTGAAAAGTGCTAAAGTTTGTGTTATTTGGACACCACAAATCAGTGCCCCGAGCACTCACGCTAACGGATACGGGATCATTAGTAGAACAGAACGGCTCAACATAAGTTCTGCGATACTGCTCCAATTGACACCAAACTGCTATGGGTGAGTAAAACTACTTGTTTTATTGCCGAAAGAAGGCTCAGATTGTAAAAAAAACGTTACTTTTCCTTTAAGAATTAAGGTTTAAGGATCGCCCGAGCCTTTCTGTGTGGAGTTTGCATGTTCTCCCCGTGTCTGGGTGGGTTTCCTCCGGGCACTCCGGTTTCCCCCATCAACCCAAAAACATGCACCATGGGTAAAATCCTCCAGCTGTGGTCCTGACCAAACCGAAGCAAGAAGATCATGGAGATGGTCCCCGGGCGCAGTAATGTGCTGCCCACTGCTCCTAATAACAGGATGGGTTAAATGCAGAGAACAATTTCTCCTGTGTGAGATCAATAAAGTCACCTCTTCTTCTTTAAACCTTTCTATTTTTATGGAGACCAAACCAGACCAAGTTACAGGTCAGATCTGTGGAGAGGTAATCCCCTTTAAGTGAGTACCTATGGACCACTACAAACAAAAATGAACTAGTTCTGTCATTCATGTTTTAAAATCAGGTATAGCTTATTTAAAGCCAACCATTCCTCAGTGTTTATACAGTAATTAGGGCAGTTTCTGAAGCCATAGGTTGAGAGGACGGACAAGTCACCATCCATCCAGCAGAATGTGATGCCTCGCAGCAAAAGGACAACAGGGCAAGTGCCTACCGAGTCATAGCTTTGTCTGTGAAAGCTTATGTAAACTGACCACGTACATGTGGGACGTTACCCCCTCACAACTTTGTCAGCACAAGCATTTTTCCCCTGCTCCTCTGAACTCTCGCTGTGGAAACAGAAGTGGAAACCAGGTGAGGACTAGATACTTTTTTGAAGAGCCTGTCTCCTCTGTAGGGCCCTTGAGCTAGTGCGCAGTGCAGTTACAGAGGGGATATTGGAGTGTAAATCTAGCAGGAATACCAGAGTGTCTAAAATGCTTTGCTTCTGACAGGCCTGCCCATCAGGAAATGTCTGTGTGTTTTTGTAACTATTTCAGAATGGAGTAAGTAGTAGTTGGGATCTGGCTGTCCATTGTTCATTTTTCTGGAACATCTGCATAGTTGGAAAAAACTCAACCTTTTTGGGTCAGAGATTTTCTTAAACTTGAAGAGTGGACTGAAAAGAGTTTTGATGAATGAAAAAGTAAATATCTTGGCAGTGCTTGCCAGAGATGACGTTATTATGCTGTTAAGTTGTAGCGATTGGGGGCATCTTTTGGAGTGGGTTAAATATGAATAATAATAATAATAACAATACGCTGTGTGCATAATTATTAGGCAAGTTGTATTTATGAGGATACATTTTATAATTGAACAAATACAGTGCTCTTGGTCAATCCAAAATGTTAATAAACCTCAAACCTGAATATTTAAGAAAGGGGCCCCATTTACACAAACCTGGGTATCTGTAAAAACTGAGACTTTTCCCTTCATTTGTGCCTTTCGTTTACACACAAATGGAGATTTTTTCCCCTGAAAACGATTCTTTCTATAAACTCCGGCAAAAGTGGAGATTTTGGAAAGCTCCGAAAAAAGTTTAGGCAGTTGACGCACCAAAAGTGTGATTCTGATTGGCTTGCAGAGGTGAATTTGCCGTTTGCGTGTAAAAGATGGATACAAACGAAGGGAAATGTCTCCGTTTTTAAAAATACCAGTGTGCGGAGAGAGACAAATACCAGTTTCTCAATATACCCAGCTATGTATAAACGTAGCCTTGGTTTTCGTAGGAGAAAATGTGTGCTCTAATTGTGCAATATGTGTGCACAATTATTATTATTGCACAAATATTATTATTATTATAACTATTAATGTGCAGAATTATGATGCAACTAAACATTCTCACTTGTTTATTTTCATCTATCAGAATAGTAAACAACTCAACATTTACAAATAAACATTTCTGACATTTGAAATAAACAAAAGTGACCAATATAGCCAACCTTCTCCTTTTCTTCTGGTCATAAGCCTTCCATTCATGTAGCCTGTCAGTTCCTTCATATTTAGACATACACATCACCTGATATGCTGAAAACCAATAAGAATAACAAGTTTATACAGCTTGGAGTTGGAGAATATACATAAAATCATGATATGGTCAAATGTGCACAATTATTAGGCAAGTGGGCATTTTGCCTAATAGTTCTGCACACAGTATTTTATGTGGGATTGAAAAAAACATAAAAAACTTGGGGGCGGCAGTAGCTCAGTTGGTAGAGCGCATGCTTAGTGATCCAGGGGTTGGCAGTTCGAATCCCGGACGGATGGACCACGTGTGATCCCAGCTCCCACAGATGATTGCTGCTTGGCCAAGATGTGTCCTTGGGCAAGACACTTAACCCCACCTCGCCCCCAGTCCCTGTGGACACTGGTAGCCCCCAGGGCAGAAGATAAATCAAGGCCCGTTGTGACGTTTGGTGTCCTCCTGTGGACCCACCACCCGCGGGAGGATTCATGAGGGCTGGTGCATTGTGTTCTGGGCAGTGGAACACTGCTTGGACTGCTGCCCCCGCGACACAGAGAATGGAAAAAGCGGAAGAAGATGAATGAATGAAAAAAACAAAAGCTTCATGTCTTTAGATGATAAGTAAAAGGTAAGCTGACACCATAGAGTCATATTGAACATCAGCTTGCCTTGAACAAATGTTGTGATATCTTTGCTGTAAACCAGTGACAATGGCAGTGAAATTAATTTGAATGGAGATCAGGATCTAGTCATTTGTAATTGTCAGTGATGTGGTTGGGTCTTTTTATCGAGAGATCTACAGCCAATTCTTGGTCAGTAAAAGCATGTGGTTTGGAGTTCTGAGCATAGACCGTATAAAGAAATGGACTAAGGGAGTGTGACGTCACCCATAACCTTCGGCTCCAGTCAAATGAAGCTCATGAGGCTAGCAATTATATGGTGAATTTGGAGCCGAGTTCCATATTAGAAATAGAAATTGACTTATAGACAAAAAAGCGAAATAATAACACCAGGATCATGCAGCGTGAGCTAATACGAACGTTTTTCCAATAAGTGAATTAGAGCTGGAGTCGATGAAGCCAGAGTTGCGTCCATGTTCACTTCCTATTTGGAATGCAGCACCAATCATGTTAGCTATGCCCATCTGTAGACAGTCTGTGGTTCTGAGGAAGAAATTTGACTGTTTTGTTAAATGTCAATGATTAAAGAGTGTATTGTTTATGTCCAGGAAATCAATATTGAAAGCAATTTAGTTTCATAGGAAACAGAATCGAAATTGGGATTGATCAATTTGAGATAAATTGAAAATACATGTTATGATACATTTTTAAGTCATAATGAAAAACAGTGGCACTAACCACTCTAGCAACCTTCATCTGAGACTCAGACAGAAATAAGAGAACATGTTTCAGCCCAGATATTGTCCAGGCCGATTTCCACTTATCCAAACATGTTGAGCTTCTGCCAGTGCGTTCTTCTGTAATGCTCTCCACTACATGTTTGACTTAAGCTCTTGTGACATCTAATGACCGTAATAGTTTCCTATCATGTCTCTGGGCCTGTCGCGCATCTGTTCGGGTGAGCTCTCAGCAGTAGTCCCCTGCTGATTTGCAGATGACACAAACATAATCCTCATAAGATTTTCTCGTAATTACAAAAGGTTGATAGAGAGAGAGGAGGCTAGCGTGAGATTAAAAAGATTAACACTGCAGTTTTTTCAGACGGGAAGAGTAAAAGGGGCTTCTGTTGCAAATAAAACAAGTCCTGATTTCACTCTTTTCCCTAGCCAGACTACTTAGACTTAGACAAACTGTACTAATTCACGAGGGAAATTACTTAGACACAGTAGCTCACGCATTGCAAGAACAAAGAGCAAAAAATACATATTTTAATCATTAAAGTCTGAGTATGTAAGCTTTCAGCCAAAAACCTGATTTTCATTTAGCATCAAGGAGGGTCTCCACCTGCTTGTTTCCATGGGGATGCTGTTATTTTGGCCATAATTTTCCACAGCATGACATAAGACATATATCTCTATGGACTATCTTCTGAAGTATGGTTTTAATTCCTGTTTCCATCGAATCATGCAGGTGACCTTGAAAAAGTTCATACTCTATTTTTAAAGTAGCAAAAATAGTGAAGACCAGGACCTGTTTGCCTTGGGTGACCCTACCACGGGCATGAAGCCCCCGGGATCATTGGAGTACTCAGAACCCTCCACTACGTTAAAGGTCCCATGGCATGACATTTTCACTTTCTGAGGTTTTTGAACGTTAATGTGAGCTCCCCTACCCTGTTTAGGCCCCCCATGGTTAAAAGTTGTGAAATGTCTAAACTGAGCATTTGCGATCCTTTTCTGCGTTTCAAAAAATCGGAGCTCAAACGGGCGATTTTGAACAAGGCACCTTATTGACGTCAGATCGAAAAAAGAAATGCAAATGCAGTTCCACCCCCGTCTGTCTGTACTCAGCGTCTCTGTAAATCACGCCCAGAGAGTTTGGACTGCGAATGCGCTAGGCAATGCGAAATGCGTTTTTTTATTTGCCTGGAGGCACGTCCGAGTGTTTCTAGGCTCGGAAGTCCTTTATCTGAGCCTCTGGACCTTTGAACAGCAGTGGTTTAATTTTATTTTCTGTGGAAATGTGTTTATTTTTCAATGGAACGCTTCAAATCTCTCCCCCCGTGCAAAAAGAAGGAAATGGATCAGCTGAGGGCTCAGAGCAAGAGCGGAGAGTTTGGCCACGCCCCCACCCTCTACTATCGGCCAGCTCTTTTCTCCTCATTTGCATTCAAGCAACAACGCCCATAATAAAGTGTTTGAGAGAGATATTTATGACTCTTTCTCATCTTATCTCTGTTTCTCATGCACTGAGTGTTGATTTTGAAGAAGGATTCATTTACAGTATTAGGGAACCATTAAGGAGCCATATAAAAGCATCAAGAAGTACCATGTCATGGGATTTTTAAGGTGGCGGTTCAAAGAGGGGTACAATTTTCAACAACTCACACTTATGTCATAGACAACTATCTTTTTTTTTTTTTTTTTTTTCCATTGCATTTATATAGCGCCTTTCATGACATGCCTTGTCATCCCAAAGCGCTCCATAGTTCACCGTTCATTCACTCCACACTTGGTGGTGGTAAGCTACCTTCTGTAGCCACAGCTGCCCTGGGGCAGACTTTGTGTCTGTAGCCTAGAATAAAGTAGTCCTTTAGTTGTTTTGTTGATTAATCAGTTGATTGTGTCTAAGTTGACCAACATTTGGATTAGTTGACTAATCATATTATTATTGTTATTATAAGGATTTATATAGGACAGCAGAAAGAAAAGCTGAAGATTTGTTATTGCTTGGTGTTGATATCTAAAAAGACAGATTAAACACATGATTCACAAGTTTAATATACATTTTCTTTATATAAATACATTGTTTCCTAGTACTTTCTTTTTCCATAAATAATTGTTTTGCATGAACTCCCATGTAGTTGTAGTCTTGTGAATGCAGTTTGGCTCAGATATATAGAGATACATAACAGTTTTGAAAGTCAACTGATCATTCGGCAGAGCACGTCTTCAGTCGACCGAGAATTTCTCCTTGTATCTTCTAGTGTGGGCGCTGAGCTGTGGGAGCCCAAACTGATCTTGAACTAACTATAGCCTCTCAGAAAATAGCTGACACAGCACACGGCCCGTGACATCTCCACTGATCACTCCCAGACGCAGCGAGGAGCACTCTTAGAAAAACAAATGCCGGAGCGCCTGAGCATAAACTGTGACAAGCTATCCACATCACTGCTTAGAGAAAGTAGCTAACAGCAGCAGAGAGGGGGGAGGGGCTAGACACAACATATGGCCACTTTTGAACCGAGGAGGATTACGCCTGCTTAATCGAAATTCTTGCGGTATGGAGCAGTGAGGTCATACCAGTCCAGGGACAGGGATTTTTCAGGCCACAAAACAGCCCAATATCTGTGTTCCCATGTTGCAGTTTGGTCTCATTGAACTTGATGAGTGATGTGGTGAAACCCAAAGCCCATCCTAGAGTCAAGAAAAGCACAGTTATAATTATCTCACCGGGTGAGTGTTGCTATTGTGTCCGCTTGTGCAATACTTTGTGGACATTGGTGAGTTTGTATGGGCATGTCAAAGCCTCACACAGTTGCCTTTAGTTTTGGTGTTCATCTGTCAGAGAAGAAATAAGCTTTAGTTGGATTTGTCCCAGACTGACAAATGGACTATGGACACGTTTGGATGTGTAACATATTTAGACGTTATCTCCGATTTACTCTGTGGCTGGTTAGATGTTAAGAGATTGGCTTCCTCTTCTGGGAAACTGGTTGCACAGTGAAAGGGGGGATCACACGGTCAACTGGATTTATATATGAAGTGCTTGTCTCCATTGCATCATCTAAAAGAAGTAGTTCCCCTCTCTCAGAGGTGTGAGCAAATTCCATTTCAATTCCATTTGTGCAAATTAAACAGTAAAAACCAGCAGTGCTGTAACAATATGTAAATCTCACTGTATGATTGGCTTTCACGATATTCATTTCATGGTATGATATTGTAGAGATGCTAACAGTATTGTTCTTCAATAATCTGTGCTACTTTTTCCTTTTGAATAGCCTTGACAAGCCCTTGGTATTATATTACTGTCATATTCCCAATAAAAAAGTTCTTCATGACTTTCAAGTTCTTTCTTCATACTGTCTGCATTGAAATGGAACAAAAGATCAAGGTCTATGTAGTTCCCACTGTTTATTAGCTGTTGCTACAATAAAACAATTTATTTAAGCAAAGATGTGTATTATTTGATATATTGTGACAGCCCGCAATATTATTGTGAGACTTTTGAGGATACAATATCACATTTGGGTTATTGTTACATCCCTAATTGGAACGAAAGGATTATATTTGGGATAGTTGGTGAAGGTACAAGCAGGAAGGTCGTCAACGGATATTGCTTCAGTCATGGTCACTATACAAAATTAGTAGTTTATAAGAAACATTTTATAAGAAAATAGCAAAAAATCATACCTGGTAGTGTCTGTGTCTGGCTACAAGTATGTTAATTAAAAAAAATAGTTAGACTTTTTGCCTTTGGTCACTTTTGTCCAGAGCAAACATTGTTCGGAACTTGTAGGTTGAAATATTTCAGCACTGTTGTATGTGGAAGATACTCAAAAAGTGCTTGGTTTTGTAAGTAGTATTTTGCATAAGTGCCTCATGCTCCACTATAGAATTGTGCCCTTTGGCATGACACATGACACATGCCTTCCCTCAGTGCCTGTAATAGTGTGATAGTGTGAGATGGAGGTGGTCAGAGAGGTTGTGGGTGCAAAACAGTGGCACAGAATGGGTGCAGTTACTTTGGTATTATTATTATGAGGAAGAGACCACTGCTGGACAGTGTTTGGTTTGTGACTGTCCGAATACTACTTTAAGATGTATGTGTAGATGTAGAGCCACTAGGAAATGGTGCAGCCCTATTCCTTATGAACTTGTAGGCCTGTCATGATGAAATTTCGAAGCATGAAATGTTGCTGCAGAGATATACTGAGATAAATGATAATACTGAAACTACTTTATGCCACTGATACAATAACAATAATCCCAGTAACTTGTTTTTAAATAGACAATATCATTTAAAATGCCTGAGCTGCAACAAATAAATAGCAGAATGAAGCAATAAGTAGTCATATTACCTCAAATCTTATTGTATTACAACAAAAATACCCCAATCTCCACACATTTACAACAGAATTGTACACAGGACATACTGTATATTGACCCACAAAATGCTTACATATAGCCACCAGCTTACATACGTACATGAAATGATAAGTCCATATAGTAATTATAGTGACAGGCCTATGAACCTGTAATTCATTCTTCACAAGATTGGAAATGATTGCTGTGAAAATGCCGAAAGGGAAAAGAAGATAGTAGGCCATGTACTGGATGTATTACGATTCATTTCTGACACTTGCCTGACTGCCGTACCAAACAGTCAGCCATACCTAATCGTTTCCATCCTCAAAAGGTACCCTAGAATCATCCTTAGGTTTACAGTGTGGACACGGGACTTTAAAACTCCTAAATAGAAAATGGAAATGTTGTCTCACGTGTCCGCTGTCTAAATAAATCAAGCTGGTAACAGTGTGGGCTACCATTTTATACAGCAAGCCTTCATGAATGTGTGGTCATAGGTAGCACTTAAAAGCTCTCAATGAGACATGAAGATTTGACGAGGCCACCGCAATGCCCACTGCTCCTCCGCTTCGATCCAAAACACACATTTTGAGTTTTGAGTGTATTTTGATGCAAACGTTCTGGTGCCAGGGCCCTTCTCTCTAATCAGCTGTGTTGTTGGCACACAGATCCTGCTCCAGGGCAAAAACCCGGGCGTAGTGTGGGAGTACACTCTGCCTCGTATGGAGAGGAAACCGGACTACAGCTGGGGTGTGGTGCGCTCCGACTGCTCCGCTCCCTGCGCTGGAGGTGAGACTGTTAAAACTAATACTTGGATTGGTTATATGAGAAAATAGTAAAATAGATAGTAAGACATAATAAGCTGACTACTGCAGCCTGTTCATAATAGCTGTGAATGGACAAAACTATTGATGTCAGTGATTCATTTACAACAATTGCAAGTTTACACACTGCTCAGATCCAGAACAGTTTCAAGCAATTCTGATGTTTTGTGAATCAAGATGCTAACTTTATTAAAGGAAAATGAACGTTTTTTTTTTATCTGAGCCTTCTTTCGGCAATAAAACAAGTAGTTTTACTCACCCATAGTAGTTTTGTGTCAATTGGAGCAGTATCGCAGAACTTATGTTGAGCCGTTCTGTTCTACTAATGATCCCGTATCCGTTAGCGTGAGTGCTCGGGGCACTGATTTGCGGTGTCCAAATAACACAAACTTTAGCACTTTTCAAATCACAGAAGATCGCTGTGTCAGGGTAGACTTTTAGTAGATTCCAAAACGGCCTGAAACCCGATATCGCAACAGAAAAGTAAAGTTCAGAGCGGTGTTAGCTTCTTTCGGACTAGCGGTGTTTACAAAACAGCTGAGTTCACGCATGCGCACTGTCCTCTCTGATGACGTCATCAAATGAAACTATAGCTGGATATCGGGTTTCAGGCCGTTTTGGAATCCACTAAAAGTCTACCCTGACACAGCGATCTTCTGTGATTTGAAAAGTGCTAAAGTTTGTGTTATTTGGACACCGCAAAGTAATGCCCCGAGCACCCACGCTAACGGATACGGGATCATTAGTAGAACAGAACGGCTCAACATAAGTTCTGCGATACTGCTCCAATTGACACCAAACTGCTATGGGTGAGTAAAACTACTTGTTTTATTGCCGAAAGAAGGCTCAGATTGTAAAAAAACGTTAATTTTCCTTTAACCCTAGAACAATTTCACTATAAAAAGTAACAACATCACTTTTGTCGGGTAATTATTACCCGATATAATATATACCCAACAAAAAGTACTAATCATGAAAAATAGATCAAAATATGACAACAAATGATAAATTAGAGTGGTTTTCTTTTATTTTCAACTGTGATATGTGTAACAAAATGGGAAAAAAAACATAGGAAGACCATGCGTGAAAAGTCCCTCAGTCGTCCAGGTAGAATCCATGATCAAAGGAGAAGTTCAATTTGTCAACTGGACAAAGTTTGTTTGGTTGAAAACGTTTCGCCGCTCATCCGAGAGGCTTCGTCAGCTCTGGTTATTGTACTGGTTAGACCCTGCTTATATCTAGCTGCCGGGAGGCGCGTCCTACAATGACAAAAGCTCTGAAAACGATCCCCCCTAATCTGTCTCTTTGTTTTTCAAATTACTCTGACGGCTGGTTTCGATCCCCTATTCAACGTCTAACGACCCTCTCCACCCCTCTGCCCTGGCTCTGTTTGACTGGTCTAAGAATCGCATTATAAATGGGAGACAAGTTATGTCTCACTCCCCCATTTCTGTTTAATGACGGATTCTCTTTTTTGACAAAAATAGCCTCTTTAACTCCCCTCTCAAACCAGTTCTTTTCCCTGGCTAAGATCTGAACCTCACTGTCCTCAAAAGAATGGCCCGTGGCTTCTAGGTGCAGATGTACCGCAGATGACGGTCCACTCTGGCACGCCCGTCTGTGTTGGTACATCCTCTTGTGAAGTGGCTGTTTTGTTTCCCCAATGTAGCGCTCACTGCAATCCTCACTACACTGAATGGAGTAGACCACATTGCTTTGTTTGTGGCTCTGTGTTCTGTCCTTTGGGTGGACCAGTTTTTGTCTTAAAGTGTTTGTGGGTTTGAAATAAACTGGAATTAACTGGAATTCAGACAATATGAAATTCCAGTTTATTTCAAACCCAGGGGATCGAAACCAGCCGTCAGAGTAATTTGAAAAACAAAGAGACAGATTAGGGGGGATCGTTTTCAGAGCTTTTGTCATTGTAGGACGCGCCTCCCGGCAGCTAGATATAAGCAGGGTCTAACCAGTACAATAACCAGAGCTGACGAAGCCTCTCGGATGAGCGGCGAAACATTTTCAACCAAACAAACTTTGTCCAGTTGACAAATTGAACTTCTCCTTTGATCATAGGAAGACCATAAAAACATGCTCCAAAATTACTGAAAAATTACAAAAAAATAAATTAAAAAATAAAATAAAATAATGATACTGGAAACTTGGTCTTTGGTCCACCCATTCCTGGGACATGTGAACAAAAAATAGTATTTTTTCAGTGGGTAAAAATGACCCATTGACTAAAATATTGTTTTCACCATAAGAATTCCCTCTGATATCAGCACTTTGTGATATTTATTCATAACCACTGCACTAAATAAGGATAGATACACATTCCAGGACCACTCTTACTTACCTATTTTTTACATCCTCTTGCATTAAATTCAGACCCCCCCAGGATTTTGCGGGCATTTTTTGTGATTGTTGTGGCCTAAAATGCCTGAATTTGCGGGAGCTTTTCCAAAAAGTTGCGATGAAAGTTACGGTGCTTTTAAGGTTTTTGTTGCGATTTTGTTGCGGGAGGAAGTGAAAGTTGCGATAAATAGTTGCGATTTTCGCTTTTTGTAATTAAAATTGAGTAATATTTTGAATACTGAGTTATTACTGACAAAGAATAATACAAGGACACAGAGATCACAGATATGGTCCTATAACAACCTTACCAATATCGAAAATAAATTACTACTAGGAGGGGAACTGTTTCGCCCGGTCTTTTGCTGTTATTTTTGTGGGCAAATGGCGCCGCAGACATGTTTCTTTGCCATTAGAAGCCGTGTCCCAATTCCCAGAGCGCGCGGCTCGGAGCGTGGTTTGAAGGGCATGTGCGTCACACATTTCGACAGTACACCGGCGCGACGACTGCTGTCCCACTTCTTTTTTGTCCCATGCGCAGTTAACACGCGGTCCGAAGACCGCAGTCATTAAGCGGTCCGCAGACTGCAGTCGGGGCTGAGCAAGTGTGCACCGACTTGACTGCAGTATGAGGCCCCTTCGGGCGCTCCGAGCTGTGCGCTCTGGGAACTGGGACACGGCCGCAGTTTCGTTTTGTCACACAGAAGTAAAGCAGAATGTTGCGGCTTCCAAACTCAAACCTTTTAGCTGCCGAGAATATGAGGTTGGGTCCTGTGGCTCGCAGATTTGTGATGCGCAAAGAGGAGGCTATGGTGACAGATACGCTGAGATCCAGATATGTTTTGTGCATTTATTACAAAAAGAGCGCACACAGCTATGACAGCGCAGCAGGATGAAATGGAACTCATGAAAACCAGCAGGATGAACAGATTAACGTGAAAGATGAATGAATGGTTTGCGATCAACAAAAAATACGGCTACACCCCAACCCTGACTCTCTCCTCTGTGTGACAGGTGAGCACGCGCTTTTACACGCACACACTTCCGTACGTGCACACACCCACACTCACGTGACCCACCGCCTCTGCCGCACACACACACACACACACACACACAAACGCACCGTGCACCTCATCTCAGTTATGTCTCCTACACAGAAGGAAGTTGGTCGGCGTTCAATACGTCGCAGATGATTGGTCAAAATGAGTAAAAATTGCGGAAAAGTTGCGGTGATTGGTCAAAATTGCAACACCGTCCTGAATTCACGGGGATTGGCTGAAGTTGCGTTGAAGTTGCAAATCGCAACATCGTGAATTCCTGGAGGGTCTGGTTAAATTCATTACATTCTTACATTCCTCTTTCACTATTGCCAGGTGAAAATCACCTGAAAGCCTGTAGGAAAAAGTGGGCTTGGGGTTAGGGAAACACCTACACCTTCAGAGATGTCAAAAACAATGGTGAAGCTCCCCAGAGACCCATGACACTCAGAAAAATGAAACATATTGAAAATCATGTAAATATTTTTGCTCAGGTGAAAATCACCCAGGGATAGTGCGCTAGGGTTAATTTGGAATATATTGTGATGATAAAACAAAACAAAGAAACAAAAAAAATCTTAAAGCTGCACTGTGTAAGTGTTCGCTATCTGCTTGCTTGAGATGTTGCTGCTTTGTCTGGAATGTTCCAGTACAGTGGTCCCTCGCTCTATCGCGGTTCACTGTTCGCGGCCTCGCTGTTTCGCGGATTTTTTAAATTTAATTTTTAAATTTTAATTTTTTTTTTAAAATAGTGTAACAGTGTGTTCTGCGTCCTGATTGGCTAAGAGACTGTAGACCTTTGCCGATTGATAGATGGGCGACACGGGGGGACCGGGACCGGACTGGAACTAGACCAGGACTAGACCAGGACTAAACATGGACTAAACCAGGTCTAGACCAGAACTAAACCAGGTCTAGACCAGGTCTAAACCAGGTCTAAACCTGGACTGGTCCTGGACTAAACCAGGACCGGATCAGGTCTAGACATGGACTAAACTGGGACTAGACCAGGTCTAAACCAGGATTAAACCACCACGTGCCGCTCTTTGCTGGTTTTGTGCGGCTGGTTTGTGGCTCGGGCTGAGAGGACGGGGTCCGGGCGCCGCGGTTCGATCTCGTGCTCGCAGCCCCGGTGTACGCGCGGCCTCGCGCCGGTCGTGCTGCTCTGTCACGGATTTGACCACAATGAGGGGTGCACGTGTCGCGCACTTCTCCAAAGGGTTGGTGCGCGTCACGTCCCGGGACGTGGCAGTGCCGTTGGATGAGCGCGGTGCTTCCTACGGATCCAGTGACTCATGTCTCCGCTCCCCTCGCGTGTCCGGCGGGGCTTTCGGAGCCGTGTCTCCCCCCACGCTTCACTATTAATACATTTTGTTGAAAACCTATGAAAGTTTGATTGTTTAAATGAGAGAGAAATGTGAGAAAAGATTCAATCCAGTCTGAGAAAAGCGTATAATGTGTGTGGTGAGGCGTTTACAGCCTTAAAACATGTAGTTAATTGTAAAATATAAAGTTGTCCTACTTCACGGATTTCTCTTATTGCGGGTTATTTCTGGAACCTAACCCCCACGATAAACGAGGGATTACTGTATGGCATTAATTGTATCCTTACTCATTTACTCAAAAATATGGGCTTTTATTGATCTAAAAACTTGCATTCTGACTGTAAGTGGGCTTGCCTCTCCACAGACCTGAGATGTCACCATCAGTTGCACTAGATATTTTGAGATGTAACTAATGCTGATTTAGCAAATATTCAGACTCAAATTATTGCATCAGTTAGAGAATTTGCCTATTTGAACTTACAGTGTTTGTTTTTTTTTAGCTTAGGAAAAAAAGCTACTTTCATTTCAACATAGTCACTTTTATATACCAGCATCCAGTCCTATACACCTTCGTAAACTGATTTTTTTTTGTCATCTTAATTGTTTCCACATTGTGTGACTTGTGTCCTCTCCAGGTCGGATTTCCACCAAGGCCATCTGTCTGCAGGACCAGAAAGTGCAGGTCAACTCCAGCATGTGCAATCCCCACACCAAACCCACTCTGGGCTCACATCTGTGCAACACACAGCCCTGCCCTGCCTAGTGAGTACATCTCTGTGTGTGGTTCTCTCGCTCTCTCCCTCCATCCTTCTCTCTGTCTCTCTCTCACTGTCTCTCACATTCATTTTCTCTCTTTTTTCCCCTTTCTTTCTCTCATTTTCTCTTTTCTCTGTCTATGCTTCTCTTCTCTTTTTCTTCTTCTTTCTCTCTATTTCTCTCCCCTTTCTCTCTCCTTTTCTCTTTCTTCCTTGCTTTCACATTCTCTTTTTCTCTCCTTTTCTCTCTTTCTCACTCTTGCTCTCCCTTTCTTTCGTTCTATGTTTCTCTCCTCCTTTCTCTCTTGAATTTCCTCTGTCTTTCATCATGTTCTCTCTCTTCTCCTCTTTCTGTCTTTCTCTGTCTCCCTCTCTGCCTCCTTCCTCCTTCTCTCTCTCGCTCCCTGTCTCTTTCTCCCTCTCTCCCTCTCTCTGCCTCTTTCCTTCTCTCTCTGCCTCCCTTCTCTCTCTCTCTCTCTCTCTCCCTGTCTCTTTTTCTCACTCCCTCTCTCCTTTCCATCTTTCTCTCTCTCCCTCTCTCTGCCTCCTTCCTTCCCTCTCTCTCTCTTCCTTTCTGTGCCTCTCTCCCTATCCCCTCTCTGCCTCCCTTCTTCCTTCTCTCTCTTGCTCCCTGTCTCTTTCCCCCTCTCTCCCTCTCTCTGCCTCCTTCCTTCTCTCTCTGCCTCCCTTCTTCCTTCTCTCTCTCTCTCTCTCCCTTTCTCTTTTTCTCTCTCCCTCTCTCCTTTCCATCTTTCTCTCTCTCCCTCTCTCTGCCTCCTTCCTTCTCTCTCTGCCCCCTTCTTCCTTCTCTCTCTCGCTCCCTGTCTCTTTCTCCCTCTCTCCCTCTCTCTGCCTCCTTCTTCTCTCTCTGCCTCCCTTCTCTCTCTCTCTCCCTGTCTCTTTTTCTCTCTCCCTCTCTCCTTTCCATCTTTCTCTCTCTCCCTCTCTCTGCCTCCTTCCTTCTCTCTCTGTCTGCTTCCTTTCTGTGCCTCTCTCTGTATCCCCTCTCTGCCTCCCTTCTTCCTTCTCTCTCTCGCTCCCTGTCTCTTTCTCCCTCTCCCTCTCTCTGCCTCCTTCCTTCTCTCTCTCTGCCTCCCTTCTCTCTCTCTCTCTCTCTCTCTCCCTGTCTCTTTTTCTCTCTCCCTCTCTCCTTTCCATCTTTCTCTCTCTCCCTCTCTCTGCCTCCTTCCTTCTCTCTGTCTCTTCCTTTCTGTGCCTCTCTCTGTGTCCCCTCTCTGCCTCCCTTCTTCCTTCTCTCTCTCTCTCTCTCTCTCTCTCTCTCTCTCTCTCTCTCTCTCTCTCCCTGTCTCTTTTTCTCTCCCCCCTCTCTCCTTTCTATCTTTCTCTCTGTCCCTCCCTCTGCACTCACTTGTGGTCTGGTGCTGCCCCGTCTTATAATGTTGCCACATTTGCAGCAGTGCGAGGTGCTGTGTTTACTGAGCCCGGCTCTCGCACACACTGGTCCCACACAGACGTACATTGTGGCCGGCCAGTGGAGAGCTTGTCTGTGGTCAGCCACCACTCAGCGCCGCCTGTGTTCTTCTCGTCTTTCTCTCTCCAGGCTCTCCTCAGCGCACTCTCTAATTTCACTTTTTCGGTTTGCCTTTTTAAGAACCTACTTATAAGGGTCAACTTTTCTGCTGTTTAACATTTGTGTTAAGAAATATGCAGTTTGAAATGCAGATTGACCTCATGAGTCGTCTTGCTCAATGCCTGTCAGTGTATATACCCGCCAATCAAGCTCTATATGCAACTATTCGTATTTCTTGTTAAACTTGCATCTGATGATATAAAACTTTGCCTTTTAGCAACAATCCTTTTACAAAACACAATATTGCTGGTAGGTTTAAAATTTTTTGACACTTTAGTTTAGATTAAAGGTCCCATGGCATGAAATTTTCACTTTCTGAGGTTTTTGAACGTTAATGTGAGCTCCCCTACCCTGTTTAGCCCCCCCCCATGGTTAAAAGTTGCGAAATGTCTAAACTGAGCATTTGCGATCCTTTTCTGCGTTACAAAAAATCTGAGCTCAAACGGGCGATTTTGAACAAGGCACCTTATTGACGTCAGATCGAAAAAAGAAATGCAAATGCAGTTCCACCCCCGTCTGTCTGAACTCAGCGTCTCTGTAAATCACGCCCAGAGAGTTTGGACTGCGAATGCGCTAGGCAATGCAAAATGCGTTTTTTTATTTGCCTGGAGGCACGCCCGAGTGTTTCTAGGCTCGGAAGTCCTTTATCTGAGCCTCTGGACCTTTGAACAGCAGTGGTTTAATTTTATTTTATGTGGAAATGTGTTTATTTTTCAATGGAACGCTTCAAATCTCTCCCCCCGTGCAAAAACACGGAAATGGATCAGCTGAGAGCTTAGAGCGGAGAGCGGAGAGTTTGGCCACGCCCCCAACCTCTACTATAGGCCACCTCTTTTCTCCTCATTTGCATTCAAGCAACAACGCCCATTATGGAGTGTTCAGAGAGAGAAAAATTACTCTTTCTCATCTTATCTCTGTTTCTCATGCACTGAGTGTTGATTTTGAAGAAGGATTCATTTACAGTATTAGGGAACCATTAAGGAGCCATATAAAAGCATCAAGAAGTACCATGTCATGGGACCTTTAAGATTAAGTCTTTATTTGGTCTCACACCCAATGACACACAGTGACACACAGGAGAAATTTGTCTTCTGCATTTGACCCATCCTTTTTCAGGAGCAGTGAGCAGCCATCTTTCGGCGCCCGGGGGAGTTTAGGGCAGTGTTTCCCAACCTTTTTTGTCTTGTGTAACTCCTGAGCCTTTTTGTCATACCTCGAGTACCCCCTCACTCATACGTGTTGATAATTCTCCAAAAGTAGAATGCGACACAACAGATTTTTAAATGAAATTCATTTTATTTCATCTCTCTTTTCTTTAACTCAAATTAGTTAAACATAAAAATAAAGAATATGTTTCTTTGAAATTATAAGTACTTAAGTTAAAGTTAATGTTATTAAGGTAAAGCATACTTTATTGAGGGAAATTCATTCTCTCTATTTGACCTATCTTTCAACCAGTGCTGCTTGGGCCACCCTTTCAGAGAGTACAGTATATACAAATGGACATAGCTAAAGCACGAGCCCCCACATTCCAAATAGGAAGTGAACATGGGGGCATTTCCGGCTCCACTGACTCCATTGACTGTTTCCAGTTAACTTTAAATTGAAAAATTGTTACCCCTCTCTCTAACTGCTGCAGTGAACCTCATCATTTTAATCTTAAAATGTTCGTATTAACATGCGCTACATGATGTGGGTGGCACTCACTTAATGCACTTCTTTATACAGTCTATGGCAGGGACCCATCTTCATGATCTTGGTCGGGACCACCTTAGCTGGGCAACTGGGACCTCATCAGTCATACAAAGTGCGTTGGTTAGCTACCTATTAATTGTAGGTTATTCCCAGGAGTTATCCATGATTGACTATATGTTTAGCCATGAAATGAATGCAGCCTAAGTAACCCAGTGTTGAACTTCAACAAACACTTGAGAGTCAAGAGAGGGGAAGGGGAGAGATCGAGTGTGACAAGGTTGAAAACAAACTCCAAGTGAGTGTTGCTTTCCAAAGATGTGTCGCCTTTCATAAAACATCAACTTAACTTTAAAACGCTCCCGGCCTCTCGCTGTTGGGAGCAGAGTCAGGCCTGGATCTGATCCTCTCTGTCTAGACACTGTGCTTGATGGCCTGTATTATTAAGGGAGGTCATGCTCTAAGGGACCAATAGAGAAAGTAAAGGTAGTATCTGAAGTCAAACGGAGTAACTAGTGCAGATACATGGGCTCTCATATGGAGCATTTTAGCTGTGGGTCCTGGAGCCAGTGTGACGTGAAGAAGAAATGGAAATTGAACACATACAGTAGGCTATGTGGATGTGGGAAATATATTGTGTACAATATAACAGAGATAACATGGTTTGAGAGTATATTATGAAAACTGTAAAAAAAAAAAAAAAAATAGGAAAAAAGAAACTTTGTTTAATTATCCAATTATTCAGAACATGAACCTCAACCAAGATTTTTTTTTATATTTTAGCACATTTCTGATAGCTTTGCCAGCAAGATGAATTCTTGCAATTTTTGTGAGTTCACAAACTCTTGAGAATCTGTCCTGTTCAGCTCAGGCTGAAGCCTTTGCATGTGAAAGATCCCACACCACCTGTGGTGTGAAGACTGACCAATCACAAGGCAACACTGTGGTTTGTGCAGAAGCCAGCACTGAACAAACTAAGGCCCTGTCCCCACGACAACGTTCCTGTTTTTTTTTTTACCCGGGGTGAAAAAAAGTCTCGTCCAGACACGTGTTGGATCAGAAAACATGCGCGTCAAGATGAGCACGGAGCGCTGAGTGAAAACGATGTAGTACATATGTCACACCGATAAGTGGCGCTGTAAACCGGAAAGAGCCAGAGCCACCAGTAACGCAGGACTACAAAGAGCACATGCGCAGAAAGTCCTTTCTCTTTCATAAACAAGCAAACACGTGTACTTTAGGGGCCGTCAACACAAGCGAATATATTTTGTCCCCCTGCTCCACCAATGTAGCAGGGACTCACTCCGGTAATGTGAAAATGCTGACCGTCCCTAACATAGACAGACGCCACAGAACGAAGATTTGCGCTGCGTGAGCAGAAGTTTTTGCCTATAAATCGATAGTTAGCATTACTTGCTATCGTTTTATTAGATAGACATTAACAAGTAGAACTCTCGTTAACGTGTTGGGCGTGTTATTTAGGCAAAATGCTTGTTTGGATCTTACTACGGGAATGTTAAACATACTCGGACATTATGTTGGCTTTTCGGCGAGAATATACAACCGGGGACCATCACCAACGGGCAGCTATATATTTTAGTGTGTGATACTGCATGTGCCTGTTTGTAAAAGGTAAATTTTCATTTAATAAAAAAGACAAGAAATGGTTGCTCTTTCTCTTTATTTACAGCACACAACACACTCAAATTGGTATGTGCTCCTCATTGTCCACTATCTGCCTTTCCAGCGATGGGATCTTTCCAGTTTTAAAATACGTGTTTAGCTTTGCATTGGCAAACACCCGTGCGTCGTGCGTACTGCCTGGCCACTTCACAGTAACGTCCATAAACCGGTACCTGTAGTCACACACCGCTTGTATGTTGAGGGGATGTGTCCCATCGATCGATCCCAAACATTGTGGCATGTCATGCACACGGAGGAAGCCCGAAACAAGCTCCTCTGCCTCCGGTTCCGTGAAAGGCGTAATTGCATGTGCATGGTCCTCTGCTGTTGTCGCAATGCATTGCATATGAACAGAGTTTGATGCAGCATTGCCAATAAACTTCCAAAAGTCTGCAAAAGATACTGAAGTCCATTGTCCGCCATGGCTGTTGTTATCTGGTTGTTACCTGCGGAAGGCGCCGGGTTCCACCCTCTGGTCACCGGTCACGTGATGATTACGGCAGCGCGACGTCATCATTTTCTCACCTGCCGCGCTTTTTTTCCGCCCACATTCCAACGCAACGGGGGGCGTTCTCCGACTTCTCCACTCTGGAAGCCGTTTTTGAAAAACTCCGTTCTCGCCCCCAAAAACGCCGGCGCCGTCTGGACGGCAGGCCCAAACGCACCCAAACTTCTCCGTTTCCTCCAAAAAACGTTGTCGTGGGGACAGGGCCTAAAACAAACACTGACAGACATACTTTAGCCTTTATTTTTGAAAAACGTGCAGAGGGAACGCTTTGTTCATTTGTAGTCAGGAAAGACGCATGCGCTTTTCTCTCAAATGGAACGAAACAATCATTGGTTCTGATTGATTTCAATGAGAGCCATCCCAGATTGATGTGTAAAGGGCTACACATATGAATCTGGTGAGAGCCAGGTATTTCTGATGGACTGCTAAAAAGTAGTCAGATTATTGTTAGCTGGAGACGTCAAATTCGGTTTGTCAAAAGTATCAAGTATACTGAAGAAGTCACATAAACAAGACAAAATTTGACTTTTCCTAAACAGTTTTACATTGATCTTGAACTTTATCAGAATTAGATTAAGACCAAATGGTAACATAGAGAAATTATTGTTATTTTGATTTTGAAAAGTCCAGTATTGTATCATTGTGATATCGAAACCGATAGAGGATATTAAGGCTATAGGCCTATCTTAATATCAATATTGATTTTAGTATTGAGAGATATAACAGTATATTACTTGTCTATGTCCCCACCCCTACACACAATACATTGCTTTTTTTTTCCCTGAATGATTATATGTATATGTATAATTCTACACAAACCAACTACTACAAACCCAGCATGACCTGACTCCTGTATCCCTGGTTGAACAAGCCAGACAGCTATCGCTTTCACCTCCAACATACAGCCTCTGTTTCTGACCGAGTTTCCCACCATAGGAGAGGGCATTTCCTGACCCTAATCTTAAGCATACCATTTCTCTTATCTTGGAGAAAGGTATTAAACAGTCTTGTTGTGGTCTGACCAACCCTTTTAGGAAAACACTATACACCCGATAAATAACACTAGGCCTGTGTCTATTCAGTCAGGATCTCATACAGTAATGCACACTATTTCTCAGCTGATTGTTTGTTGGAGTCAGTTTATTGGGTGCTTTTGCATGTTCTGCTGAGTGAGTGGCATGAAAGCTTGAATGCCTAAGACCACCAGAATGTATGGGTGAGCATTCAAAAAGCCATCAGAACTGGTATGAGACCACATGGTATGATAAAGTAGGCCTACTATTTAGTGTTAAAAATTATAGTCTATTGTAGGATTGTCAGAAGTATTGAAAATCAGATACTAATCAATACTAAAACTAGTTTCTAGATACTCATACAGAAATGAACCCTTCCTGAATAGCTTTAGAATGATCTTGAGCTGTATGAGAACAAGTATAAAACAACATAGACTGGTATATGCCCATGGACCACTATGAAACCTACTTGGAATGAGGGATTACATAGATATAATATAAAAGAAAGAAAAAAAAATCACTCAATTATGAGAATACTTGTGTCAATATGGCCCACCCCTTCTAACCTTACTCAACAAAATGGACTCCCACGATATTTGTGAGTTCACAAACTCATGAGAATACATCTTGACATCATAGGGCCAGGTGGTGGGCGGCGAATCACATCGCAGCATCGAGGTTTGTGCAGAAGATTTATTATCGACTAGCATCTGATTTTCAATTCTTTTGACGACCCTATACCTGACAACTAAAACTAGGCCTGTGTCCATTCAATCAGGATCTCATTATACAGTAGTATGCACTATTTTTCAGCTGGTTCTTTGTTGGAGTCAATTTATAGGCTGCTGCCCAGGAAGAATGTTTAGTTGAATGAGCAGCATGAAAGCTTAAACTCCTGGAAGACCTCCATGATATACGGGCGAGCATTCAAAAAACCAAGCAGACCTGCGCAGAACTAGCCTCCTGGATGTGTGTGCGTCTGACGGAGCGCAAATGTAAAAAAAAAAGTGGTTGCTTATCTGTGAGGCATGTATCTCGAGCGCTGACAGGCCAATCCATGTTTTATTGTGCAGAAAGGGTTGAATTCTCATGGGGCCCTGGCCGGTCTAGCCATGCGGAGACGGTCGGCCCCACATGCCCTCCTCCCCCCGCCCCCTTCCACTGTGTTTAAAAGCACCTCTCGTATACCGTGGCTGGCAGTGTGTCAGAGAGGAGTGCATGCTTGACTGAGGTGTTTTGGAACATACAAAGGTGAATAGGTGAATACTGAATACATGAGCCTTAGAAGCCCGTGACCACTTTTGGAATGCAGGAAGAATTGATATCAAAGTGTAATGAATGGACCAAACAAAGGTGTAAAAATAAGTAAATAAATTAAATTGTAAGTAGTACATTAAATAATTGCAGTTTAAGACAAGCTCAAAACGATGGAAATAGAATTTACAGAAACTGGGGTCTGATAGAGGCCCCACCCATTATTGCTTTACTTCCAATATTCAAAAGTATGGTGTGATATCTATGAAGAGATGACTCCACTCACAGTAAGAATGCATGTTTTTAAATGTATTTTTGAGGAATAAAAACACCAATAATCAAATAAGTGCATCTTAGGCTACGTTCATACTGCAGCCTGATTTGACCCAAATCCGATTTTTTTTGCCTCTATCTGATCTTTTAATGACAGTCTGAATGACACAGATCCAATTTTTTCAAATGCGACCCAGGTCACTTGGATATGTGGTCCTAAAATCGATACATATCCGATCTTTTGACATGTGACTTCAGTCTGAAAAGCCAGGTCGCATTCATCTGACCATCAACAAACGAGAGTAGGCGCTCACAAATGTACACAAACGGTCTTCTTGTCATTCGAAAATCATGTATGAACTCCATGTCAGTGAAGCAGCAAAGCACATAGCAATCCTATCACTCTCAGCACCAACACGTTCCTTTCTACGGACGTTTCTGCCATTGCCCCACAAAACGCCAAGGCCAAAACCTTGTCCTTCTCCTTCTCAATCCTTTAAAGATCCCATGACATGGTACTTCTTGATGCTTTTATATGGCTCCTTAATGGTTCCCTAATACTGTAAATGAATCCTTCAAAATCAACACTCAGAGCATGAGAAACAGAGATAAGATGAGAAAGAGTAATTTTTCTCTCTCTGAACACTCCATAATGGGCGTTGTTGCTTGAATGCAAATGAGGAGAAAAGAGCTGGCCTATAGTAGAGGGTGGGGGCGTGGCCAAACTCTCCGCTCTCGGCTTTGAGCTCTCAGCTGATCCATTTCCGTGTTTTTGCACGGGGGGAGAGATTTGAAGCGTTCCATTGAAAAATAAACACATTTCCACATAAAATAAAATTAAACCACTGCTGTTCAAAGGTCCAGAGGCTCAGATAAAGGACTTCCGAGCCTAGAAACACTCGGACGTGCCTCCAGGCAAATAAAAAAACGCATTTCGCATTGCCTAGCGCATTCGCAGTCCAAACTCTCTGGGCGTGATTTACAGAGACGCTGAGTACAGACAGACGGGGGTGGAACTGCATTCGCATTTCTTTTTTCGATCTGACGTCAGTAAGGTGCCTTGTTCAAAATCGCCCGTTTGAGCTCCGATTTTTTGTAACGCAGAAAAGGATCGCAAATGCTCAGTTTAGACATTTCGCAACTTTTAACCATGGGCGGGGCGGGGCTAAACAGGGTAGGGGAGCTCACATTAATGTTCAAAAACCTCAGAAAGTGAAAATTTCATGCCATGGGACCTTTAAAGAAATAAGATGGATATGTTCTGGCTCTGGTACGACAGCATCTTTAAATGTTTAGGCTAATTCCGTAAACACTGAGCATGCTTGTTGCATGTGACCTCATCGTGTCCTCCAGTACGCATGCAGGCGTTTAAAGTTCACACTGGAGATCACATACAAGTCGCATTTAATTGGAAATGTGAAGACCTCGCAAAAAAACCCCAAAAAACAATTGAGCTTTAAGCCCTGCAGTCTGAACATAGCCTTATAAAACTGTATGTATTTATTTATACTATGGAACATTACAGGCAAACCAAAAGGATCTCCATGGTACCGACCTTCCAACCTGATTAGTAACGCAGTGAAGCTTTAACTAGAACAGAACAAAACTAACCCATCAGACAAAAGAACAAGAGGACTAACCCAAAACTGAACACAAGAGGGAGGTATTACACTAAAAGATAAACTAAAACTACTAACTTAGTAAAAGTAACAATAAGGCAGATAATAATTATTAGTATACAGAAAATAACAATGATAAACAAAATAACTTTAGGCCAACTAAGCTCTGCCAAGTACTTCCTTCTCCTCCCGGGTCTTTCATCTGGCAACAAAAAACAGTGTAAGTAAACCATTCAGACATACATTAGCTAAAATGTGTGCACACAAAATTTGTTTGTGATGTAGCTTAATGATAATGTCCAATGAAAATAAAATCAAAGAAAAATACTGACACTCTGGAGTCGTGGCAGAGGTATCCACCAAACAAAGTCTAAGTCTAGTCTGCACCCACCCCGTCCTCCTCACACTCCACACACTCTTCATCTTTTCAGCACCTTGACTGTTATTTTGGAGATGTGTTATGTTGGTAAAGGCCATCTGTGTAGCCACTTAAACCAAGACCCAAGTCCATGTTGAGGGAATAAAAAGAACTAGAAAAAGATTGTGCTTGAACACTTGAACACGCTTGAAAACTTGTGGATCTCAAGTGGGCATGGGTGAGAAAAGACACTAAAATTAAGTTTTTGGAGAAATTGGCTAAAAATTACTTTTAATGTCAACAGTGAGGCTCAAAATATTGATGGACTTTATACTTAGTAAAGGAAGAAATAGCAGAAATATCCACTAATACATTTGTACGAATCATTACATTGTTTATTACTTTATGACATAATTACAAGTTAAACATTTTGATCACTTAAAGGTATATTTTGCAGAGGAATGTGTGCCACCTGCCTGTCTCCATGGATATATTATTACTTTGCATGGAATGTTCCAGAGTATGGAATTTAACTTCTCTATCTCCATGGAGACAACCAGGCCAAGTTACAGTTCAAAACTCCGGAAAGGCAAGCCTGCGCATAGTAAGAATGTGTTTTTCATGCAAGATTTTGAGCAATAAAAACACTACAGTTGTATAAATGCAAAATGGATTATGTCATATTGTGGAACATGACAGGCAAACTAATCTCCATGGAGACAAGCAGACCGTGGACCTCCCAAAGCAAAAGTTATGTAGTGCACCTTTAATATTCAAATGTCATTTTTAATATGATCTTTTAGACAATATCTCACCCACCCCAAATCTCAGGAATCTGTAGACTGGTATTTTTTCATTTGTTCTTTTTGTTGTGCACTTCAGTATTATATATTTTTGAGATAGAGCTTTCACTTGAAACCAATGTTGGTCTAAACCAAACACAGTGGTACTTAAACCACTTTCCCCCAAATGACATATTGTTATTTATAAGCAAAGAAAAACACAGCTGTATAAGTAAACAGCCTCTAGGTCAAAAACCAATCCAAACCCATGCTTTGAGACCCAACAGCTCCCATCTCTCCCATCTCTAAATTGCAGTGCAGCCCTGGCTCTTCATTTGTCTGTGGTTCTTTCAAAAGGAGAGTGAGAGCGCTTTTCTTCCCCGGAGGAGTTCGGCGGTGTGCAGGATTGGTCTTTGTGGTCATGCATCCTCTCAGCGCTGGACTGAACCATCTGCCCAGTGCTCCTCTTCCTCTGTGAGCCTGTGGTTGTCAGAGCACTCATTTGCTGTAATCTCTCCCCTAAGCCCCGATGCCAGTACAGAAGCTATTTCAGAAGCAAGGCTCTCATCTGCGGTGGCCCAGTCAGGATGTCAGAGATGCTCAGAGACGTGTAAAAAGAGGTCCAGGACAAAATGGCTGGGGTTTGACGCTAGAACAGGCAGAGAACACAAGGAAGAGAAGTTCCACAGAAGAAGAGACTTGCTGTACAAATGTGAATGATTGTAACATTACGGACAGAAATGTAGAAATATGACAGCACAACCTTTATACTGCAAGTTCCTGTTCTTTTTTAAAATTTTTATAATTTTTGGTTTTCTTTTGTATTGGCCAGGAAATTCTTATTAGTCTTATTAGTTTATAAACCAAAATTAGATATCAGCTAAACTGATATCTTAGAAGCCGATATTCGATCCGTAAAATTTTTCAGTATCAAGAGACATTTTTCCCTATTGATTACATATCCAATAATAGTAATATCCAAATAATACAGCCACAAAGCTTCAGAAAAGTAAACATCAGCCATGACTCATGTCCAAAAGTGAGTCAAGAACTCATGCTTGCAACTCAATATAAAGAAAACTGTCTGCATGATGTTCAGTAAAAAAAAACTAAAAAAAAGTTACAGCAGTCCAATGTCTTTCTGGACAGAGTGGAACTCGTCAAAGAGTTTAAATACTTGGGACTGACGCTGGACCTGACATTGACATTTAAGAAACACATTAAGCACCTCACAAAAACTGTTAATTTTAAGTTAGTGAATTTTAGACAGGCAAGATCCTTTATGATTCTATATGTGGCACAAATGTTTTTACACTCCATGATTCTGTCTCATATAGAGATCTGCAGAACCACATGGGCACAACACTCAAACCAGTTGAATCACTTTTTAAAAAAGCTGTGAAAATATTGGACAAGAAACCATTCTCAGTTCACTGCACTACTTTAGCACTTAAAGGGACAGTGTGTAAGATTTTTACCCGTTAATTACTGAAATTGAAGATACCCATTCAAAAATACATTGTTTTCCAAGCCTTTTCACTTCCATCATGAAATCAAAGTATTCTTTTGGACTTAGATATAGTCACATAAAAGGGGGATCTTATAGAGGCAGCCATTTTGAATACGAGAGCCGCAGAAGGACATTTGGGCTCATCCTTCGCCGAGGCTCCTGCTAACAGCTGCTCATCCGCGCTGCATATGGGAGTGAAGGAGAGAAGGAGAGAAGGGGAAGGGGAGGGGGGAAGGGGGGAGCCTCGTGTAAAGAAGCATGCTGCCGGATCACACTCGTAATGGATATAACACGTATTTTGGACTAAATTGTTTTACTGGATTTTATTCGCTGGATCCTTATGGACAGATTGAGACCAAGTTTATGATGAAATACAGAGTTTGACCTGTGCAGAGCCTTCAAAGGTAAGCTAAGTAAGCTAAGTTTTGTGCTTTTCTGTATAAAAGCCCCATGTGCTCGGGGAGTGATTGTTTTGCAGGGAAATGAATTGCATAGTCAAAAAGAGGAGACTGTAAGGTTTCATTTGATGTGTAGATTGTCATGAATCATGATCGGGATTGTATGTTTTCATGCGAAAAGAAAAAAAAAAAGTGAACGGGGGACCGCGTTTTATGTATACAGCGGTGCGCGGTTCGTGCGCGGGCACGCGCGATGTCGGCGCTACGTCGCGCCCGGGTGACCCTCGAGGTCTGCCATAGCCAAAAGAGGAAGTGGAATAGCTAGTAACCACCTATGCGCCACGAATCCTACACACTGTCCCTTTAAAGGGACAGTGTGTAAGATTTTTACCCGTTAATTACTGAAATTGAAGATACCCATTCAAAAATACATTGTTTTCCAAGCCTTTTCACTTCCATCATGAAATCAAAGTATTCTTTTGGACTTAGATATAGTCACATAAAAGGGGGATCTTCCCCATGCAGAGTAGAGGTAAGATCTTAAGCCCGAGCCCGAGCCCGACCTGACCCGACCCGAATTTCGGGTCGGGTTCGGGCCTAAAATGTCAATCATTGCTTCGGGTCGGGCTCGGGCTCGGGCTTCTCTCTCGCTGACTTTTTAAAAAATAAATATATGTTTATAAAAATGTATAATAAAACGATGTGTGGATACTAAACTAAGGAATACTTGTTTTAAAATAAATAATTTGGATAAAACAGAGAAGGCGCTGTAAGGTAATTGCTATTTAACTATTAAACAGGAGCCGCTCTTAATAATCTTCCCCTCCGCAAGTCCGCATCTATTTTGACCTGGTATCCCCAATATGGAGGAGCAAGAAGTTAAGGATAAACTAAAGACAGGAGAACTGAAAAGACAAACACGCACCGGTAAGAGTGAGGTGTGGAAAAGCTTCAAATTGATTGTTGAAAATGCTACAGAAACTTGCGTTGGCTTCGCTGAATGTAGTCAATGTGGCGCTTTGCTTTCATACGAGAGCAAAAAGACTGGCACCTCGACGTTCCCTCTAAGCTGCGCGCCTGTGCAGTTGCGCACTGCTCACACATTCTCAGCGCACAAGAAAACCTATGCAGCGCAGAGGTTTTCAGCCGCGGGGTCATCTGAATACGGGGGAATCGTCCAGTATTCAGAAACAAAAGTATGTGTCTCGTATTAAACTTCTACCGGTGTAAGCCACGAGCACGCGCAAGCCGCGAGCACGCGCAGCTCTTTCGCGTGTAGCGGGGGGGGGTGCATGTCGGATGTCGCGCACAGGGGTCCAAGGAGCGCTCAGGGAGTTAGTGTGTTTGCTCAGACACATAAAACATTAGGGAGAACATTCGACGCTGAGCAGGCATTTAAACAGCTGTACTAGCAAAATTGATGATCGTCAAACATCTATATTATCATTTGTTTCAAAAAAAACGCCTCACAAATAAAATATGAAATTTCAGGTTTGCTTCGGGCTCGGGCCTGCAAATCAAGTTAATTGGTCGGGCTCGGGCCGGGTCGGGCTTTAATACCCGCGGGCCGAGTTGGGTCGGGCTGGATTTTTTAGGCCCGATCTTACCTCTAATGCAGAGGCAGCCATTTTGAATACGAGAGCCGCAGAAGGACATTTGGGCTCCGCCTTCGGCAAGGCTCGTGGTTTTGGGTAAACAACACAAGCATGATGCCGGATCAGACGTCGTAATGGATCTAACACGTGTTTTGGACCTGTTTGACCTGTGCAAAAGCATTCTAAGGTAAGCTAACCTCGTTTTGTGCTTTTCTGTATAAAAGCCCCATGTGCTCGGGGAGTGATTGTTTTGCAGGGAAATGAATTGCATAGTCAAAAAGAGGAGACTGTAAGGTTTCATTTGATGTGTAGAGTGTCATGGTACATGATCGGGAATGTGTGCTTTCATGAGAAAAGAAAAAAAAAAAAACAGTGAACAAGACCGCGTTTTATTTATACAGTAGCGGCGCGCGGCTCGTGTGCGCGCCCGGGTGACCCTCGAGGTCTGCCGTACCTAAAACAGAAAGTGCAATAGCACCATCCACCTATGCGCCACGAATCCTACACACTGGGGCTTTAAGTATTTGCCAATACCTAATCCAAGTGTGTAATGAGAATATTATTTATCTTTCAAGTAACTACAGAACAGCTGTGTTGAAATAAAAGTTAAAACATTAGAAAACATTCAAGTTCTATTACATACATTTATTGTTCCTCCAGGATATCGCTTAAGCTGATGTCGTGGAACCAATCTCCGATCCAACACATTTTGGATCAGAGCCGATATTTGATACTGTAATCAGTATCGGCACTGTAATCGATAGCGAAACCTCCCTACTGCCAGCACCTGAACTCCAAAGCGTATATATAGTATGGTTTTCATGTCTAAGTTTTAGATTCTAATGACAACGGAGAGAGGTGTATGTAACCTGTCCTAACAATGCGATATACTGAGCCTTGGCCTGGTCACTACACTGCGCTGTGAGGGAGATAGGTGTGTGAAATGTAACATGATACACTATATTGTACATTGAGATTACAGAATGTCCTCTAGTTTAGCTCAGGTTTTCTTCAGAGTGGGTGTAATTGTATCGCTCCAGGCTCCACTGCTGCTGTTTGGGTAGATTTGGGACTGAAATAAGTTTGCAGTGGAATGTGTGGTCACTTGTCCTGATTAGGAGGTCACTGGTGGCTGGTGTCCTAAGATCTGATCCACAGTGTGTTGCTCCATATGAAATGAATGTGGTTTAGAATGGGCATAGCTGACAATGTTACAGGAAAGGCAAAAATATCCACAAATAGCTTTTCTTAGACACATAGGGCTATAAAATGCAATTTCCAAATACACAAGTGGCAAAACACATTTTTACTAATTAAAATGCTGAAATGTGTTTATAAAAAATATAATGTCACACACTTCCTACACCCTTCATCTTTTGGCTATCTAATTCTCCATTCTTTTTTTTAAGTATGCATAAACATGTTTAATGCTGTACTATGGAACATACTGACAAAGCATTAACATCTCCATGGATGCAAGAACGGCCAGATTTAACACCAGAAACGTTATGCGCTTTTAATTGATTATGAATATTTCTGTAATACAGCATTTGGCAGTTGAAGTTGTGCTGTGCAAGTTTTCGGTTGGAGGTCATTGTTTCTATGGAGATGTCATTGCTCTGCCTGGAATATTCCGCAGTATGACATTAAACCACTCTACTTTATATTTATTCAATTACAAGTGGTTTCATAGCTCAAAAAGAAATGGAAAAACAGATATTCAGACTGTGGGTGGGGTCGCCTCTCCACAGATCTGACCTGTAACTTGGTCTGGGTTGGTCTCCTTGGCAATAGGAAGATTTTACACCATACTGGCCACATTTACATGATGTCTTTTAATTCCGAATGAATTGTTCCGAATTAAATAGTTCAGAATTAAATTATTCTCCGAGTTTACATGGAAGTAATAATTCCGAATTGAGGTTTACATGGAAAACACGTTAAATCGGCTTTATTTAATTCCACTTAACGTCTGGGAATCGGGAAGGGTTCTGATTGGACAGGGACATGAACATATTTACGTCAACCGGAAGAAAACACACAGACACAAACACATCAGATGCTACCGGCTTTTTTGTCATGCCGGTTTGGTTAGTGTTTTTATGTTTTCTTTTCATTATTTGTATTTCTTCCAGCATACTTTTTGAAAAAATTGTTTTGGTTCGAAACCAGTGTTTGCTCTGGACTGCCATCGCGTCAGCGTGTCATCGTGTCAGAAGGGCAACCCAACGAGCATGCGTCGAATGACCGGAATTATTTTTAAGCGGAATAAACATTTACATGATCGAGGAATAAATTAATTTGGCTTTAAAATTGGAATAAACCACTCACTTAATGCAGAATCAAGTTTAATTCCGAATAATCATTTTCATTAGGAAATAAGTGTTTACATGGTCTTTTTAAAGCAGAATTATTTTTTATTCTGAATTAAATAAATTTTAATCGGAATTAAAGCTCTCATGTAAACGTGGCAACTGTGAAACATTCCAAACAAAGAAATAACACCTCGTTGGAGAAGAAGAAGAGAAGAAGAAGTGACTTTGATCTCACACTGATCTCTATTGATCTCACACTGGAGAAATTCTTCTCTGCATTTTATATATATATATATATATATATATACATATATATTAGGAGCAGTGAGCAGCACACTTCTGCGCCCGGGGACCATCTCCATGATCTTCTTGCTTCGGTTTGGTCAGGACCTCAGCTGGAGGTACCTATGGTGCATGTTTTGGGTTGATGGAGGAAACCGGAGGAAACCCACCCAGACACGGGGAGAACATGCAAACTCCACACAGAAAGGCCCAGGCGACCCGGAGATCGAACCCAGACCATGCATGCAAACTCCACACAGAACACACACAGAAAGGCCTGGGCGACCCGGGGATCGAACCTGGAACCTTCTTGCTGTGAAGCGTGAGCGCTAGCCACTCAGCCACCGTGCCGCCAAAGCATTTGATGGACCTTCCACCAGAAAAGTTACACAATACACCTTTAGAGCTCATACAATCACATCACATCATACAATAGACCTTTTATATTCTGACCCCTTTCTTTTTCTACATCCCTCTCTTTGTACAGCTGGTCAGCCGGAGAGTGGGGAGCGTGCAGCCGTTCGTGTGGAGGGGGACAGCAGACCCGGGTGCTGCGTTGCCACAGGAGGGTCACCTATCAGAGGGAGGAGACCGTGGTCCAGTCTCTGTGTCCCGTCATGTCTCCAGCCCAGGTCCAGCCCTGTAACACCCAGGCCTGTCCCCCTGAGTGGAGCACGGGGGCATGGTCACAGGTCAGTCTATGCCTCACCAGTGCCTACAGCGGTCAAAATAAAATCTAAACCTGGAGAGTAATCAATATCAAAAGTAGATCCTTATGTGAGCAAGTACTTAAAAATGCATAAATATGATCAGTTCTTTTGTATCAGAACTAGTATAAGGTCTTATATTGTGCAAAATGTACTCTTTAAGCCTCTTCAAAAACATATTTGCATACTTTTGTTTCATTCACACATTTGAGTAGCCCTTTATGATTATTCTGTCTACGTCTCTAAAGTTCACATTAGAGAAGTTAACATTTTTTCCCCTCACACATATCTTGGCTACAGTATATTAATTCAAAAAGACTATGCTAGTATAGTGTGTTATAATGTCTATGTATGTCTTCTAAATAAAAGTAAAACCATCTTAAACTATAATAAGGTTTCTAATATAGAAAAAATATGTTGGAATATCTTTTCCGTTATCCTGACCTGCCCTCCGCCGCTAGAAGCTTTGTGCTACTAAACATAGAAGCTCACTCCGACACAGTAAATCATCATTACCACTGTCATGACACTATTGTGTGTATGCAAACACACACACAGGCCTGGTGGCAGCTGAATCAACACTCTGCTGCCCTCTATTGGATGTGTAAAAAACCTGAGGCCTCTGAACTAAACTCTGCATGTCACATTCAGAATTAGCACAAAATTAGTTAAACAGACTCCTGTGCTCATAATAAATAACTACAAATTGAACTTTTTGGGGGAAAAAAATAATAATAATTTTGATTTGCATTATAAGTGTGACTGAAATATAGATTTTCTCAAAGTTTTCATGAAAGTGGCTACTGCTTTTGCTTTGCCAAGGTGACGGCATCAGGTCAAGATACATGTCAGAGCTGTGGTGAGGTGATAAAGAATGCATGTTTTTGATGCAGTTTTTTTTTGGTAGCTCAGAAAGTGGCATATACCCTTGATCAGAAAAGGTTAAAGGAGAATTAAAGTTTTTTACAATCTGAGCCTTATTTCGGTAATAAAACAAGTTGTTTTACTCACCCATAGCACTTTGGTGTCATATGGAGCACTTCCAGAGATGTTTTAGATTTGCGATCTCCGTAATTTGAGTTCTCGGGGCACATGTTTGCGGTCTCCAAATAACACAAACTTTAGCACTTTTCAAATCATAGAAGCTCAATGTCTTAGTCTACACTTTTGTTTGAGTCAAAAGTGGCCTCTAATCCGAGATTTATCCATAGTTTCGAGTAGATGAGGACGCCAGTGCGCATGTGCGGAGTCACAGCTTATTTCGCGCACAGCTCCTGGGACCCAAACATGAAAGACAAAGCTAAATTATGGATAAATCTTTGCCTGGAAGAATCCATGACTCATCGCTGTACCAGCGAGTGAGTCTGGTAACGCTTGGTCCAAAATGCGCTGCAGTTGCGCTTAGACAGACAGTTAAATGAACCAATCAGAGATTGCGCCATCTTGATTCAAAACTGAGGAGGAACTTCCGCTGCCTAAGAGTGACTTTGCGGGCAAAGGCGGGTGCACTGACGTCACCATCTTTGAACGAATCAGAATCGCGGAGTCCGTTTTTAACCGGAGGAGCAAGGGTGGAGCGAGGGTGTCCAAATGGTATCGCGCTGTATAGCAAATACAGAGAGATATCATTTGGCTGGCCAGGTAAGATAAATCTCGGATTAGAGGCCACTTTTGACTCAAACGAAAGTGTAGACTAAGACATTGAGCTTCTATGATTTGAAAAGTGCTAAAGTTTGTGTTATTTGGAGACCGCTTGGGGCATATATTATATGCTCGGGGCATATATTATATGCCCCGAGAACTCGCGTTACGGATATAAACATCTCTGGAAGTGCTCCATATGACACCAAAGTGCTATGGGTGAGTAAAACAACTTGTTTTATTACCGAAATAAGGCTCAGATTGTAAAAAACGTGAATTCTCCTTTAAATTAACTTTAAAGGTCCTATATTCCTCAAACTTGAGCTTTAAGACCTGTTATAATGTTGTCACCTCCTCAAAACATCTCCATCTCCTAAGCCCAAATTGCTCTATTCCACCTTATGATGTCATGAAGCAGTAGTTTTCAAGTTACCAGCTAACTTTTACCTTTAATTCAGTAGAGACTGCCAATTCCAGGCCTGAAATGATTCTAGCAAGGGTGTATGGAGTTTAAAACCACACTTCCTGTATTACCACTTGTCATCAAGACAGATTGAGAGAAGAACTCATCCTAAATATGCAGGGTTAAACGTGTGTGAATGAAACAAAACACAAGTCCTGGTCTGTTTGTGATGATAGAACATTATAACATAGAAAGTAACATAATATGAGCCCTTTAACTTCACTTTCTAATTATAATAATCAAATCTAGTGCCAATTAATATTAGATTTTTATAGTTTTCAATAAATAATAACACACATTCCCAAATTAAATAAAAATCCCCAGATACCTTTCCCTCTCTCCCTTTCACACGCACCAGTGGATGTGAACCACCTGCCCAACTCTCCTTGATGTTCAGCTGTAGCTCTGGCTCTCTGTGAGCATCCCGCCACCATGTTGTAGTGACCGACCAAGTTCAGGTAGCGGTCATGTCCAGACAAGGTCCCCCAGAACAGATCAATCAGACGTCCACGGTGACAAAAGGACCACTCTGATGAGCCCATGAGGGAGCCAGCCGAACACTGTGGTCTATGTAAATGAGTGAGCAGATGTGTCATATCTTTAGACTAGGGATGTCAAGGTTATGAGGTCTATCCAAAATGATGATTATTCAGGCCACAGTGAGCTTTTTTCTATTGTAAAAAATACAACAGAAAAAAAATACTAGTCAACTGATCAAAAAAAATATTTAAAAAATGGATGATTAGTCAATTACTAAAAGAAAAATTTAAAAATAACACACTAACGTTTTATATTGCGGCGATAAGGACCACTCTGTTGACTCCATGATGGAGTCAGTTTGGCAAAAGTATTGAAAATCAAGATACTAATTGATACTAAAACTAATATCAAAATTGGGTACTCATTTGAGCAAGTATTGATACTAAAAAAGTTGCACTCGCAGGACAGAAATAAACCTTTCTTGAATCACTTAAAGGAAAAGTAACGTTTTTTTTTTACAATTTGAGCCTTATTTCTGTAATAAAACAAGTTGTTTTACTCACCCATAGCACTTTGGTGTCATATGGAGCACTTCCAGAGATGTTTTAGATTTGCGGTTAGCCTAGCGTGACTTCTAGCCATAGCTCGGGGCATATAATATATTCCCCGAGCATGTAATGTGCGGGCTCCAAATAACACAAACTTTAGCACTTTTCAAATCATAGAAGCCCGATGTCTTAGTCTATGATTTTGTTTGAAGCAAAAGTGGCCTGTAATCCGAGATTCATCCATAGTTTACAGCTTTGCGTTTCATGTTTGGGTCCCGGAAGCTGAGAGCACAGTCCGCACATGCGCACTGGCCTCCTCATCTACTCAAAACTATGGCTAAATCTCGGATTACAGGCCACTTTTGACCACACAAAATCGTAGACTAAGACATCGAGCTTCTATGATTTGAAAAGTGCTAAAGTTTGTGTTATTTGGAGACCGCAAATAAGTGCCCCGAGAACTCACATGATGGAGATCGCAAATCCAAAACATCTCCGGAAGTGCTCCATATGACACCAAAGTGCTATGGGTGAGTAAAACAACTTGTTTTATTACTGAAATAAGGCTCAGATTGTAAAAAACGTTACTTTTCCTTTAAGAATGATCCTGAGGTGTATCAGTATGAGGGGTATGGATATGAGCGCATAGACTAGTATACGCCCATGGACCACTGTGGAATGTACCTGGACCACTGAGGGATTACACAGATAGAAGGCCACATAATATAAAATAAAATACGATTTAATGTTGAAAATGACATACTATTGTCTAAATAAAGAGTTAGTTTATGGAAATTATGAGTAAATAAAGAGTGAGCATCAATTCTGTTCCTTAAAGGTCCTATATTGTGCAAAACGGACTCTTGTGAGCTTTAGGCCATATTATAATGTTGTTGTCGCCTCAAAAACATACCTCGAGCTGTATTTTGTTTCATTCACACCTATCCTCCAAATAATAATCCTTTATTATTTGTCTATCTACATCTCCAAGGCTCAAAATGCTCTGTTCCACCTTGTGATTTCACAAGATTTTCAGTTCAGTTCAGTAGAGATTCTGGGGCTGAGTTTAAAGGAGATGCACACAGACGAAGGGTGTTGAGTGTTGTGAGCCTAAACATGCAAAGTTTGTGTGTTAAGCAAGTGTGAATGAAACAAAACACAACCCCAGGTATTTTTGGTGATGAGGAAGCATTAAAACAGATTAGAAAAAAGCTTAAAAGGGGTCCTTTAATATCAAAATCAAGTTAGAAATTGTAGTATTGTGTGAGCACTATGAGAGAGGTAGCCGGACACTATGGAGTATGAATGAGCGCAGAAGCAGCGCATCTTTAGACTAATAAATGAGAGGGGGCGACCGCCGGTCACTCCCACTGGGCCCGCTTGACTCCACGTCCCTCTGCTCTGGGCATTTCATGTGGAGTTTATAGCTTCTCTGTTACTGATAGGTCAAGGTCAGATCTAACTTTGAGCGACTGGATTATTGTATTTATGTCAGGCCATAATGGGCTGTCATCAAACTCGACCTTCTGTTTGTTTGCCCACCACGCGTACTATAAACAAATGCATGTGCAAATGCCCGCCAAGGATGTGCCCCCGTTCATCTCTATGGGGGTCCGGACTGATAACAGCTCAAGGTTAAAGTGATCACAGTGAACGAATGCAGGTGTTAAAATGTGTTTAGTGACAGTTATGTTTTTATACTTTACTGGTAGAGGGTCCATCATCTGCTTGTTTCTATGGAGATTGCTCAGCCTGGAATGTTCCACAGTATGACATTAAACAGACCTACCTTACATTTATTCAATTACAGTTACAGTTTTATTGCTCAAAAATACCCAGGAATTCTGACTGTGAGCAGGGTTGCCTCCCCACAGATATGACCTGTAACTTGGTCTAGTGTAGTCTTCATGAAAATACATGAAAAAATACAGGTTTAATGCCATGCTGTGAAACATTCCAGACAAGAAGAAGAAGTGACTTTATTGATCTCACACAGGAGAAACTGTTCTCTGCATTTAAAGGTCCCATGGCATGAAATTTTCACTTTCTGAGGTTTTTGAACGTTAATGTGAGCTCCCCTACCCTGTTTAGCCCCCCATCCCATGGTTAAAAGTTGCGAAATGTCTAAACTGAGCATTTGCGATCCTTTTCTGCGTTACAAAAAATCGGAGCTCAAACGGGCGATTTTGAACAAGGCACCTTATTGACGTCAGATCGAAAGAAGAAATGCAAATGCAGTTCCACCCCCGTCTGTCTGTACTCAGCGTCTCTGTAAATCACGCCCAGAGAGTTTGGACTGCGAATGCGCTAGGCAATGTGAAATGCGTTTTTTTATTTGCCTGGAGGCACGTCCGAGTGTTTCTAGGCTCGGAAGTCCTTTATCTGAGCCTCTGGACCTTTGAACAGCAGTGGTTTAATTTTATTTTCTGTGGAAATTTGTTTATTTTTCAATGGAACGCTTCAAATCTCTCCCCCCGTGCAAAAACACGGAAATGGATCAGCTGAGGGCTCAGAGCGAGAGCGGAGAGTTTGGCCACGCCCCCACCCTCTACTATTGGCCAGCTCTTTTCTCCTCATTTGCATTCAAGCAACAGTGCCCATTATGACCTGCTCTGAGGGAGAAAAAATACTCTTTCTCATCTTATCTCTGTTTCTCATGCACTGAGTGTTGATTTTGAAGAAGGATTCATTTACAGTATTAGGGAACCATTAAGGAGCCATATAAAAGCATCAAGAAGTACCATGTCATGGGATCTTTAACCCATCCTGTTATTAGGAGCAGTGGGCAGCACATTACTGCGCCCGGGGACCATCTCCATGATCTTCTTTGCTTAGTTTGGTCAGGACCTCAGCTGGAGGATTTTACCTATGGTGCATGTTTTTGGGTTGGTGGGGGAAACCAGAGTGCCCGGAGGAAACCCACCCAGACACGGGGAGAACATGCAAACTCCACACAGAAAGGCTGGGACGACCCGGGGATAACATTTCCATGGAGAAAAGCATTTGAAGGACCCTCCACAGAAAAGTTTCACAATGCACCTTTGAGGGAGCACACATATTTATTCTATTAGTCTAGGGGGGGTTGGTCGTTAAATATAGGTGCAGTGGTTTAGACACTACTCACCACAAATAGGTCTAGCATTTGATTCCTCAACTGCACAGCCTCTTTGTGTGAAGTTTGTAGATTTTTTTTCCCCCCAATAAACATGTGGTCTAGTAGATTTTCTACCAGACTCTGCGCCGCAATTGCTGTGAAGTGATGATTCATAGAGTTTACAAAATGTCACTCTACTTAAACACACTCTACTTAGGAACTGTACATGATTTGGACTTGTTTTTACTGTCTTAAAACAAATCTATTTCATTTAAATGGTTTACAGTGCCCCAAAGTTATGTTCACTTTCTTTCTAAGTGTTTTTCCTAGTATTCTGAGACCAGAATGGTGTTTTGCCATCACTTGTAAAGCCCAAAACATCTAGCATGCAAACCTTGTTCTTAAACAGTAAAACAGAGAAAAAAAATGAAAGAAAAGAACATAATCCGGGAGTGGAGCATTTGATGGACCCTCCACCAGAAAAGTTACACAATACACCTTTAAAGGGACAGATTTTTACCCGTTAATTACTGAAATTGAAGATACCCATTCAAAAATACATTGTTTTCCAAGCCTTTTCACTTCCATCATGAAATCAAAGTATTCTTTTGGACTTAGATATAGTCACATAAAAGGGGGATCTTCCCCATGCAGAGGCAGCCATTTTGAATACGAGAGCCGCAGAAGGACATTTGGGCTCCGCCTTCGCCTTCGGCAAGGCTCGTGGTTTTGGGTAAACAACGACAAGCATGCTGCCAGATCAGACATCGTAATGGATCTAACATGTGTTTTGGACTAAATTGTTTTACTGGATTTTATTCGCTGGATCCTTACGGACAGACCGACCAAGCTTATGGTGAAATGCTGAGTTTGACCTGGGCAGAGCCTTCAAAGGTAAGCTTTGTGCTTTTCCGTTTTGTGCTTTTCCGTATAAAATCCCCATGTGCTCGGGGAGTGATTGTTGTGCCGGGAAATGAATTGCATCGTCAAAAAGAGGAGACTGTAAGGTTTCATTTGATGTGTAGATTGTCATGGTACACGATCGTGAATGTGTGTTTTCATGCGAAAAGAAAAAAAAAAAGTGAACGGGACCGCGTTTTATGTATACAGTAGTGGCGCGCGGTTCTTGCGCCGTTACGCGAGCTGTCCGCGCTATGGCGTGACCGGGTGACCCTCGAGTTCTGCCGTAGCTAAAACAGGAAGTGCAATAGCGACTATCCACCTATGCGCCACGAATCCTACACACTGGGGCTTTAAAACATCTTGGCCTGATTTATTGGTAGTTTTCAGATTCTAGAATGTGATAATGTCATACTCTCAGATGGGGGCAAGAGACAGGTTTCCCTATGGATTACATTGCCCTTTGCTGTGAAAAATCCACAAAATGGAGGCACAAAGGCGTAATAAGATAATTTATGTTACATACTAGACCCAAGAACTTGCTTTATTACAACAAAAATCTGAATTTTCACAATATTCATTTTCGCTGCCCTCCATCTGTATTAAATATTATTGGCCTATAGAACACTGTGTTATCTGAAACCCAGCAATAATCACAGTGGCTGAATCATTTTGTTTTTGTTTTCCCCACAGTGCTCCAAAACGTGTGGTAGAGGCATGAGGAAGAGGAGTGTGTTCTGTCGTAGCACAGATCCTGGAGCCTCTGCGGTGGTGGTTCCTGACAGTATGTGCAGACAGCATCACAGGCCTAAAGCCCAAGAGATCTGTGTCCTGCGGCGATGCCCTAAGAGTGACAGGCTGCTGTGGTCCCCGACCCCCTGGGGAGCGGTAAGAAACACACACACTCCACTGGAAAGGGTCTGTTTGTAACCTATAGCAAATATAGTGTGTTTTAAGATTTGTTTCTTTACACTCAGGTGATTTAGAACAAAGAAAGCACAGGTTTTAAAGGTCCTATATTATGCAAAACTCTCGTGATCTTTAAGCCAAGTTAGAAGGTTGTTACCTCATTAAAATCATACCTGGAGTTGTGTTTTGTTTCATTCGTGCATACTTCAGTAGAGAGAGGCAATTCCAGGAAATGGAAATGATTCTAGTGAAGTTAACCTAATTGTGTTTTAGTTAAAGAGTCATAGGCACTTTAAGCACTTGGGTCGACCCTGTTCTTTTTAAAGTGCTTTACAAATAAAGTTGCATTGGTCTTGATTGCATCTTCACTTTAAGAACAGTCCTTCAAAAATACTTCTTTGTAATGGTAGTAGTGCTTTTAATGCCACTGCTTTGTGAACTCTTTACTCTGTATTACAATGTAGGATATAAAGTGTAAAGTATTCCATCATTGACTGCGGTGCTTGTGTTGTTTTCCAGTGCTCCAGGTCGTGTGGCTCTGGGGTCCAGAAGAGAGAGCTGCACTGTGGGGAGAGAGACACTCGCGGAGGGTAACAAATATTATACCTTTGGCTTCAAGCAGGCTTTCAGTCTTTTCATCATTTTGAACAAATTGTTTCATTAACACCTTGCATCTGGACAGGTTTGTGGAGCTCCCCTCTCGGCGGTGCAGGAACATGGCCAAACCCCTGCTTGACCTCCAGCAGTCCTGTAACCGTGGAGCTTGCCCCGAGCCGCCCCACATCAGTCCAGCCAGACCTCCATCCAGCTCCATGGTCTCCGGGTGGTACTCCTCTCCATGGCAACAGGTACTGTTCTGGTTAAATTCAGCATGGGTATGTTGCAAACTTTATTTTGTACAGTTTTTCTCATTCCAAGCACTTCTTTATGAATATCCAATGCAATTTTCATGTTCTTTTCTTTATGTTTTTAATTCTCTACGTACCTTTTTGGTTGGGATTCTGTCACCTGCTTGTTTCTATGGATATGTCATTGCTCTGCCTGGAATACTCCACAGAATGCTCCTTACATTTATTCAATTACAGGTGGTTTTATAACTTAAAAATATCTAGAAAAACAGGCATTCTGACTGAGCGGGGATGCCTCTCCACAAATCTGACCTGTAACTTGATCTGGTTTGGTCTCCATGAAGATAGAAAGCTTTAATACTATACTGTTAAACATCCCAGACAAAACAATAACATCTTCATGAAGAAAAGCATTTGACAGACCCTTCACCAGAAAAGTTGCACAATGCACTTTTAATTACCCACAGGTTTCATAAAATATAATTGCATATATAGCAGACATTTATAAAGCAGACATACAGTCCTTGCCTCAAGTAGAAGAGTTCAAGTATCTCCGGGTCTTGTTCACGAGTGAGGGGAGGATGGAGCGTGAGATTGACAGGCGGATCGGTGCAGCGTCGGCAGTGATGCGGTCGCTGTACCGGACCGTTGTGGTGAAGAGGGAGCTGAGCCAAAAGGCAAAGCTCTCGATATACTGGTCAATCTACGTTCCTACCCTCACCTATGGTCATGAGCTCTGGGTAATGACCGAAAGAACAAGATCGCGGATACAAGCGGCCGAAATGAGTTTCCGGAGTAGAGCCGCTGCTTCTCCATGTCAGGAGGAGCCAGCTGAGGTAGCTCGAGCATCTGATGCCTCCTGGACGCCTCCCTCGGGTGGTGTTCCGGCCATATCCCACCAGGAGGAGGCCCCGGGGAAGACCCAGAACACGGTGGAGAGACTATGTCTCTCAGCTGGCCTGGGAACACCTTGGGGTCCCCCCGGAGGAGCTAGAGGATGTGTCCGGGGTAAAGGAAGTCTGGGAGTCCCTGCTTAGATTCTGGCCCCCTCGACTCGGCCCCAGATAAGAGGAAGAAAATGGATGGATGGATGGATGGACATACAGACTATAGCAGACAAAAGTATAATATCTTCTTTTATAGAAGCTACAGTATATGAAGACATTCACATTTACTGTAAAAATCTGATATTTACAACCACAATATTTCTATTTATTCGGCCGAGGTGATAATGTAACTTGTTTTTGTATACCTTATCCTCAGGGGGGGATGGTGGAGTGAAAGTTTTATCAGTACAAAACAAATGAACAGAGCTGGCTTTGGAGTTCCTTTGTGTGTGTTTCCCCATAAAGCAGAGAGGAGCAGTGGAGGCCGTGCTAAACCACACTAGGGCATCAATATTCCCTAGGGTGTGATGGTTTTATTATACTTTATTATAGGCTTTATTATACTTTAATCTGTGCTTTATTTTAGTCTGACCATAAAGGACTGATTTAGCTCAAACTACAACAGATGAGCTGATTTGTGTTGTTAAAAAAGTCTCACGCATAAAATTACAGTTACAAGCTAGCTAGCAATACCCAGCAGTTTTAAAGTTAGTCACTCTCACCTTTTTTGTTGATATAATGTTACTTCCTCAAAAACATACCTGGAGTTGTTTTGTTTCGCTCACATGTGTTTGAGTATTCTTGCATGTCTGGACTGGGCTGTCTACATCTCTACATCTTAAAAATGCAGTTTCACCTTTTAACTTTTCTTCCTTGGAGATCGAAAATGACAGGGCTGAAATCATCCAAGTGATTCTAATGAAGGTGTATGGAGTTTAAAAACACAGTGGAATACGTTACATGATATCACGAGGTGGAACAGAGTGTTTTCAGTTTGAGTGAAGAACCTAAATATGCAGAATTTGTAGGTTAAACATGTTAAACACAACTCAGGGCATGTTTTTGATGAGGAAACAACATTAAAACATAGATCAGAAAATTATAAGTAGGTGCTGATGTGAATTGTGTTCTGAAGAGAATTGTGATTTTTTTGCAGTTCTAACTCATACTCACAGACACAAGCTTTTTCTTCCTCTAGCATGTCTGAACCAAATGCAATCTTAGGCTCCTATTTGGTGTAGCCTATTGAGACATGTAGCATCTAGTCTCTGGGTTATACCATGTTTTATGCAGTGAGTCTTAAGGGCAGTCTCTTAGCACACAGCCACATCCTGCTTGATGTGGAGCTTGTGATCTGTCTGCATGCTCTGCACTAGTTCTCTCCTGACAGGTCGCTGGAGGGCACAAGCACGCTCTCTGGGATGTTTCTGTACACATGTTCTTTGTCTTAGCTTGGACTAGTTCCTTGTTTGTCTGGGTGGGTATTTATCACATTGGAAATCCGGTATTTTTATATACAGCGCTGGAAAAAAATAAGAGACCGCTGCAAAATTATCAGTTTTTCTGATTTTACTACTTATAGGTATGTGTTTTTGTTTGAGTCTATAAACTACTGACAACATTTCCCCCAAATTCCAAATAAAAATATTATCGTTTAGAGGATTTATTTGCAGAAAATGACAAATGGTCAAAATAACAAAAAAGATACATGTTTTCAGACCTCAAACAATGCGAAGGAACAAGATCAAATTCATTTTAAAACAACATAATACTAATGTTTACACTTAAGAAGAGTTCAGAAATCAATATTTGGTGCAATAAGCCTTATTTTTAATCACATCTTTCATGCGTCTTGGCATGCTCTCCACAAGTCTTTCACATTGTTTTTGGGTGACTTTATTCCACTCCTGGTGCAAGAACTGAAGTAGCTCAGCTTTGTGTTTGTGTTGGAATTCAACAGACGCTGGAATGGAATGGCTGTAATACACGGGAGAGCTGCTAATATCAGAAAAAAATGCAGTGGTCTCTTTATTTTTTTTCCAGAGCTGTATGTTTCAACAACATTGTTCAAAGTTCACATGTGGTTTAAAATAGGTTTGTGTTTAATGGGTTAAAGGTGCATTGTGTAACTTTTCCCGTGGAGGGTCAAATGCTTTTCTCCACGGAGATGTTATTGCTTTGTCTGGAATCTTTCACAGTATAGTATTAAACCTTTCCAAACCAGACCAAGTTACAAGTCAGATCTGTAGAGAGGCAACCCTGCTCACAGTTAGAATGTTTTTCTATGTATTTTTCAGCAGTAAAGCCGCCTGTATTTGAATAAATGTAAGGCAGAAACAAGCAGGTGACGGAGCCACAGGTTGTGACTATGGTTAAATCTGGGGTACCTGCTTTACAATAAATATAATTAAGTATAGCCAATATATCCATATATTCATTTTTGGGTCTGTACTTGGCTTTTGAACAGCTTTTTCAGACAGTATTTTAAACCTGGTTTGGACCACCCAGGTGCAACCTCATCAACATCAGAGCACTACTTTCGGGACTTACTTCCTGGTTGCCAAGAAATAAAAATACAAATCATTATTTTTAGCTGTAGATAGCAAGCAGCACTCATCTTGCTACACAGTGATGCTTTTACAATATACTACAGTGGTACCTCACCTTACGAAATTAATTCGTTCCAGAAGTGGTTTCGTAACGTGAAAAATTCGTAAGTTGAGTAGCTATTTCAATGGAAAAAGCCTGATTCGTTCCAAGGCCCCGTTCCAAGTTTTTTTTTTTTTTTTATAGTTTAACATTGTGTACTGCGTCCTGCGTCCTTTTCTCACATTTGTCTCTCGTTTAAACACTCAAATTTTCATAGATTTTCAACAAAATTATTAATAGTGAAGCGTGTGGGGGGAAGGAGGAGGGGGGAGAAGAGTGCGCTCTGACACGTGTCCCGGCGCGGACCCGGCGCGGAGCTGACAGCAGGTCTAGACCAAGGTCTAAACCAGGTCTAGACCAAGGTCTAAACCAGGTCTAGACCAAGGTCTAAACCAGGACTAAACCAGGACTAAACCAGGACTAGCCCAGGACTAGCCCTAGGTGGATTAAAGTGCCGCGCGTGGGTCTATTTCCTGGTTTTGTTTCGAGTCACAGCTGAGGCGAGCCGCTGCTCGCCTGCAAGAGCCGCGGTCTAGACCTGCTCTCCAGGGCCCCTCCAGGCACGGAGCCCCAGACATCCAGGGACCCAGGGGGACACTGCCAGCCCGCCTTAAGAGCTCCCTAAGCGGGCATGGGTCCGGGGATTGTCCTGGTCACCGGCCTGGAGGTCTTGAAGAGGCCGACCTCACGGTTCTGTCCATACTGCTCTGTGAGCACCTTACTCGGGCAGGTCTAGAGCAGCGGCTCGCCTCAGCTGTGACTCGAAACGAAATCAGGAAATAGAGCCACGCGCGGCGCTTTAATCCACCTGGTTTTGTCCTGGTCTAGACCTGGTTTAGACCTTGGTCTAGACCTGCTGTCAGCTCCGCGCCGGGTCCACGCCGGGACACGTGTCAGAGCGCACTCTTCTCCCCCCTCCTCCTTCCCCCCCACACTTCACTATTAATAATTTTGTTGAAAATCTATGAAAATTTGAGTGTTTAAACGAGAGACAAATGTGAGAAAACTTTAAATTCAGTCTGAGAAAAGCGTATAATGTGTGACTGAGCGCGCATTATTTGAATTTTTGAGATTTCGCGTTTCGTAACTTGAAATTTAATTCGTATCTAGAGACAAAAATTTACCGTGAAGGCGTTTCGTAACTTGAAATTTTTGTTTGTTGGGTCATTCGTAAGGTGAGGTACCACTGTATTTGGGTGAAAACACAAAATAAAAAAAAAGTGAGGTACCCCAGCTTGAAAATGAATGTAAATCAATGTAATGTTCCAAAGCAGCATATTAGTGCATTATATCCTTGCTTTAAAAGCCTTTCTCTCTACTCTCTGCTCTCTCAGTGCTCTGTGTCGTGTGGTGGAGGGGTCCAGACTCGAGTGGTCCAGTGTCTGCGCCAGGGTCGGCCCACAGCCGGCTGCCTGCCTCACCAGAGACCGGTCACTTCCAGAGCCTGCAACACTCACTTCTGTCCTGCTATGCCCCCTATGCTCGGACACAGACCCCCGTGGGTCACTGCAGCCGCTCCTCCTCGCAAAGGTAAACTCTCAGAATCAACTGGACTTTGACTGACCCTCAGCTCTACTATTGTAACTACTAATGCGCTAGCCGCCCTGTTCCAAATAGGAAGTTCACATGCAGCTCTTCCGGCTCCTACTGACCCTGGCTCCCATTGACTTACATTGGAATATTGTGACCCCTCTCTCTGAAACTGCTGCAGTGAGCACGGTCATTTTGGTCTTAAAATGTTCACATTACCCAAACAATTTCCCTTGTGGATCAATCAAGTTTGTCTAAGTCTAAGTTAACTTGCTTTACATGATCATTTTTTATCTATTTTATTCATTGTAACCATTAGCATTGCAAGCTTCATTTGATACAGTCTATGGTTGCATTGTTAGAATTCAACTACACTTTTTTTTTTACAGAACTATTTTATTTAAAATGGTATTCAGTGGTCATAGTGGAGTTTTGCTATCATTGTAAACTAACAACTGACATGTTGACATGCAATTCCTGATTATTGAACAATAAAACACTTTATAATAGATGCAGACGGCACACAGCAGATATATTATGACCTCAAGGGGTGTTGATATAATATATCTATACTGAGACAAATTTTGGTCAAATACAAAGAAAAAATCAGTGACAGGGCCTTTAAAGGTCCCATGGCATGAAACTTTCACTTTCTGAGGTTTTTGAACGTTAATGTGAGCTCCCCTACCCTGTTTAGGGCCCCCCCATGGCTAAAAGTTGCGAAATGTCTAAACTGAGCATTTGCGATCCTTTTCTGCGTTAGAAAAAAACACAGCTCAAACGGGCGATTTTGAACAAGGCACCTTATTGACGTCAGATCGAAAAATGCAGCTCCACCCCCGTCTGTCTGTACTCAGCGTCTCTGTAAATCACGCCAGAGAGTTTGGACTGCGAATGCGCTAGGCAATGCGAAATGCGTTTTTTTTATTTGCCTGGAGGCACGTCCGAGTGTTTCTAGGCTCGGAAGTCCTTTATCTGAGCCTCTGGACCTTTGAACAGCAGTGGTTTAATTTTATTTTCTGTGGAAATGTGTTTATTTTTCAATGGAACGCTTCTCATCTCTTCTCCGCGCCAAATGCGGAAATGGATCAGAGCAGACAGCTGAGAGCTGAAAGCGGAGAGTTTGGCCACGCCCCCACCCTCTACTATAGGCCATCTCTGTCCTCATCATTTGCATTCAAGCAACAACTCCCATAATGGAGTGTTCAGAAAGAGAAAAATTACTCTTTCTCATCTTATCTCTGTTTCTCATGCACTGAGTGTTGATTTTGAAGAAAGATTCATTTACAGTATTAGGGAACCATTAAGGAGCCATATAAAAGCATCAAGAAGTACCATGTCATGGGATCTTTAATGACAATGTCTTCTTTCCTCCTGACTTGAACCACACAGATATATTATTTTACTAAACCAATCAACCTGCCTCTTTGCAGATGAACACTGCGTGGACCTGTTCAGCTGGTGCCACTTGGTTCCTCAACATGGTGTGTGTAACCACAAGTTTTATGGACAGCAGTGCTGCAAGTCGTGCTCCAGCAAACGGCACTAGCACACAGTGACAGAGAGCAGCTACTGCCCAAGGATCATCCCCCCTCTGAACAGTGGATCAGAACCACAGCACAGGACTGTCTCACAGCTGTGTTCTTCCTGGAATACTTGACTAATCCATTTCATAGAAGGAGAGACCACATAGACTTTCTGCTAAGGAAAGCAAAATGGCTCCTGGTGCTCAGTTTTTAAAGACATTGCACTGAAATAGAAAAATCAATAAGTCAGAGTCACACAATGTTTCAACATACAGTATGTCATTTTAAATGTGTTCCTATTGAACCCTCTAAAACAAGCCATTCATGACAGCAGAGGATGGACTTTCCTAATATGTTGTGAAAGGGTTTTGGTGCCATAAACCTTTATTTAAGTTATTACAGTCTGTACTGTTAGTGAGTTCATGTGTCTGTGCTATGCTATTGTGTTCCTGCCCCAGGGTCCATATCATGAGACTGTTTTGAGGTGCACTTGTCCTTGACACTCTCTACATGTAATGTTGTCTGCTGATTCATATTGGAATATATTATTCTTGTGCATTCCATTCATTCTATGAATATATCATTGTAAAGCCTCTTATCCTGTCCTATTGTATGTGCTTATCTGTTATGCATTGTAAGTTAATACATTTGCATTATCTCTGTCTACTCTCTGCTCTCAGTGTTTTATATTCTTTCTCTGTAAGGAGTTTATAAGTGGAGGATTAGAGTAAAACACAAGACTTTCCCATCATATGGGACGCATTTAGAGCTGTCCTTTCAAATCTGGTAAAAATTGGCAAACATATTACAGTTTGGGAAATAATTTTTCTTCTTAAACGTTGACTGATTTTCATTCCAAACTAGTTAACTCAAAATCCCCCATTGTTCTATGTAATGCAATAATTTGTTTATACTACAGAGAGATGGTCCAATGTGAATTGATACCAATATTTCACATTTAAAAGTTCAAGTAACAATCACAAATCACAAAACTTTTCATTTTTGTAAAAATGATCACACAATGTATTTTACTGACAGATAAAATAATGAATTACATATTTGTATCAACATAGAGCTAAGTAACTCTCTTCTGTTTCCATTTTGACTCATTCTGTTCAAAAACGACACAGAAAATGGGACAGTGCAAAAAATATCGCTATTGAATATAGGTATTGTGTATCGATATCAAATGATACCAAAGAATGTGTATCGATTTTGGCCAATACTGGAACCAATATAACACCCATTCCTCATACTACAATCATTATGACTTAAAGGTACACTGTGTAAGATTTTGACCTGTTAATTACCGAAATTGAAGATACCCATTCAAAAATACAGTGTTTTCCAAGCCTTTTCACTTCCATCATGAAATCTAAGTATTCTGTTGGGCTTAGATATAGTCGATTTCACCTGCATAAAAGGGGGATCTTCCCCATGTAGCGGCATCCATTTTAACTACGAGAGCCGCAGAAGGACATACTGTATTTTGGGCTCCGCCTTCGCCGTTTTCTTTATAGCTGTCGGCACTGGCCCGTGGTTTTCAAACAACGAGATAGTACGCGTTTAGATAAACAACAACAAGCATGCTGCCGGATCACACTTACTCCGCACTAGGGATGTCAACAATTAATCGATTAATGATTAATTGTTAATTAATTAACAATTGTTAATTAATTAACAAATTAACAATTAATCGATTAACGATTAATTGTCGATTAAGACGTTGGTCGATCAAAATGCATTAATTGTAATTAATCGCTAATCGCGGACACATGGTCATGAAACAAGGCAACCGCGCTGCGCCAAGCTCGACTCAGAGCCGGCCGCAGGCGCCAACGGCACTGCTCAGCAGTCCCGAGTGTACGCGCGAGGCAAGATCGAACCGCGGTGCCCGGAATGCGTCTCAACCCGAGCCGCTGCTGGTTTCATGCGCCTGGTTTGTGGCTCGGGCCCCGAGTTTCGTGCCCGAGCCACAAACCAGCCGCGTGAAACCAGCAGCGGCTCGTGGTGGTTTAATCCTAGTTTAGTCCAGGTCTAGACCTGGTCGAGTCCTGGTTTAGTCCAGGGTTAGTCCAGGGTTAGTCCTGGTCTAGTCTCTTAGCCAATCAGGACAGAACACAATGTTACACTATAAAAAAAATGTTACACTATTAAAAAAAAAATCTGCGAACCGCGATAGAGCGAGGGATTACTGTATTTTGTTATTCAGCATCAATACATTTGTCTACTTTTTACTAAGGAATAATTAATTGAGGAATATACAATATAATAATACTATGATATATTTTTGACTCAGTGTTATGTTACTATAGCTTATATTCTTAAAGACCCGATTGAAACACTAAAATTCAGGTGAAAAACGTCGCTTATCAGTTAATCGTTAATCGATCGATAAGGTCAATCAACTATCAATTAATGAATTAATCGATAATTTGCATCCCTACTCCGCACACATCGCGGGAGCAAGCACCTTCATCTAAGAGGAAAAGAAGAAGGACTCTCGACACGGAGAGAAGTTGACATAGTACCTACCGCGGCTGGGGCTTTGTCACAGCGCGGGCCCGCACCCCGGGTTCGTCCCCCCAAGTGCAGACCGACCGGTTCCCAATTCCCACCCACGCGCAGCACTGGGTGCGCTTCATGTGTGCGCGCGGTTCGGGCGCGGCTGCCAGTGAACCCACCTCCGGGTACGCCGAGCTGTCCGCGTTACGTCGCGCCCGGGTGACCCTCGAAGCTAGCTAGAACCGGAATTGCAATACCCACCATCCACCAATGCGCCACCATCCTACACAGTGTACCTTTAACTTAGTATCACAGTCAACTGGTGCAGTCTGTTTCTCAACCCGTACCCGCAGCTACTTGCTTATAACATTGATGCAAAGAAGTAATGAGATGAACCCCAATCAGTGGTTTTACACACACACACACACACACACACACACACACACACACACACACACACGCTTGACAAATAGCCCAAACTGCAGCGTTGAACAGAACAATTATAATAGCTTTGTATGTCTTGCCAAGAATTGCTTTGAAGGAGCCCGTCGGAGAGTGTTGGCCTTTTACACAGCGTACAAATAAAACAGCAGAGGGCATCTCTGTTAGTGTGCTTGTTATTATTATGTTTGGAGCTGTTTGTTTTCCACATTACAAATTCTTTTCTTCACTCCCTCTGAACACAGGGCTGATTAGGGCTAGTTATACAAGCGCATGGCACAGCTATCCACTCCATTCTCAGTAGGAATCGACACACTCAGTCTTGCCCTCTTCAGTCTCCTTTAAACCTGTTTTATTTTCTGTTTGATGTTTTGATGTTTCCTCATCAAAAACATGCCTAGAGTTGTTTTTTTTGTTTCACTCACACATGTTTAACACACAGGTCCTGCTTATTTAAGCCTTAGACTGTATAAAGAAGTGGACTAAGGGAGTGTGACATCACCCACAGTGTTCGGCTCCAGTCAAATGAAGCTCATGATGCTAGCAGTTATTAGATCAAAATTTGGAGCCGGGTTCTATATTAGAAATAGAATTTATTTACAGATAAAATAGTGAAATAAAAACACCAAGATCATGTACAGCAGGTTAATATGAACCTTAATACGACTTAAGATAACTATTTTTCAGTATAGTCAGTTGAAGTCGATGGAACCGGAAGTGCGCTCATGTTCACTATTTGGAACACGCTGGCTACAAGGTTAGCAATGTCCGTTTACAATTATATGAAAAAGTTCGGGCACCCCTCTGCGGTTGCATAATAATTGACTCTGGCTTCACAGAAAATGATCACAGTGGCATGTCATTCATTTTCCCATAAAAGCCGAGGACTGGGTGGTTTTCCAGACACAGATTTTAAATGTAGTCATATTCATTTGTATGAAATTAAATCAAATATGAAAAATAGGCTGTGCAAAAATGTCATTTTGTTGCTTTGAATACCTGTAACTAATCAACACAGAGTAATTGGAACACAAAACTGGTTTGATGAGCTCATTAAACCTTGAACCTCATAAACAGGAGCATCCAGTCATGACAAAATGTATTTAAGGCGGCCAAATGCAAGTTGCTCTTCTTCTCTTTGACTCTCCTCTGAAGAGTGGCAACATGGCGGCCTCAAAACAACTCAAATTACCTGAAAACAAAGATTGTTCAGCATTATGGTTTAGGGGAAGGCTACAAAAAGCTATTTCAAAGATTTCAGCTGTCAGTCTCCACTGTGAGGAACATAGTGAGGAAATGGAAGGCCACAGGCACAGTTCTTGTTAAGGCCAGAAGTGGCAGGCCAAGAAAAATATCAGAGAGGCAAAGATGAAGGATGATCGGAATGGTCAAAAACAACCCACAGACCACCTCCACAGACCTGCAAGGTCATCTTCTGCAGATGGTCTCACTGTGCATAGGTCAACAATACAGCGCAATTTGCACAAGGAAAGGCTGTACGGGAGAGTGATGTGGAAGAAGTCTTTTTTCGCAGGTGCCACAAACTGAGTCGCTTGAGGTATGCAAAAGCACATTTGGACAAGCCAGCTTCATTTTGGAATAAGGTACTGTGGACTGATGAAACAAAAAATGAGTTATTTGGTCATAACAAGAGGCGATATGCATGGTGGCAAAAGAACACAGCATTCCAAGAAAACACTTGGTACCCACAGTAAAATTCATCATGCTGTGGGGCTGTGTGGTCAGTGCCAGTACTGGGAATCTTGTTAAAGTTGAGGGTCGCATGGATTCCACTCGATATCAGCGGATTTTTGAGAATAATGTTCAACAATCTGTAACAAAGTTATGCTGGGGCTGGATATTTCAACAAGACAATGACCCAAAACACTGCTCAGAATCTACTCAGGCATTCATGCAGAGGAACAAGTACAATGTTCTGGAATGGCCATCCCAGTCCCCAGACTTGAAGATCATTGAAAATCTGTGGGATGATTTGAAGCAAGCTGTCCATGCTCAGTAACCATCAAACCTCAATAAACTAGAGAGGTTTTGTAAAGAGGACTGGTCCAATACCTTCATCCAGGATCCAGACACTCATTAGTGGCTATAGGAAGTGTCTAGAGAAAAGGAGGCTCTACTAAATATTTATATGATTTTTCTTTTAAGGTGCCCAAATTTATGCACCGGTCTCTTTTTGTTTTGATGCATATTGCACATTTTCTGTTAAACCTAATTTCACTGCTGAAATATTACTGTGTCCATAAATTGTCGATAGATCAAAATGACGTTGTGGACCCAAACATCCAATGATTTATAAATGAAAATAATGGCATATACAACTGTATATACTGTATATAGTCTATGATTTAATATGAATTCTTCTCTCAAACAGAAAGCATTCTGTTCCACTTTGTGATGTCACATGAAGTGCTCCATTTCACATTCACTAGACTAATTTGAATGATTTCAGACCTGGGATTGGCAATCTCTACTGAAAAAGGTAAAATGAGATGTTGGTATACTAATAAAGGTAGGTTAACGAGGGTAACTCAAACATGTGTGAATGAAACAAAACACAACTCCTGTTTTTTGAGAAGATAACAATGTTCTAACATGACTTAAAGGAAAAGTCACATTTTTTACAATTTGAGCCTTATTTCGGTAATAAAACAAGTTGTTTTACTCACCCATATCACGTTGGTGTCATATGGAAGATTTCCAGAGATGTTTTAGATTAGAGTTAAGCTAACGCCGTTAGCCTAGCGCGACTTATAGCCATAGCTCGGGGCATTCCCCGAGCATGTAATATGCCCCGTGCGGGCTCCAAATAACACAAACTTTAGCACTTTTCAAATCATAGAAGCTCGATGTCTTTAGTCTACGATTTTGTTTGGTCAAAAGTGGCCTGTAATCCAAGATTTAGCCATAGTTTCGAGTAGATGAGGACGCCAGTGCGCATGTGCGGAGTGTGCTCTCAGCTCCCGGGACCCAAACATGGAACGCAAAGCTGTAAACTATGGATAAATCTCGGATTACAGGCCACTTTTGATTCAAACGAAATCGTAGACTAAAGACATCGAGCTTCTATGATTTGAAAAGTGCTAAAGTTTGTGTTATTTGGAGCCCGCACGGGGCATATTACATGCTCGGGGAATGCCCCGAGCTATGGCTATAAGTCGCGCTAGGCTAACGGCGTTAGCCTAACGCTAATCTAAAACATCTCCGGAAATGCTCCATATGACACCAAAGTGATATGGGTGAGTAAAACAACTTGTTTTATTACCGAAATAAGGCTCAAATTGTAAAAAACGTTACTTTTCCTTTAAGCTTACCAGAGTCAGGTTTTTTTGTCATGTGGGCCCTTTAAGACCTCTTCTGACTCTACCGCCTTTCAGAACTTTCATAAACTACAGAAAGCATGAGTTGTGTGCCAGCTAAAATGGTGTGTGTTTTCGCTCAGTGATTATTCCAGTCTCTGCTACACTGCGGGGGCTGCAATTGCTCTTTAATCAAGTCGTCTGCATGCACCGAGCCCCCCAGAGCCCCCCATCTCCTCCACTGGTGTTCACTGCCGGGCTGGGAGCCACACACGCACACAAACACACTGCAGGGCCCACGCTCACACAGACACGCCAAAATACAGAGAGGCATGCGCATGTGGTCCTACCTGTGTATGTCGCATCAGCCTGGAGAAGTTTACCTTTCAGGAAGGATAGAGTGTGGGTGAGTCAGTTCCAGAACTAGTTTGTTTGTTGCTGTTGTTGTTGAACATGCATAGAAGAAAACAAACAAACAAAAAAAAGCATCAAGACATAACGAAAAGCATAAGAAAACCAACCAATAATGAGGATTCGCCGTCCTTAAATACAAGGAATTACAGCTCTGGAAAAAAATTAAAGACCACTGCATTTTTTCCTGAAATCAGCATCTCTACATGTATTGTAGCCATTCCATTCCAGCGTCTCTTGAATTCCAACACAAACACAAAGCTGAGCTACTTCAGTTCTTGCACCAGGAGTGGAATAAAGTCACCCAAGAACAATGTGAAAGACTTGTGGAGAGCATGACAAGACGCATGAAAGCTGTGATTAAAAATAAGGGTTATTGCACCAAATATTGATTTCTGAACTCTTCATTAGTATTATATTGTTTTAAAATGAATTTGATCTTGTTTCTTTGCATTGTTTGAGGTCTGAAAACATGTATCTTTTTTGTTATTTTGACCATTTGTCATTTTCTGCAAATAAATGCTCTAAACGATAATATTTTTATTTGGAATTTGGGGGAAATGTTGTCAGTAGTTTATAGACTCAAACAAAAATGTTCGTTTTCCCCAAACACATACCTATAAGTAGTAAAATCAGAAAAACTGATAATTTTGCAGTGGTCTCTTATTTTTTTCCAGAGCTGTACATGTTCCAAAAGGAGGGTGGAAGTATACACTTATTTGTTTCCACCCCTTTTCCCCAGTGTTAAAGGAAAAGTAACGTTTTTTACAATTTGAGCCTTATTTCGGTAATAAAACAAGTTGTTTTACTCACCCATATCACTTTGGTGTCATATGGAGCATTTCCGGAGATGTTTTAGATTAGCGTTAGGCTAACGCCGTTAGCCTAGTGCGACTTATAGCCATAGCTCGGGGCATTCCCCGAGCATGTAATATGCCCCGTGCGGGCTCCAAATAACACAAACTTTAGCACTTTTCAAATCATAGAAGCTCGATGTCTTTAGTCTACGATTTCGTTTGAATCAAAAGTGGCCTGTAATCCGAGATTTATCCATAGTTTACAGCTTTGCGTTCCATGTTTGGGTCCCGGGAGCTGAGAGCACACTCCGCACATGCGCACTGGCGTCCTCATCTACTCGAAACTATGGCTAAATATCGGATTACAGGCCACTTTTGACCAAACGAAATCATAGACTAAAGACATCGAGCTTCTATGATTTGAAAAGTGCTAAAGTTTGTGTTATTTGGAGCCCGCACGGGGCATATTACATGCTCGGGGAATGCCCCGAGCTATGGCTATAAATGTTAGGCTAACGGCGTTAGCCTAACGCTAATCCAAAACATCTCCGGAAATGCTCCATATGACACCAACGTGCTATGGGCAGGGCTCTCAAGTCTCACACATTGAGAGTGTGACACACGCAATTCGACCTGTTCACACGCTCACACGCCACACATGGCATTTCTCACGCTGATTTTTTTTTTTTTTTTTTTGTGCCCAGAAAATCGGTCTGTGTGGCTTAGTTTATGCAGGCTTCGCGCGGTTTCAGCGAAAAAAAAACTCCCCCTGCTCCGGGCGCACGGTCCGAGCGAGGCCGGAGCAGACGCGCCGTCCCCCGGGCACGTGCTGAGCCTCAGTCCTGGTGTCTCCGTCTGTGCGTAACGTGTCCCCCCCGACGGCTTACGCGCGGAATACGCGCGGCCCAGAGCCGAACTGCCCATGGTGAGACGCGGTGAGACGCGGGCCCGGTGCATTAACCAGACTCTTACATGAATCTGTTAAAAATGTCCCGCTCCCCCCCCGCCCCGGTCCCTCCTCCCCGCCCCTCTCAGCGCGCACTGACAAAGTGTGGGGATGATAAAACAAACTGAGAACCATCAGGTAATAACTTTGCTCTTTAGACAAACAGGGCTCTCAACACGCAATTCGACGTGGCGCGCCCCCCCCCCGCTCCTCGGGAAAAATTGTTCACTCGCACCAGGACTAAACCAGAACTAAACCAGGACTAAACCAAGACTAAACCAGGTCTAAACCAGGACTAAACCAGGACTAGACCAGGACTAAACCAGGACCTAGCCAGGACTAAAGCAGAACTAAACCAGGACTAAACCAGGACTAAACCAGGACTAAACCAAGACTAAACCAGGTCTAAACCGGGTCTAAACCAGGATTCAACTGGGACTAAACCAGGACTAAACCAGAACTAAACCAGGACTAAACCAGGACTAAACCAAGACTAAACCAGAACTAAACCAGGACTAAACCAGGACTAATCCAGGACTAAACCAGAACTAAACCAGGACTAAACCAGGATTAAACCAGGACTAAACCAGAACTAAACCAGGACTAAACCAAGACTAAACCAGGTCTAAACTGGGTCTAAACCAGGATTCAACTGGGACTAAACCAGGACTAAACCAGAACTAAACCAGGACTAAACCAGGACTAAACCAAGACTAAACCAGAACTAAACCAGGACTAAACCAGGACTAAACCAGGACTAAACCAGAACTAAACCAGGACTAAACCAGGACTAAACCAGGACTAAACTAAGACTAAACCAGGTCTAAACCAGGACTAAACCAGGTCTAAACCAGGACTAGACCAGGACTAAACCAGAATTAAACCAGGACTAAACCAGGACTAAACCAGAACTAAACCAGGACTAAACCAGAACTAAACCAGGACTAGACCAGGACTAAACCAGAACAAAACCAGGACTAAACCAGAACTAAACCAGATCTAAACGGGGTCTAAACCAGCACTAAACCAGGACTAAACCAGGTCTAAACCAGGACTAAACCAGAACTAAACCAGGACTAGACCAGGACTAAACCAGAACTAAACCAGGACTAAACAAGAACTAAACCAGATCTAAACCGGGTCCAAACCAGCACTAAACCAGGACTAAACCAGGTCTAAACTAGGACTAAACCAGGTCTAAACCAGGACTAAACCAGAACTAGACCAGATCTAAACCGGGTCTAAACCAGCACTAAACCAGGACTAAACCAGGTCTAAACTAGGACTAAACCAGGACTAAGCCAAGACTAAACCAGATCTAAACCGGGTCTAAACCAGGACTAAACCGGGACTAAACCAAAACTAAATCAGGTCTAAACCAAGACTAGGCCAGGACTAAAACAGGTCTAAACCAGGACTAAACCAGGACTAAACCAAGACTGTGTGAGATAACATATTATCCTGCATTATTGAATGATAATATGGACTTTTCCATATTAACAAAGTACCTTCTAATTCTGCCCTGCCCTTGTGCTTCCATGTGCATTCCAGGCATTCTAATCACATCCTGATATATTAACTTTGTAAAGATAAGTGATAAGTGAAGTTTTGCTGTCACAGTAAAGCTAACATTAGCATGCTAACATTGTCTGCTTGCATTTATAAAACTGTTATTGCTTTGGCTGGAATGTTCCACAGTAAGACCTTGAATTTATCTATGTTTATGGAAACAAACAGATGGCAAAACCAGGAAAAGTTACAGGACAGATTAGTGGAAAGGCAACCAGGCTCACAGAAATTAGCAAGTTTTTCAAGATATTAAAAACACCAGTTAGCGAAACTGAGTTTAATAACCTAAGCAAAAACAAATCTCCATGGAGACAAGCAAGCATAGTTGTTTAGTGCACCTTTAGTTGTATTTTAATTGATTCATGCACGTTTAGAGAAACCATGTGATGTCCTGCACATTAAAAAAAAGTTTTCACCCCCCCCCCTCCCCCCAAATGGGGTTAAAAATGTCACAGTAATTTTGCAACAGTGAAAAAGTTCATCAAAATCTGCTTTTTGCTACAGTGAAGTGCTAGTATGCACTTTTGAACAGGACGTTAATGGACCTTCTCTTATTAAACATCTTCTGATCAAAATAAATAAATAAAGTTAACAAAATGTAAAGCAAGGTTATATGTAAGTTATAATTTATTACTATACACCCCGTAAAAGCATAAGTATAGTACATAATGACTGTACTGCAATGGATGTGATGGAATGGATTACTAGCCTGTGCATAGCCACGATCAGCAGGGTGCCAGTTTTATTGCCGAGCTGGTGCGAGGATTTCAATTTCTCCATCCTGCTTACTCTACCAGATGGGGCTTCATTTTCCCCGTCCATATTGGATCATAATGACATATTTTCATTATCTTAGCGTGGGGAGCAACACCCACCCTTGGAATTACTACAGCCATGAAAATAACCAGTGGCAAGATGTGCTTCTGGTTTTCTTGTGGCATATACTAATAGGCTGATACCATTTCACGTCTATACCTCTAGCCCAGGCATGAGCAAACTACGGCCCGGGGGCCATATGCGGCCCGTTAAGCTTTTTAATCCGGCCCGCATTGAATAGAAGGAGAAGTAGATCTGCATCTTCTTCTGTTTTTGAAAAAAAGGAGAGCGGTGATGATAAAAACCTGAAGGAGAACAGAACTTTCAGTGCTTTAATATAGTTATTGTTAGTTTTTTTATTTTTTTTTAAAGCTGTATTTTATTGATTACATTTTCTGTGTTTTAAGAATAATTTCAATAAATAGCTAAATACCGTGGAACTTGAAAGATGGATATATTTGTAATGCTTTTGTTAATTTTGTACACATGTTTTCTACATATCCCATGTTACTTTTTGCTCTTATGTGGTGGATTACCAAAACACTAAATCCACCTGCTCCTGGTCCGGCCCTTCTGTCAACTTTTAGAACCCTTTGTGGCCCACGAGTTAAAAGGTTTGCCCACCCCTGCTCTAGTCCTTTAGGGTAGAGGTATAGACATATGTATGGGGAGACATTAGCTCATTTTGGTAAAGTCTTTGTCCACTGATCCGAAAGTTGGCAGTTCAATCCTGCTCTTTCCATGAACATCATTAGTAGAGCGGTTAGATCCACTGACTCAAAGGTTGGCGGTGCGATTCCAGCTCTTACAAATGAACGCCGTTTTTGTGTTCTTGCGTAAGACACTGTGGCTGTTCACGCTGGTGTATGAACGTGTGTGTGTGAATGGGTAAGTGGATCCTTGATGAGTCCCTAGAAGGTGAAAAAAATGCTATTTAAAAATTTGACCATTTAACAATATATTTAAGATATTTAGGCTGCGTCCACAGGACAACGCTCCTGGATTTATTTATTTTTTTATGCGGGTTGAAAAGAATTTGCATCCACACACGTGTCGGATCAGTAAATATTTGCATCCAGATGAAAACGGAGCGCTGAGTGAAAACGATGTAATAAAAAAAAAAAAACAAGCCAACAAGCCAAAAAAAAAAAGCCAATTTCACAGACAAAAGGTATGCTTTTTAAGCAGCCAACGCTGTTATCTGAAACATGGAGTGGGTTCTTCATGATCTCAACTAGCACATTCTGCAAAAAATGAAAATCACAAATTAAAAATAAATAAATAAAAATACAAAAATACAAAAATCTCGTTATCTCAGATTCCCTAATGCAGAGTTGGGGACTGAAAAGCCATGGTGCATCACATATATATGCCACACCGATATGTGGTGCTGTAAACAGGAAACAGCCAGAGCGCAATATTACAAAAAGAGCATGTGCATAAAGTCCTTTCTCTTCCGCAAACAAGCATCGCGACGTCATCGTTTTCTAAAAGCTGCGTTTTGCTCATCCACATGACAACACAGCATTCTCAGATTTCTCCAGTCTGGAACCCATTTTCAAAAAACACTGTTTTCGCCCACCAAAACGCCGGTGTCGTGTGGACTAAAGGCCAAAACAAATAAAAACTTCTCCGTTTCCACCAAAAAACGCTGTCGCGTGGACGGGCCCTTAGACTACACCAAATACAAATAAGTGTGAAGAATCCCTCAGTCGTCCAGGTAGAATCCATGGTAAAAGGAGAAATTCAATTTGTCAACTGGACAGTTTATTTGGTCGAAAACATTTCGCGGCTCATCCAAACTGCTTTGTCAGTTCTGGTTAGAGTGCTGATGGACAGTGTCCATCAGTTTGTCCAGTTAACAAATTGAATTTCTCCTTTTATCGAATACAAATAAGTTCTAAGAGGTAGAATGATGTGGAAGCTTAAAGGGATATGCCACCCCCAGGTCAAATTTGGGCATCTCCCCACAGTCCAGAGACTAAAATAAGTGGTGGAAAGCGTTTTTCTGGTGACCCAGCCATTGTCCGAGTCTGTCAGCACTGACCGCCGCGGTATCTGCAGCTACTCCGCCTTAGACTGGAGTCTAACGTCGCCAGAGAAAGATTTCGGCCAAAAGGAATTAATTTGCTCGATGCGTTTCCCAATTACTTTATGTGTAGTGCGCATTCATATCGAGTGCAAATAAATGTACAAATCAACACGGAGAGCTTGCCTTGGTCATTTTGGGTGGGAACTATTTTTCAGTGCGGAAAAAGAAAGCCAAAGCACACAGCACGCTGACAGGGGAATCCCAGTTACGCACCAGGAAGGGAGTTCCCCTGTTGCGCAGCGTGGTGTGTGCTTCGGCTTTATTACCACTTATTTTAGTCTCTGGACTGTGGGGAGATGCCCAAATTTGACCTGGGGGTGGCATATCCCTTTAAGATGAATGCCTTCCTTCCTTTAGGTGCAAGGCCATTGCTGATTTTGTTACAAGTTCACCACTTTCATTGCAATGTTTTTATACCATTGTAAACTTATGGTTAACATTTCATGTATATATGTCTTCAGCAACAGTGACATAATAATGCCAATAAAATCCATCTCCCAGGCTGTCTAATGAAAAGAATACAAACACGAGAAATTATACAAAGGATTTGTCAGCCTTGCAGAGCTTTTAAATGAAACTCAAGGCTGATATAATGGCACTTTTTCTTCTGTTTAGACCAACACAAATGGGTAAATGGGCCATTTTACTGCAATACTCAACCAGTGGTACACAAAATGAATGATATAAAATCTTGCGTTAAGAGGCCCATATCAGGTTATGTGTGGTTAACAATCTCAGTGTTTAATATAATGTGTCTATTTCAATGAAACAAAGAAAGCTTTAAAAATACATCACAGAAAATATAAAAAATACAATGAAATACAATCATATCAGCTTTATGAAATACCAAACTCCAAAATTGCTTTCGCACGATATTTGGTTCCTTCACTTATTTCTTTTCCAAGACAATAGCACGTTTAAAAGAGCACTTTGTGTGGGCTGAGTCTGGCTTTACACCTCTCTGAAAGCAGCATACACAATGTTCACACAGCGCCAAACTAGATGCCCCGCTCTGTCAACTCCGAAATAGCCTTGTCTCTCCTAATACCGCCTCGACCCAGGCTGATCGATGCAGGGATTTTGCTCCTGTTTTCTACCCACACTTTGTTGTTCCACTTGGCAACGCACCACCACAAGCAGCAGCGTCTGTGGTTTATCCAGCTTTGCAAGTAGCCTGGGTTCAATCTTGTGCTTGTCTTTCCATCTCTCCAATATTCTTTTAATAGTTCACTGTCAAGCAAAGATGGCTGTAAACTGAGCCTTACAGGGGCAGTACCTGATACTTTTAATGTATTAAAGGTCCTATAGTACACACAATGGATTCTTTTAAACCATTTCAGAATGTTGTTACCTCATCAAAAACATCCATATAGTTGTGTTTTGTTTCATTCACACATGTTTGAGTAACTCTTTATGAATAGTCTGTCTACATCTCCAAAGCTCAAAATGCTCTGTTCCACCTTGTGATGCCAGGATGTGGCAGTTTTAAAGTTAACAGTAGTCTTTTAGGTTAAGGCCAGTAGAAATAGGCAATTCCGGGTCTGAAAACATCCAAATGATTCTAGATGTAGCATCCAGTCGAATTTAGAAGGCCAGAACTGATGGTTAAATGACTTTTAGGTCGTTTTCACACCTGCCTTGTTTGGTTCGTTTAAAACGAACCAGAGTTTGTTTGCTCCTTTGATTCTGACCTTTTGGGCTGGTGTGAATAAAAACCAAAAGTCTCGATCCGGAGCAAACAAGCGGACCGAGACCACCTAAAAAGGTCGGTCTCGGTCCGGTTCCATTCGAACTCTGGTGCGGTTCGTTTGAGGTGAGAATGCAGACCGGACTCGATCTGACACAAGTTGGCTTTTTGTACTTAACGAGCTCCTGTCGTATGTTGAGCATTATGGGAAACCGAGGCTGACGAAACGAAACGAAACTTACGAGGCTTACTTACGTTTTGCGTGAAGAGCAAGAGTCAGAACTTGATGCCTACATGAGCGCTGTCCTCCGTAGTCGTCTTGCCCTGTGTCTTCATCATTTGGACATTGATTGTAAAATAGTGTAAACCTCACGATGCTGCTCAAACATTTGTGCAAACTGTATAAACTGAGCAAACCATATCGCTAAGGCTAGATTGAAAACAGCACGTAACACCATTATTCTCCTCCTTCCGGGCTTGGACACCGACAGGGCTCATTCTGTCCAATGGCTGAACGACCACAGCACACGTGCTTTTTTTTATAGATGTTAGTTCGCTTGGGGAAAAACTGCAGTGTGAAAGCGAACCGCACCAAAATAAAAAAAAATAAAAAATTTGGTCCGGACCAAAGCAAGTGAACTATCGGACTTTCCTGGTGTGAAAACGACCTTAATTTTCCATGCCTTGTCATATAACCAACGTAAGCGAGACATGTCAAAATAACAGAAATTACCATATGAACACCGTATTTCCATCTCAGTACATTGATTAACTGTCCATATTTAATCATTAATTGAACACAAAATTACAAGTAGCTCAAATACACATTCACAAATAAAACGAACCTTGTTCCTCTGTTGTTATCTTTGGGATTGTAGAATGATGTTGTCATCACGTGGTTACGTCACGTACGTGCGTGCGTGCTCTACAGCTAGCACCACCGCTGTGTAAGCATGTAATATCGTGTCGCTTCGTTTAATAAAACTTTTCAGTTGAAATGACGCCTTCTTCTGAGCAGTTCTACATGGTGTCAGAAGTAAAACATCGAAATTCCTGTCGCACTCTACATAGGCACAGTTAGATCAAGTTATTATTTAGTTAGAAGCGTAATTCAGTGGACTACGAGTGTACTCCCAGCAACCGCTAGCAAGCATGGCTGATGGATTCCGCCGTCCGGACCCGCTTGTGTTCGACGAGAACATTGCTGAAAACTGGCGAGTATTCGAACAGGAATATGACATTTTCATCGCGGCTGCCCACAGCGACAAGCCCGACCGGACTAAAGCCTACATACTCCTCAATCTGGCAGGAAGCGAGGCTATCGAAAGGGAACGCACGTTCACCTATGCACCGGCTGAAGTGGATGGAGAAGGAGTGGTGATCCGTCCGGCAGAGTCAAGGGAGGATCCACACTGTTTAAAAAGAAAGTTCAGGTTCCTCTGCAGTCCACAAACAAACATTACGATGGAGAGGCATGCATTCAACACAAGGATCCAAAAACCCGGTGAGACCATAGAGGCTTATGTAAGCGCGCTTCGAAACAAAGCTAAAACGTGTGACTTTGGAGCATTGCATGATGATCTAATTCGTGACCGGCTGGTCGTTGGTATTAGCTCCGATAGCGTGAGGAAAATACTGCTGAGAGAGTGCGAGTTGACACTACTGAAGGCTATCAAAATATGCCAAATCAATGAACAAACGGAACAGCATACTAAAACTCTGTCAACAACGCCACGTAGTTCAACAAATGTGGATGCAGTACGGCAAGAACGCAAAATGCACAACACAGCTCGCCGCAAGCAGTACAAAGACAATTCCAGTTCCAAATCAGACATTAGCTGCACCAACTGTGGACATGAACACCCGGCGAAGAAAGAACTATGTCTGGCATATGGGAAACAATGCAATTACTGCAAAAAGCCCAACCACTTCAAAAACTACTGCAGGTCGGCAGCAAGAAACAAGCAGTACAAATCGGTCAACCAAATAGCCCAAGCAGAGTCGGACAGTGACGGCGAGGATTCTGAGACATTCGACATAGACGGGCTTTCACCGGCTGCAAATGGAATAAACACAGTGTCCGCTGAGGATGTGAAAGAAGAATTACACTGCAATGTGAAAGTCAATGGCAAGACACTCAAACTGAAAGTGGACACTGGCGCAAAATGTAATGTCATTTCCTTGGGCACATTCAAGTATGTGAGAAACACAGAAAAAATAAACAAAGACAACAAGGCCAGGCTCATTGCTTATGGAGGCACGGTGATAAACACTGAGGGGACTGTGTTGTTTGAGTGCCAGACAAGTGACCAAAAATCCTACAACCTGCGTTTTCATGTAGTAAAGGGTAAGGTGCAACCACTGCTAGGGCTCCCAGACTGCATGAAAATGGACCTGATGACCCTGAAAGACCAAGTTTTCCAGGTGAACTTGGCCCGACCGAGCTCCTCTCAGAAGTGGTTTGATAACTATGCTGAGCTTTTCAATGGTGAACTTGGCTCACTCCCAGTAACTTACCACATGAAACTGGACCAGAATGTGACGCCTGTCATCCGCCCTCCTCGCCGCATTCCTATTCCCATGATGGACAAAGTGAAAGCAGAGCTGAAAAACATGGTGCAGCAAGGAGTCATCACGCCCATCTCAGAACCCACTGAATGGGTATCCACAATGGTAGCCACACACAAAAAGGACACTGACAAGATCCGTTTGTGCTTAGACCCAAGAGATCTAAATGAAGCAATTAAGCGCCCCCACCATCCCATGCGAACAGTCGAGGAAGTTGCTGCACAAATGGCCGGCGCAACTGTTTTTTCGGTGCTCGATGCCAAGAGCTCCTTTTGGCAGGTCAAACTGGACCAAAGGTCGTCATACCTCACCACTTTCGCCACTCCATTTGGGCGATACCGATACCTGAGGATGCCATATGGTATCAATGCAGCATCTGAGGTCTTTCAGAGATCCATGGAGCAAATATTTGCCGGCCTCCCTTGTGCAATAATTGTTGATGACATCATAGTGGGAGGAAAAGATCTGAAAGAACACGACGAGAACCTACAAAAAGTGCTCGACAGGGCACGGAACGTGAAATTGAGGCTGAACCCCAAAAAATGCAGATTCCAGCTGAAGGAAGTCAGCTATGTCGGCCATGTCTTCACTGAACAAGGACTGCAACCCGATCCAGCAAAGATCCAGGCGATCACTGACATCCAGGCCCCCCAGGATAGAGCTGCTCTACAACGCTTCCTGGGTATGATAAATTACCTGGGAAAGTTCATTCCAAACCACAGCGACATTGCAGCACCTCTCCACCAGCTCCTGCATAAAGACATAGCATGGACTTGGACTGAACAACAGCAAAATGCATTCGACACTCTGAAAGAGTGTGTAACGTCACCTCCAGTACTCCGGTACTATGATGTACAAGCACCAGTCACTCTGACATGTGACGCTTCACAGTATGGCCTGGGTGGTGCATGTCTCCAGAATGGCAGCCCTGTCGCCTATGCCTCTCGCACCCTCACTGAAACAGAAAAAAATATGCACAAATTGAAAAAGAGCTGCTGGCTGTTGTTTTTACCTGTTTCAAGTTCTACGACTACATTTACGGAAAACCAGTGCTCGTGGAGACAGACCATCAGCCCCTGGTCTCCATCCTGAAGAAACCTCTACACACTGCGCCTGCGCGTTTACAACGCATGATGCTGAAGCTACACAAGTTTAACCTCACATTGGTTTACAAGAAAGGAAAGGAATTGCACCTGGCGGACATGCTGTCCCGTGCACCGAGCAACACCATTGCTTCACATGCCACTGAATGTGAAGACTTCGAGGTGATGACTGTACAGCACATCTCGTCCAGCCGTCAGGAAGAACTCCGCACACATACAGCAAAAGACACCTCCCTCCAGGCCCTGAGCAACATAATCAAACATGGCTGGCCAGATAGGTTGAGCCAAGTACCCGACACTGTGAAAGAATTCTTCCCATTCCGTGATGAGCTCTGTGTGGAAAATGGAATAATCATGAAAGGTACAAGAGCAACAATTCCACAAACATTGCACAAAGAATATCTCATACTACTCCACAAAGGACATCCCGGTGCTGAAGCCACCAAGCGGCGTGCACGCAACATCGTTTACTGGACCACAATGGCGAGAGACATTGACAATTTTGTACAGTCATGCAGCACCTGCAATGCCCTCAAACCACATCAGCAAAAGGAGCCGATGCAACTACACACAGTCCCAGAGCTCCCATGGTCAACCGTGGCGACAGATCTGTTTGAATGGAACAGCCAACACTACCTAGTCCTGGTAGACTCCTATTCAGGATGGTATGAACTAGATCCAGTTAAGAAAATCACGTCACAATGCGTGATCAACAAGCTGAAACGTCACTTCTCAGTCCACGGAGTCCTCCACAAGCTGATATCAGACTGCGGAACACAATTCACTAGTCAGATGTTCCAAGACTTCGCGGAAAGCTGGGATTTCACCCATGTCACCAGCAGTCCTGAGTACCATCAAGCAAATGGGCTGGCAGAGAGAGCCGTGCGGAGTGCAAAACGACTGCTGGAAACATCCAAAAGAGACGGTACTGACCTATTCCTTCAATCTTCTGAGCATTAGAAATGTTCCACGAGACGGCACGCTGGGCTCACCTGCACAAAGACTGATGTCCAGAGAGACACGCACAAATATGCCCATCAGCAGGCACCTGCTTAAGCCAATGTCCAAGAATCCTGAGTTGATCCATTCCCACCTGTCAAAGAAGAGGCAGGCACAAAAAAGATTCTACAATCGTGGCAGCCGGCCACTTCGCCCGCTTCAACGCTCCCAAGTAGTGCGTCTGCAAACAGAAAAGGGACATGACAAAATTGGCACTGTCAAAAGAATCTCAGCAGCACCACGGTCTTACGTGGTGGAATCAGGAGGCAAGGAATACCGCAGAAACAGGCGACACTTGCTGCCAGTCACAGAACCACCACCAATAGAGCCAGAACCAGACCCAGCGCCACCGGCAGAGCCACCAACGCAGAAGGTCAGCGGGGAGACTGGGCCCAGTCTACCTGCATCTCCTTTCAGGCACGCTGCCGTGCACACTTCTCCCAGGCATCCAGCTGTGCAAACTGAGCACATTCCTGTGCGCACGCCTGGGTGCACGCCTGGGTTCCGTGGAGAGTCACCTCTCCCACAAGTCACTGAGCCCTCCCTGGCCCGTTCCAGGTTTGGTAGACTCCTGAAGCCCAATCCCAAGTACGACTGTTAAAAAAAAAAAAAAAAAAATAATAATAATAATAATAAGCAAAGAAAACTGGAATACTGCAGCTCCAGTACAATACAGGGACTGTTTGTGTCATTAACATTAACATACAGTAGCTTCCTATGTTTTGTGTTGAAATGTTATATTTACAAGCCAGGTATACGTTCATTTTCAAATTACATCTGTTATGTGGTGTCATTGAAAGTTGTTTCACTAATTGTTAATTCGTCACAGTAGGTTCACTCCCTAAGGAATGTGACATGTTTTTGTATACCACTGTTCTATACTAAAGAAGGGGGATGTAGAATGATGTTGTCATCACGTGGTTACGTCACGTACGTGCGTGCGTGCTCTACAGCTAGCACCACCGCTGTGTAAGCATGTAATATCGTGTCGCTTCGTTTAATAAAACTTTTCAGTTGAAATGACGCCTTCTTCTGAGCAGTTCTACAGGGATTTTGTGTAACCTTTCGCTGTGTTTTTTGTTTTTCACCATTAACTTTTGCCGTCTTTACTTTGCGTCCTTTTGTGCATCAGTAGCCGTTTTCCCAGTTCAGCAAGTGCACGGTTCGGAGCGTGCTCGGAGGGGGACATGCGTCATATCCGGCGTGACAACTGCTTTGTTCCATGCACAGTTAAGACACGGTCCGAACAGCGCAGTCGTTTCCATGGAAATCGGGGCGTGGACCAAGCGTGCCAACATGCACGCTTTGCACACTCAAAAGCCCCAGCATGCACAGCGCGGCAGGATATATGACTACAAAGATGGACTCGCCAGCAACATCCACATGTGACAGTTGCGACTTCACTATAAAATGTGTGTACTGGTTCACCTCACCTACACCTATGCTACATGAAACTCTTCATAAACTACGCTAAACTTGTGTGACGGTAGCCGTAACGGCATAGATCACGGCACCTGTATTACCGTTCACATGCTTTTCCCCTTACACTTCTATATTTCCTTTGCTGTTGTAATGCTGGATATTCTACAGTGTAGCCATGTCCCAATTCAAAGTATTACTAGTCACAATAGAATAATATTTTTGTCTTTAGGGAACAAGGAGCAGACCACCCGGCTCATGGAGCTGAGGCGGGACCTGTCCCATTTCGCAGACGCCCATGTGATCCACGGACTGCACTCAGGGCTGAGCGAGTATGCACCGCCTCGACTGCAGGCTGAGACCACACTCCGAACCGTGCACTCGCTGAATTGAGAAACGGCTAATGTAATGTTTTCACCGTCACTTCCACTCAAACAGGAAGTCACCCAAAAAAAAAAAGTGTAACTATTTAATGCCATGGACTGTATGTTAATGTATATAAGAGATAACTTGACCTTTACACTAGATAAAGTGTATGGAGTTTAAAAACACAGTGGAGCACCTCCTGTATTACCACGTGACATGAACAGCGTTTTCAGAATTTGTGTGTTAAACATGTATGAATGAAACAAACAATTCCAGGTATGTTTTTGACGAGGAAACAAAATTATAACAAAGATCAGAGAATAGCCTAATATGGGTCCTTTAAAGGTCCCATGGCATGAAATTTTCACTTTCTGAGGTTTTTGAACGTTAATGTGAGCTCCCCTACCCTGTTTAGGCTCCCCCCCCCATGGTTAAAAGTTGCGAAATGTCTAAACTGAGCATTTGCGATCCTTTTCTGCGTTACAAAAAATCAGAGCTCAAACGGGCGATTTTGAACAAGGCACCTTATTGACGTCAGATCGAAAAAAGAAATGCAAATGCAGTTCCACCCCCGTCTGTCTGTACTCAGCGTCTCTGTAAATCACGCCCAGAGAGTTTGGACTGCGAATGCGCTAGGCAATGCGAAATGCGTTTTTTTATTTGCCTGGAGGCACGTCCGAGTGTTTCTAGACTCAGAAGTCCTTTATCCGAGCCTCTGGACCTTTGAACAGCAGTGGTTTAATTTTATTTTCTGTGGAAATGTGTTTATTTTTCAATGGAACGCTTCAAATCTCTCCCCCCGTGCAAAAACAAGGAAATGGATCAGCTGTGGTCTCTGAGCTCTGAGCAGGGAGTTTGGCCACGCCCCCACCCTCTACTATTGGCCAGCTCTTTTCTCCTCATTTGCATTCAAGCAACAACGCCCAGAATAAAGAGTTTGAGAGAGATATTTATGACTCTTTCTCATCTTATCTCTGTTTCTCATGCACTGAGTGTTGATTTTGAAGAAGGATTCATTTACAGTATTAGGGAACCATTAAGGAGCCATATAAAAGCATCAAGAAGTACCATGTCATGGGATCTTTAACAGAGTTTTGCTTATTGATTCTACAAAAATTCGCAAAAAATTTCAGTCCCCTGTGATTTTTCCCCTTTCTTTTGTCTTTGTAAACAGCTATTTGTTTTGCTATGGACAACCACACAGGTCCCTGATTGGCTAATCCACCTGTCAATCACGCCCATCTGAACTCATCGGAGATTCAGAGTTGACCAGACTCACATCTTAAGTTGTAAAAATGTGTAATATTTTTAGGGGGGATATTTTTTTTTAAATATTTATTTATTTATTTATATATTGATGTGTTTTAGTATTCTATAGATTTTTGTAGTTAGGATTAGGATGCCAGGATTGCGTTCAGCAAGTGAGAAAACAAGTTTGGAGCACCACAAACAATTTTAAATCAAGTACGTTTTTTTTTTTCTCCAGATTTTGAAGGCAGCAAAAATCAAGTGCAGCTCCTTTAATAGACCCCTCACCACTGACAGCCGGCCTAATCACACCCTACCAGTGAGTGCGCACAGAAAGTAGTCCTGATCTCTCTTTACAGTGCTTTACTCGGACAGCTGGCTTCAGAACACTGCGTATTTCTCCTGTTCACTTCCTCCACTCTTGCTCACCCCTCTCCCACACACGTTAGGTCTCCATGCTTTTTGGGGGCATTACATTGACTTACATGCATTTCCACCAAAGTCACTACTTGCCTAACCTTATGAAATAACATGGTATTAAATTAATACGTGTACCTGATTTTTACTATTTCAAAAACTGGAAAAACAGGACCAGTTCATTTTAAATGGTTTGTAGTGGTCCAAAGTTATTCCTCACTTACTTTATGCATTTTGAGCATCCTAATAATGCTCTGTGATGAGTTTAAAAGCAGTCTTCACAACTCTCATGACAATAAATCTAACAATAACCAGCATGCTAAAACGCACTTCCTAATTAACGAACAACAACAT